>JAIEZT010000016.1:22179553-22779553 GCA_019594935.1 Periophthalmus modestus
TGGAGCTGAGACTAGCTCTGCATGTGGATTAGGTAGCACTTTATAATAACTACACCATTGCAGACTTAACAAAGCATGAATAACTCTTAATTCATAAGAATGACTCAGGCTTAGTAACTACTTCATTAATAGCCTAACTCCTAAGCCCAACATCTTAATGAAGTAATTATGTTGTAGGCCTGTATGATTCTTAATAAACTATTTCATAATGTATTAAGTCTTTGCTCATGCTATATTAAGTGTTATCCCAGTGTTTTAATGTAAAAGCAAATCATAGATCAGACCAACCATCACTTGTTGAATTATCTTGCTAACACAGCACAAATGTCAAGAAATGCATAGAGAAAAGGTCAGTCAACAATATGTTACATTGTTTTAACATTTTTACTAAGCAATTGTTAAACACACTGATTTTCTTCATCAGCGCTTATTACTGCCTTATCAGACCCACCTTATGAATGTGCAAAAAATATTAAATTTCCTCCCATGTATCCCCTGAAACAAACTGCAAATTAGACACAGGTTAAAGTCAGCAACACATATGAAGCTTCACCCAAACAATGCATTACCATATAACAAAAACAATTCCTCCTTTGCAATAAACACGCAACAACACAGTGAGGAAGAGAGAGAGAGAGCCATGAGAGCAGTGCTGCCATCTGCAAGACAACAACTTATGCAAAACAATCATTCCCACGGGATTCATCTCTCACCGCCACTTTGAACTGAGAAATTCATTTCAAAGATGAGTGCAAGGTTTTACTGCGGGCCATTCAAGGCAGAGGGCGACAATAACAAAGCTCCAGGACTAAACCGTGAACTATGCTAACCCTGCATTAGAACTAACAAAATAAACACAAAACTATGAATCATTTGGACTTCTATTCCCCTAAACACTTTACTTATTAATTGTCAGCCATTATGCAATGATTTATTCCAGCATATTTACAATTCAAAGATTAGAATGAATTATTAAATACACTTGTGTCTCATTACTTGCATGCAGTTTAAAGTTAGAGCAAACGCAGCAAATAGACATAAATGCATTCATTACATAGGCTACATGTGCCCAGTGCTGGTCTGTTGGTTGCGAGGGTGTTATATATAAATAAATAACAGATGTGTATTACAGTTTTGTGAGATTATAACCAATAATTGCCAATATTATTTAAAATTTTGTTGCTATAGAGCTTAGAATTGAATGTCAAAATTTGCCAAAGGTCCACATTAGATACATGGACAAAAAAATGTAAAAAAGTAAAACCCCTGGTAAACTGCTGGATCGCTACTCATAAATACATTTTTCACACTACTGCTGGGTTTCAGATAACATCACAAAACTGTATATTGTTAAAGTCTGGATGTTTGTTGTAACGCTGTAGGTTTTGGGGTCTAGTCACTAATAGAAATGATCAAATGTTCAGCAAATCTATGCAATTATGCAATCAATATGGAAAAGTGGTTCTTACTCCCATTATCACAACCAATAATAACTGCTAACTACTACAATAAGCGCTATGTTCAGTATTCAGCCTGTTAAAGTCTCCATTGGTTTAACATTAGACGGGCTGAAAATTCTGAGACGTGACGACACAATCCCCAACTCTTTAGGAGTTTTGGAGGTGAATAAAGCAGGCAGATCATTTACCCCTGAATTGGTGTCCACCATACTCAAGAGCATTTCAAAAAAGGCAACATGATTAGTTTGTGATTCAATTATGCATAGTACCCTTACACACTAGTATTATTAGCCAACATTTTGAGATTGCCAGGTCAATATTGTGGAGGACTAGGTCACCCAAGTGCTTCTATTTCTTCAGTGGGACTAGATGGAAATAGTAAAAAGTAAGACCAGTGGAGGAGCAGTCCCTATAGCCATGCCCAGCCTCTCATGGAGCAGAGCTGATGGTGTTCCCTGATTAAGCTCAATGACAAACACTCGAGCTTCTCAAGTGGAGAGACTCTGCAGGGAGACGTGCGCTTGCCTACATCTCACTTGCTTGTTAGATATTTTATCATTTTGTCTGCTTATTGAAAACATTCAAGGTAAAAACTCTTATCTGTAATGAAAACAATAGAAATGGTGGGAATTCTATGCATCACCAAATGGAATATTTTAATAGTCCTTGCAAGCAGACTGGTGCTGAGCATGAGCGGTTAGGGTTCAAACTGTGAGGCCAGGGAAGGCTTGAGGCGGCGCTGCCACAGAAACCCTGTTTAATACTTCCCTTCAGCTTCAGCACAGAGATATTTTCCCCTGTTGGCTTCTAATTCAATGGATGACCCCTCGCCAGAGAGTTTTAAACGTCTCCAGGCAAAAATCCAGCAGCTTTAGGTCTGGCCAATGACAGATGAGCCTCAGAAGCAGGAGCAAGACAGCATGCCCCCGGCTAACCACAGAGCTTTGGTCAGCCCGCGAGGATGAACTTCTGCTGCGGCCAGCCAAGCAACAAGCTGCTCCCACATTATTTTCATTTCACAGGAAAACTCTGTCTTCTCCAATCAGCCACACATACAGCACGGAGCACAGCTGAACAGTAGGGTGGCATTATTATGCACTGTTTAGCTGACATCAACACAGACCAGAGCAGGCAATATAGAAGACTTAATATGGGCTGAGTCTGCCTATGGGACTGCATATAGCATTTCCATAATATGCAAATGCGATTATCTCAATTACTACACTAAATGCATTTGAAATAAAATAATGATAAGGTGTTTCATACATGTTTAAATGTGAGTCTTCTGGTCAGGAATAGCAGGATTAAATCTCACTGTTGCACCTGTTGTGTCCCTGGATAAGACAGCCCCATTGCCCACACCAGTCACAGTGTGATGTGGATTGGCATAAAAACCTCCCACAACACTATGCAACAGTTTGCTATGGCGACCCCTGAAAGGAAAGGAAGCAGCTAATGAAAAAAAAAAAAAAAAAAAATACTGTATTCATTCAAGTTTGGCCCACTCACTTACTTTCTGTGTTTTTTATATCCATGACAATATTAAGAATAACAGTAAGATAGTGAATTCATCCATAGTTTAGTATTAAATTGACCTGGCTGTGTTGCAATATGTATTACATTGCAGTATCTACATTTTTATTTAGTCATCCATCATATTCAGCTTAATCAGTAGCAGTGGTACTGTAAAAAACAAGAAAAAGAATAGCCACCAAATTCAACAATACTAGATATTCCCATCAGCCCTGTTGCCCTCTGGTGTTACTAATTGCTACCTTCTCCATGAGAGATTTTGGGTAGTCGGTGGATCGAGGCAAGCTTATTTGGTAATTGGATATGCATGCAAGAGAGTGAATAATAGATCTTAAGGAGTGGAGGGCTGTTTTGCATATGAGGAGAAGCTGGCTTTTTGCATAGAGCACGGAGTACACTTGAGCGGTCTGGTCATTTGTCTGACAGATGAATTAGCCTTTGTATTTGTGTGATGTATGACATGCGGACAACACCTGCTTCATGATTAAAAGGCCCCACCGTAATGCAGCTAAAAGGGCTCACCTTATGTTTACTAATAACAGTTCATGCTCCATCTGCTTCTCTGCCACATGTTGGATCTTTTTAGGGGGACATTAGAGCAGTGATTAGGCCTGATTAAGCATTTCCTCTGTGCACTGGTCGTGGCACACATCACATGGCATGTAGCCTCTGTCTCAGTGTGGGCCATAGCTGGAGGGATCCTGCCCTCCAGTAACACCATTATCAGACACATTTAAAGACGTTAACAAAGAAGACATTAGAAAGCATGAGGCTGACAGCTGGCGCGATTGTAACCGAGCAGAACAGCAGTGGCGATGTTAGTCAGAGGGAGACGCTGCCAAAAGACACAATATGCTCACAAAACTCCTCTACATGGACTATTTACTGCAGTGTTTGTGGAGCAAAACTGTGAGACTGCTGAATCGATATATGTATCACCACCAGCATTATATCTAAAGAACGCTATAATTTTGTTGCTTATTGGAGAAACAAAACTACAGCAAGTATTAAAGTATTTCATTAAGCAAATGTAGTGGTTTAGTCTATAATATCATATTGTGGGTGATTGTGTATCATTGATTATGACATTATCATCATGTTGCAATATTATCAGTATTCTTAGCTATTGAATCAAATGGTGTCCTATCACATTGAGTCAAAATGGTGAGTCATCCTTTGATTCCCACTTCTAGTCTCTATGGCATGTGTTATCACAGCACATAAACTATGCACAGTACAAGACTATGCTACTAACATCTGATGAGCCTTATCTTTCCAATTGGTCCATCCTTTGTCAAGTTCATCACAGTTTCTTTCTGAAACCACTTGATTAATACGGACCACAAATGTTCAGACCAAGAAACTAGAAACACCATCAACTGATGTAAGTGGTCATAATGATTTTGGTTTGATTGAGCAAACACGTTTCACAAGGTTGGCGCTGTTTGTATCTTTAGCTCAGAGGGTTGTCTTTACACTACAAAGCTTTATGGAAAAGGTATGCTCATAGAGTAGTAGTTAAACATTATAATGCAGCTAAGATAAAAGCTTCCTTGCTTTAGTAGAAACCTTTAACACTAAAGCACACTAAGCCTCAGAAGGCTAACAGTTATTGGGTCAGTTGTGGTCAGTGTGCGTAATGTCAGGTTACAACAAAGCTTGATCAATTGATGTGAATGAGTGTGTTGGTCGAGGTTTCACTTTATCTTTATATTAGTGTAGCCAGCAGTGTTGCCAGGAGCAGTCAGCAGTGAGTGCCGCCAGCACAGACTGCACATTTGTCATCATTGTCTGCAGCAGGCTCACAAAAATAGTGTTAACAATAGTTGTGTGTTGACAAGCAAACAGCGGTGAGCACAACCTGTATAGCACGCATCGAGGTGTTAAGTCCTGAGCAGCAGCATAGGGCACTGAGGAGACATAGGGTCAGGCAGCATAAACACACTTTGATTTCATAAGCTGTTATTTTCAAAGAAGACATAGTATTACTCAAATACTTCTCTCCAAATGAAGGAAAGAATATGACACTAAAGCTTGAGCGCACACAGAGTGTTGGACATGGGGTGGACATGTGTACCTCTTTTTGTTGCATCACACATGATGTCATTCATCACACAGTGACCTCTGGCCAGCGCCCCAAGCCACATCCTCCGAGTGGAGCTATGATGGATGCCTTATTAGAGTCCTTTATTAGTGTACTTTAGCCGGGAGATAAACTTTGTAATTAATGTCTCAGTTTGAGTATATCTCATTTATTTCAATCGGATAAAGGTGACTCTTCCAGCCGACCGGAGAACAATGGCCATCGGAGGAGACAGCAGCCTGGCAGCA
This sequence comes from Periophthalmus modestus, assembly GCA_019594935.1. Lineage (NCBI taxonomy): Eukaryota > Metazoa > Chordata > Actinopteri > Gobiiformes > Gobiidae > Periophthalmus > Periophthalmus modestus. The sequence continues at coordinate 22,184,878 of JAIEZT010000016.1, forward strand.
GAGCGGAGCCTAGGAATGCTGAATAACAATCCCATCATCCATCATGGTATGGGGAGAGTCGGCACACTGTGTTCACCCTGAGGAGCAGCTCCAAGGAGCCGTTCATAGCCATGAGGGATGGCCCTCAAATGGACACTTTTCCAATTCATACGCAACACGCTAGTCCTCCAAGAGAGCCAATAGTGAGGATCACCTCCTGCTTTCTCCTCAATGGAGCTAAGCCTGACTGTAGAACCAGCTTCTGCCTCATGCTTGTGCTTTACTGCATCTGACAGTGGAGTATTAGTACGCACCATTAAAATTAGCCTGATGAATGACATAATGATGAGCACTGCCAGAGCTGGACTCTGCTCCACTCTGTGATGATAGCAGTAGTAATTTTCCTCTTAGCTAGCCCCTCCTGTTTACTTAACCTTTCTGCAGTTCTCATTAGCTCTCCAACGCCAGCACGATGTTGGGTTGCCAAGGGCAAACACAATAGGCAGATGGAGCTGAGCTCAGACCATCACTTAACTGGGCTGAGGTCAGCGTGGTGTCCTGCAGGTCCCAACTCCACTTGGACTCCAACCATGTCATTACATTAGCCCCGCTGCTGCATCCACCATGACTACTGTTATATTCTCATTTATGGAGAGGCATAGTGATAATTCAATATGATTTTGAAGGGGAATAGCACACCCTGTGTTGCTATAAAGATGCATATAAAATTTGATTTCTTTTTCTACAAATAGACTTTGTGTTGTTAAAGGAAAGGAGAAAATGCAACGCCAGCTCTAGACTAATGGCACAGGCAGTCATTCAGCTCCTGCTTTGTGTTCTGTGGCCAAACAACATCTTGGAGCGTAGCCGAGCTGATACAGTAGGCTGTGTACAATCACAGCTATTATTAATCCAGAAGGACAGCAGTCTGATTACACACAGCCATAAAGGATGCAGAGTCACTAAACAAAAGCACTAAAAGTGAGCCCTGCCCATCTGTAAGGAAAGACAGTGTGGAAATGTGCTGAAGAAAATGTCATCGCAATCAGTGGTGATAAAAACACACCCTGAAGCTACAATCTGTCACTTTACACTCATTTAAACCATCACATTTCAAAGTTTACAACCTAAACACAATCACGGGGGGCATATTCCAAGTATTTTAATTTCAGTCACAAAAAATATGATAAAGTAGTGATCATTTTATTTACTTGTGTTAGCTTGAGCCTTATTTTTCTAAATCAGTTTTACATCACACCAGGTCCTAAAACATTAATGTAGCCTACATACAAATGTACTGGTATATGGAATTTAATCAGAAAGAGGGAAACATTACATATTTACGACAAAAACACGACTAAGCAGAAAACAAAAATAGTAATAGCTTTGAGTAGTAGTAACTATAAATAATTTCCAGTGCATTTACATAATGTGAAGTGCTGAATCAGTGTCGCCTCCCTGTTGTCTAGTTAAAGCAGATGGCGCTTAATGTCAGCACTAGCAGGAAGTTCCTCTCCAAAGCCCAACTTACTCTGGTTCAGGTCCCGCTGGTTATTTGAAATGCTTACAAAAGGTCACGGCTGCCATGTTAGAGTAAACAAGAGGTCTGCTATAGCGGCACATTCGCTCTGTAATGCTCTCAGCGGGAAACCCAAACATTCGCTTTGTTTAAGTGGGCTCATGTCCAGTCAGTTAAATGAGAGCAACTACAGGGCAGAGTGACAGGTGAAATGTCCCTGTAGCTCAAACGCTATCAGCCGCCAATGGAGGATCAGGCCAAAGGACACACAGGAAAGGTATACGTGAACTCATCCTGACATGGCCATCATCAACAGAGGACTGGTGTAGCAGCTCTCTAATGACAAAACCCAAGAGTCACCTCTATACGGCTTTATTCTGTGATGATCCATTTAGATCTAACATAACTAGAAGCAGCTTTGACCCAATGTGTCCACATCCAAACGTTACAAACTCCATTATGATACAAAGGAAAAGGCTCAGAAACTTGATAACGATTTTAATACCAAAAATCAAACTTTTTACTACAGTGGAATTTCAAGCAAAACCTAATATGTTCTAGCTCTGATATTGATCAAGACCATTCTAAAACTATTCATGACGATGTCTGATTTGGTCCTATTTTTCATAAGTGTCCTTTCTGGTTCTAGTATAGATTAATATTGCAGTGGTGATTTGCATGAGCACCCTAATAACCTCACATATTATGGGTACTGAACACTGCAAACCAAGAACATGGTTAACCAACTCCTTCATTTGCCAATATTAACCCTTTAGACAGTTTTCCTACTTTTGTCACATCAAATATTCAAGCCCTTGTCTAATGTACAGTATCTTATCTGTGTTTATTTCACCTGTCAGCAGTGTGCCAGATCTTCTGAAATAATAACTTAAAAGAGTATAGGAGCATACTAAAAATAGTAACATATAGCAGCGCAATAGGATGAAACATGAACATTCTAAAACTAACACCCTGAAAGATAGAGGGAAAGAGCTATAATCTCTATGTAATTAAAGAAATTATCCATTTATAATCTGTGAAATATCCCTTGAATATTTCCTCAGTACTTTTTTTCCCAGCGCCTAAACTGCAGTCCTTATCGCAGACTGTGATAACAAAGCACTTTGGCACCACACAGTGAAGAGCAGTCACACTAAATGGCTTCCACTTTGTCTGGACTAAAGGTTGCTGACTTTCATACCATCTGGTGACCTCCTCCAAGCAGCTTCTCTCATTTCTCCAGAGGCAGCCATGCAAAATAGCACCTCATTCTGGATGATTGCTTATATGTGGGTGTCCTTCAGTCCTATAGGTCACCCATCCTCGCTTACACAAATATAATTACACACATATTCCATTTGAACTGCTTTTTAAAAAATGCAATTGCAAATTGCTTGATCTGGAAGAAACAAAAAGAACAGAAATAGAAAGTTGGCACGATGCAGGACAGTGACCGAGGGTATGAAAAAACATTCTTCTATTACTATAATGTGGTCTACTATGACAGATATCAAAGATCTCCAGAGTCTCCAGCTCATGGTCTTGTGTTGCCAGCTTTATAAACACAGAGGAAGATGTGCCAGTTTTTCTATAAGTAGCTACAGACCGCCCCTAGGACTAGACCTCCTCGATACAACACAACTATCCACGTGCTGCTCTAGTCTACTCTCTCTGCAATTTATAACTTCCCATTTCAAACCAGCGCAACGGCTGTTATGGCACTTACATGAATGCCCAATGCTTTGTCACACTAAAAGTTTAAAGCCAGTTTAATACAATATATTGAAGCACTGTTTATATTCACAGCGGTAGTATTCTTAACTCTTGAATAAAGGATTTGTACCAAACTAAGGAAAAAGGAAGATTAAATGAATGATACAATAAATACAATAAATGATACAAAGCATATATAACTAAATGTAACATTGTTCTTGCATCTCTCAACAATAAGTTAGTACCTCTTTGAGTAAATCCACTGCAAAAAAGACACAACAGAGTAGATCCATGTCTACACAGCCTTTGAAACAGCTGAACACAGAGGCACAGACAGGTTATGACAGAAGTAAAGTGGTTATCTCTGATAAGAAATGTCTATCCTTCAACTGAAAATCACATTTCTCACTCCACATTTTTATCTGTGGTTAACACCTGTTGCGATGACAACAAGTCAAATGGCTACATGCACACGAGTGGCACTGCCACAATCTTTTCAATCCGGGGTTGGAAAATGGAGCCCCACAGTATATGGTATCCCTTTAAAGGACACTTTGATGTGCAAATGGATCACATGGCTTGGCACACGGTAAACACCTGCATAGTACTAATGCATGTTTCAAAGGCGGTACATTGGGGGCAGTGTCATCTAATCCCACCATCATGGCATCTGAGCTCCTGCACCCACATGCTGAATTTTCCATAGCCCACAGAGCACAATTGGACAAAATCTGCAGGTCGCTCGAATGAAACTACAGTTATGTCCCTTCAGTGTCCATCGATCACCCTCCTTTTGCTCGGAGACATTTTGTGTTTGGACAAGCTTCAGTGGCGCTGGCAGCCTGTGTTTAAAGCCCAGAGTCTATGTTTATGTGGCTTGTGGCCGTCTGGGCCCTGGGCTGCATGTGGTGTGGAAACCTGATCCATTTATCTCTGGGATTGGAGCGATGCAGCTGACCTTGCTGCCCTGAGGAAACGCTGATAATGGGTTTACTCAGAAATCATGCTTGATTGCAATAAATGTCTTCAACACATCAGTTCATGTGTGTTATGTGTTGTTCTGGTTCAGTATCTGATGGCTACAAAATTGAAATTTCCTTCTGCCTTTTGCCAGAAATGTCCTGAAGAGTTTGAGTATGAACAGTTTGAGGATTTGAAATACTTAAATCCGTGTGCGGCTGCTGAATCGCGGAGCCATTGTGCTGGCTTTCTGACAAAATAATTGAGGTTCCATTTCTACATTGTACAACTCAGCTGTTTCTGGACATCCTAATGTATATTTAGCAATAAAGCTGCATATCAGCCAGTGGGGGCATATTTGACAAAAAGGGTAACATGATAAATGGGGTCAGGGAAAGGTGTCACAGTTGTGGCTGTTTGCTTCCTCATTTCTCTCAGCATCCTGCCATAAGATTACTACAGACACCAGGGCATATAACACCTGTGTCCTTACTTTATTCTCCTACTCTCCAAAAAACATAAGGCCCTATAATGTGTAGAACTGTTTTATATAAGATTATTGTAAGAATAATACACTGAATTCACAATAACAATGCAGTCATCTTATAGAAAGCTTTAACATGTGCTCTACAAATCCATGCTTTAATCATTCACTCCCATTCTCAGTGGTATATAACCCAGATAAAAACAATGCTAGTAATGTTTGTTTTGTTCGTTTTTTTTTTGTGGCTCCAATAACACAGTAGTAATATGGTTCAATTATATGCTCAATAATAGTGGTCCTTTTGTTCGACAGAGACTTGTAGATCGAAAGCCTCTAAATGTTACTGAAGGAAATCAGTGCAGTCTTTTACTGACTATTGACACTAGTGTCTATAAAATGCGCATTCTGTGTAATCAGCATTTGACTTAAAGAGTGCCTAATGCGCTCTTGATAAGTGAGGTTGTTAGCAGTGATTAAAATCTCCAGCCTCATCCCGATGTTCAGAGCTGTTGCTGTACAGGCCCACGGCTTGAACGGGGAGTGTGGAGCTAACATTAGCATCACGCAGAGTGGCAGCTCTCCCTGATTTAGTGTTGGGTAGGCTGCTGCTGATTGAAGAGAGCATTACGTCACAGCTGATAGGTCTGAGTGGAGCTCCATCAGCCTCTGCTGACAGCAGCGTTGGTGCTCACAACCAACCCAAATGGAAGATAGAAAAAACAGCGACACTCTAATGCACCACATGGAAGAGCTCACATGAGCATAAACACTGTGTCTGTACTGTGCAGTTTTGGCTGTGAATAAAGGAGACTTTTGTCAGACAGTCACGATTGTAAACAACAACAAAAGAAATGAACAAATAGTTTGCAATAATGCCTCATTCTGCTGCTTTTTAGAAACCACACCAGTTTTCTGAGAAGTCAGTGAGAAGCCTGAAGAACAAATTTGTTGCCTTTGTTTGCTGTCTCCTTATCTTTCTTGGTCTCCACTGATGCGATAGTCCAAAGAAACTCAGATAAATTAGAGCCACTGGGTTGCCCTATAGGTATAAATGAGCCAGTTTAAACCCTGTTTTGGACTGACAATCTGACCACAGCACACATGTTGTATTCTGGTGCTGTTTCTCCCCCTCATGACCCCGCACTGAAGAGAAAATGGACAAATAGATAGAAGCCCAATCCACATGTATTAAAGCTACATTCTTCTCCTTTATCTACTGGGTTCACATTTAAGATTAAGAGAAAAAATAAAAAAAAATTATATATATATATATATATATATATATATATATATATATATATATATATATATATATATATATATATATACTTATATATATACTTACAGCTTTACTGTAATTGGTAACTTTGATCCAACCATCAAAAACAGTAATGCAGTCATATATTCTCTGCATACTAACTCTTCATAGGCACAAATGCTAATGTGACCTTTGTTATTTGAAACTAAAATATGAATGAGTTTCAAATTCAATAGCTGACAGCCATGAAACACATTTGACCCACTTGATGGAGACCTTTAATTCTCTATGTGCGGGAACCATTTTACAATATCCAGGTGACTGCACGAACATAGATTCAATGTGGCACTCCCACTTAGACATGCCAAATAAACGCAACGCTAATTGGTTTGAGGTTGTTGGCCTGAACTAATCCAATTACAACAACATTATATGAGTATGTATGGGCTTAGCTGTATATTCTATACTGGAGCATACGGTATCTGTTGATCTTATTTACACTCAGCAGAGGGCCCAGGGGTCTGCAGCTCAGGAAGCGTACTCAAACTCTCTGCACTACATTCCAGTCTGCCTTAGACCTCTACTATGAATCACAATTTATATGCTAGTGTAAAATCTTAGTCTGCAAATGCACTGTTTAACAACAGAAAGTAGCGCCTTCAGGTAATTGTGCCGTTATTTAAAGCCCACAATCCCTCTCAAAGCAATAAAATAAAATAGTTTACAAGATGATAAAATGCTCAAGTGGTTCTAGACAAAATTGCAATTGAATCTGGATCTGGAAATGTTAGTTGTGCTCACAAAGCCATTCTGTTTTGACAGGCTCACAGGCTCATACGGGCTCAACAAAGAGCTGTGGGACACAGTTTCAAATGTAATTGAGATATTTTACTGGAGGAACTGGTCACATTTCTAATTAGCTGCACAGCTGCAGCGATAAAGCAGTCCCTTCAATTTTCTTTAATCAGATGTTCTAACACAAAGGCTTCTGATAAGGATTACTCCTAAGACGTCTCGGTGATGACAGCCTGCCACTAATGTGTATTTGCAGTATCGTATGTGCTTATTAACACTAATCTATAGACTTCCTCTGGGTATTATTCCAACATATGCCCCCATTTGAAATGGGAAGGTGTCCACCTCCCTGCACTCTAAACCACCATTTTGCACATTCCATGGGCACTATGCTATAGCTCATCTCACAAGGTTGATGCCTTTGTTTTGCCTTAAGCAAACTCTTTTTCCTGTCCCATTGCGGGCTGCAGTGATGAGCCCTGCTATCCAGATTGAGGTGAGAGAAGGGTGGGTCTCCTGCCTCCAGCACCATCTGCTCCAAAGGGCCTCTTTTAGACATGCTGAATAAACAATACTGTCCTCCACACTGATTATCAGCACTATGACATCAGCATCTATACAGATGGGCACCTCAATATGATGTCAACACAAAACCGTTATTACCCATCCGCTTACAAACACAGACAGCGTTTTTATATCCTGACTTATATCAACTTATGAGAAGGAAAAGGCCCTTTGAGATATCACCGCTCCAGGCTGACCTTTGAACTCCATACTAGAGAAAGCCATTCTCACATAGAGGGGGTTATTGACTGGCGAGGGGTGAGCGCAGGGAAGTGTAGTGGGAGTTTCCGTGTCAGCGGGCTCATCTTACAGCAGCCTCCCTGCTGGACCGCAGTGACGTCCCCCAGTGGTCAGCTCAGTGACAGCTGCTGAAGGGTGGTCAGGCCTCATGCATAATGGAGGCTCAGCAGACCACCACCGTCTGACTGCTGCACTGATGTGGAAGTAGTTCAATCTCAGTGTCAATACTGCAGCCCTACTGGAATATTAAGTGAAGTTTAAAGCCATGGCCCCCATCAAAAGTCACACAGTGCATTAACCCGATATGAGAGGCTTGCAAAAACAGGGATACAAATTCAGACTGTCCTAAAGCCACAGCAGAGATCAGTGTTTTCCCATATTTAATGAGGTCTCATGGTTAAATGTAAAACATATTCATATATTCAGTATCAAATAAGATTTTGGAGTTTGTTTGGACCTAGTTATATAACAAATCATCAACTAAATTCAATGTGATTGTCTCATGAAACAACAAAAGTAGCTGCACAATTGGGTAATAGGAGAGCGAAGACCAACTATACCCACCACCACTTTGATTGTTTTATTTATATTTGTGGCCTAAGATGCAATATTTAACTTGATTATGGAGAATGCAGTGGAGACCCTATGACTCATTAGTTAACCCTTTAAGTATGTATTTAATGGCTGTGTAGATGTTTTTCTATTTCATCTCTTTGTAGTCTGTAGAATATCCATCATAAAGAATGACTACGTTAAAGCCGCGTGCGAGCAGCAGAGTGCTTGTGGTAGCTTTATACACCTAGCCCTACTCGAGCTCTCCCCGCTTGTCAGTGTGTGGAGAAATCAATGCTAGCAGCTTTTCTGTTGTGAATGGACACACTGCAGTACATCACCTCAATCAGTCATCCCAGGCCTCGTAGGCAGCCATCACGACTAGCGACCCGACCCCCATCCCCAACAGTGTGGCAGAAAGTGCTTACCTAGGAGAAAGAGACAGAGAGGACATTAAATCAGTGAGCATAATATTCTAGTGAGCAGCCCGAGTCGCTTTCACAGATTAGCCAATCTCTTCTGTGCACAGTATCCTGCCACCGCATTTTAACCCTCTCTGCTGTCAACTGAAATGGAGAGCAGGAAGATTATCCCATTTATTCTGGGGCTCAGCACTTTCTAATGTTCTAAATGCACTCTAAATAAGCCAGGAGCCGGCTTGGATATACCGGTGTTTTCAAATTAAAAGTATCAACAGCGGCCTGGAAGAAAGGAATACCTGTGGAGCAATATTGCACTGAACGTTTACAGTGCACTGTACCACTGTTTGAACCATATCGTTTTAATACAACTATATTTAAAAGTCACAACATGAAAAGTACAACATATGTGTTTTCTATTAAATGTCTTATTCTACAAAAAAAATCTTACCACAAATTAGCACAATAGATGTTATATTAATGTTTTAGGAATAGCCTGTGAAAGAGACATGAGAGTAAGAGTTTGGGAGCAGGTCTGGGAGGGATGGAGCCTGTATTCAGTGGACTGGCCTGTCTAAAGTGTTTTTCACTCCAGACCATCAAAAGACAAAGATTTGTTCCAGTGCCGGATGTTACATCAGAGTGATCCTTCACACTGGCATTATCTGTTTCTCTGCCTATTTGTACCCATTCAAGTCCATGAACTTCACAAGTCTGAGTCCAACTTGAGCCAGCACACAAGCAAGACTAATGACCAACAGCAGTAAGGATGCACCATGACTGTAAAGTAGATCAAATAGAGAGGCGCCATATGTATCAAAGGGGGCTTGTAGATTATGCTTCTGGATAAGTGGTTCTACAAATGAAAGAGTTCACTGATTCTGGTGGTGAAAGCTCAAAACATTGCTGTCCTATACTTTTCCCCAATGGGTAAAACATTTAGCTGTGTGGTCATAACATAAAATACGATCACTCTAAATGGCAGATGGCTATAATGAAAAGCCTCATGAATGTAAAATTATTTTTGGTCTCAAACTCTGTCAGCCATTACTTGCTGCAAATACCTGTTACTATTACAAGTAGAAATGTAATAACTTGACCTTTAGAATCTATTACCACTACTCTGTCAATAGACCCACTTCACTTATGGTGAATAGAAACATTTCAAAACAACACATTTTACACATTCTAGTGACGACCTTTGGTGTGAAAAGGACACAAAGAGGCACAGAAGGTGAAGACCTATCACTGAATATAAAAATAAGTTATGTGACATATTCTGTGAAAAATGTGTAAAAATATATTTCTGCTTTGAACAGTGACTCATAGCAGGGTCATTGTATCCAGGTTTCTCTGTCACTGTGGGTTCATCATTAAACATGCCCCAGCAATACTTTATCCAACCGAGGACCACAGATGTCGAGCAAAGCCTGTTTTGTCGTAATTGGCAGAGCTGTAACAAGCTACCTCACACAGAAGGTCCAAAGTGTATGGCCAAGAGGCACCCGAGGGTCACTGTTTAGGAAAGGTTCAACAGTTCAAGGTCACCTGAACGGTCCTCCCATAGTAGTGACTGGTGTTATCGCCAGTCTACCTCAACTGGAAACAACTATTGAAAAGTAGTAATATCTTGAGTCCCACTTTTAAACATTCTGCAATTTAGCCTGAAATTATAAGTGAGGTATTATCAGTGTAGTTGTGAGCTTATTCCTCTACTTCTGCACATAGATTTGCTTCTGTCAAAAGACGACAAAGCAGCTCTGTCACCATTATTCAGTGACCTTGATGAAACAACCGAAAGGAAGGACACTCTAATTTTCCAGCCTTGAGCCATGATAACTGCAGAGATTGTTCCCATCTTTACAAAAGAGCTCTGAGCCATGAATTTGCAACAGGGAACTAAGCTGCTGACCAAGGTTGCAACTATAACAAAGCCATGTGGGTGCAAAAGGATACATAGTGATCTGCAGGTAGAATGGGCTTATTAAACACCTTATTAAATTTACTTTAATAGGCATTAGGTGACAATACATGGACGGAAAAATCCTCAGTCAGTTTCCCAAATGCCTAGCACAATTACTTCACAAATCTAGGTGACACCTCCAGCTGTTGTAATGAAATATACATTTCCCACTTTTATCAGCAGCAGATGGGAGCAAGTGAACGCCGACAATCAGAATAAGCTGACAAGTTCACTTCAAGTTTAAAAAGTGCTTGTTTAGATTTTTCCTCAGGCAGCATTATGCAAAACACACCTCCAAATGCTATCAATACTGCCCCCCCTCTTGAACTGAGGACACTGTGTTGTCAATCCATACAATGAACACTTGCAATTTGATCTTGTGTCACAAAACAAAGACACAAGAGAGACAACAACAAGACAAAAAGGAATAATTTAACAGAAGAGTGGCAGGGGCGACATGCCAGTCTGAGCGGGCACCAAAGCATCTTCATTATTTTTGTAGGTTTTTCCCATGAGGTGCTTCTCCCTGTAGATCAAATCAGTCATCAAGTCATCATCCATGACAGGTGCCAAAAATAAATAAAAATAAAAGCAGCAGTAAACAGGCTGCAGCGAGAAGTCGGCAATGTGCGGATTTAAACAGAAGTGCGAAGGAAATGACTTACATGCACTAAATATCATATAGATATACATTGGAATAACCTATATTTACAGTGTAATAGCGTCAAAACTGTTATGTTAAGATTAAAGTTATTGGAGTCCTCTCAGCACATACAGACATCAAAACGCATCAACGATTAGGGATGTGACGATATCCAAATCTCACGGTATGACGATATCACAATATGCATCTCACGGTACTATATTTATTGAGCTATTTTGAAGAAGCTAACAAAATTGTAGATATGATACTTTTCCTTTTTTATTGCCTTGCAAATGTGCATCAGTACTGTCATAATCTCAAGAATTAAGCTATAAAAGATATTTCTTCATGTTGGCTACACTGAACTAGCTTGTGATATCTGTATTTCCTTCTGTTTTCAGCTGTTACTATAATACAATAAAACAATGCATTTCAGCAAAGCCTCTGGTAATTTGATATATTGTCACATTATTTTAATGTGAGACTTCTGACAATACGACATCACAATAATATGGTTATTGTCACATCTCTATTGACGATACATTCAACAGTTATGGCACTTAATATTTTTCAATGACTTTTTTGTTTTTCTGTGGATCACTTAGTAGTCTGATAGATGATTACTCCGTGACTGATTTTATTTGAAGTAAAAACATTCTTCGGTCTCCCAATTTAAGTGACGATGCACAATGCTGAATCTGTGACGTGAGACTGCATCAATTATCAATTACACTTAAGGGCGGGGGTGAAATTGGATTAAAAAAATCATGGCTGACCAAAGGATACTAAGAGATATTGTTCTTGGCAGCCACATTCTATTCATTCATCATTGACGTTAAGGTAATAGGACTTCAGAGCTGTACTAATGACCAACGACAGTGTCTGTGTAAAATAGATGAAAGGTGTGCCATTATGGGCTGGACTCATGAGAGGAGAGGCCATGCGGCTAATGCCTCATTAGAGACATCTATAGCCAGACAGGCTGGAAGCCAAAAGGCCACGGGTCCTTTTTAAAGACTCAATACCCCAGCTGACACTAATTGTAGCTGTCAGGATAGCATGGATTTTCATCGCAGATAATAACAGTCTGCTCCCTTGACACATCTTGGCCTGTTACTCACAACTGGCACTGCCCAAGTTTGGGCTCCACAGTGTTTCTAATAACAAGCAGCAATGCTTTCCAACAATACAATGTAGCCACACACGATGCAGTAATAGGGCTGTGCAATTCATTACATTTTAATCATCCGTGATTAGCTTGGGTCATTTTGATCGTGAGGTCCACAGCCAGTCCACTGCTTGCAAAAAAAAATGTTTTAGAGCTGAATTCAGATTTCGCAAGAAGATTTGAATTTTATTTTCTGGGTCAAATGGAAATGATTATTAATGATTTATTTATGAATTTAATCAAAAATAGGGATTAATTAATATGAATATATTTCTTTCCCTCATATGACTCACCCCTATGCAGTGATGTTTTTATTTTTGCACCACTTAGTCTGCACACACTATACATGTGACATACCGGGTTACAGATGGAAAACAGCTTAAGCAAAATCTGGCACAGAATCTGAGCCTCTTTTCCCATTAGTGATTAATATTATTTGTGCTTTGTCCTTTTTATTAAATAAATAATGTGAATCACTGAAATGTAAAAGCTTTTGAACTGATTGCCAGTTAGTATGTGGTTATGAGTGCTACATCTTTACTTCCAAATAAATCAAGTGATAATAGACAATTTGTAACTATCACTGATGTTGTTTCTTTTATTACAAAGAAAAACAGAATAACTGAATCACCAATATCTTTCCTAAATCTTGTATTTTGTTCAATTTCCTCTAGATAAAGCAGTTGGCCTAAAAAGCAATGCCGGAAAGAATCATTTTCAATATTCTCATTGCATCTTTTAGCTGCTGCAAGCACCTGCAGTGTTGAGCAGACACATCTCTCATTTGGACAGAGGCAAAGCAGGATGTTTTATGGTCTAGTCATACTCCCTGTCACTGTGCTAATGTGATTCAGTTTCAAAACAGTCGGAGGAAATGAGAAAAGCTACTCTTTCCCACCCTAGCAGCACTCAGGCTGGATACACATGGGGCTCTACACTGCTAGCAGGAAAAAGAGAAATACAAAAAGCTTTCATGATACATTTACATTAGTGGAAGAGAGTCGGTTACCATCAGCGTGAGATTCTTGATGCGCCATTTGAATGTTGTAGTGGGGGGTACAAGGCTACAATAGTTGGCAGTTCATTACACTTAAAACTAAAGAAATGACTGGCACTGCCTCTCCCTCAGGCGCTATGTGAGACAAGAGCGTGAGCACTGAATTTATACCGACAGGCAATTGGCGGAAATTGAAGAGGGTCAAAATATGGGAGAACTCAGGGAAGTGCTGTGTTCTTTTAAAGTTTTATAGGAAATGCGTTACCCATTGAACTCAATCCATTGTCCAGAGTGCCTACAGTCCTCTAACAGCCATTTAATAAATAATTCCAGACTAATCAAATGCATACACACTGCCCTGACGGGGTTAAAGCGAATACAAATGTACTTACACTGAAAGCTACTGCAGTGTATGGCTTTAATCAGAATCAAGTGAAGACATTCTGTGATTGGCCGTTCTATACAATTTGGGTTCATTTTAAACATTTATACTGTGCAAATATGACTCATAATTCATCAAGACTTTTCTTAAAAATGTGCTATACAATGAGTTGAGAAAACTTTGTGCATTGAACGCCTTCAAAAAATCTGTAGATCAACTTATGTGTTAGTTTAAAACAAACACATGAACAGAAGTTTGAACTTACAGGAACAATCGAGAACAATAGAGCAATTTATTATCACAGACAATGCAATGGACTGAGTTAAGATATTTTCGACTTCAGGGCTACTGCTCCTGAATTGGCCAATAGAAGAATCCATGAAGGCAAGGCAAGTTTATTTGTATAGCCCAATTCGTACACAAGGTAATTCAAAGTGCTTTACAGAATAAGAAAGACATTAATATCTCACAAATCAAAACATAAATAAGCACAAATAATCATCATAAAGTTAACATTAAAACATTAAAACAAAAGAGCGCAGATTAAAAACCTCTCAGTCCTATGCACAGCTAAAAAGAACTGTTTTGAGCCTGGATTTAAACATTGTTAAAGTTGAGGCCTGTCTCACATCTTCAGGAAGACTGTTCCAGATTTTAACTGCATAAAACTGAAACGCTGATTCCCCATGTTTAGTCCTGACTCTGGGCACCAGCAGGAGGCCGGTCCCTGAAGTCCTCAGAGTACGAGATAGTTCATATGGCACTAACATGTCAGAGATGTACTTTGGACCTAAGCCATGAAGAGACCTGTACACAAGCAGAGCTGCTTTAAAGTCTATTCTTTGAGCTACAGGAAGTCAGTGCAGAGACCTGAGCACAGGACGCATGTGCTGGTTCTAGTCAGGATCCAAGCAGCAGTGTTCTGGATGTACTGTAGCTGTCTTAAGGCTCGTTTGGAGAGGCCAGTGAGCAGGCCGTTACAGTAGTCTAACCTACTGGAGACAAATGCAGGATAAGTCTCTCCAAGTCTGGTTCTGACAGTATACCTTTGATTTTTGCAATGTTTTTTAGATGGTAAAAAGCTGCAGATGTTATTGATTTGATGTGGCTGTTGAAGTTCAAGTCTGAGTCCATTATTACCCCTAAATTTCTAGCCTGATTTGAAGGTTTTAGAGAGAGAGACTGGAGGTGACTGCTGACACGTTTTTTTTTATGTTTTTATGGGCCAAAGACTATGACTTCAGTCTTGTCTGAGATTAGCTGAAGAAAGTTGTTTTGCATCCACACACTGATCTGTTGGATGCAGTGGCAGAGTGAATCCACTGGTCTATATTCACCTGCTGCCAGTGAGACATAGATCTGAGTGTCATCTACACAGTTGTGGTAGGACACATTGTTGCTGCGCATTAACTGGCCTAACAGCAGCATGTACAGACTGAACAACAGGGGTCCCAAAATTGATGAAAAAAAAAAACAAAAAAAAACTGAGGTTAACATGGTGTTGGCAGACTACAGCATTGAGGCTATGGTTTTATAAATCTCTCACTGTGAAAAAGGGGCCCTAATAACAACCCATCCATAGATACATCCTATTTTATCAAACAGCAGTGACGCAAGTACCATAAGGCTAAAGTTGAGACCTAAAGTTGAAAACCATGTCGTAACAATCAACACTTATCCTGACTTATTCAACAGAAGCAACCACTTTGCTAAATAATCACAAAATAACCCAAACTGTTGTTAACTCCCCAGCACATACTGTATATATAAATGGGCATTGCTAACCTGCTAGCAACTGTGTCCCAAATCGGAAGTGAGCATGGGTGCACTTCTGTCCCCATCGAGTCTGGCTCCAGTTCATTTTCTATTGAGAAACTGTCGCGCCTCTCTGCTGCTGTCCGACTCGTCATTTTGATCTTCAAATGGTTGTATTAATCTGCGCTACATGATCCTGGTCATTTTATGTGGGTATTTTGTCTGTGAGTCAAGATATGAACATTAATAATAGACCAATGGGGCCCCTTCTTTCCCCGAGGTCGCTCCCACCAGCGTTAGTAACAGGTTTGATTGACAGCGTTGCTATGTGCCTGCCACCTGCTGAACCAACGATGTGGACGGGAAGAGGCGTTACTTTCAACAACCTCGATCCCGATTGGCTCTTTAGTTGCTATGAGACTTGCGTATATGGAACACCTATAAATGCTAGCCTCCGTGAGCTTCATTTGGCTGGAGACAAACGGTATGGGTGACGTCACACTCCCTTAGTCCACTTGTTTATACAGTCTATGCTGCCCAGTGATAAAATGTATAAAAGGTTGGAAAATGCTATATAGAATTACACCCTCCTCACTTTTGATTCTGCTACAAAGGCCAGGAAGTTTCATGTCTATAACTGGCTGCACTTGTTTTTTTAATGGCCTCCGACTGTGGTTTTTAAATTGTACTGCCCGAGTCAACCGTCTCATTGAGAAGAAACAAATCCATAACTACAGGCTTTAAAAGGCCACAGGACCAACAAACCTTTTAAAAGACCAAAGAGGTGTAAGCTGACGAACAAAGGTCAATCTAATATGGACTACTTTAATGATTGCTTCACTCTTTGACTAATTCCCTAAGGCGGAGGCGGGAGGACTGGGGAATGAGCCAGTCACTGTGTCCACCCTCGGTCTACCCATGTGCACTGGGCGTTTTAGTATATGCCACTACCAGAAACTGAACGAGGGTTGTGGATTTCTAACACACTGAAGTCTTGGTAGCCTTAAAAATGGGTTTAGGATTGAACAACGACAAATCTCCTAAATATTTCACCATGTGCCACAGTAGTGATGAGTGTGAGAGTGAGTGAAGCTATATAGCCCCAGTTCACGACTTGTATTACCGCGCTAATCTGAGCTCCCCGTGAGAATTTCAAGATTTAATTTAGGCATTTGAGGATGATGCTTGGCGACGACAAGAGCCATCCATCTTCTCTTAACAGACCTAATCTTTATAGAGGCTGCAGACTTCAGGTAGTGCATGTGATGGATAGCACCCCTGGCTGAGGACAGTCCATTAGCAGGAAGAGAAAACCACAAAGCCAAACGCCCAGTTACACACTCAGCACCATTTCACAGGCACTGCCAGTTTTGTTTACTACATTATACAAAATGTGTTCAGCCAAACACAGGAACACAAGGAGAGCATAAAGGACAAAGCCGTTACTCCGCGCTTTAGTTTACTTAACAAATTAATATTATTTCACAACATTATAAGTTTATACATTTAAACAATCCTTATTTCTGTGTGTTTAGATTATCTGATGTTGTGTTTAACACAAGTCATGAACTGGGGCTATATTCATAGGTTTCAGCTACCTGTTAAATGCAGCATTTTCTCAAAAAAAAAAAAAATAAATAAATAAATATATATATCAATAATATAATAATTAAAAAAAAATAAAAATAAAAAAAAAAAAATATATATATATATATATATATATATATATATATATATATATATATATATAATATCATATATATATATATGGATATATATATATATATATATATAATATATATATATATTTATCCGTATATATGCATATATATCTCCATATATATATATATATATATATTATATATATATATATATATATATATATATATATATATTACATTCTGAACCCTATGAATAGCTTTACTCCGTCTTGCACTCTTCACTACAGAGGCACATGGAGAAATATTTAAAACATGTGTTACTGTTGTCCAATTCAAGACTTGCAGTCAGCATCTTAAATACCCATTAGTAACACTGCATGTATCAATGTAATTAATATACATTCATGTTTTATTTTTGGACATTTTTGGAAATTCAGTTTGCTTTTGTTCACAGGTTAATGATGCACTTTCCTTTATTACACCTCCTCCCAGATGTAACAGTAGAAACCACAGGAAGTTCCAGCTGTCCTGGTAGTCGCCAGATCTGGTTTTATCAGGGGAGCGTAATTCAGTCAGGGGCAAAGAGGCTACAAAAAGTGCATCCACTCTAAACTTTATTTTGAAGCTTCAATCACCAGCATCTGAGACCCTTTCAATAGTTTAGCCTTGAAATAGCAAAATAAAAACTCCTCAAGCATGATTGACGGGGCTCTTGATACACTGTGTTCACTGATGGAGTGTGACAGCTGTTGATGGCGTCTAAAGTTGATTTTTTCATGAACTCTGACTGAAACTGGGTTTGTATTTTGAACTTCAGAACGTTGTGTAGGTGGAAAAAAACACATATTTTTCGCCTTGAGGACCAACCTTGAAGGCTTAAGACATATATATACTACTATTCTGCATGCATGTTTGAAAACCCCTCAAGCGTGAAACTTTTGGATTTATTACTAATGCTAATTTGTGAGTTTGTGGTTAGGTTCTGCCATGTGGGATTATTGGGATGTGTTACCTAAACAGGAAATCAAAAGAAAAACAAACTTTGCCAATTAATCAGTTCAAGTAAAGATGTTGCATTTAGTCGCCCCATGATGTCCAATTAAGACTATGTTTATCTGCGGAGCTGTGAGAGTGCACTGTTTGCAGGTATACCGCCACTGCTGCCACTTTTATCTGCGCAGACAGCAAGACACCATTTCAAAACAACAAAAACAAGGATTATATAAAAAAGTGAAGGGGCAGGGAAAAGTATCATCTATATTTGCAAAATTGTGTTTGCTAAATTGTTCAGAGCAAGCACAAAAATAGTGTTTATCGCACATTCATTTGACATTATTGCTAGCTTTGACGCGTTTCCACCGAGCAAATAAAGGGGAAGATAAAAATGCAGTAATCCATCACAAATCATCTCGGGCCTCCTGTCATCTCGCGCAGCATGCTAGCACTGCCTTGGCTTTAATTAAGTTATTCTGGAAGTGCTGACAACAAAATAAATAAATAAATGACAAGTGTGTGGAGTTTCTATGGAGACCTGAAGCATCTGGCTTGATCCCAATAATTTGTTCTGTGGCGGCGTCTTCCATCTTCTTTTCCTCCACCTCTCTTCCCCTCTTTCACAAGTCCGTAAACACATAAAGTCTCCCCAGCTCACGTACATATCCTCCGACAGCGCTCAACTTAACACAACTTTGATGATAATCGCGGTCTCAAATGTCACTGTGTTTCATCACATTAGTTGGATTTCTTTAATGGCTTGCACTTTCCAATGACACACTACCACCCATGGATAAAATGCAGATTAATTGCGCATACACGTCGAACAAATATGCTCAGATGCAAGCTAAATAGATGTCATCAAGGCTAAGGAAATGGGAGACACCCCTTTGCATTACATATAAGCCCCGAACGTATACATACAGCGGGGGGGACTGGGTAGGGTTGCAATAAGGGTTGAACGACGCTACTCAGCAACAGAGTTCAGTCTCAATTTGGGAGATAGAAGCTGCACTTCAGAGCCCTGGGCCTGTTTAAAAGCAAGTGATGGAGGAGGTCGTAACAGGCTCTCAACAGCCGAATTTAGGGGCGAAAAAGAGGAAGGATGATAGATGGGTGAAGTCTATATGTGACCTGGAGGAAGACACACAACACATAATGTAGACGCAATGCAAGCGGAGGCCATCAAGGGAACCCGGAGATTAAAGTTCACTTATCAAGTTGAAGATTTCGTTTCTTATGTTTACTTTTGCGTTTAATGCCGGAGTCCTTTTCAAGTGCGGGGTCTTTTTGAGGGGCTTAAAGTGTTTGGTGCAGTTGGTTTGAAGTGCGGCTAGGCAGGCTACTTATCCATAGTCGGTGTATTACCTACAGAAGATGGTGCTTTAAACGCCCGCCGCTTTTGAGAGGCACATAGAAGCACTGACACTGAGCAAACTAATGCAATGGGGAAAGGGCAGTCGTGTAGTGTATAGAGACACGATTTTAGAGGTAGTAAATAAGGTCTTCTTTTTGGATAGCGAAGTTGGAGTCTTGTTAATAAAAGTTAATGAATGAACGAGATCCATGGGGAACGTAAACATGTGTAATTTTAGTTCAGAGACGTAAATGACATTGCAACTGCGTATTATAAATCGAGAGACTGTCCTTTTCTTATTCAAAAGGCAATATATAACTTTTAACATTTCGATCTTCATCATCTGTAACTAATTTTATTTCAAAATCTAACAAGATAGTTTCATTTCACTTTGATTTAATCGTAATATGCTCGAAGAAGAATAACAGCACAATTAATTAGGTGCGTAGGTGTCACATACATAAAAAAAAGTAAAAAAATAGTACTTCTGATTAAAAGGGTCAAAAGGTTTCTTGAAATCTACTTAACTTTTGGTTCTACTGTTGTTTCAAAGTGCTTCAAATCCCCTCCTCTGTACAGATGTCCCTTTTCTTAATTGGATGTTGGAAAGCAATTTAAAGTTCAGTGAAAGCTACTAAATATTTCAAGGTATTTGTATAGGGATAATCAAGACAAAGCTTTTCCACCTAAGAGAAAGAGTGGGCACTTTTGGCTGATTTTGAACAAGACAAAGCGTAATGAAAGATTTCCTTACGGGTGGAGGAAACATTGGCACCTAACTCTATCTTTTGTCCTGTCTTTTATTTTGCTCTTTTTCAACAGAGGGATAATCTGCTTCAAATGACACCATATTGTTGATAGCAGAGAGGCTTATTGTCCCCCTTTCATGTCTTTGATAAAAGACACAGAGAGCTACTGTTCCAGCTGCCGGCGTGGAGGAGAGAGTACCATTACACTTCCTCATCTCCATAAAGTCCCCATTCATCCATTTACCTCTGAGGGAGCGAGGCTGCAGACGCCTTAAAGCCTTAGAGCTGGCGGTGTGCGCACGCTACTCTCTCTCTGCTCGGTATGCTGTGGCACCCGGGCCCGCTGATGTGCTGAATACTGACAGTCAGCAGATTCACTTTGTTGTGCACTTTCATTTAGGCAACAAGGGACTGCTTTTCGTTAAGTGCAACTCGCGAGGATGAAAGAATTAGGAGTTGGCAAAGGGGCTGGCAACGTTAGTTTTTCCTCCATCACTTTGAAATCCCAGCTATAACCATCTGTCTCGCTCGCTCCGAAATTTCAGACCAGCACAGCGAGGGGATGCATTATTCAATATTCCAAAGAGCAGTGTTGAGTTAAAGCTTATCGTTGCCGTACTGATGCACCAACTAGATGGACTGCACTATTGTGTATTAATATTGCTTAATTTTACTTCAGATGGTTGGGGGTATCTTGCTTATGGGGATGCTCAACTGACTGGAACATTTTGCCAAGCACTTTAACCACTAAAGCTTAATGGGCAAAAAGCTCAGAGGAAGGAAGAGGCTGCACTTAAAGTTAAAGCCATTTTCTACAGATTTTCCCTCCTCAATAAAACAGTTTGAATATAGTTCAACAGCAACACGGCCAAGCCTATTCATATGACACGCTGCCGCCTCCGCCTGAGCCCCTGCGCGCACACACAGAGTAATACATGTTTACAAAATATAGCCCTTGAGAAACATAATGGTCTGCAGAAGCCTTTGTGTACTGTGAAGGCAGGGTGCTGACCCTCGCTTGGCCATCTTCATTAAAGCCTATAGGCCAACACTGCAGCAGAGCAAGGCTAAACCACAATCCCCCCAAGCATCCCTGTCCACGTACACATTATCTCCAGCTCCAAACCGCCACAAAATGCATTTGTTTAACAGAGAACAATCATCCGACATGCACACTGTGTCACAGCCTATTTTCACACTAAAGGTCATATTCAAAGGGGTAAGGAATGTCTAATTGCACCTTTTATACAACCCTGAGACTCTGAATGGAAAGTGAGAAAGCATTTTAAAGATAAAAAAGCAATAAGAGGGAGCACAATATGATGTTGCTCCCTCAAACATATTTGTTGGATTCATTGGCATTCAAATTACAGAGTATATTTCCAGTTCAAATACTTTAAACAAGATATTCATCGGCAGAGGGAAGTGGGGTAGAAATTTCATACAGCAAACAGTGATTATTTTATTCATAATCCCAGGCAAAGGAAAAGGTGGAATATCAGATGAGACTGCTTGACCAGCGTCCGCCGGAAATAAACTCACAGAACTTCTACTGTCAAAGGTAAGCCACAGTCACATTTAATATTATGATTTATCTACTTGTAATATTACCAAACACGATAAAATATTATTATAAATATTACTTGTCATATTCAAATAAATGGTATGCTTTCAGTAATCTTTCACATCTGGATCTCTCTGACAAGTGAATATATGGCTATTTCTATGTGTAATACATATTATTTGCTTTAAACTTGCGTTGGCAGTGACTTATAACTACAGCCTGAAGCATAAGAAATGTACCATGTTTTCATAGAAGGGTGGCCTTACAGTGAATACAGATGGGTTAAATGCACCATATCATCTATAAACCTTGTATATATAAATGGCAGTAAACATAATAAAGGCTTGTGTACTGTATTTGATCAACTGGGCTATTATCAGCAAAAGTGATAATTAACTAGAGCCTACAACACCATCAATCTCTCGATGGAGGCTGCATGTTAATAGTGATTCTTCAGTTTCTTAGCTACAGGAGAGAGATGTATCAAAATATGGGTAATGTTGTTTTGTTGTTTTGAAAATGCTAATTTAGAGTATTGAGAATGCAGTCTACAATACAGAAATATTAAAAAAAGACTGCGTTAAAAAATGATTTAAACAAACTTGCGTCTCAATACAAGTAAAGTGATATTTCGTCTTTTTAAAACTTTTTTTGAGAACATCGACTATTAAGATTTGGCTCCATTTAGGAATTACCCCATCTTTTACTGACATGGAAAGAACAAAAGATAACTCCAACTGTATTTGGACTACATAATATGGTTGTGGGTTGTCAAAAATGAATATGTATCGATAATAAAATTCGTAATGAAACTACATCAGAAACAGAACAATGGGCTTTTTCGTAATAGTTTTCGAATGGTCTATAATGATCTATATCAGAACAAGCACAAGACATAGAAATATTAGTGAAACTGCGCTGGCTTTGGTTTGGAAATTACATTCTCTTGTGTAAAGAAATTGTTTTTATCATCACTGTGGTTTTTTGACAGCACTAAATGGTAGTCAATAACTGTTTGTCTAAAGCGCGTATAGTTTTAATTGTAGAGATATAGGCTCATATATTATAGATGATAGGGCACCCACTTGTATGACTAATGCAGATGCACTTAAGTCACAGCCACATCAATCATCTAGCCACTTACAGTCTTAAACATACTATACCAGCAAACCACGTTTCAGACAATTTAACAACCTGTAATTCACATGTGAAAAAAAAAAAAACTTTTCTTAAGTTGAATCCATAAACCTAAGTGTGTATTTGAAATGATGGAATACACTCAGCGTGACGTGCGGGTGTGAAGTGGGTGGAAATTGATCTTAAGTTCTTCTTAGTATTCTTCTACAGTGGAGACGTCAAATACTGGTTTGAACTCTGTCTGAATCTATGACAGCTGTGAACCTCCAAGTGAAGTGAGAATGAAAATCTTTGTGTCAAACTTTGTGTTTCCCAGCGTCAAACAGCACGCTGCTGTATTTTTTGGCTGACAAATGAGAATGTCAGAGTGTTATCCTCTCACATTGTTGGGAAAAAAATCAATAAAACGCTTAATACATAGGGGGAAAGGGACCTCTTTTCAGAAAATATGGGAAACAAACAACCTACAGCAACTAACAATACACTCTGCTCCCCAATGGATTGCTGCGATAACACTGAGTCAGTCACTACATTTGAGAGCACTGAGAACCCACATTTGGCATCTTGATAATGCTAAGTCGCACATTACCTTTTAAATTATCGGTTTCAGATTTGAAAATAAATATAAAAATATAAAAACATAATTCAGAAGCAATTTGAGGGTGACTGAAAACACGAAACACTGTAACACAGACTGGAAAAGTTTATTTACCATCAGTACTGGAATAGAGACTCTCCACTCATTTTGTGGTATTGTCCACTCAAGGCTGACCATGTTCCCATGGTGGGGGGCTTTTGTAACTTCTGATGACGTAGGCCTTAGAGCTATTCACAATGAAATGTCAACCAGGACCAAGCCGGAGGTGTCCTTGGTACAGTGGTGCAATGGAAAATTCCGTATCAAACACTTGAATATAGACTGTAAAGAAGTGAATGGGAAATGCACTCAACAGCCAAAAAGTCTTAACTAAATTATCGTATTGGACAATTCACAAACTCCTCTGGTGACCTCTTGTGGTAACGGTTATATTTTTAGTTCTATCTTGCAATGCCAAAGATTGGCTTAGTAATTTTATATTTTTGAGCGATGAATATGAATATACCTATAATTAGAATAATTGCAGACAGAAATCAGAGACAGCTTGATTCAAACTAAACATACTTTTAGATGATAAGTCAGTCGCTCACGTCAACATTTTCTTTCAAGGTGGCTTCATTTATTTTTCAGCCATGCATATTTAACAGATACTAGTACTTGGGAGGGGACGCAGGCCACTCATGGATCTCATTCCAAGAATTCATCAACACTCTGTCAAGAATACGGCAGCCAAATATTTCTATGTCACAAGAAAATACGACAGAAAAAAAAAAAAAACAAAAAAAAAAAAAACGTGTGAAGTGTGAGGTGTGCGAGGAAACAGGACATCACTGTGATAATCGGAGCCTCAACCAAAAATAACAACTTGGATCGACAACAGATGTATTATGCAATCATTCAAATGTGTCTGATTGTGAAAAAGTTATATATTCATAGAAAAAAGTCTAGACTGACGAATAAACAAACCTTAATCCTCCCAAGACCACACATGAAGACTTCTCTTTGAAACAACGCTTTGCTCTGTCAAAATGAATCGACGTGCGACTCAGATCTCAAGATTAAAGTTAAATAAATGCATACAGCCTTGCATTGGGATGAAACACTCAAATATATGCTGTTCATATATTTGTGTGTGAGGCAACCGCTAAACTTTAGAACAAAAGAAAGTCAACAAAACAATATAAGAAACAGAAATATTTGACAGTGTAGCATAAAAGCAGCAGTTCAAAGCCGTTGGACTTGCGTTGTGTTGCATCATGTGTGGGCACACCAACAAGTCATCTCATGGCAGACAAACCTGCGGCTCACTGAGCCTGGCACAAAGAGTCCTTGATCATTTTCTCTCACTACCGTCTCTTTTAAAAGAAACTTGTGCATGATATTTATAGGACATAAATAAGAGGAAGACAAATCTAATTTATTTCAGGGTCATTCTCATCACACCTCGTGTCAATACAATTGGTGAGACTGAAACGAATACTCCAATAGGGCTGCAATAGAGAGAAGCATCAGAGCAAAAAACTAAATCTCCATAAATGCCATTGTCGGATTCAGTCTATGTGGCCTCACCATAAAGCTCTAATTTAGTCTGTTTTTCTAAGCGCTGGCTGCATGAACACACCCACCGATTGCCACATGACCTCCGCAAAAAACTAAAACACAGGGTGTTTTCCTTTAGCGCAACCATAATGATACATTACTATTTATGTTCCGGCAGCTGGTGGGTGGCGGAGCTCACAAAGTCACTCACTCTGCTGGTGCTGCTGCAGTTGGCCTCTGAATCTTACATTTACTTTTACACGTATTAAAAGATTTAACAAGTTAGGCTACGGTCAAACACTATTGGGTGTTACAAAGTCTTTATCTAATTAACAAGACTTTTTATAGCAGCACTCACGAGACCCTGTTTTAGTGAAAACAGGACTCTTGTCATACGATTAGTGGTTACAAAGCATGTGAGTATATAAACTACCTCCTGGTATGTAAGCATGCAATTAACAAGGATGCACATGGAAGGAGACCGGACAACCTTTAAAATAGCTTTGTCTTTAGTATTTTTTTTTCCCATCTCCCCAGTTATGTGAGATGAGATGTTATTCCAAAAAGGAATTTATAATTGGAGACTTTGATCTATTTGTGATTTATGAAATACAATTACTATTTCATCATGACTGTGTTGTTCACCTCTGCTCCAATTGTGTGTCTGCCAGAGAGGGCACAGAATAACAGTCAGTCACATACTGCGCTCATGATGAGAACTCAGATGTGCTTTCCTTAGACATTAAATACAGCGTGCAATCAAAAGTGAAATTAGCACTTTCTGGTTTATTAAATCCCAGGGAGGGAGTCATTTGATTATTCTGCACCTCCACTTGTGCTCCTCGCCGCTGTCACACCTCAAACTACAAATTAATTGGGTTAAAAATGCAAAAAGCCTGCACCTCATTTTCCTCAAGATTCTGCTCAGGCAAAACGGCGGAGAGTGCTGCAAAGTAAAAACCATCATTTGATTTTCAACCCTCCCATCTGACTAAATAAATCAAGAGCCTTTTTACATGAATGTTAATTGTTTGTTTCTTATGCCAGACAACCGCAGGACTCCTAAAATGTGAGTGTATAAGATGTAAATGTAAGTCTGAGCTTCGGGGCATATGCAAGGCCACAATATATAGTGCATTTGGGGCCAATTTGGTAGAACATAAAAACAAATTAAGAGGGCAAGAAATGATAAATAAATGTAACCACATATTTAAAGATGCATTATGTAACTTTCTGCTGGAGGATCTGACACCTGCTTGTCTCCATGGAGATGTTATTGCTTTACCTGGCATGTTTCACAGTATGGCATTAAAATCATCTATCCAGCATTTATTCAGTAATTTTTCACTAGATCTACATGATGTTCATGCATCTTACTGTGAACGGTGTTGCCTCTTCACAGATACGACCTGTAAGCTGGCCTGGAGGTCTCACCTTCTTGTGCCCATGGAGATAGATAAGTGGAACATTCATTCAGACATTTGATGACCAACCAGAGGGTCAGTGGTTCTAACTCAAATTCCCAAATGGCCCTTGACAAGACACTTCACCCACATTGCCCACTCCATGCAAATTTACAAAATAAAAACCGAAATAAAAACAGTTACTGACAAATTGAACTATACCAGAGTTTTCATGCAAGAGTAGGCATTTCGAGTCTAAATCCCTCTACCCAGAAGTCCACATCAAACATTATGGTACTGTAAATAGCCTGTCTCGGTTCAATATTGATTTTTGGCTATGGCAGTTTTCAAAGTAAACGTTATCTGTCCACACATCTGAAGTGTGCACCGATCAACAGTCTAACTCCACTCAGCAGCAATAGCCATTAGAACATAGAAATATCGCACGTGCTAAGCTAAGAGATAAGTTTGGATTTCTTGTCTGCATCTGCAAATTACCCATCATCAACAACAACAACAACAATAACAACAGGGTGAGCTTAATTAAGAGAGCCTGTGCTGCAACTGTGCTGTCAGGCAGCTAGTACTTATGTGCCAACCAAGGGGCTTCAGAGAGGAACTCATTCTTCTTTATATTAGACATGCATTAATGGACTGTGAAATACAGCAAAAAGTGATATATGTTGGAACTAAGGTGATGCGTGCAAGGCTGCCAAGTTCCACGGGCCGATAGTGCCAGTCACCGCCAACACGCAAGCTACATTCATACTAGATAAGGTGGGTGAAGAGTCTTGCCTAAGGACACAATAACAGTTTGTACTAGAGCCACTGTTGTCCCCGTAAGATTGCAACTGTAAGGCAATAGCACCTTTCCTCGCCATCTAACCCCATGGGCTAACATTGTTTTGTTTCAAAATTGTGACCACTGTATCCAGCAAAAACATAATGACTGAAATAAAAAGACAAATAAGCATTGCATAGAGTATCTTAAAATTAACTTGAGAAAAAAAAAACTTTGGTACAGAGCAAAGAGCAACAGGAAATAGGTAAATCATTCTAAGCAGACACGATGAGCATAAGTCACAAAGCCAAAGCAAGCGTTCTTCTCTTTTGCAGTAAAAAGGCAGGAATATTTGTGTTAACCCTATTGCATCAGGGAGCTCATCCGGACAATTTTTATACAAATCTCTCTAAAAGTATTTAGCCCTGAACTTTCACATCAGAAACATAAATTGTATGGGTTACTCCAGCTATGGTCATGGGGTTGACTTTACGACTCACATTTGCAGCAGCACGCAAGGATTAATCATAGTCTAATCGAAATCACAACGTAAATGGATGCAGCTGGGAAATCGCAAAGGCTGCAAAAAAACTAAATAACATGTCTTTTTCTGCATAGAAATGCTAACCCTGTTTAGATCTGTGCAAACATATTCTGAAATGCATGCGATTCTTGTATTGGTATTGGGCTTATTTGAGTCTTTTTTGTCAATTCTCCTAGACAAGTTCAAAATGTGACTTTGAACAGAGTCATAAATCGCAAATCTAATCCCAATTGCAATTAGACATTTTTCCCATATCGTTCAGCCCTACAGCACACTGAATTAACGTGATCAAAATACCCTCAGTCAGATACTATGATTAATGGATTGTGTTTATCAAACCTTTATATAATTCAGTTCCAAGTCCGACATCCTCAAAGCCTTTCTAAAAGTCTATGCCCACTGAAGTGTCCTACTTATTAACATATGGTGCCTTTGAAAAAAAGAGGGCAGTGCCTGTAATTTTTAAATCCTCTGCTCTTTGAAAGTTTTTTATCACACAGTGCCGATGCAGCTTAAAGAAGTGCAAAAATGTCGATAAAGTTTTCCAAAGGTCACTTAGTTTGATCACTTGCCCAGCACCACCTGTGACAGCTGCGATCGGGGCATGTACTTTAGTTGAGCTACGTATGACCCAGAAAATTGCACTGAGAATATTCATGTTTCTGTCCTTGGAGGATTCAGGAGGCTCTCTTTTCATGACCGTCACCCGACCCGAGCGGTAGCACACACGGGCACACGGCCACACCATACTGTAAAAACGCCACCAGATGGCTTCCATATCCTCGCACTGGCTGCTCTGTGGTTGGGGTTAACTGGGTGACGCCCACTCCAAGCATTTCCACTGTGATTCTTGTTTGGCTGACACAAAAATGGAAGAGGTAGCTTTCAAATCTCAAAGGCATGCAGCAATAAAGGGGAAATTACAATGGGAGAAGGAGCATTCTTGTTGTTCCGCATCTTCTGTAATCATATATGATTTCCACTGGTCAGGACAGTGGCGGTTTAACTGAACTAAACAGAACAATATATCTTCTTTCTTGTGTGTTGTATTCATTCCTCTGAGAGTGAAAATGGCTTCTGCTGGAAAGACACGAACCACAGTAGATAGCACAGTGATATATGTCAGTTTGTCACAGTTATTTATGGTTTGTGATCAATCTAGTTTACTCTTAACTTGTGTCACTTTAATTTGTACAGTATTTACTGCTTTGTCATTATTTATGCTTTTACTACTTGTTTTTGCACATTATTGTATATCAGGGCTTTTAAATAAATTAACAAAGTATAAATAAGTACTATCCATCTCTTTGGTTCGTATGTGTAATATTAGTTAGCTCAGCGCTGTTGTATCTACTATTCTATTAGATAATGCATTTCTCCAAATCCACTGTCAAGAACAAAATGAACATTTCTCAAAAAGTCTCTGTCTTCCCTCTCTCGCTTTGCTCCAAATGTCCGAGAATGCCCTTTTTACAATTTCTATTTAGATCCTAATCAAAGCTTTATTAAAATGCACAAGTGTCTATCTTTACATTCTGTGAAATAGGAGACTATTGTTATGTTTCAAATAACTCACTTAGCGCCTTCATTCAAAGCGATGCTGTCTAAGTGTCGGAATGAGCCAAACAAATCAACTTAATGCACTAAAATTAGATAAGTGTGACACACAAGGATTTGAAACAATGGCCGCTGCAGATGAAAGCCAAACAGCTGAGTAACAAAGGCCTGCCGAGCTTGACTGGTGCGGAAGACGAGACAGCCTCCTCACCTCAAGGTTACAAGCCGACAGGTTATAAGCAGCGATTGAAATACTCAGGGAAGACATAAGTCTCATTAAAGCCCATAAAGGACATTCCTAATAAAAACCTCAGCCTGACATGGAAGAGCTCTCCAGTGATGGCTGATTAATTGCCGGTGCAAATGAAAGCATGAGAGTGAGAGAGCGACTGGCTATCTGGCTGCAATAATTTATCCTGGGCTGTCCTGTCTTGTCCTCAGCGCCCGGGGAGATCGCCCAGGACGACAGGGGGAGAGAGAGTGGGTGGAGGGGTTTAGAAAGACACGGAGAAAGAGGGGAGGGGGTGGGCTTCTCATAGGAGGTGGAGGTGTTAGAGGTGGTGGGTGAAATCATCTGTTTAGATTGCTTCAGTTATAACAAGTGCTGTGTGTTGACATGTGGCAGTGTATGAATGGTCGCGGGCTATTCCCTGAACAGGTCAGACTGATAATGACGACTGGAACATGGGATGTGAAAAATATGGCGACCTACAATATATTCCAAGTGGCCATACATCACATAGGCCCTGTGCTTTTTCATGACAGCTTCCCCTGTAATCCATCAATAACATAATCTGACTCGAGATACTGTATATTTCATCATTTTATTATCTCCTCTTTGTCAGATCCTACTTTATGATTAATAGACAGGTTTCCAATGGCACAAGGAGCAGACTTGTCAAACATATGGGTAATGAGTGACTAATTACGTCCATAAAATGCTTTGATGCCGCTAGCTTTGATCATTTCCGAATCGGACCAAAGTGGATTAATCAATGGGAGGAAAAAGGCTTTAAGAATAGCCACGGTGATGTATGGGCTGCCACAGTGCACTCGAAGACAGACATGGGGGTCCAAGGACAATCTGGGCCAGGTTAATGCCCAGCTGAGACCAGGCAGACGACACACACACACACACACCTGCCCCGCACTGTAATAAGTGGCGCTGGCACAGAGGAGAGGAGCTGAGAAAACAAAAGGAGAGGAAAGAAGGGAAAGAAGGAAGCAAGGACACACTAATGAAAGATTACAGCAGTGTTTATCCACGCACTGAGGAGCACTGCCCCCCTCTTAGGACTGCTTAAGTGTGTATGCCAAAACCTGCTCACAAAAGAACGAAAAAAAAAAAAAAAAAAAATGTTACTGCCAACAGGGTGGCGATTTGAACTCACCATGATGAAGGCTTACACAACACATGGTACTTTTTGTATAAATATAGACTTCATTTCACTCACTTTCATTCGTCTATGAGCTAGACTCCTCTATAAATGTTTGTCATATCCCTTTGAAGAATAAGTCGAAGAACAAAAACATATTGCTATAGAGTAATTCGAAAAAAAAAAGGGAAAAAGCTAATGATACTGACAGCTATATGTTAGTTGGCCGAGTCTCTGAGAAATGGAGAGGTGGTAATTCCCTGTCACTATCACAAAAAATATTAAAATCTTCTGCACTTCGTCCAGCCCAACCACAACCATTAGTCAGAGTTCTGAAGCAGTGAGGAAGCGGACAGCCGAGCTTCCTCTGAACGACATTTAGATAGACAGCAAAATCACACGCATTGTCAGAGCCTCTACTCTAACAAGCTCCTCTGTACTGATTGAAGCATACATGAAAAATTCAACTGACCACATCACTGCAGCAACAAGTGTGGCTAAAAAGGGGCCAAAGGGTACATCCTCTACACGACCTAAGTGGCACTTTAAGAGACGTTTAACACAACACAGATGGCTTAATAACAGGAAACAGCCCAAAAGTGTCATCGCTGTCTTCTGCAACTGCGTAAGTAGGTTATATATCATAGGCAAGAGGGGACAATTATGATTTGAAAGGCTCAGAGAGAGGAGCGGGTTCACCGTCTTATCCAAAAGTCACCTTCGGATGCTATCTCCTGTTGACTGAAGTCTTGATGGCCATCATAAATACCATACATGATTATGATTCGCTATAGACAAACAAACCTCCATTTTGGCTGGGAGCTGTGACGCGACTGAGGGTGAACCAAGTAGGCCTTTACTGGCATTTAGCATATCTGTCTGGCTGCTGTGTCATGGTGATGTGGTAATACACTGTAATTATGGCACTGTCAGCGCATGATGGCCAAGCTGTTTCATCTCAATGTGACGTGAGAAATATTTTGTGCAGAAATTGCAGTGAAGTTGATGACATAGGAAGAGATAAATATTTGAGGTGACCTATATGAAACAAAGACATATGATAAAGGAAAAGATAAACATGAATAATACTGGGGAATGATGAAACAAAATGAGAATTCAGTATTTTAACCAATTGGATACAATGAAGAACATACAAAGAATGGCTTGACAAGTAGTCTGTGGGGTAACGGGGAGGTTGAATATTTCAGCAAGATGGAAGTTTCTTAATGACACAAAATAGTATCATTAAATGTTCTATGTAAAATCCTTGAAATCTATGCTTGCTTGCATGCTTACAGGTCGTGTCTGTGGAGCGTGCTTACAGCTCGTGTCTGTGGAGCGTGCTTACAGGTCGTGTCTGTGGAGCGTCCTTACAGGTCGTGTCTGTGGAGCGTCCTTACAGGTCGTGTCTGTGGAGCGTGCTTACGGGTCGTGTCTGTGGAGCGTGCTTACAGGTCGTGTCTGTGGAGCGTCCTTACAGGTCGTGTCTGTGGGGCGTGCTTACAGGTCGTGTCTGTGGAGCGTGCTTACAGGTCGTGTCTGTAGAGCATGTTTACGGGTCGTATCTGTGGAGCGTGCTTACAGGTCGTGTCTGTGGAGCATCCTTACAGGTCGTGTCTGTGGAGCGTGCTTACAGGTCGTGTCTGTCGCTTACAAGTCGTGTCTGTGGAGCGTCCTTACAAGTCGTGTCTGTGGAGCGTCCTTACAGGTCACTTCTGTGGACTGTGCTTACAGGTCACATCTGTGGAGTGTGCATACAGGTTGTATCTGCTGAGCATGCTTACAGGTTGGAGGAACCATTAGACATAATAAGACATAATCGCTTGGACAAAACATGTCAGTCTTCCAGCTAATAGTTTGTTTACTGCAAATCTATCATCTCAAATTGTACATACCTTTTAAGATAGGGTGACAGAATTTTTCTAATAGTGTCACTTGCGATATATTTTGTCAGACGGGTGTTTCCCCGAGGCCCCGCCAACTGTCAGTCAACACTTCATCAGCCACACGCCCAAAGTGACACCCAACGAACGGTGGCATGTCCCGAAGCTCATAGGCACCCATCATCAGCAAGTTATAACAAAGATATATTCAGATTACCATTTACAGATTCAAACTGTTTCACTGAAAATAAGAAACAGTGTTTTAAATACAAATACTGATCTTACATTTTTTTTCACCGGTAGCATCTCTGTCCTTGGATCTTTGAAGGACAGAGATGCAAACTCCAGTCAGAGTTATTACATTACAAATAAAGAAATTATTAAAACAATTCCTGGCCACTGTGTCATACAAAGACTTAACAAAATGCCCAGAGTCTAACTATGCCAAACATGTGGGTGCATATTTCCCAAAAATATTTGATAAATAAGCAGGTATGGTTTTACAGCAACAATAGAATTTCTGCTAAGACATACTATAAGGCCTCAGCAAAAACGAAGACATAACATACTATTGAAGTATTCTGGGCAAAGCAGACGATTGCAAAATGAAAAGAAATTTGAAGGTAAATTGCTAAGTGTAAACACTATGATAAAAAACAAATCTATGGCAGTGCAAATACCAAACGAACAGGTATGGACTACAGCAAAACACATTGTCTGCCTGATTAAGTCTGTATGATTTGGTCTGACAATGCTATTTGAAGCTTTGTGTTGGTTGATAACAAATATGCAAGGTTGCAACGAAGGCGGTATATGGGATACAACTAGTAATTGCTTATCTGTCAAAGCCACTAAAGTTGTATTCAATCAAAAAATATTTTAATCTATACAATACAACCAAGCTCTGACTGAGATTAAGGCTATACGCTTTTGACCTTACCTGAAGTTCTGCAAAACACAGCTTAATTCATTTTTTTACACACGGGCCTCCAACGCACATTCTAACCTTGAGATTGGAGGAGGTGAAAAGCAGCCTCTCCGCAGTCCGCACCGTCAAATACTGTACAGTGAGGAAGCGCTCGGCAATCTGTACAAATGAATGAAGCACATAATACATTGGACTCAACCACAACCTTGACAGGCCCCATTCAAAACACAGCTATTGAAACACATCTAGCTATTTCTCTAGTCAGCCCACATGTTTTCTTTTTCAGAGCAGTAACGAAGATTGGACGCAAGACACAAGGAATTTTACACCTATTAACAAACTGAATACTGCTGTAAACACATGATACGCAAATAAACAAGGGCTATACAGGACAGGGTCAGTCAATGTCCATTTTTTTCAAAAAGCTCATTTGATGCCTTCTGCAGTGATGTTTATTTGACTTACATATCCCAAATAAATGTCCTAAGTGTTTTAGATTGGAGTAGATTTAAAGTACTTTTACATATTATTGTAGATGGATGTCAGAAGTATTTTATTAAAACTGTACATTGGAGTGATTAAATATTACTGAAATGAGAAGGATGATACTTGAACTATTACTAAGGCAATAAATGCAAATATCAATCTTTGAGAAAAGCTCTGAAGGATGTACATTCTTTTCAACTCAGTCACAGAATCAGCTCTTAGCAAATGTCGTGTCCCATTCTTCCTCTTTCACAATTGTAAAAAAATATATATTTAAATGTATTCTATTGCGAAAAAGTTTGACACAATAGTGATATCTTCCCAAACAGAAGCAAAGACCATATTTTACTGTTATTCTTTTCACTATCAGAAAGCTGATTTATTTTGTGCTGAAGACATTTCAGTTGAAAATAGTAAAAGGTCACTCTAAAAGTAACCCATTGCCTTCAAATACAAGTCGATTTTCTACTGTATGTATCAATACACTTGTGTTCTCTCTGTGCGAGGAGCTTCAATAGCTTTAACCCCAATATAGAAAAGTCAGCCACAGCAGTCGGAGGAAGGTTGCTTTCTGAAGATTTCAATCATTTCTACCTCTCTCCACAAGGCACATTTTGAGAGTCAACCTTCACTCAGCAGATGACATTATGTACAGTGTAGATTCGAAGCGACGTGTACAATATGGCCGCTTTCTTAGTCTCTTTTGCACATATATAACACAACAGCACTTTTAATCCAGGCTTGTTCAGTGTTCAAAAATGAGGCGGACTAGTGCCTTCAAAATATTGGGGAAAAATGTGTTGTGGATTTGTATTTCTTTTTTGCTGTTTTGTTGTTCCCTTCCCTGATGAGAACTAAATGTGGACTGACAGCCTGTAATGAAGTTAATAGCGATTTTCTCAGCCCACAAATCTATTGTATAAACCGCTTTCATGACCAAAAAGTTTTCAATTGCCATTATATCAACATGGTTTCTATGAAAAGAATTTTAAATGGAAGGAAGTTTCATTAAATTGGTCTGAACATAAAAAGGCACAGAAAATAAAATTGCAATTTGTGCACACAGCGAGAGACAATCCCCAACCTTAGAAGATGGTCTAAAATGACTAAATGGAGTAATGTAACACAACGCTGTTACACATGTATTTCCTTTGACAAGTGTGAAGTCGACTGATATTTCAAGCAGAATAATCCATGTTGCTTATGTCCAGCCTGTTTATTCATGTGCACAGCCTGATGCCACAAGCGCGCTTCCTCTGTGTGCACTAACTACACTATTGGGCTGCCTGTTCAAGCAAAACTTTATGCTAAGTCAATCATTTACATCTTTCCAGCAGCCCCATCTACATTTCCCAATAAAAGCCCAAATTGATGGATGTCATCTTGGTGCTCACAGGCAATGACTCCTGCTGCTTGGGAATAACAATATGTTTGTTTTTTTCATGAGGTCTAGACGCGCTATTCTTTTTAATGACATCCCTAGGCCAGTGCTGTTTACATTTATTGATGTCT
Source organism: Periophthalmus modestus (assembly GCA_019594935.1). NCBI lineage: Eukaryota > Metazoa > Chordata > Actinopteri > Gobiiformes > Gobiidae > Periophthalmus > Periophthalmus modestus. The sequence goes on from JAIEZT010000016.1 coordinate 22,220,337, forward strand.
GTTTTAGACCAGAGCGCCTCCTCTGTGGGGGGAACTAAAAGTACATGTAGTATTTTTTGGTTAAAATTTTCATTCGGAAAGTTTTGACCTTGGAGTGAGGCCCACAAAATATTGCAGATACACATGTTTTATTAGGGTGGTACAAGCTGCAGTAGATAGAGAACTATTGATTAATAACATTGCAGGTGGCAACAGTGAGAAGCGGTCAAACCAGGCAAAAGCCAGCCACTACAAGCCTTGTAAAGAGTTGTTTTGCTTCTTTGAATCACTCCATCACGAGTATTTTTTACTTCTGCGGTTGAGAATTAGCACCCACACTTTCAATTTGACCACTCTGTTCACCTCTGGCTGGCGAGGTATGTGAGAATAGTAATACTAATGAATGAGAGCCATGTTACTATGGCACTACTAAAGAAGAATTATCAGAGCAACAATACAAGAGATTATATCTCACAAGTATAACTCCTGCTAGAGCAAAGCCACGGTCTTCTACTAAGCCTAAGAACTCCAAAATAAGTCCACAAAATGTACTTTGCTCTCATATGCATGTCACGTTTTGAAAGGCTGCAGCCTTTTCTTTTCTTTTCTTTTTTTGTTAACACATTTTTAGGTTGGCATTTGACATTTCACACTTTGATTTTTGTTGGACCCACAGCACCTGGCTCACGCATTTATTGAAAATGATATTTAGTTAGGCAGACCATCTAGAAGCATCAGGAACCATCTGTTTTAGTTATCACTGGCCACAAAAACTCTATAATGAGCCTCTTATCTATTAAGAACCAATTTGTTTCTTTCCTGTCTTTTGTGGAACACTGAAAAACAGAACAGATTCAGACTATTTTTGACCCATTACCATTCTCAAAAAAGGTTTTGGTTATTTAGCTTTTTGCTAACAACTATGTTAACTAACTATGTTAAGTTAACAACTATGCAAACAAACTCCAAGAAAAATACAGCTTTATGGCAGATATAAAAATGTGAGATTAACTCTATTGATTTAATGTTACATTTGTGAATGTGTGCACATAGTGAAGTATGCTGTGCCTCGTGCTTCTGTGCAAATACAGTCTGAGGCTTATCCAAGAAAAAGAAAGAAAAAAAAAACATTATAGATCCGGGCAGTGTTCTTTAAAACTCAAAGGTCTGCTCATTCCCTTAAGACTGGGGGAGTAGCACTTTAAAATCTATACAAGTTCACTTAAGTACACAAGACTTTAGTACTAAACACTAGTATATTTCCCTGTACAATCCTCTTCATTGCAACAGTCCATTATAATATTTGGTGCAGGAATAAAGGTGTATTCTGGGTTCTTGCTAATGGTGTGCGTTCTGCCTCAGAGGATACCTGAAGCAGTGGATATGAGGACAGGCGCAGACTTTACAATGACCAATTAAAGTTGTTAAGACAATGGAGCGGAGCTAAATTAGGCTGCATGACAAAAAGGTGCAGGGGGAACTAAGGCACGGCGCTTATTGTGAGAAGTTTGAATGTTTAACAAAAGCTGACCACTGTGGAGGAGGCGCTTTGGCTCAAGAGCTGTCAGTGTTAACGTGTATCCCCCTGTGAGCTTGTGTCATTGAGGCGTCCTTACGGTCACATGCATCTTCTGTATTATAGTCTACTGAGTCTCTGAAAAGCAGCTTTATACTAGACTATAATGAAATTAAAGCAGATCTTCTTGGTTATTTTAAAATGCAACAATATATTTTTTACAAATGAGCACACTGCTGGAACAAAGACGCAATGACGGCTGGAAAAGTTTAAGAAAGGATGACAAGTGGAATCGGCTTATCTTGACAAATGAAAAGCATTGATGAAGGTTTTACCACTTAGGCTTAAGTCTGTGAGAGCAGAACAAGAAGTTCATAACAAAGTTTTATCTTTAAACAAGTTTTACTTTGTTCCAGAATATACAAAAAAAACATGTATCACCGCACAATAATAAACGAGAAGCATGCTTACAGCTCTTAACTTGTTAAGGAAAAGGCAACCAAATTCTAATTAAAAACAATAGGGAGGAAAAAGTAAAGCAAAACAAGAGTGCAAAACAGGCTATTAGTATAATTTCCCCTTTCACTGTTAACAATAACATGAAAAGTAAATTCTGCATATTTAAATCTAACATTATGTCTAACAATATTAAAGTATCAAATCCAATACATTAAATTAAGCACATTTAAGCACATTTTCATTTGAAGCTACAATGGAAATTCATCCAGTCTTTACCAAATCGAGATCCAGACATTTCTAATTGTCAATGATATACTTGGGTCTACGGCCTCTCCTCTGTCAGTAAAAGCGTGTGTTTTGAAGCAGGAGTTCAGATTTGGGATTAAACTGTGCTACTTTTGTGTTAAATGGCACGGGTTTCAAGTCTGTTCATATAATCAATATTAAAAGCCATTATTATTTGGAAAGAGAAATTAAAACCTAATTACTAATTGATCAAGATGGGGACTATTTTTTTTTGCCAATTGTCACAATAAAAAATAACACATTTAATACTGAATTGATTTGACTCCACAATGAGTATTCTTCTTCAGAACACCTAAATCAGCCACAAACACTTTTAAAAGGACTTTGAATTCTTCCAGCTCCATGTTTTTCTGTTTGAAAGTCAGTGGTGTGCGGGTGTGGAAAGGTGGTCATTCCAGCATGTCACAGAACCCTAGTTATGTATCACTGGACAGCGGTGTCATCCAACATCCCTGATGCACACCGGCAGAGAGCTTTGCCATCAGCACCAGTTGGCAAGGCAACTGAAACGATAGTGGCTGCTTTCTCTAATATAGGCGCTAAGAAGTGTGGTTATACTAAAGGAAAATGCACAGTGTGAGTCTAAATTACAATTATGGAAGCATGGAACACACATGTATTTGAGTAATCAGTAGCAAAAACTGTGGGCAAATTGAACATAATGACAGACATGTACTGTGTGGTGGAGGTGTTCTGTGTTGAATAGGTTCATTTTTGATACAGTGAATGAAAGGCTTCATTGTGTAACAGCTGAATATAAACACAGACTTGATGCATAAAGGCCTCGGTCCATGAAGCACAGAGCACAGCATGAGAGCGTGGGGTTGTTTAAAGCTCCCTCTGCTTGTTATATTCAGACAGACAGTTACTCAGGAGCCATTGGATAAGGCCTATATTTCCTTTCTAATACATTTACTTGTCAACCCAGATGTAAACAATGTGACTTTGAGTTTCCCCATTCCATTAACTCTATTGCCACCCATGTCTCTCCAGCGCGCCATGACTCTACTATGAGCAGTAATCAATAGGGTTCTGGTTTGGGTGAATGAGTCCTGGTGCTTGGTTTGCACAGTCTTGATCAGTCTGACAAAGACAAATTGTAGTGCTGTATGGGAGAGTAATTAAGATAGGTCTTGTCGTTACAATGGAAACACAGCAGCATGACGTCTAAGGCAGGCAACACAACACAAGAGAAACAATCAGACCTAAACATAAATGATAGGTTTTAGACATTAGCTATGCCTGATTTTTATTACAGTAAAGCATTTGACATAAACAAATAGATCTGCCCTTTTGACAATCTGCCAAATTGGACAGAAAATTGCAGTGTAATTATGTGCTTTTGATAAATTCAGCTATACTTTGTTTTACTATTTATATGAAACAAGGAACAAGCGAACAAAAGAACGTTTTTAACCAAAGAACTACAGTCAAACACAGGTGTATGAATGCCTACTTTTACCCACGCACCTCTCCTATTTGTCAGTCTGATGTGTTTTTAAATGTGTCTTATATATATGACTTTTAAGATGGATTTTGTGGCTTGTCAAAGAAAAAAAAATCTGTCACCTGCTGGGACGGACGATACATTAAGCTTATCGATCCATTGATCTATCTATCTCTGTTATGCCTTGAGTGAGTGACAGGTGGACTCTCAAGAGATAGCTTTATTTTGTTAAAAGAGATTATTAAACCTAACTACTGTAAAGGAAATGTAATAAAACCGAAACACTGAAAATCTGAACATAAATATTTGGCATACAATTCAATGCCCAACCTTATATTGAAATCAAATTGGTAAACTACTACTTGTTAGGCCTACTCATTTTGTAAAAAGAAAAAAAAGGTGCTTCTTGTAATACTATAGTACTGCTTTTTGTTCAGACAAATTTCTCTCGTGTATTATACAGTGACAGTGACAGTTTTATCTGTCTCAAGAGCAGTATTGTAAGGCACAGATAATAAACAGGGGACAATGCAATACTGGGTTGCAGTTTTATGTTCTATGTATTATTGTTAGAAACAAAAGTGATAAAACAATTCAATAATAAAAGTCTGACATGATCTCTTGGTGACTCTCCATTACTCTCCAGGAAAAACATATGAATAAAACTTCCTAAAAGCATGTATAATAGTGAACTCTAATCTTTCCTCAAGTGAAAATGAAATGTAACAAAATGCTACGTATAACTTATCTTCTGCAGCACATCAAACACTTTTTAGCGTTAATATTTCATTTCGAGTGTGTGTTAGTTCCCTTTAGCAGGCATGCCAGAATTACAGCTCACATAAAATTAGGAAAACATAAAAGTGTCACTGGGGTGCTGCAGACGGGAGACACAGGGATGTGAGAGGAACCACGACTATAACGTTGTCCCGAACATGCCTTATATCCTGCTGAGGAGGGGAATAAGATTTATTTCTGTCTGCATAAATGCATGTACAAATAGCACATACACACTCACAAAGATGATCAGGTTTGTCCTAATAACACCCTGAGCATGCTCCGGAAGAGACGGGAGATACTGTGTGTTTGAAGGTAAAGGACTGCATCTGTCATGGCTTTATCCTCTCTCTGCTAGAGCCTGATTAGTGCAGTGTTAGCATTCTGCTGCCACTGACTATGGGCTTTCTACACAAAACCAAACAGTGCATGCCGCCTCATACAGCAATACTGCAACACAATGCTTATTTTATCAAGTTTGGTGAGGGGAAAAGAGTCCCGAGGTGTCGCCCCCTGCAGGTATCAGCATGCAAAGTGCAGCTGAGTTAGAGGATACGACTGCCAAGAAAGAAACTCATCGCCACTATCTATTCAAACGTAATACATATCTTATAGACTGCTGAAACACATGCTTTGCAGAGTTATCACTTATTTACAGACTAAACTAATCGCTGTGTGTAAATTACTACTTGGTTCCCATGGAAACAGACAGTGACACCTGCCAACTAGTGGCCAACAAACAAAGGAGAAAACCCAAACTCATAATTATATGTTAACAGATGGACTCTGGCCTCAGGAAATTTTCTTTCAGCCTGAAAACTGTCTCTCAACTCTGGACTTTCCGGGCTTTGCATCTTTAAATATATTTTCCTACTTATTTTTTATTCACTTTTATAATTCATCCTTATGCAATCGATACTGCTACTGCATTCAGGCTTAACCCATCGCATAGTAACAACAACTTGTACATTTGCAAAAATCTATAACCACAGAGCGTTTTTTATTAAAATGAAAAGCAGAGTTGTCATTTTAGTCAATGTTGTTATTACCCCTTTATGTGCCTATCGAACAATAAATGTACAAGGAATGAATAATTGATTGCACAAGATGTGTAAATTGTAATAAGTATGATTAAATATTAAAAGTAATGCTCTGTGAAATCATAATGACACGCTAACAAAAGCAGTAACCCCCCTCTGAACAGAAATGACATCTGCAGATATGAAGATGGCATATTCGCACTTGTGTAAAAAGCTGAATATTTGTAACATTATGTGTGATGGCCACTGAAAGCGTTGTCACAGCGGGGGGAGCGTCGCAGTAAAAGCCGTATTCTTTTACTGTCTTTGAATAAATACTTCTCTGGCATTCGTCAAAACCATTGGTAGAAAAACGGCACAATTCAGAGGTTTGTGAGGAAATCTGCCCTATGGACTTGTTCATTTAGGAATCGCTGTGAAATGACTGCTCCACAGCCTTAATGGCAGCTTGTAATTGCTCCATCACCCATACTAATGTGCACTCTATGGCCCTTTCAAAACAAAAACATTGCATTTTCTATTTTTTTTTTCTTTTTTTCTTTTTTTTACCAGCATTGTGAACTTGATTGTCGGAGACTAAAGCAGCACAGCCGATGCAGTGTGGTCTCTCCGAACCGGGGAACAGAAAGAACAATGTCATATTCATACTCTCCCCTCCTCATTACCAAGGCAGTTATGAATGGGAGCTTCTGTCCTGATGATCACGAAGGCCCCTGTCATCTGTCTACTTCTGCTAATTGACTGTTTACTACATTTCAACAGACGGACACACACATTTTTGATCATGTCTAGTTTGTCATTCAGTTTTGACACCACGCTACAGGGCTTTTCACCAAAAAAAGGAGAGGAATGATTCAAATGTACTAATTAATTGTACTACAGTAGTGAGTAGAAGTAGGAGTTGTATTGTATTATTAGAGAAATATTATTTAAGTGACAGTACAAATTTTACTCAGACACTACTTGATGCTTTCTGTCACAGGGTCCACATAGTGATTTTTCCAGACTTTATTATTATTACATAAGCACTATGTCGAATGAAAGCAAAGGGACTAAGAGGAGAGATGTAAACAGATCAGCACCCAGTGACCTTTTCAAAATATCTGTGTAAAACATGTAACTACACAAACATAAGCAAATACGAAGTAGGAAGTGCCCCTTTAGCAAAGACAAAAACAAACCGGCACATTTCATAAACTTATAAAATTATATGACTTCATTTTATTTAAGCACTTAACACATTCCTACACTAAAATCTAATTCAGTGGTCAGTTTGATTTAATACACTGACAATTTGACATGTTTGATCAATGGAGTTTGCAGGCTTTCTAAACAAATAATAAGTGAAGATAAAAAAAAAAAAAAAACTGCATTTAAACCTGTATGACTTGCTTTGCTACGATACTGTCTGTCTCACTATGCATCAGTTGCCAACTGCTTTACTGCCCCCTCCCTTTAACAGTGAAATTAGCTGCCACCACATAAAGTAGTGCCATGCATTATCTAGCAATTAGAGTGTGGCTTATTAAGCACAGTATAATGTAAATTTAATGAGCAATAAATTCAATTTCTTTAAATAGAAGACTATATTATTGTTACAAATGATATACTGTGGTGATCTTAACATACAGGCCATGAAACACTGTAAGCGGGTACATATCAACGGGCCATTAAGTGTAGTATTAAATTTATACAGGAACGCTGTGCTGTTCGACACGCGAGATAAAAGGAGGGGTGCACTCCAGTTGGCTCCAAACCGATTTAAAATGTACTGCGTGTGCCTGGTATAATGACCTCTTCCCCAGCACTCCACACAACTAATAATGATAATGTACTGCCAGTGTAGCCCATACTGGAAACCAAAATGACAGAAACATCAACAGGGAAGTGTGCCAAAATGGGATTCATCACTGTTTGAAGGCATCTAGTTTTTGCAGACAATGAACACAAATCGAGAAGCATGGTGGCTGAGTGGCTGAGTGGCTCGACTCGCCTCACAACAAGAAAGTCCCCGGTCTGAACCCCGGTCTGAACCCCGGTCTGAACCCCGGTCTGAACCCGGGCTGGGTGGGGCCATGCAACGTGATTTACAAATGTCCTCCTTATTGGCTTCCTCTGAGCACTCTGGTTTTGCCCATCAATGCCAAAACAAGAACAGTTGGCTAATCCTCCAACAAGGTAATCCTGACCAAGATCCTATCTGAAGATCTGGAGATAGTGAGGTCACCCACTGCTCCAGGCAGTTTGCCCGGTGGCACTGGTTGATGGATGGGTCAAATGCAGAGGATATATTTCCATGGGGACTACAAAATCCACAAATACTACAAAAACTGTTTACTGGACAATAACATGGTATTTTCAGACTTACACCGGTGCATTTCAAGCAAAAAATAAATTGTCATAGCAAGTTTATTTGTATAGCACTCACGATTTCCGTTTTTATTTTGCACACAGCCACATGACACAATACACCAACAACTTGGCTTTGTTAAATCTAACCTTCATATTTGCACCACCTATTTCTCCATTATAATACTGTACATATATATATCTAATACACTTACAGGTGCCATGAGAAAGAGAGATAGTTTGTTCTGTCAGTGGTCATCATTTTATGCTTTATCTCTGAAGATGTTTACTTCCATGACGCGCCATCATAAACACCACAGAAGACACAGACAGACTGAGGATATACAGCCGTATATACGCAAATCTCTCCTGCTTTTGTTTGAAAGCCAACACTTGAGCTAAACATGGACATGTTCAATCACTAAGTGTGTCACTTGCCAACTGGCAGCCAAGAGTAGCGCAACAACTGTATGTTTCCTTTTGTTTCTCTGCGATGGCGTCCTTCAGTGGCGCCTTGAGCCTTCACGACAGCACGTATTGATCCACTTCACCATCACTCAGTCATGATGAATGATTTCAAACTGGCAAAACGTCTCGGGATTATGCAACCTTTCCCGAGATTAAACCGTATGTTATGATATAAGACATACGTCTCCGTTTTTACCTGTGTATTCTAATAATACTGTGCATTTATGTTATAACAAAAGTGATGTTTCTAAGGAAGTGGCACATTCGTGTTTGTTTTTTTCACAATATATTTCATGTTTGTGTCCAAAATATGAAATTATTTCTTTTTCTGGCACTGGTGGTGGTATCCTTTCCTCACATGTAACCTTTAGCAATAGCACGTTCTTTTATAATTAACCCTACTCTCTGGTTAGAGTATACGAACGCCTATTGTATCTGCTGTTGTCTAGATACAGAAGTGGATTGTTCCTTGGCTCCATTCTAAGTTTAAATCCACACATTTGGATTATTAACAAAGGAAAATGCTGGATGGTGTCAAGATGAAGACTGTCAGCACTCTACTACAGTGAGAGCCTGTGTGTTTGTAGCTCCAGGCTGCTGGCACACAGACAGTTAGACCAACCGAGAACATGGGGTCAGATAGAAGGGATTTTACTTCAGTGTAGAGCTGACTGCCATGCTTGTCTTATACAGGAGAGCGCTATAGAGGAGGGGGTTAGTCTGCATTCACAAGGCATTATTTTATTTGACTGAGAGGGTAATTAAATTAATGTGACAAGAAGTCGCTAAACAATGCTGTAAATGTCATTCAGCTATTCAGCACACACCATAATAATTCAACAAATATGAAATTAAGGGGTTGGAAGCAATGAGCTGTAAAAAACAAATCAACTCACTAAATATAATGATTTAATGCAACAGTCACTTCTAACAGCAGCACCTACAGAGAGGCAGCAGGGAGAGTGGAAATACCTGTTGATATGAGATGGTACCAATGCAGAGAGCAGATTTCAAAACACTTTCAAGTGGGTAAAGTGGGAAGCTGGGATGCAACTGTTGCTTGCCATTTAAACAGGGCCTTGATTGACAAAACAACACGCCTTTTCCGTCACTGGGAGATATTACAGGGAGTCTGAGCTGACATTTTAAGCGCTTTACGTGCGTTACATATTGTCAACCTCCACGATATTCAGCGGGAAACACACATGAGCGCACGCCTAGACTGACGCATGCAACACTGATGCAACCACGGTAGAATCAGGAGGAAAGGCTCGGACGGGGGACTGCACTGGTCCTGGAGCCAATACGATGCAGATAGAGAGGCTGAGAGCAACAAGGCACGTTTCCATGTCCACGCGCAGTGACAGGAGGAGAGTGGAGACTGTGGAGACTGTGGAGACTGCGGAGCCTGGCACTGGCACCTCAAGCTGCAGTTGCGCGGCCAAAGCACTCCATGTGAGACGAGAACTGCAATGCGTGTTTTCTTCCACCTGAAGTGCACCGGTACATGCGCGTTGTAATGAGTTAAGAACGTAACTGGCGTGGAAAGCATCGAAATGTATAGTTAACACTGACTGTGTGGTTATTTACTCCGCGTGCAACTTGAGCGAGCTCTGTAGGATACGACCATTTTGCCCTAATGCAACCAACAATACTTTACTACACTTGCCACACTTTTAGAGCAGTCCCGTACGAGCCACATAAGACATGAGACAACAGCATTAACTGGTCCGACAGACTCCGGGAAGCCTGAGTAAAAAGTGATGCTGAGATTTGAAAGGCAATCTCGTGCGTAACACAACTTCTTCCCTGACACTCTCCTGGATTTTGCGGTGGATCGTGGTAATTCTACACGACAGAAAACACGGGAAAACTTACCTTTAGGAAGAAACGCAGCTGAAATGACGAAAATGGACAGAGAAAAGGCGAGAGATCCGCTCCCCGTGATCGCCATGTTGGACACCTGCTTGAGACTGGCGGCGCTAAATCACCTAGAGACGGCCATGGGATGAAAATGTAGACACATGAGAGGCGGAGGGAGGGCTCGAGCAGGGAGCCTACTATCATATTGGGCTGCATTATGTTGCAATGACACACACAGGTCTATGAAATGAAACTGCAACATTACTGCAATAGACCGTAGGAGTATTTTAAAATGTCAAAAGTCTGTGCGCAACCGATAAGTAAAGGGAACCAATCTCCCATTACTGAGATATAACTGCAGACAGCAGGGGAAGTATAAAACGCCGTAGTGCATTGAGGTAACCATAAAGTCACCACTGAGGACCACCGACACTTTATAGGGATATTATAGTCATTTTCCTTTACGGTTATAGTCTGCTGGTTAATGTGGGGTGAGGGAGGAGCAGAAATAAGACGCTGTAAGTGCACTGATCTACAGGAACAAAATACAGCTTATGCACCATCTATTTTACACTACGAGATTAAAATGTCATATAACACATAGTTTAGATTAATAATAAAAAAAAAAAAGGTATGGCATTTGTGGAAGTTTGAACAGGATATGCGGCTCACCAATAAATCCAGTGATGTTTACTCAAAGAGCGCCCCCCTGTACCTCATAGCAGTATTGCACATTAGATTGCATTGTTGTGGATGATGTTAGAGTGGGTTCCTGTGGATACGTTAGTAATAGTCCATAACCAGGTGTGAAATAACAATGCACTTTCCTTCACCTCTCCTCTACAGCAGGAATATTTAGAATATCTTTTGGGAATCACAGAGCGCTGGGGAAGCAGGCATGACAAAGTTGATTCTCATTTCTCTCCCTGCTTGTGTCAAAATGGCACAAAGGCTGCTAATTGCACAATCTCTTCTGTGAGACTGCATGTCAGTCCTCATTCCATGGATGAGTAGATAGCATTTAGAAGTGCACTCTAATGCTGCAGCCGTCCCCATCACTACAGATTGAATTGCACACATCACATTTATTTCAGATGTTATTATCTGTGGCAGCTCGCCAGTTTTGCCTGCCACTCATGTGTCTCCACAAGGTGTTTGCTCCTCACCGGCCAGTCCTGCTGCTTTCCTTTCCGACAGCTCGCCGTCGATGGTCATCAGGGCGCCAAATATTCTTAATAACTTTTTTTTATCCCATAATTTCAGCAGATAATGGTTCAGATTTTCTGTTCCACTGCTTTCACAGCCCTATTTCAAAGGAGCTGGAATACTGGCCATAAAGTAAATAAAATACAAATCCAGGGCTCCCAAATCACATTGAAGAAATTAATTTAAATGTTCAAAAAAAAAATCATTTAAATGTATATCACAGCATTTATGATACAACAAAAAATATTAGTTTTTGAAGTGTTCCAGATCAATTGTGTAAAAAATAATATTACTGTATGAAGTATAAGTACTGAATACATAATGATACACAATTATTCTATTTCCATTTCTTTTGTTGCTCTGTCTCACCCTAGTTTAGTCTCATAAGAGCGCATCCTTGCAGATATTTGCATTTACGTTCCGACTTCTCTGAATTGGGGTTGTTGTATAAGCATCAGTGGTTGCTTGTGCACTCAGTCTTTTGCTGTGTCGGTGAGTCACTCCTCCACTATTGCGTGGCATTTCCTTTGCTCACGAGAATAGATGGGGTTCCTGGGTCCTCTGTAAGAAGCGTCCCGGGTCTCGCGAGCTGGATGAATAATGGATGTGAATGGATCAGATGACGGAGCTGCCTCATTTGGATCCTCTGTGGTAATGGTTGGCCATACATTCTCTCCCAGGGCCTGACTATGCAGAGTGGCTTTTGTGCCAGTTAAACAGCGGTGGCTTGCAAACAAAAGTTTATTTTAGAGTCTGTGCATATGAGCCAGTCACGAGCTGAATGCCAGTGCCGCCATTTAATAGGGCAGCCGTCAGCGGTTCCTTTTTAAATTAGTGAGGAAAGTGGTAATAAAAGATTTTCACCCAGCCTTCGTTCTCAGTTAATGTTTGATTAGAAATGCAATGGCTTTAAATTAAGATTTCTTTTCCCCTTGGTATGAAATCAATCAAATTAACGGAAATTGAATTATTTGAGATGGTAATCTATTTAGGCAAACCATTCACCATGAAAATGTTTTCCTGCTGTTGTGAAAGGAAGAATAATTGAATCAGACCCTTGTAAGTGACCTCAGTGGCTGAGCAAGAACAAGCCTTATTGAAATAAAATGCAGATTTCTCCTGCTCACACTGCATAAGTGAACTGGCACAAGTATAGCATTTAATTTTCTCCTGTAGCGTGTACAAGGATCCACATGTCCTGCAAACTGAGAGCTACATAATGGACAGTAATCAGTATGGGGAAGAGGCATTGCTGTGCCTACACAAGCATAGCCTCTGACTAATTTCACCAGTGCCTTATTGTGACAAAACCACATTTATTACACAGGGTCGCATTAGTCTGGATTTCTGTCTCTTGTCCTTTCCTGCAATTATTACAGGAAATTATATTCCAAATTTATCACCACATGCCATCAGTTCTCTCTGCCTGCAGGTACCATGTGCACTCAGAAGGCTTCTCCTGGTTTAGGGCACATGTGAATACTTGTGCACTTGTAAACATGCAAGAAACATGGACTCTGACAATATTGTAGGGCTGCAAAAATACACTTTATTTGTAAATATTCTATATGTCGAAGCACTCTGTTATTCTCCTATATTGGGTTGAAATGTATGTGAAAATCTAAGTACAACAGAAACAATCGCTTGACTAGTCAGCTAATTAAAAATAATTAATTGCACTGACAACTAAAATGATCATTAGTTGCAGCCCTACAGTATTGTCTTAAAGTGCAAGGCGATTGGCTGAATGATAATAATAAAACACAAGAATTGAATCCACATTACCGAGTTTAGTTGGTTCATAGCCTGGATTAATGAAGAGTTACGTTTGGTAGGGCATCTGGTGGAAAACATGGCATTTGGAGTCACTTTATTAAAACCTGAAAGACATAGAACAAAACAATAGGAGGCATAAATTACATTACCCTACCCACATCTCCAGATCTTGATGAATTGGCGGAATGATAATAATGAAACCATAGAATTTAATTTGCATTACTAAGATTAGCTGGTCCCAAATCTGTATCAATGAAGAGAGCTATGTCAGGTAAGGCATCTGGTGAAAAACATGGCATTCACAGTCATTTTATTAAAACCTGAAAGACACAAAAGAAAACTAGGAGGCATAAATGATATTACCCTACCCACATCACTAGATCTGGATTAGAGATCTGGATTATGAAGAGTAAGTCAATTTATCATCTAAACACATAATATAAATGTTAAGGCTGGTTCAAAATGGCTCTATCCCACCGCCAACATACAGAATGCACTCACTGTAACACAGAAGTATGTGGCTATTGTTTCGCACAGTTAAAATTCTCATCTCATTGTTTATATTTGAACACTCGGTTGAGTCCTGATGGTCCATCTGTTGACTGTGGCTTTATGTGCAAGATTATAAGAGGAAGAGCCAGTGAACAGTAGCTTTTTCCAAGTCCATCCATTCGGAATGAGTGCACATATAGAGCCCAAATCTTCCCTGCCTCCAAAGTGGTATTATGTGTTTCCTATTTAAATAAAACAGGAAATAAAGATAAGAGAATATTACAAATGTATCTCTCCTCAAGCAGTCACTTTACAATAACTTCTATTTATTTTATCTATATGCTCTACTGTATAAACAGCCATGACCACTTACTGCACATAATAATTGTATTATCTTTATGCCTTTTTTTTTTTTTCTTTTCGCAACATGTTTAATATTTTAGTTGGACTGGTTAACATAAAGTCTACTTGTTTTAATCATTATTCAGTTTGATTTTTGATTTGACTTTGCATTGCAACACTAAAATTTCCCCATTATGGCACAAGTAAATGTTCTCTTATCTTATCTTAGCTTTATGTGCATTTGCAGGATCGCATTAGAAAAGGATCCAGCTTGGCACAGAACAAATTGTGATGGCTAAGTGACAAGAGCATCACTGAAACAGTCCCAGAGGGGCACTGCTAGCCTGCAAATGTCAGTTTTCTGTTAAAAGTGGTTCAGGGTGAGACCTAAATTATGTTGAAAGCGCAACAGGTGATGTAATTGGAGAGTGCAATGCATGATTAAACAAAAGGGTCACAGTAAACAGAGAATCATCATTTTGCAAAACTATAGTCAGGTTGTCATAATGTTGCACTTCATGAAATTAGAATTAACATTTCAGATATTTGTTTTTTTAATATGTTTGTGTGTAACAACTGGAGACATATTACATATTTTTGTATTCATTCTTAAACTATACAAGTATGTAGGCCCAGTTCGGTACCACTAGCCTACTTAACAATACCTGACTTACAATGTTGGCTTACAAAATCTGTGTAACTTACTATCTAGATTAGAACCACACAGCACAATATGTTGTTCATAAAATCCATAAACAACTGTATATTTGTGCTTGGACTTCCTGACAGGTAACTGCAGTAAGACTGTAGTGCACATCTACTGTACATCTGTGAATAGTATTTTCGGTCCCAATATTTGTTTCACGTTCCAACAGCTCCAAAGAATCGCTCTGATCCAATTCTACGTTTCTGTTGATTCCGAGACGTCTCCGTGCTTTACCGTCCCGAGTCTTTTCACAGATCATTTGTGAAAAAACAAGTATGCTGAGTGACAGCATCTGTTCTAAGGACCTACTTTCAAACTGAGGTGGAAGGCAGACAAGAATTATATGGTAGAATTGACTGTCAAAGGTATATACGTTTTGTTCGTTTACTGCACGTTTGTTTACTGTTACACTCAGAATCCTACATGAAACAACTTTTGAGCTGTGAATTTTATGTCTGTGCTCATTTCCCCCAGGTTGAAAAAGCATCCATTTCAAATAAAGAGAACAAAAGAATATACCATGGCAACTGGCTATATATACTTCTATGGCCACAGCAGTGACATTATTAGCACAGCTGGAAGTCTCCATACAGTTAGCATTGAGCCAACTTCCTTATGTGACCAGGCATTTTATCAAGACACTGTGCACTCACATATAGTAAATAAAAGAGTGTATAATTTTAAACTTTGCAAAGACATAAAATCACAAGCTGAAACCAGACATATTTTAATGCAGGGGAAAATGCTCTACCCACTGAGCTGTATAAGTAAATGGTAAAGACTATCTTGGATGAAAGAAACAATTTTGTTTTGTCTGGCAATTACTGAACATTATTTTGCAAACATTCTACCAACTTTTACCATTACTGGTAACAAAATCAACATAATATTGACCATAGTAAGAGAAGTCTTCTTGTGAGAGACGGAAACATAATATTTTAACAGGTGTGCATGATAAGACATCAAACCATCATAAAGCACTGGCTCTTACTTGACCTGATTTCCATTTAATCTGCATCTTTGACACATGGGTGGTCATTTGCATATTGATTTGCTATAAAACCCCAATAAACCAGTGGCTAAGGGATAAAATCAAAATGATTTAATGCACTGGTCTTGTGCGTGATACTAGGGCTCCTGTGTTCTTGTAATCTCACAGAGTTTTAGCCCATGTCAGCAAGATGCCACATAGGAGTAAATCCAGAGCTCCCTGAGGGGCAGTTCAGCCTCTAAATCTCCCTCCCTGCACTAGTTTGTCTTGTCATACTTATTCATTTAAAGCCAAATGAAGTGCGCCATGTGCTGTGTCTTACCCTGAACACTGAAGAGGCCCACGAGATCCTCTGCTCTGGTCTCCCTGTCACTGTATCAGGAAAAACAACTACAACTCGGTTCCAACGATTACACAGCAAAACATCCACCAAAGACCAACTGAGCTGCAATCAGACCTCAGAAAATCCAATAAAAAGCTTTAACCTTGACGATGCACATAGCAATCATTTTGTAATCCCATTGGCTTCACAAATTAGTCTCCAACAATATGCCTTCACACACCAACATATTTTCATTTTTTCAATTATTGAAATCAAAGTGACAATATTTTGTGATGCAAACATCCAATCATGACATTTTTTGATTTTTTTCAATATCATTCGATCTCTTTTTGAAAACAGTTTATCCAATAGCAGCGACTTAAACCCAGTCAATGAACAAGACATGTTTTTTAGTTAAAACATCTCCATATAAGTATGGACTAAATGAGGCAAATGTGTGAGCAAATGTATTTTTGGTTGGTTGAGAAAGGACTAAAAAAAAATTATATAAAAACAATGTTCAATCAAACTAAATTATGTTTCTTCCCCCAAAAGTTATAAATGATCTAAATAATTCAAAACTTTAATTAGGTTTTATATTATTAAATACCGAATATTTATCAGACTCTGTTCAACTTTTAATTGCACAAACTTTTTTAAATAATTGGTGCTTTAGTTTATTGGCGGATTAATTAAATGCATTAGAGCAAATAATTTAACATTTTATATAAAAAGCTCTAGAAAATGAATAGTTGTCTCCTTCTACATTGGACACTTCACGACCAATTCATTGTAGAGAACAGCTACAAACAGCAAAGTGTACTATAGTATTACTTATGCTCACAAAGAGAACATCTAATTGCGTCTAATTATGGTCTAACTATAGTCTATTGTTTATCAAATGTAAAGTAGATTTGGTCTAACAAATACATAGAAAATGTTGCTGTTCCTTTCCAGGAGCAGCAGGTTGAATGCGCTGCATGCCCCATCAGTCCATGCTGATGGATGGGACAGAACAGTGAAGAGTCCAGCACAAAGCCATCAGAGTGTGACCCACTGGTGCCCAGTTCTCTCTGTCCGAAGGCACCAGACCGGGCACTTGTGACCACACTAATTGGCCTCTGCAGGACGGGGACATGTGGAGGGACGAGTCATTGTCCAGAGACCACACAGGACCTGCCATCAGTGGACATGCATGTGGACATGAGCCTCTGGACAGTCAACTGTGTGAGACGGAATGCCTATTGTACACCTACAAGAGTTAGCCAGGCAATTAAGTGGCAGTTTTGTCCTGGACTGGCCTCATGGTCACATGTTAGGTGGAAGTAGGGGCGATATTGACAAACATGAATATCTCAATATTTTTTGCTTTATTTGGATGACGATTGTCAGATTTTTTTAATAATGTATCAGGAATGTGCTAGATGGGTCTGTCATTCTGAATAGTTTTAGTTGATTTAGTTATTTTCTAATTTTACAAATCTCCAGAGCCGTTGTGATATTATCCATTTTTTACATACTGGAAGGTTCCCAAACATATTTATTAGAAAACACTGCAGAATAAAGAAATGGCCCTCATTATGATACATTTGTCCTTTCCTTTCTGAGGTCACCAAAGGAAATTATGCCAGATGCCCTTTCTGTCTCCAATCACAAACTCTGTTGCTTGATTATCTTTCTTGTAACTTTTATATCCCAGTAAAACCTTTTCAAACAATGCTGGCTCCCATCAACTCGCAAAGAGTTATAAACAAGACAGCAAATTATTGGCAATTATAATGGGGTTTATTTGCAGTGAGATACACAGCGAGAAGCAGGAATGCAAATGGTTTCATTAATGAATTGGCTCAGTGCATATTTTTAACTCCCAAGCAGCCCGTGATAGCCTTACCCTCATTAAGAACATACTTCTGTGACTACAGGCTGTCCCACTATGTTGACCCCACTACGGGCAAGTAAATAATGGGCCACCTTAGGCAGAGATATTTTTAAAGCATTGCTCCACTGATGTGTCTGTGCATGGTCCGCTTGAATGCAATCTAACAGCAACAGGACTTTACTATACTTATATACATTATCACATCTAATTAACGAACCCATTTAAGCAGTTAATAATTACTAAATTTAAGTAATTCCAATATCAGTCAGAAAAGTTGGTTTGTTTATCGATCTCAGACTGTTGGCAAGATTTCTCAAAGTAATTGTAATTGGAAAAAGAAAGGGTACAACTATTTTTAATGTAACTGTACAATTTTGTTATAATATTGACATTTGTGAAACATTGGTATTTAACCCTGAACTTTTTACATTAGTGTGCATTAGAGTTATCACAATACTACAGTTTTAATTGATCCAAAGATAGGACTTAATACTGATTTCGATACTATAATCACAATACATTTTCAATGCAAAGTTTAATAATTATTTAAATGATATGACTAATAGAAATAATGTCTTGGGGTCAAACCGGAGGAGCTGGAGGACGTGTCTGGGGTGAGGGAAGTTTGGGAGTCTTTTGACTGCTGCCCCCGCGACCTGGACCCGAATAAGCTGGAGAAAATGGATGTTTGAGTCTTTTACTGTTTTGAGATCCAGTTCATCCTGCAACTAATCAGGCAACATCAGATTCTGTTAAATGAGTATCTAGTATCAACGAGGATTTGAGTATCGATTAGGACCTGGATAATGTTCTGTCTCTAATAGCCACTGCTTCGTCTTGTATTTCCATTCACATCAAGTTACAGATACACCTCCCATTAAAGTTGAATCTTGCTTTGGCAGAATTTTCTTTGGTTGAAAAAAGAGAGAAGAGAAAAAAAAAAAAAAAAAAAAGAATCAATAAAAGAAGAAAAAGATAGTATATGACATGGAGGTCCACTCTGGCCTCTGCTCTGTTCTTTGGGCTGCTGGGCTCTGACTGTGCTGGAGATACAGTCTTACTCATCCTCAGCGCTGACCTGTGCTGTGATGTGCTCCAGCAGGATGTCCAGGAGCCGCTCTGAAAACCAAAATAAAGTAGTGCATCTCACCAATGGATAGACATAGACTTCTTCTGTATACTGTACATATGTGTCATTTAAGGGCATCATTTCTGCCAAGGTTTGTATTGTTGGTTTGTTTCTCTATTAACAAAAAAACTTGAGCAAAAATGTGTCTTCCTCCAGTGCAGATATATGTCGTTAGGTCAAAATATGTCTGCCGCGTGATGTCTGCATCTAATTATCAAGCTTTTTATTGTCCGATAATCAGGAAGTGTGCTTTAGCATGCTAGTTGTTGCTGTTAGCTTTACCTCTACGACAAAACATCGCCCTGGAGCTGTGAATCGGTCGCAAAAACTCATCACAGTGAATAATTAGGACCACTTTGGACCACTGCAAACTATCTGAAATTAACCAGTTTGTTTTGCACATTTTTAAGGCAGTAAAAAAATCAGGTGCAGCGCATTTAAGGTCGAACGTGAGCACATGAACTTTATAAAAGAGGATACCATTCTGAGTTGGGTTTGAAAAAGCACCACAGACACATGGGTCAATATGGGAATGAATTCTCTGAGCAGGTTCTTGTGGTTGGACAGAGCATATCCAGGTCTGCTATCTATTTTTCTCCAAGACAAAATTTTCAAGATTCTGTTTGAATCACAATATCGAGTTCCAGAGAGTCAATATGAAGAGCACAGAGTTTTTGTTGGTGCAGGGATATAATACAAAAAATAAATTAGTTCAGGATGAAGGGTTGATTTATTATTGTCCAGTTGGGTGGTTCAGTTGATCTAATCTTAGTCTAATCCCATAGCACCCAAGCAAATCATGATGTCTTTTTTTTTGTGTAGTTTCATTCCTACCCTCGCTCTAATCAATTAAAAAGTCTGTTTTGATTGATAAAAACAGAAACCTTGTACACTTGACACATCTAAATATGTAGAAGCTTTATAAGGTAATATTTGACAATAAACAGTTTAAAATAATTATAATTGAAATTATGACCCAAATAAAAGTGATAATGATTTTTTTTTCTCCCTTTTTCAAATAGCCCTGTGCCCAGAGAAGATGTCACTAAGTAGTTTCTTTTTAGTTTGGTTATGAAGTGTGAACAAATTGGGTTTTAGAAACCCTTATTCGGTCTATGGATTCAGTGCAATTATGCTGCCAGCCTTTCCATAAAAGCTGTACAATGGCTGCTGTGGGCGTCTACAATCTCTTAGAACTCAGAGGCATGAATATTTCAATGTAACAAAAGTCTGGCAATTAACAACATTTAAATTCAACATTTTAATTACATTAGCTGTAAATTCACTTTTACAAATTAATTTAACACTGAACCCAAGGCTATGTTTCAGTAATCATAGCGTTAGATTAATCTATCTTACATTAAAATGAAACCAAATGCATGAAAACCAAATATGTTACTCATTAATGCACTGAAAAAAAAAAAAAAAATGTTTTATTTTTGGAGGTACCGTCATATTGTGTATAAGTGTATATGAGTGGCCGATGTCTCTATCACTCTGCATGGAATATTCCAAAATATGGCATTAAACATACACATATTTTAGATTCATTTCAATCATAGTTGTTTTCTGTACTCAAAATAATAACCTGTCTTACACACAGATTGATTCTTGTGAGCTTTACGTCTTGTTACAGTTTTGTTACCTCTTCAAAAATATACGAGGAATTGTGTTTTGTTTTATTCTCACATGTTTGCGTAATCCTTTATTATTAGTCTGTCTACATCTCCAAAGCTCAAATGCTCTGTTCCACTTTCTGATGTCATGAAACAGTAGTTTTCATGTTAACAGCTCATTTTACCATTTGTTCAGTAAAGATTGACAATTCCAGGGCTGAAATCATCCAAATGATTCTAGTGAAGGTACAGGGAGCTTAAAAAACACAGTGGAGCACTTCCTGTATTTACCACATAATGACATCACAAGCTAGAATAGAGTGTTTCTGTTTGAGGAAAGAACTCAGCCTAAATATGCAGGTTTGTGTGTTAAACGTGTGTGAATGAAACAAAACACAACTCTGGCTATGTTTTTGATGAGGAAAAACATTATGACATAGACCAGAAAACTGCAGAATAGGCCCTTTAAAATACATGCATTCTTATTGTGAGCAGGCATCCCTCTCCACAGATCTGTCTTGTAACCTTGAAAGATATACTGTGGAACGTTCTATCCAAAGCAATAACATAAAAGTTAGTGCACCTCTAACCAGCAGTTCTGTTCATGTTTATCTTCTGTTTAGTATTTCTCCAGCTGATGGAATAGTGTGAATATTTTCTACTTTTGACAACAGCTTTTCAATCCCTGTCATTCTTTGAGACAAAAATATACCGTGACGTGAAATTCACAGCATTCCGTTTGCACACACAGTAGGGAAGGATAACACATAAATTGTATATTAAACAGGGACTGGTTGTGAAATGAGGTCGAGTTGTTTGAGTAAATACATATTTTTGAGTGGTAATACAAGCTGACAGAAAAAAAAACAATGTTGTTGCTTTACAATGTGTGAATGAAAAACATCTGAGGAGGAATTCAAACCATGCATGAGGAAAACAAATCCCATCTACTCCAACACAACAAACCAATCCTCCACTTGTCATATACCAGATATATTGCCATTGTGTTCTTCTTTTATTAAACAGCTAAGATCCCGCTCAACCTGAAAAATGAGACAACCTTTTCTAATCAAGACTAAGTAAGAAAATAGAGCAGAATTAACTATGGCCTCTTCTGTGAGACTAATTAAAGCATTCAGTACAGCACGCGCATGCTATCAGTGAATGTTCAGCGAGCAGAGGAACCAAAATAGTCTTTTTATCTGTCTCACTGCGAGAAGGATTGTCATGCCAATTATACAAACACAAACTGTCTTTGAATATCGAACATAAATATCCCAATAGCATCTTTATAGTATAAGCATAAAATCAGCCCCCACCTCAGTAAATGGTAAGCAATAATCCCTCTGACAATATCTCGTGCTGTGCAATTATTAAAATGTCATTTTTATATGAGACTAACCAGTTGTTTGTAAAGGTCTATACTGATTTGAATACAAAATATACTTACGGCCTCAAAGATACTTTGGATTCTGAACTTTTCAAGGTTTAAATTTGAACCTTGAGATATAAAAAAAAAAGACATATTTTGTAGTTTTCTTATCAGATTTAACTCATCCTTGAAAAACTCGAGCAATACACACCAAATGTTTGAGTTTGAATGAGGACATTAGTGCATATGTTCAAAATGTAACATTTAAGAAATGCCATTGTCCACACGATACTATTTAACGGGACTCTTTGTCGATTGAAGAATAAACACACATTTTTTATGGCAAAGGGGGAGGACTTGAATAATTTAGGTTGACACTGTGTGCTCCATAGTAAATTAATCTCTTTGCTAAATCTCTTTTAAAACCTCACAAATAGTATAATTCACAGTGTAAGTGAATTCTTTTTACAAGGAGTTATTTCCAACTTGTATTTGAGAGATTAGAGTAACTGCAGAGGAATTATGCCTCATGTATGGCAAATACAGACTGCTCACTCATCCATTACAAAGGTCCTTGTGTGGGCTGAAGGCATTATCACTTAATCTGAAAGGCTGAATCCACACTAATATGAGATATCTTTATTAAAGACGGCCAGCTCTATAATCTAGCACCTGCCTATTCACCAGTCACACGCTGTTCATTAAGTCTCCCCTTTTTCTGCCAGTCATATCTCGCCCTGGCCAAACTCAGCGGGGACACGCATGATAACGGCGCCATCGCAGACCTTTTCAATTAGTTTCTGAGATGAAAAATATATAATCCTCATTCTTCATGCCAGGATGCTCTCCTAGATTACAACACAGCCTGTATTAATCATATTTTTTTATGAACACAAAGTGTGTGCTTATACAGCACTGCCAGTCATGGTCCACTCTGGGCACTGATCATGAACAAGCATAGCAAATGACAATTATGGCTCGAGCACTGGACTGGCTCCATTTATTGTGGGCCTTTTATTCCAAACAATAAATACTTAAAATGACTCACAGCACTTAGTCCTAGGGCTGTTGGCTGAACACTAGCACCAAATAAAACATTGCACGATATTTATGCAAAACCAATTCTGCTTTGCCAAAGGTAAAGGAGCTTTGATAAGAAGAAATACGTTAAATTAGCCTTCAAACCTTTAGGGGATTGTTTTTTTCAGCATTAAAACAACCTTTAGAATTAGGAACAGTGGGCAGTCACTGTGTAGCACCACAGGAAGCTAATGATGTAGCCAAACAGTCTGATTCCATCTCAAACGTCCCAGCATTTGTATATGTAATTAAACTAAATTCAGAGCTGAACTTGTTTGAACACTGAATAAGCACCCCCTTTCCCAAAGTGCCTAAATATAGCCTACTGTATGTATGGGAAATGTGTAGATGAGAGATGCAGCTTAAGCAGGTGTCAAGAGCGCAGCCTATGAAAAGATTACAGTGGACGTATTTATTCATTAAAAATAACACACTTGTCACTTGAAATGAGAAGCAGCTAGAAAATGTCACAATGTATTAAGCTTAACTTTGGGTGCCTCATTAATTATGTGGCCCTCTCTTGTCTTCTTCAGTGAAATATACATAGAAACATCCACTGTCACTGTTTGCACAATCTGTCATGAGTTTGCCTGCACCCATCTAACCCGTGTAACTCTATAGAGCTGCTTGTGTTATTGCTTTCCTCATATGTTCCACAATATTGTATTAAACCTACCTATCTCCATGGAGACAATCAGGTTGGCAGGTGGTACCTCCAGTCCAAGTGTTAGATCTGAGGGTATCTCACAAAAAGAAGTATGTCTTCCCAAGATATTTTGAGCAATAAAAACACCTGTAATTGCCAAGATGAATAATTTTAATGCCATACTGTGGAACATGGAAAAGCAAAAACATCCCCGTGACATGGAGACAAGCCGTGGCGAACCCCTCCTCAGAAAAATAGAGCACATTTTAACTAAGAAGTATGTACACTAAAATGACATTACCACACTATTGAGATATACTGAACAACCAGACTAAATATAAAAAAAATATCCAGCGATTAAACGTCCTATAAAGAATGAAGCACCTACAGTAAGTCTCTGGGCAGTATGAAGGATGACGCTGCTCAGGGTTATGCTCGAAAATGATGTGTGAAACCAGAGATACTGAACTGCTCAGATCAAGGAAGTATTTCAGAACAAAAGGTTAAAACCGGCACAGACTGAGTGTTGGCTTATATCTGCTTTTCACAAACAAATAAAAGAAAGTATGTCTCAGTTTCACAAAAGTAAAGTTAATACAGGATGTGGTAATGTCATATTATATTCTAAGTTTAATATGTGGGATAAAGTCTATAATTATTGTAGTTTATCTTGGTAGTTCTGTGTCTGTGGTTGAATTTCTGTACTTCTCAGCTCTGGAGGTCATCTTTTTTGTCCCAACTTTGTCTCGAGTGACGTGGCACCATATCATGTAAAACTCTGTGAATTAACATTGCAAAGGCTTTTCTTTTCGATGAGCAAAATTACTCATCTGATTTTTTTAGTGCCAAAAAGAATGTGCAGGAGCTAAAATCTGTCATCAACTTCATCAAACTGCTGCATAAATCATTTAAAAGAAAAGAAGGGCTAGGATACATGAAAAGGGCAGACCATGTGGCTCAGGGTTTAACGCCTTCTTCAAAATAATTGCAATTTTTTTAATGTGGTTGTTTGTTTTTATTTTGAAAAGAAGCACCCTTGACCTACTATACCTGCTTATTAAACTCCTTGGCATGGGACCTCTTCAATTTATTTTCCACAGAGTAAATGACTGGCTTGGTTCTCTTTGCTCTTCACATCCAAATATTGAGTGACTTTGATGTATGAGGAGCATGCGCTGTTCGGCTGTCAGCTCGCGTAACGCCGTGTGTATTGGCTGGCCTTTAGTGCACTGATACATGGAGACACTTGTGTAGCCTCCTCGTCACACTGAGGATTTTGCTTGCTATTCTTTGTTTATTTAACTTTTGTCCATGATTTCCAAATGACTGCAACAGAACTGGTCCAGACTGGGGTTATCAAAAAGGAGGACACTTCTCACAGACAGGAGCTTTCAGCCTGTGCTTCAGACATAGCAGAACAAACACTACAGGCTTAAACCTTTATCAGGACGTCTGAACATCTGTTTTATCCTGTATTTATCATAAGATACTGCGGAGAGGGTGAGACTATTCCGGTGCTCCATCCCATCGCTGCAAACTTTTTCAGCTGGGATTTTTATCTCTGTGAATATGAGGTCAGGTTTCGTCAAATAAAAAGTGGTGTAAAGTGTGAGAGGGGAGCAGAAGGAGGAGCCGGAGGAGGAGTATGAGGAGGTGAGCAGGGGGAGATGAGCAGGAGGAGGGGAGTAGGAGGAGGGGGGCAGGGGGGAGGTGGCAGGAGGAGGGGAGCAGGAGGAGGAGCAGGAGGAAAACAAGAGGAGGAGCACGAGGAGGGGAGCGATGGAGCAGGGGGAAGGGAGCAGGTGGAGGAGGAGCAGAAGGAGGAGCAAGAGGAGGAGAAGGAGGAGGGGAGCAAGGAGACAGGAGCAGGAGGATGGGGAGCAGGGGGAGGGGAGCAAGAGGAGGTGAGCAGGAGGAGGGGAGCAGGGGGGGAGGAGGAGCAGGGGGGGGAACCAGGGACAGAGAGCAGCAGGAGGAGCAGGGAGCAGGGGAGCAGAGGAGGAGAGAGGGAGCAGGGAGAGAGGAGGAGGGGAGCAGGGACAGAGGAGCAGGAGGAGGGGAGCAGGGAGAGAGGAGCAGGGGAGCAGGAGGATGGGAGCAGGGAGAGGGGAGCAAGAGGAGGTGAGCAGGAGGAGGGGAGCAAGGGGAGGAGGAGCAGGGGGAGGGAAGCAGGGGCAGGGGTGGGGAGCAGGAGGTTGAGCAGGAGGAGGGAAGCAAGAGGAGGGGAGAAGGAGGAGGTTACACACGCTATTGAGGAGGTCTCGTTGGTTGCTTCTGATCAAATGAGCCAAGAATGTCGCCAAAACTAAGAAAAGTGGCCCACACAAAACTCCCACAGTCAAAATCTTGGACATTTTTGTGTAAAAACAGGACGTCTGGTCACTTTATTCCCATGCAGTTTTCTATAGGCTGAGTCTGATTTATTGGACCATGATCACAAATGCCACAAAAGCTGATATATTGGATTTGTAATTGTTGATGACTTGTTTTAATCCAGCACATTAAGTGGGTTTATTTAACGAGTGTAGTATTGAGCGACGATTGCATGGATCATTTACTGTTTTTGATTTTATCTTTCCAGTGGTGTAATTGGTGTCTGGACAGCACTGCACAAAATCAAAAGAGATCGGAGACACACTCACAGCAGCTCTGTCCTGCATAAGCGCTACAGGTCCAACCACTGAGCCACATAGCAACAAGATGTGTGCTTGGAAAGTACTTTGTTCAACAGGTAATCACTAAATAAATAGTGTTTGTCATTGTTGCTATGACTACCCTAAGTGCTTTATTTAAAGAGGACATGTTGACCTTTATGTGCTTTTATCCATGTTATAATGGTGTTCCCTCATAATTTGTTTCTTCAGGATTGTATTTCAATTAATTCATCCATGTTTGAGTTTGAGTAATCTGCATTGTCCTGCATTCAGAGCTTGACTGCTCAGAAAATATGCTTTCACACACCCCCTATCTCCCCCCCCTTGTCTAAACTTGTGATAATTTAAAATAAATTAAACCCAGGTCATACATTTAGGGTATAAATATGTTTTGTAGCAATTTTTAAACAATAAATACATTTAAGTACAAATCTTGTACTTGCTCCTTGTGAAATTTCACTTTTCACGGTTTGTTATTCAACTGTTATTGATCAAAATTGTGTTTTACAATGCACGTACAATGATTATTATTACTATACTAACATAAAAAGAATAACATGTCTTATTTAATATATGTGGGTAAAGGGTGCAGTCACAGTTTTTTGGCACTTCAAACAAAAGGATGATTGAAAGGCCAAAAAATCATCAGAGAGGTCAAAGGAAATGAGTAACAGTCAGAAAATCTTTGTACTTATCTTTTCATGCAATCAATAGATGAGAACAAAGGGCCAAATATGGAATGCTCCTCCTTCAAAGTCCATCACATTCAGTTTGAAGTCCAAGTGTACTTTAAAATGAGAATAATGCCTCAGGTGCTGTGCTGCCCTTGGCTACCTCCACATCAGTATTAAAGCAATAACGAATCAAACAATGATCAAATACATGACTAATGAGGTCTTGTTGAATAAAAACACACAGATGAGGGTTGGACGATGGATTATCTGACACAAGTTTGTAGATCATCCAAAATATTCAACAAGAGAAGACAGTCAGTTTGTTGCCTGTAGTGTAAAGTCCACTTTTAATTCGACTCTTTCCTTTTCCCTCTGACTTTCGTTGGCATGATGTGGATATATTTTAAATCGATTCGATCAGTGGTTTCACAAACAGTGTCCACATGACTACTTTTGAAACTTTTTTCCAGCTTGGACTGGTGCTGGACGAATTAGGGATTACACTGTCTTGTTCCACACACTATCTTACACTGTGACACTAATGAGCTGTGCACATTTGACTTTAATTTCCAGAGCTGTTATAGTATTTTGGTGCTACAATTTCCCTCAGCTGGGAAATAATTAAGAGCAGAAATGAATGTCCTAAATGAGATATATCTTAAGACGGTTCAAAGTTTCATTCTTTATTCATTAAAATTAAACCTGCTAACTTCCATTTGCGAGTTTCTCAAACCCACTTCCATAAATTAAAGGAGCTTAATAGGTTTCTGGTGATATGATCCTATTATAGAGTAGCCCATTGTACTGATAGTTTGTAGTGACTGTCCATACACCCCAAGAATGTAAAAAGTCTCACCCACAACACAGAAATACATTTGGCTGATCAGTTTTTAGATGTCCACAGAAAACCAGTTCTAGTGATTTGTCACATTTGTTTTCACCAGATGAGATGTCCTTCTTTTGCATTAGTTTATGGAAGATAAAATAGTTCTTTTGAAGATTTGTAAAATCTAGTGTTGCCTCCATGCTAAAAAAACACATTTTCGATACTAAAGGGACTCGATGCTCAATACTGATACTATAATATAATTTTTATGATAGTAAAAACACTATTTAGACCAGAGGTGCCCAACCTTTTTTTTTACCGAGGGCCACATCACAAAACATATTCGAAGCAGAGGGCCACAGGCTGTTGATCAGTGCAGTATGGTGTACACAGCTTTGACAGAGCCGCTGTGTATTAATAAGGCTTGAAACACATTCATTTTTGGTCTGAATCACAATGCAATTTGATGTTTGAGGTTATAGTGGTGGAAATAGTTTAATATGCTGTTAAAACTGCTGCTTATGATCAACTGGGCCAGTTCAGCAGGAGGCCTGAGGGCCAACAAAAACTGGTCTGAGGGCCACATTTGGCTCCCGGGCCATAGTTTGGACACCCCTGATTTAGACAACAGAGCTATTCAGGCAAGGTTCATTTCTGGCCTGTGAATGTGAATTCACTTTTTAGTATTGATACTTTTTCAAATGAGTATCTAGTTTCAATACTAGTTTTAATATTGATTTGTATCTGATATTTTTGACAACCCTCGTCAAATCAAATACAGTAAAATATATATATATATATAAAAAAAAAGTAGTACCACCTACATAAGAACACCACCAATTGAGAAGAAGCTGCAAACAGATCATGTAAAAAAGAGACTTGCTGTGGCATAGGTACAAGGTAGGAATATTTCTGCCATTTTTGGTTAATACTGTGGGCCATTCATATTTTTGTGATACATACTTAATATAGATTTTACCACATTTCTCGATCATCTTTTTTGTCACTTTGGCCCACCCTAATATGAAATAGGTGAAAAAGACTTTTGGAAGGAATGCAGGATAAGACTTTCATAGAATGGAAACACGGCCTTCTTGGAATTAGTTGGAATTTGCCTTGACCATGCTCTTATTCATTTTAATCTATCAGTTAAAATTCAAGAGAAACATATAACCTCCCTCAGTATGAAGGACAATCCTTTTGATAGGCTCCATTTCTCATCTTCTTTGGTATAACCCCGAGTCTTGTTCTGCATGCCGTATATTGGTCTGAAAATGAGGTTTTGAGAGTGTTCGGGCCCTGCCATAAAACTTGAGTGAGATCCAAAGTGACAGGCCTCTTGAAAGACTGACAATCTGATGTGAACTGTCACGGCACATTACAGAAGATGCACCATGTTCAGCTAATGCACTGCACAGGCTGTTTGATTTGAGGCTTCAAATCAGAAACACAAAATCAGTAGAGCAGCACTATCTGGCCCAACTTTTGAGCACTGAATTAACATAAATCTTAGCTGCACCTAGAGGATTTACACAGTTAGCCTACCGTTTCTAATATAACACAAAACAAATTACTTGAGGTGCTGTTTTTCCAAAAAAAAATATATAAGACTGAAGTTGTGATCCATAAAAATTGTCCATACCCAGGGCTAAATAACTCACATTTTGAACAGTTTCTGAGTAGCTGATGACAAAGGCAAATGAGAATAGTTTAATGTTATACATGCCATTATAAATGTCTGTAAACACTACATAAAGTAACTGGTGGCAAAAAATATTGTGGCACTAAATCAAAATGAATCATAAAAAGTATATTACAAAATCTGCATTTTTATATACTGCATTTTAACTACAACAGCTTTTATTAATTGCACATCTTATTCATTTATTCCTACTCCATCTGAGAGGAATCTTCCCATGTAGCTTACTGTTTAAGCACAATAACATAGTTACATGCTGCCCTCCTCAGGTCAGTAGCTGGCATTGCAGTTAAAGAAATGAGTGTCGTCATCTTATTCAAAAATAAATAAATATGTGAAATAAAATGTCCATTCATATCACAAGATGGCAGCAGATACTCGTAATGCTTTTAATGGAACAATTTCTACAGTTTCATTCTAAACCACAGCGAAATTCTCAATGATGCAACACTACTGAATTTGTGAAATAGTATTCCTATTCTCATTCATATATGCAATGTATTTATGCATACTGTATTTCAAAAGGAACATTTTCAGGGGTGAAATCATTACAGTCCATTGAGTTGTGGAGCTCTATACTAGAACCATTGCAAAGGCCCCTTGTGTCTGCAGTGAAAACAATACAGACACTTAAACCCAGTGTACTATGACATGGTGGTAGAGGGATGACGGATTGCCCAGAGCAGTGTGTCATTGGCAGTTACATAATGAATATGTATGGGACTGTGTGTGTACATGAGCTTAGCCAATCTCTTCCTGATCGCAGCCTGCATGTGGAGATTAATATCTGCTGTCGACAAAGATGCTCTGTGCACTGGGCAGGACACTCCGGACAAGGAATCCACTGTGCCACTACTCCATGTCCTACTCAAGGCCATTGATGCACTTGTGCATAGAGATAGCTGCAATCTTTTATTGAGATTTGATCATTGTGGCAAACCAAAAGTAGCACAGTCCACCAGTGTTATTCAGTTTAAACAATCACTATCACAAATCACTTTACAGTTAATATATTGCCACCGATAATGTTTAATCGTGATCTACCCCCTACATTTATCAGACTGGAGCTTATCCCAGCAGCTACGGGCTGGTGGTCAAGTACATTTATGTGCACATGAATATATATCTGTAACCTAGTGTTTCGCTTTAAAGGGGCATTTTGTAACTTTCCTAGTGGACGGTCTGCAACCAACTTGTCTCCATGGAAATATAATGGCTTTTAGAGGAATTGTCCACAGCATGACATTAAACGTATATATCTCAGTGGGACAGTGCTTACCAACTGAATACATGGATGTGGTTTGTAATAAAACTCCTGTAACTGATTAACGATAGATATATTTAATGACATACTGTGTAACATTCCAGGTAAAGCAATAACATCGCCATGGAGTGCCCCCTTCAGCCTAAAAGCATTTTAGTGCAACTTTAAAAAGAAATAAGTTAGGGAGTAATTGTGAATTTTTACCACATTTATCACACATATATTTTCCCATAGATGGAGTGTTGTATTCTTGCCCTTATCTGACAACAATATGCTGCTATGCTTTCTGCAGGGAAAGAGGTAAGAGCTATTTTAAAAAACATGTTCGGACTACTATTCTGAGATCACATCAATTTCTCATGGTACATAAGTACAACACTGACAACAGAACAACATGACATAAACAAGCACACAGAAGGGGGAAAGGAAAGTTAGGATGAATCCAGCTGGGGCCTAAGAATCCAAAAATAATAAACACAATTTTTACAGAATATTTCTAGAGTCCCAGAGTACTTGTCCTTACTCTTGAACAAAAACACCTACATTCCAGCTCCAGTGTACCGTAAGTACATATGTGTAACAGTACCCATATGTACAGTATTACTACACATCACACTGTTATTGAATGAAATACTGAGGAGGCCAATGGTATTGAATGCTATCTTATGTGTATGTTTTATATAAATACCTTCAGTGACATATATGTACTGTATATACCTATATGTATATACCTTTAGTGACATCATAATTGTCATATAAAAGATTAGGTGTTTAATAACCGTCAGTTCTTCATGTGGGTGCAAAGGATAACATATGTCTATCTGCTTTTTTTTTTTTACCATTCCACTTAAACAAACAATGCAATTTAGCCCTATATCTTACAATCACATTATATATGGATACATACAAGAAGGCACGACACTAAAATCAACAGTTAATCCACTCAGACAACTTAAAACCACAACAGCTCTCTGCAGCTTGAGAGTGGGCTACATTCAACACGAGCCTGTATTTGGAGGGCATGTGTAGTGTATACGGCTGAGTCACCACCTGACTCACTGCTATCATGTTAAAATGTCACTCAAACCTCCTCCTCTCACCCCCCACAGTGGGCCTAACCTGTTGAATATTTACCACCTCTTTGTTTCACTCTGTTTGAAATATTTTATGCAAACTGTAATTACAAGCTAAGCATTTTTTGCAGCATATACGCCCAGTGGTTGGTGGTTAGACTCTGGGAAACTGGGTTAGGATAATGGTGCCAAATTCACCATAATATTTAGATAAATTGAAGCCTAATTTTCTTCCTAACATTCCTCTTCGTTAAGTGGGTTTTTAGACTGCATTTTATGGTTGAGATTTTGATCACCAAGCCAGATATATAGAGAAGGCTGTGTCAAGAAAAGCAATAAATGTTTGTATCCCAAATTAAATGTCACTCAGTGGACTTAAAATTTCTGGTAGAGTTTGCAATTCGAAAAATGTGCATGTATCTTTGGTTTCGGTTACATCTGTGTATTGTCACGATTGCAAAAAGACCCACTCGCAAAACATTTTCTAGATCACTGTCAACACATGACATATGTGAAAAGTCATTGTCTAGTTGAAACATGCATTATAGTTAAAAAGGGAAAGATACGATTCTTTTATATTTTTTCCAGATCAAATTATTCAGCACTCCACATATTCAGGTCTGTCGCTCTTGAATATTTGTATTTTTCTAAATTGTGCACATTTGTCCTTGGAGTAATGTGTCTAATGCTTGCTTCAGTTCTCTCTATTTGTGAATAATGATTTAAAATGTGAGAGTTAAAATGCTTTAGAAATACTACAGCAAAGAAACCACTGTTAGATCTTCAACCCTGACATCAGTCACACATGAATATTACGTTAGTAGTGTATTCTCCATTGTGATGACTGGTGGTAAAAATAACAATGCTTTCATAGAGGAGACAGGGCAGTAATGGAGTTGTTGCAGATGTATAGAGAATGGATGAATCATTAATGTGTAGTAAGAGAGTTCCTATGTGCAGAGAGCCTCAGGTTTCACTTCAGATTACAGAAAACATATGGTCCTAGGGAAGTAGCATTTGTAACACTTAACATGACTATGCTAACATGTTTTTAAAATGCTGGATTACTTAGATACAATAGTGTGGCATGACCAGAATAGGCAATGTCTACGGGAATCTTCCTAGATCTGTGCTGTGAGACTTGGGTGGGTGCATATATCTAACTTGTTTTCATTGCACATAAACACAGTCAGCTTATCACCACAAAAGGCTTTATGGACTATATAGACTAGTCGCATATTTACACTCAGCTGTTTCATATGCTTAGTGCAGGCATGCCCAAACTGTGGCCTGGGGGCCAAATGTGGTGCTCAGACCAATTTTTCTTGGCCCTCAAGCTTCCAGGTGAATTGGCCCATATTACCTTAAACAGTACTTTTTACTGTAAATTTCTGAAAATCTACTTTACCAAGCCCATATCAAATATTTAATGTGTCCCATTGAGGATGTAAGCATGAATAAAGGTCGAGTGGTTCAGTCTAACTTGTAATAATTACACAGATTTGAAGTATTCACTGTATTCGCAACCAGTCTATGGCCCTCAATCGGCCCTCAGCCTTGTCAGCATTTTTATATGTGGTCCTTAATGAGAAAAGCTTGGGCACCCCTGGTCTGTGGGAACTCTTCCTTGATCTGTGCTCTGAGACTTGGTGGGTACATATTTCTAACTTGTTTTCATTGCACATAAACACAGTTAGCTTATCACCACAAAAGGCTTTATGGACTATATATACTAGTTGCATATTTACACCCAGCTGTTTCAAATGCTTAGTGCCTATTACACAAATGTGCATTATGTTGGCTCAAGACTGGGAAAACCTGGTCAAATCTGAAATGCTATAACCATTACTGCATAGAAATCTCTTCAATATGTGTAAATTTATTTAATCTAAAATGTATTCTGAGATTTATAATAATATAGTCCAATGAGTCTCATACGCATTTATGCTAAAATATTCCTGTGGGATTGCATCAACATTAAACAGCACGAGCACTCCGCCATGGCTCGAGCGCACTACTTTACGCGAGCTGCCCCATTGCGCTTTATGTGGCGGAGTGATCCACGCCCGTGCGCAGGCCGTGCTTGTCAGTCAGACTTTGAACAGAGCACTGGCGCTCTTCATCATCATCGGCGCTAATCTCTGCCCGCTGCCGCACACTCACGACGCTGCTACTGACAGCTATTATCTCCCACCTCAGACACACAGATTAGGATGAACAGTCGCTGAGAGGACAGAGAAACAGGGATTTCAACGCTGGGGTTGAGCGGACGTCAAGCATCACCGTTAATCGTTGCCGTTACTCTGGAGTTACGATGGTCCAGTCAGGGGACATCTTTATAGCCTTTCTTCTTGTGAGCTACACAGGTAAGAAAACCCCGCCGTTTGGTTGTACATTCATCGGTACACGCTAGCAGGCTTGAGCCCTGTGTTAGTACGTGCCTGGCATGTATTTGCAGTCCTCAGCAGTGGTGGGACCGCTGGCATCTCCTCGTTGGCTCTGGTGGTGTTCCCCCTCTCCGCCTGCTCCGCGTGCTCCGCCTGCTCCGCGTGCTCCACCCCGGGGCGCTGTGTGCTGCTGCAGGTGCACTGGTGATGATACTGCGACTGCTGCTAATTAGCTTAAAGAAAACGAGCTTTACCGTTTGTTTAAGTAAAGCTCCTATGCACCCGAAATCCTCTCCCTCTTAACATGTAGCTGCGCCTTAATAACAGTGTAATATGCATGCGTGAGCACCGTGTACGCTGAGTTAGCATTTCTGCACATTTAATAAAATATGATTTAAAGGGCGTGCGGTGCATTGGATCTGTTTGGAGTAGATCTTGCTAATGCATCGGCGCTAATGGACCATAGAGACATTTCCCCTGCGCTGTGGACGTGTTTGTTGTTGATCAGTGATGCTATTGGGTTTGCAGGCAATGGCAAACAGCAGCCCCCGTGGATTAAGTCTATTTGGGATTTATTACAAGCCTACATAGTAAAAAGCAGGACATGCGTGGCCCTGTCCCTGTCACCGCTGACCCCCCCACTGGCAGGCTGAGCTGGGGAGATGTTATTGTGCTTGGACTGTCCGAGTTTGCCCAGTGCTCAGTGTTTTTGGACAAAGTGTATGTGATGGAGAGCCAGCACAACTTCTCCTCTGAATCATCTGTTATGTAATCTGATGCCACGATAAATGCTTTGAAATGGGATCCCTCTAAGTTGGTAAATGTGCCGTTATGTAAGTCTAATTGGGAGAGTTTAGTGTCAAATTACATTTTTAATAACCTCTGGGTACTGTTTATGATTGAGATCTTCTCAGCTCTGCTCATTTGAAGGAAAAGCTATAATTTCTTTCAGTCAGATGTAAGGTTTGTGGGATACTGGCCTTCTAATCTTGCCTACAAATGTGCAGGGTGTTCCTCCCTTGGTACTCACTGCAGTTCACTTTCTGAAAGCTTTGAGATAGCAATGGTAATGTAGAACATGATTTATGCTTGGCAGCTGGCACCACTTTATCGTTCCTTGTGGTACAGTTATTACAAACAAACAGACATTCTTGTGGATGCCAAGTAAGAAGGATATGGCAACTTTGGATGTAAAATAGTCAAGGCTTTTTAAACATATATCCTATAAGCAGCCATTTTATGTGCATTGAGAGCGCCATAGGGTATAATTACAGATGAAAGAAATTGTGTTCAACGTCAACATATGGCCACCGTGGCTTAATGGCCCTGTCATCTCCCCCATTTAGATTTCCCTTTGATACACAAATAACTCATCAAAAGCTTTACACGTTACTGACACTAAAATTAAAATGGCTCTTTGGACTGCTTTCAAGAGCCGCTTTTGTTCTGTATATTCTGCTGCACAAAGTCAAAAATAGCACTTGAAAATGTCTAATTTCTGATAATATATATTGTGTATTTTGAATGACTGCATATGGAAAAGTGATATTTCTGTAATGTATTGCTGAGCTGAGACAGTGGAAGGATTAGCTAGCTATCTCACTCTCTGCTGGTTGCATGCTCGGAGAGGCTCTTGGCATAATTTTTAATTAAGTCTTTTCAAAGTGTCTGAAAATATTTTGAAATGCCTATCTATTACAATAAAACACCTGGCATTACTAGTCAACTATATTCTAATGAAATATCTGTCTACTCAGTTTAGGATTTAATAATATACAGTGGTAGCCTCCTGGTTGGATTTATAGCCTGACTGTTGAAGCGTATTGCATTACGTCAGTGTGAGCTCATGTGGAACTGTGACGTTGCTTTAAAGCAGGACAATCTGGACTCTCACAGCCAGACTGTCTCTTTCTTCGTCACGTCTGACCTAGCTTCACCAAGACCAAAATCTACTCACACTGTTAGCATGTGGAGGTTTGTACATGTGATACTGCCCACTAGATTTGTGTCCTCCATTTATAGTCCCCCAGGCATTTTACCAGGCATTACCGAGAATTCTCAGAAATATGTGATACCTAGGTATGAAACAATACTCAAACCAGTATCAAAAGTAAATACTTATTAAAAAAAACAAAACCAAAAAAAATATATATTACAAATGATATTACAGTATTGAACTTTTCATGAATGGTTTTAGGTCCTGATCTAAAGTATATCAGAAGAAATTTAAGACAACATAGTAATATTATTTTGTTTTAAAAATTTGATTCTATTATATATAAATGTTTTGTTTTTATTATCAGTGTGGTATCAGCATGTTACTCAGTATTAAAATCAAGCTTTAATTTTAGTGTTGCTACCTTCCCAGAAACAATCTCCCTAACACATTGAACTATGTATGTAATTATAAAATAATAAGAAGCCGGTGAGTAAGGAAATAGTACATTGTCTTTTCTCTTGTCACTGTTTTCCTGTAATCCCAAAGCATAGTCTTTCCCTGACAGTGAGGACCATATTACATTGTGTTGGAGGATATCCCGGAGAGACACCAAGGCTTTTGTTCCACTTTTCGGACTGAAACAGGAGCAGGGCTGTGGTTGTGTCCAGGCCAGGACTCTGGGTTTGGTGATGGCGAGCGGATGAGACAGATCCGGGTCTGGGAGGAGACTCACACTGATGATGTCATATTCACGTGACTCGGGCAGCTCTGTGTGGCCAGTGTGCATCGCTCCAGGCTTCTGCACATGAGGCGTGCGTTAGGCTAAGCAGTTGTATTTCAATGACTAAGGCAAGGTCAGCAACAGGCTTCATTTCATTATTATTATTGACATACTTACAATTAGAACCACAAGAT
The DNA here is from genome assembly GCA_019594935.1 of Periophthalmus modestus. NCBI lineage: Eukaryota > Metazoa > Chordata > Actinopteri > Gobiiformes > Gobiidae > Periophthalmus > Periophthalmus modestus. The sequence continues at coordinate 22,257,529 of JAIEZT010000016.1, forward strand.
GTATAAAACAATGAGATATCAAAGGACTTATAAATCCTAAAATATTTTGTAGATACATTAGTATCAGTTAACAGTATTATGTTTGTGTGCTGATATTTCCTTCATCATTCTATAATGCTATGACTGTATCATTAAGCTTTTGATATAGACTTCTCACAGTATAGTAGAGCTGGAATCAACTAAAGGAATTCTTGGTTAACTAAAGACATGTCCTGCCCATCGACTAGTCAACTGAAAAGGGGGCGTGGCAAAAGCTCTCAAAACTGTTGCATATCTCTATGTATTTGACTCAACCTACACTCACCAGACTACTATGGCATGGGAGTTCATGCAAAAAATAACTATTTATGAACTATTTATATATATATATTATATATATATATATATATATATATATATATATATATATATATATATATATATATATATATATATATATATATATATATATATATATATATATATATATATATATATATATTGTATATATATGTATATATATGTATATAATATATATATATATGTATATATATATATATGTGTATATATATATATATATATATATATATATATATATATATATATATATATATATATATATATATATTATATGGGCAGGACATGTCTATATATACATACACACACACACACACACACACACACACACATATACACTGTGCCATTTTACATAATAAAAAAATATATGCTGCGTTTGTTGCATATAAATTCTATGAATCTAAATAAAATGATTTGTCAATTAATACAAATTAATTCACAAATATAGTGGTATAGTGTTGTATATTTTCCTTGCTTCTAAACAAACGTTCAAGGAAATCTGAATCCTATGTACAGTATTTATCTTCTCCTTCTGTTCATTATAATAGCCATTCAGTTTACTAGTGGTTATATGCCGTGCCTCTGTCTGGCTGTTTTTGCTGTAAACACTTGGTAAATCTTGTGCGGGCTTACTGTTGCATTGTGTGGTTTAGCTTCACAAACAGTGCACCCTCAAAGGAGTAACTGTAGTGTTTGCCTTGCTCTAAATGCTCATATTTCGCTGCAGTACTGTCTAGTAAACATATGGCATCTGAGAAAGAGGAGAGGAATCAGCTGCAGGTATCGTAAGGACACGGGTCAAAGGTCAAACTGAACAAAATGATGTAGTGGTAATGGTGAAATTTGACACGTTGCTGCTGTCAATAGAAGCACTGGACCAATTCTTGAGCAAGGTTTGTCTCAGGACTGAATGTGGCTCATCAGATAACAGTCTGTGGAGGTCCCTTTGGAGGAGGATACTCACCAACGACCTTTTCTCCTCTGCCTCTGCCGCTCCACAGTGTGCCGTTCGTGGCTCACACAAATAGATGTTGACGTTTATGTCGACACATGAGGCTAATCCTGATGCATTAGTCAGGTGTGTGAGAATCGCCTGTTTTCAGAGTTGTCACAGAGCCATCACAGAGCCTGGTGGTACAGGAATTTTGGCTTAACAAAATTTCTTACTTCCTCTCTTAACCTACTCCTAAAGAATGTAAGATGGACTTGCTTTGAGTGCATCCTTATTTGGGAGAGCTGAGAGCACGATGGACAGGACTCCTCTGATCCATCCTCAGTCTAAACAGTTCGCAGAGCCCCATGGCCTCATGGCCCCGTGGCCCCTGGGAGTGAGTGAGCTCACAGTAGCTCTTCTTTAAGGCTTGTCCTCATTTACAAGTGGAACTTTTCAAAGAGGGCTGCTGTACGTCTGATGTTTCATCTCCCCATTATAAAGCAATATGCTGTTGGCCAGGATTTAGCTCTCCACTTCTTTTATGCAGTGTTAGTGGAAGCAGTATGTCTCCTCATGCATCCATGCGCATGATGGTGCATGTATTATTGAAACACTATGGAGTGTATGACTGCGCACAGAGGAGATGGGCCCACTGCGCCTCAGGCTCCGTTTCACAGTGTGGTAGCCTCCACAGCGCTATAAGCTCCGTCACAGACGACCCAGCTCACACCAAGTCCTGACATGTATTTAGTATGTGTGGGGATGTGAGCGTGGTCAGCACTAGTGCTCATGGCTGTTATTTTAGTCTCTAATTAGATCACACAGCCTCTCTGAGGAGCTGCTTTTATTCCATTCACTTTCCACTAACAGTGGTTTGCACCTCCTCCACTGTACAGGGACTCAGACACAGGAGTCGACCTATTTAGCACCTTGTGTCTGAGTCCACATGTGTCCAAGCTGTACATTCACCACAACAGTTACAGTTACATGGGAGGATTGTTTAGTGTCGCTGCAAACCTGAGCAGAGAAAGTGCTTGTACTGATGTCTTGTTTTGCTTTCAACAAACACAGGCCTGTCACATTATTAATTCTTTCAGGTCTTTAATTTTAGCATTGGCTGATGTGACTGATATTGTATTCATCATATGTTATAACAGAACACGACACAAAGGTGATATTGCACCTGCCTGAAATACTGGAAATCATTTAATGACTTTTTTTTGACAAAGCACTAATGAGTGTGTGCAAGTGCTGATAAAGCCTTCAGAGGAGACAGGATTTGGACTTTCTCATCTACGAGCACTATTTTTTATCTCACATTTGGAGTGTCCGCTCCCCCCACAGAGCTGGCTGTAAGTGATAACTCCCACTCGGAAACAGAAAAGGTGCAGAAAGTAATGTATCACGTCATGTCACGGCAACCTCGGATTTACAGAGCCGAGCGAGTTCCTCAAACGCACCTGCAGCCGCCAGCACAGACTCCTACAGTGTCAGGACTGTGACCACCTGTCTCTCTTTGATGTAGGCCCCTGTCCCTCGTCCCACTTATTTAGAGAGTATGTCCCGCTATATCACTGTTGTCAAACGAATTCAATATATACTCAAGGAAAACATGATAATATTTGGGTTTTTTTTTTAAAGACTTTCTGGGTTGTAATATGTTGGCATTTCTATTACATTCTCTGTATGTGCCTTATTGCAGTCATTTTCTGTGAGTCCTTCCCTCCATGTCCCACCACATTTAACAACTTGCCCCTCTTTTTTTGAGGTGTTCATACCCTGTAGTCAGGACTGTTCGCTATGGCGCAATAAGAGCACAGCAATAAACACTACTCTGATGCGAGCAGCTGAAGATGTTTTTATCATTGTGTGGGACTCGAGCTGGTAAATTGTGTTTGTTTATTCATGTTATTCTGACAGGTGTTCAAATGGACAGGAGCCAGTATGGAGAGGTGTGAAGGTGTAACACATATGTTAGAGACAGCAGACGTCGTAGGCTGAATGTTCATAAGCACTATCTCTGAATCACAGGTCACTTAGTGATCCAGTGCAGAGCTCAAAGACAGTAAGGGACAGGGGAGGGACTGTGCAGATGCTCTTCACAAGAGCCAGATCTGTTCAATTAAAGAATGGCTTGGCAGTCTTTTCTCCTTTTAATAATACAAATTGCACGGTTTAAGAAAATTGACTATGTTGTTTAGTGCCAGTACAATAAAGAATAAGCCATTACATTCTATTTATTATATTTCTATTTACATTAAATATCTTCAAATATGAAAGAACCGCTTGACTGTTCCCCAGTAAGTGCAATGTGGCTAGTGCTGTGTAGTCAGTGGAGCTGTGACTTCAATAATGCACGCGATCACAGAGGCACCGCCGTGGAGCTGCTCTATCCTCACACTGTCCTCTCTGAAGGTCCTGGACATTTTGGGCAGCAGAACACCAAGTAATGCTTTAACAATAAAGGACCAGATTTCATGTAAAAGTCTGTTGGTTGTCGGCTGTGCCCGCAAGGTGCGTGATGAAGTGCTCATATTGCACGGCTGCATGTGCGCCGCTCCATGGATCTTATTTGGCTGACAGAGCAGGAGTGAGCTCCATAAATTATCAAGAATTGTCTGGGGGCTTTGGAGCAGTGCTGCTAAAAAAAAGTTACTCTGTTTGTCATGAAGTGTCTGCTGATGCGAGGCACACACTTATTAAAATACTGTCAACGTTTGGAAGACACAATACACTGCTATAATGAAATATTCTTAGTATTTTATATTATCACTTTTATTAAGTTTTTATACAGAAGCAAGAGTTATATGAAGGTCCAGTGATCAGTATCAAGCACCACTGAAGGCTTCCATGCCTGCACTGCTCATTGTACATGCTAAAATACGTGAATATGATCAGAGAAAAATAAGCCTGGGCAATATGGGGAAAAAAAAGCAAATTTTTCCTCATATTGATCGACCTCGATTTTTGATTGGAATTTTTCCCTGTCGTATTGAAAACATAGACAGGTGGACTTCAGGCATACAGATCAGAGTGTCAGGATCACTACAGTTTTTTATTTCGCATTTCCAGGACCAATTACCAGGAGAAGTCCATATAAAGTTTGTACAATTAAACCATAAAGCATGCAAGTGTCACCGTTATCAGCAGAACCATGTGTGCTCTACTGCTATGGGCAGAACATGTACGATGTCTGTGCACTAAATTAGATTAATTAGATTAAGTTTCACTCACAAATAGTGAGAAAATAATAGTTTACTTTCTGTAGCTTGGATTATAATTATAAGGAGCAGGAGGAGCCAAAGAGAGGAGAAAAGTTGAGGAGCTGTGGCTGGATCAGAGAGAGGGAGTGAAGGCAGACTCCACTGCACACAGAGGCAATCTTAGTCTTTTAGTCAGATTTTGCAAAATGAAATCAAAACTTCTGAAACGCAAGGACACTTGAGGAAACATAAAGAGACGAGTTGTGGCCCTGACTCGGAGCTTAAAACAACTCACCTAAACAAGAGAGTGGTGACTCCTCTTTAGGGATGGGACGATATACAATAATATTGTTAATCGCGATAAAAAAGTTCCGCAATTAATTGTTTGTGGCATTTTTTAATAATCGTGAACATCGCGCACGATTATAATCATCTTTACGGCACCAGACTGACTCATGTTTCTGATTTCAATACAATGTTTAGATGTTAGTTTTGGTGTTTGCTCACAAGGGGGCCTCTGTCATAGCAATGACACTTGTTAACGTCTGTGCCTCACGAGCAACTTACACGCGCATTTACGAGACAACCATCCTGCATTGTTTGCCAAACTTGGGCCGAAAATATCCATCGTGAGTGACATAAACTATTGACTGTAGATTGTGTTGTGTGTAGCGTTAGCTAAACAGCATTTTACTGACACACACAAATGATATATCTTACCTACAATCATGTCAATAGCAGAATAACCCACGCTTACCGATCGAAAACAGCATTCAATCCATCCAAAAATAAGGTCCTCTACTCCTGAGTCCACAGTCATCGTCACTCTTAGACACGAACCGCTCCGGGTCCAAGATGCCTCTAGTTTAACTTGTACAAACATCCACAGTGTCCTCGATCGCTTACTTAGTTTGTATTGTCCATTTCCTTGTGTTTAGAAGCAAAACTGTTGCAAAATAACAATACATAGAATGCACGCACATTACGCACAGATCCACTTGGCTTTTTTTATGCACTTGGCAAGCTCCATCTGTTTACGGAAAAGCTCGGCATGTCACACACGTGCTCTGCTGATCATTGGCTGTGAGGAGAAAACGGCACTAAACGTGTGTGATGTGATTGGTTGATTCTACACGGGGGAGAGTGGGGCGTAAACTTTCAGTCACCTGTAGCACTGATTTGCTGTCTGGGGCTCCAGGAACCCACAACCCCCACCTTTATTGGACAACACTGGTGTCAATCAGAAGCTAACGTGTGTGTTTAGCACTGAGGAAGAAAGCTGGTGCTGTCTTAAGTTTATTATGCCTGAAATTGACCAAAGAAATGCAAAAAAGTGAGGGAGCAGTTTTCACGTGTGGAAAACTTTCCTGCAGCAGATTGGACATGGAGGATCTAACGTATTTTGTGGATATGATTTCTTCAGTGGGTTATATTCTCTTTGACCTCTACAGAACGAATGAGACCACCTTTGTGGAATATGTTGATGTTTGACAGAGCCCTCAAAGGTAAGTGAAGTTTTCTGTAAAAACGTCTTTCCTGTCAGCACTGTGGTGACTGCAGGTGAAAATGTTTTTTATTTTCGGAAAGACGAGTGCTGTAGCTTTCATTTGATGTGTAGATTGTTTGTGTGGATGACGCAGCAGTATATCTACATTCCTGTAGATTTGTAAAGTAGGCCCGGGTCATCGGAACGTTAACAAGTTAATAATTATCGCGATAATATTGTTTATCATGATTATTTTGGTCACAATAATAGTGAGTCTAAATTTTAATATCGTCCCATCCCTACTCCTCTTCAGTCCCGTGCGCTCTTACTGCCATGGAATTTCCTGTAGACCTGACGATTAAAATGTGCTCGCTTTATCATTGAGACTATCATTGAGACTTTGAGATTGATCAAAGTTTAGATTGTGATCCTTCGATTTTTGGCACAGCCCTAGAGATAAAGGATGTCTTGTAGTTCTGTTACGCAACCATTTTTTTTAATAGAACTTGGCAAAATTTACCAGTATAGTGCGATCTGTCAACAACACCACCACTACGCTCACTACCGAATATGCAAAGTAGCCGCTCTGGATTTCTGGGTTTTGTGTGGGCCACAAATATTGTAATGGAGGCTATATTTTAATTATATTTTGCCTGACTTGGCACATTGTAGGCCAAGACTTCAACTGACCAACTCCAGAACTTAAAAGATCAATATAGGCCTGGGAGGAGAGGAGCTTGTGTCTGCATACATGAGTGAAGTGCATTATGGATGAGAGCTGGCAGTGGGCCGAGCGTCTGTGATCACATATGTACAGTGTGCACTTACATGACATTATGCACATTTATATTGTAGTTCTACAAGTTCAGCCTGAGCCATATGTGCGGCTCTTGCCTATCTACCATGTCTGCCCCGTGTCTCATGTCTCTCATGTCTCCCATGTTCTCCCTGAAGGATGTGACACTTCGACTTGTGCCTGAAGCTGTGTGGCCCGGGATGCCAGCACAGACCGGATGTGTCATGAACCCCATCGTGCATCTTTTTCATTGATGCCACTGAGAGTAGAGGCGACTGACAGGCCACTGAAGCAAGTGACGCTCTCCCATGATCCTCTCTGCTGAGAGCAGGGCCAGGGCCCTACTGAGCTCTGCTCCAAGCGGAAAATAGCAAACCAATATGTCCATGGCAAAAGTGCAGATGCTCCAAGTTGCTGTGAATCTGATATGTTATATTCAGTGTGAGATATTGAATGGGTATGTTTTTGTAATGTGCTGGAATCAGGTAATTTCAGATTTACTTTACTGCACAGCTAACTTCAAAGTTAGCTGTTCCTGTTTGACACCATTTTAAATGTTTTAATGTTTAAAACTTAAACAGCAGCGTAAAAGACAGGAGAATGCATAATTTCTTCTCCTTTGTATGCAAAAAAAATGGAAAAACCTCTAACAGGGCTAGGATGCACCTATACTGGTACTGGTATTGATTATCAATGCCAATACTAAAAAAATTGTCGCATCGGGTATCAGTTCTATGCTATCAGCTGATATCCTGGTTTGACCTTATTTGGATGTTATAACACTATTGTTGACGGTGCATTGCCAAACGGCAGTACAAGTATAAGGAAAAGTTTTTCAAGTTAAGATAAACATGCAGAATGTTGTTGCACAATGTTTAGTTTTCAGCTGTTATTTCCTCTCCTCATTAATTACAGTTTATTTCAATAATAATAATAATAATAATAATAATAATAATAATAATAATAATAATAATACATTTTATTTGAGAGCGCCTTTCAAGACACACAAGGACACTGTACAAGACAAAGTTAAAAACACATTTAGGTTTGGTTTAGGGAGCGACAAAGTTTTGTTGGTCTCATTCTTCGTGAGTGCTTGGGTAGGGTAAGATGTTTTAGGTACATTGATGTCTCTATGTTGCTCAGGCTGTCAAGTGTCAGCCGCACTTTGTATAGACCAGTTTTGTAGAGATTTGACCTTTTCCTTCGACAGTTTTCTGATGATCTCAGCTTTCTTTTGACTGCAGCAGGGCCACAATGACTATTGACTTAATTAGCAGTGCACATTAATTATAGTATTGCGGGTAAAGACATGAAATCGTGTGGTCAGTCAGTCAAGCCACTTTGCAATAGACATTTCCAGGCCGTATTGCAGACAAATGGATGTCTTGATAGTCTTCCTGATTCAGAGAGTCCAGCCCCTTAGAGGAGGGTAGTTAACTCTAGAGAAGGGTAGTTAACTCTCCGGAGACCCTCTTGTCCCAGCATCTATTTTTACAGTGTAGCCTCTGATTGGCTAATGAGGTGTGTGTGGATGCTAGCGTTGTGTCGTAAGGTGCCTGTATGCCATCTGTCGCCCTCAGTGGAGCTGAGCTGATGGTAGACCACGCCTAGTCGCTCTGGCTCCGAATGCGAAACACAACCTTGGGCTTTCCTTGCTCTTTAAGTCTTGATAGCTCTGTCTGACTGGGAGGGAGGGGTAGCACTCTGCCATAATGCTTCCAAAGAGGCCCTCTCTGATTGGTGTTGCTTGATTGATTTTTATTCAAATTGCTCGCAGAAGTCGGCAGTAAATAATTGATGCGTGTCATGGTATTGATTGCTGGAGATTGGAAGTATTGGCAGAGAAAGTACCATCTGGTGATACCTACTAAAAGTAATCAGAACAGATTTGCTCAGCAGCAGGTGTCCAAGCAGACTGTTTATTATTCATCTCTAGATTGGTCTAACTGCATTTGTTGCCGCACAAGAAGTGTTAATGTTTGAGTGGAGCTGCTTGTCGACAGTCTCGGACTACTGAATCAGTACGTGATACGAGTGGGGATAGTTTATTTGAGCAAGATACAATTTTAGTCTGAAGCTATCATCGCAATCTGTACAGGGACAAGTGTTGTAGATTGAAACTCATTGGGCTCCAGCACAACATTTTTTTTTTTTTTACTACGTCAAGGACAATACTCTGGCACTGCATAAATGAGAATGCAGAAATGAGCTAAAACGTCAGGTTGAAGTTTTGCAAAAAAAAAGTGAATAGTGTTAAATTAACTACAGAAATGTCACTAATTTAAAAGATTACAACAGCTAAATTTTAATAAATTCTATAGCTATATTTTCCCACCATTTCCCGCATCTGATCAGTTTTTGAGTGTATTTTAATAAACAATATTATACGATAAGATAAGAGAACCTTTACCTTTTTACTACAGAGTGGAAATTCCAGTATTGCAACACATAGTTTAAAAACAGCAGTAGGACAGAAATATTCTATAAAAAAGATAAATCTCTCATAAAAAAGAGACTTAAATCTAAACATTGTACAAGTAGGGCAAAAGTGCTACACTAAACACAACAAATAACCAACTTTGAACTAAAATGGTTGTCATATATCGGGAGATTGGTGGATAAATCCAAATTTGTTGCATCCCTAGGCAAGACATTTCACTTACCTATCCAAAGTATGAATCAGGTCTGCCCTCGAGAAAGAGATGATGCATCTTAAGGAGAAATTCTTAATAAAACATCAAATCAGGTGCAGGGGGTGGGGCAGACTTATGGAAACGAGGCTGCCCGTCAGCGCTTTTGGCCCCTCCAACCACCACCAATCACCACTTTCGACCACCACTTTCATGCAAATGTGCTGAGTAAATAGCTTCTTTGAGTGTCTACAAAAGCACTACATTGTATTATTTATTTATTATGAATATTATTAATAATAAGTTCTGTTTCTGAATGAGTTAAAAGTGCGCTGCTGTGGATCAAACATCCTTTCTGTGCTTTAACATATTGAGACTGGCCCGGGGCACTGATCCTCTTAATCTGCCACCTCCTACAGCAGTCTAAAAGCGCCTGTCGCAGATGGACACTTATTATGGCTCTGCACAATCAGATGTGTCATGGATTAATGAGGGATGTCTTGAATCACACAAACATGTTTTCTGCTCCACTGTCAAATGTGCCCTTGTCTGAAGCAGCTCTAAAAGATCTGACATCCTTTTAGTGCCCAGACACAAATATACACCGCTGCCTCCCTCTTCTGTTGAATTATGGCAGTTGACGTCATTACTCCATTGCTACTTTTCCCCACACGCTTGCGCACATATTCACACTATGCCAGACTACTAGACTCTTGGGCTGATGTTTTTCATGTGTAACACCAGGTACACTTGTGGAGTTTACCAGAGTGTCTGCTACGGCGGCATGACTCCTTGGAAGAGTTATGATGACTTATGTAATTTAATGGCTCACAATAGAATCCTAATGGCCGGTCCTGTCCTTGAAAATGACCCAGCACAAAATTACTCCGACAGATGAGACGCCCTTCGGGATATGGGCCCAGAGAGTCTTTTATGTGAGTGTCTGCAAGCTGGAAGAAGCAACAGTTTTACCAACTGTCACGTACTATCAAACAAAGATGAAGATGAATGAATTTATCCTAAGATTTATTTTAATTTGTAAAGCTTTATTCAGCTGTACAGAGATACCGCAGCCAGTGTCCATTTTTGATCGTCATATCATGAGTCAGTGCTTCTTATTTGAATGCGGCTTTTTGTTGATACATAGACACTTTTCCACACCTACGCCTCCTGTTGGTCAGCTGTTGGTCAGACTCTGCCATGTTCTGAGAGAGTGACAACATAGTAAAACTGTGTTCTTGAATTTTTTTTGGCATATTGTCCACCTGTAAGCTGAGGCGGTGTCCTCCACGGTGGGCGATGATTGTTTACTGTCAGAGCAGTGTTTTGCTGGCAGGTGACTTGGCAGGTGACTTGGCAGGTGCTCATTTCTATCTCTGTGGATGGCTGGACTTTATTGAGTGAAGACTGCTAATGGAGGTGTCCAAATGCTCAGCTGCAGCCAACTGTCCCCATGCCAGCTACAGTCACGCTCAGTATTGTCCACAAATACTCTGGAGGATTTTTATATTTGTCGATCTGCTGGCTGTCTTTCTTTTCACAGCTCAAATCCATGCCAGCTTTGGTTTGACTGGTCCATACTGTGGGGTCTGCTGCATTCAAGGATGACTCCTAAACTACAGACCATAATGAGAGCTCAAGTGTGGCCCTTCCTCCTGGCCCTGCCCCTGACTGGCTGCTTTTGAAATGCTGCGTTCCCTCCTTTGCTGCTCTTCCTGGTGGAGTCGAGGCAGGCTTATCCGGCCCGTCCCGGCGTGTCGGCAGCCTGCTCAAAGGACACACAGAGAGAGCAGTGTGCTGCTGCCAGGCTGCAGCTCACCCTGGCCCAGGCAGCTTGAGCTGAGTGCTCATTGTGCCTCTGTGGCCTCTGTTTTTGCACTGTAATAGAATCATACAGGAGCAGCTCTTTGTTATTCACCTATTGAGTTTGAGCCTGTGTCTGTGCAGCTCAGAGCGCGGGCCAGTTCTAGTGTGGGCTTAGTGGGAGTGTGTCGTGACTAGCACTAACAGGGAAGCACTGGAGGAACACAGCCATGATGAATGTGCAGAGTGTTTTTATGACAGTCTGGTGATTCATTGTGCTCACAGAGATGTTAACATCTCAGGCCTTGTTCATGCCACACAGACGCTCTATTCTTTTAGACTTTCCACTGGGACTCAGGCTTCAGAATCTCAAAGACTTCTCTGCTCAAACGCCAGAGCTCCACGTTCAGTTCCATCTCGCTGCCTTCACATGTTTCAGACACAGCGCACCAAGCAAGTGCTTTGTTTATGCATGGTCCTGCTCCAATGCCCCGAGCAGGAGAGAATTCTAACTATTTTTCATATTGGAACAAATCCCCAAACCTGGAACAGGCTCACTGAATGTCTGTTTCCATTCCAAATACTGCACCTACATTATTTCAGTTTTCAATTAAGTTGGAACTCATTTCAGGACTGTTTCATTTCATTCCACAAAATGTCCTCTTGTTCCTGTGTGTAATTGCGTGGCCTTGTAATGAGCCTTTTAAACGGTAAATCATCGGAGTGGAGCGAGCAGTGCATGCTGGGACTGCCTCTGTGGGCTGTTGTGGAGGCGCAGCTGAGGCAGATGCTCAGGGGCACTCAGTCTAAAGTGGCTGAATGAGGATGGATTCTGTTGGCAACAAAACTGGAGAGCACTGTAACTCATTCAGTCTACACCATCCACACAACCACACAGTTTTGTCCTTAACACTTTATCTCAAAACAAAGACAGAGAGAAAAAAAAATCATACTACTGTTTTCTTGTGTTTTTTGTGTAACACGGTACTTTTGATTATGTTTCTGTAGTAGTTCAGTCCTCATCATAATTTTAGTGAGTGAAATAAAAACAAACTTGAGTTGGAGTATTTATCCCAATTGAATCAAAATCACATTTGAATGGTCAGCCACAATTATCAAAATGCAAAAGCCTGCAATTATTAAATGTCCTCTTCAAGAACCAAAATGCCCTATTTACATAAGCTCTTGTTAAACTCAAAACCTGCTAACCCAAGTAAACTCTACTAACATATTCATATTTCAGTATATTATTATATTTTAACATGTTTAAAATGTGCTCACCAAACTGAATCTTCCTTAAAAAAAAACAACATTCTTTATCTTATTTCAACCCCAATACTGGTCATAGAACATTACATTTTTAAACATTTGTTTAGCCTGATTATAAATCTATACACTTTTCTATTGCAGATTTTTCTCCAGCATTGCATTCCAAAACTTCAGCCAATACTATTTGTTTTTGCTAATGGGAAAAGCAAATGATAAATTCCTAAACGTAAAGATGCTGCACCTTTCACACAGTGACCTGCCCTTGCTCTAGCTCATGGTCTCATTGTACATGATGTGTATACTTTGCCCTCTTATATAACCCACACGACCTATTACGTCAGAATTTCAGAATATTTTACTCTCTTTAAACATACCACTCCAGATAGTGACAATACATAAAGAACCAAATGCATTTATTTCAACTGGAGGCGTCAGACATTCTAGGAGCCATAGACCATCTGTTGTGCATTCTCTAGTCTACACTCAGGAAAAATCACATGGAGGAAAGGAATCATGCTCCAGCTCTGACAATAAGGAAGCTCTATAAACAGCCCCTCAAACTAGTGTTGTCACAATACTACATTTTTTGTCATGTTTTATTATATTTATATTTATATGTATATTAATTTGATCTTGTTCAGTGTCCTTGGGTGTTTGGAAAGGCGCTTATAAATAAAATGCATTATTATTATTATTATTATTTTCAATACTCTTTTTTTAATCAGAGAATAAGAAATGATTTTATTACACTAGGTTATACATACTAGTCATACTAATTCTGAAAAAGATCCAGACTGTTTATGTTATTGATACTGGCTCAAATATCTACTATAACTAGTTTTAGTATCAATTATGATCTGAGTTTAGATACCGTAAATTTCGGACTATAAGCCGCGACTTTTTTCCCACGCTTTGAACCCTGTGGCTTATACAGCGTGCGGCTAATTTAAAGATTTTTACTGGCCAACGGCCACCGGGGAGCCACCGGGCCACCGGGGAGCACTCTCTAGCTGTAAATGCAAAAGTGAAACAGACGTGGGGAAAGATTATGCGCTGAAGAATACACTAGTTTTGATTTTGAACTGTCATTATGCGCATCATGCACACATCCTCATCATGGAAAACACACTTTTAAACCTTTTCCTGCTTTGGTCGCCTGACTGTGGTCGGGAGACACAGGGGAGATCCGTCTTCTCCAGGGCCGAAGGGTCGCTCTTCCTCCGGGTTCAACTCTCTGTTCTTAACCTCAATGTTGTTTAGAGTGTGGTGCGAGCTCAAAGACCACCCCAGTCTGTTGCTCAAGAGTTGGTCACTCTATTATCTGTACTGCACCGTAATAACGCATCTTTTTCCCAGTACCACTGTAGACTCACACACACCTGCCGCTGCTTCTCGGGCTCAACCACCCCATGCGCCACATGCACGCGCACGTCACCTCTCACTCACGCTCATGCACCACACTGAACTAACGCACATAGGAGCTAGACACATATGTCACAACAACACGAAGAAATGCAAATGATGCAGCTTTTAAGTTAAAGGCAACGGATCTGGCGTCAAAGAAGCTGCACATAAGTTTGGCATCAATGAATCGATGGTGTGACGTTGGGGCAGGCAGAAATGGGAAGAACTTAGTTAATGTAAAAAAAAACATGTTGGTGCTATGTTGATGCCGTGTTATTACTGTTTTATTTATTATTGCTAATAAATAATATACTCTCACTCTATATATATATATTGTATATAGATACAGAACGGAATACAGGATTATATATATCGATCATATATATATATATATATATATATATATATATATATATATATATATATATATATATATATATATATATATATATATATATATATATATATATTTTTTTTTTTTTTTTTTTTAACTCCACAATCATTACTAGAGATAGGAGCTTTGTAACAATACTTGTGGACGTTTTCCTCCCAAAGTCCCAGAAGCTGTCTGCAGTGCTGCTCTCAGCTTGGAGGACAGCTGTGCAGATCAGCTGATGCTCCTCTGTGTTGACAACAAGTCCAGTGCAAGTACTCACTCACTACTGTAGGCTCTGCTGCTCCATCCAATCAGGGAGCTACGAGAGAGGAGAGGGAGAGCCAGCGCTGATCTCAAATTATGGGAGAGGGGAGCTGGGAAACACGTTACCATGGCAACTCATGAAGTGAGTATAACTCTGCTTGAGAGACATGAACAGAGAGCAAATACTTGTTCCTTAAAAGTAGGAACTGGTTTATTATCAAGCTGCAACATCTAATCTGATTAATCATGATTAGTTGATAATTAAAACAATCAACAACTAATTTATAATTGTTATCTACACTACACAGACTGCAGTGGTAAGGCTAAAAATGAAAATATGTTTAAACAACACAATTTAAAACAGTAAACAGTTTTAGCATCCTGTGGATCAAGCTCTTTAGCAACCACATCAAGAGCAGTAATATTGAATGAGAAGGTCTCAAGAGATCATTCTATTTACCTTAAAATTACAAACCATGAATGGAGTTTGCTTCTTGCAGCACATTCCTATTTTCTTGAGCTGTATTTAATTTTCAGTTTTCAGTCCTAAATACCACTCCTCTCCCTTTGTACTCTTGTGCCAGTCCTAAGCCCAGATGTAGCAGATGCAGATATGAGATTTGCATCAAGAATGACAACTCAATTTTTGAAAAGATTCGGGGATCAGGTTAGGGCTTAAGGTTTACAGTTCTTACAAATAATGACTTCTTAACTGTTGCAGCACATTAGTGTAGTCAGAAGTGAAAGGGTGCTTGTTCATACAGTTTCAAATAAAACTATTTTTATTAGGGATGCATAATAAAATCGGTCAACAATAATGCCCATCATGTCACACCGATAATTCTGATAATAACATTATTAAAATTAAAAGCCCTAAATACAACGATTCAATCGCTTTTCCTCCAACGTTTTTTCCCTCAGAGCACTCACTCATGAGCCCCGGCTCAGCCCCCTACTCCAGCCGTACACAGCAGCCCTGGGTCAGAGGTAGAAAGCAGAAGACATATGTTTACGTATGCAGGCTTCTTTTATGTTTAGAGAAAAGATATTTCAGCGAAAGAGCTTTGTACCAGTCCCATGACACAGGAGAGGGGCGACAGGCTTCTCACATAAGATCCAACAAGTCATCTAAAAATGTTCACCCCAATGATGAGTGAAAACATGAGGCAGCCCCGATAGGCAGCCGAGACTCCGTGCATTAGCGCTGTAGCTTCACTTAGATGCTATTGGGCTGACGGGCTTGGACTATGTGTGGATCTAGTTGTATTTTACTTCCCAATGAAACCAGAGGACTTGTGGTGCAGCGAGAGTAGTTTGCCTGTTTGAGCTGCTGCTGTGACCATGTGACCATGTGACCATGTTCTCTATCTGCAGACGAGAAAACACCTGGGTCACACAGACACATTACGCTAAACAGCCCAATGAAGACAGACTTTGTACAGAACTGTCTGTGTCTGCCTCTCGCTGTTAACTTTTTATTCACCGTCTATATTCACAACACACAGCGGCTGCTTTGAGCTTGTGTCACTTCAATCCATCTTGTAAAGGAACAGCCACAGTGCTGCACCCTTTTTCCTCTGTGTTGCACAAAGCAGCCCAAACCCTGTTACTTCATATTTGTAAATGTCATACAATAAATAAATGTTTTAAAAAAAAATCAAAAATTGGGTTTGTTTAAAAAGTATTATTGGTTTTACTTTATCAGTTATCAATGACACACATCGTTTCTCGGTAAAAATTATACACATCGCTTCTCGGTGAAAATTCCATTATCATGCATCACTAGATTTTATGCATATAGTGTGGCTTACATTGATTACTACTGCCTTCATGTTGTCAGTCTCAGAGTAAGTGTGTGTATACTACGCTGACAGAATGGATAATGAGCATAATCCCACAAGGCAAGAGGAGCGACTCACAGAAGCTTTACCAGCAGCACATCCAACCGAACAGGCTGCAGCCCGGAAAACGCCCGATAACTATCCACACTCCTCACCATATCCCAGCATTCCTGTGGGAAACATCTATTGGAGATCCAAGCTGAGGAGAAGTCCAGGCTAAACAAGGCTATTAACGCAATTTTTTTCTGCAACCGCTGATTACCACTGTCGCCTGAGGACCGCAATGTCTTCCATTTTCATTCAAGAAATACTAGAGCACCAGCGTCCTTACCACATGAGCCGCGTCACAGCTCCACGTGTAAACACATGTGCAGGAGCTGGTATTAAGAAGCACAATGCCTTCTGGCTGCGTGCTAGAAATAATGCATTGACTTTAAATAGCAACTCAAAGCAGCACAAGTTCACAAAAAGTGCACGATTATTATTGCAATTACAGTAAAATAAGCATGCAGTATGAGGCCAGGCCCTATTTTGATGTACTTTAAGCTAATAGCACCAGGCTGTGTAACAAAATGGGGTTTATGATGATTGGATTTGGTTCGCTCTTTGCCAACATTTAGGTATTTTGGTGACCCACAGAGACATGAATTATTAACACTGCAAGCTGTCTCCTATAGTCATAATCAGTCTGTGTCCTAGTGTCTATGTGGGTTTGCCTATAGCCAGGGGGATGCTAAATCACAAACAAACTATGTAGTGTTCAGATGGGCTGGGCTCTTGTGTCTTTGTAAATAAACAGTTGCATAAGATTTATCCTGAATTAGCATTTCAATTACAAGGCAGTGTTAAACATGGAACAGGGATTTCTGCAAGTTTTACTGCCGCACAAGACCTAGAAAACAGAATTATTATGGTAATGCTTTGGTCGTGAGACAAGATATCTGGCTATGTTTTCAAATTATGTGTGTTTTAGTTATGCATGTTTGACCTAACTAAAAAAACATTATTATTTGTTTATTTCTCTCCTGTCAAACAAGCTATGAAAACATATTCAAATCTCATATTGGGTTTGTTAAAACTCAGAAGTCTTAAGTCATATTTGCCAATTAGTGGGAAGAAGAATGTCTGGATTCCTGAGGGTCCCTTGCTTTTCCTTTACTCTGTACCCGTCGAGGTTTAGCAAAGTGCACTAAGCCACACTCCTTTAAATTATTTACTCATAATGAAATATGGAGAGGTGAACTTTTTAATAAAATGATGATCAGGCAATAACAGAAGTCTACTGTCGATTATTTGTTATTTGAGACACAGTAACTTTGTTTTTTGTTTTGTTTTGTCCCCATGACCCTTTGTCATGCTTGTGCTTGTAACTGTATCTTCCATTCTTTTTGCTAACAAAATAACTTTGAAGACAAAATGTGTTCTGTGCCACCAACAGTTACGTAAGAAAATCATTGAGAAATTTGTGTTTTGTTTAGTTATATCTGAAAACACTTTAATAAAGGATACTGACTTTTTTCTTTTTCCTTTTTTCTTTGATTGATGGAAGACCAGAGGAAACTGTAATTACCCATTTGGTTGCTGAGCAGAGACACAGAGAAACCCAAACAGAAGTCTATAAAGGCTAAACTTGTCTTGGAACTGTAGTTGTTAGCCCTGCTTATCTGGACACTTGACCAGTGGCTTGAACAAGTGAATGTCCTATAATCTTACATTACTGTTGCTCCAGATGTGGAGCGGTCTGACCCAAGTTGGCGGCTTGGATTTAGAGGGAAATAGTTTGTGGAGAGCCTCAGAGGGATTACGTTTCTAGGACAGTGGCCGTTGGTTGGAATTTGACTGCCCTCTGCTTGATGTTGCACTCTTTCACTTGGGTATGAGCCTCAGATGCTCATTAGACTTCTTTATGGTTAAAGGTATGTGCTTGTGCGTTGGTTGGAGAGCAGTTATCTAGTCATGTTCTGAAGTACGTATCTATTGAAAGAGTCATAGCTCTGCACACAGCCACTGTGAACTAATTAGCCTTGGACTACACAATGATTTCATTTTTAAAACTCCCTGATGGGGCAGGTGTGCAGGTTTGCATGGTGTGACTGCATTAGAGAAAGGACTTGAACATTGTGGTTGTAACATAAAAGAAGTGATTCTGAATATTCACTTTAAAAATATAAATAAATAAATAAATAAATGAATAAAATACATCAAGGGCTGCGTAATGTTTTAAAGCTGTTTTTTGTTTTGTTTTTTCAAGACAGATGCTGAGAACACTTTTTGAAATGCCAGTACAGCCAATGACTGATGATTTTTAGGCTCTGTAGGTTCTATTAATTTTCCTAAAATTATATACTATGAAAAAACTACTCCTTATGTGTTTACTCTCATGTATTCTCTTCATGAAAATAGAATAAATACATGTATTTTTAATTAGTGTAACTATAAATGGAATATTATGAAATATTGTAATAATACATGATTAATTGGTAATAGCTACATTACACTTGCCATATGGTCCAGCTTTCAGAGGCAGGTCTGAATGTTCCTGTACAGTAGAGCTGCTCTGAGTGTGGGAGTGGTGGTCACGTTGCTGCTTGTGCATAATGCACACTGTGCACTGTGAGGCTGGATTTTAGGCTTTTTAGTCACAGTTCTTAGTCCACCTCTGTAAGGAGACGGTCTCGCGGGAGCTTCAGCAACAGACAAGAGAAGCTTTGTTCTAATTAAGCCAGACCCCACTCTCCGATATACACAATAAGAAAGCCATTCCCTCTTCTTGAGGTGGTATAGGCATACATTTACACATATTAAATGCAAATCGAGTGACATAAAAGACTATTTTTATGTAGAAGTTTGCTGCTCAGACTCAGAGCTTGATCTTAAATGAAATCCTCCTGCAGTGTTGATGTTGCATTACTTCAAACATGGAGATAAACATTGGGGCTCCAGGCAAAAATGAAATAAGTATTTTTGGGTAAACAGGTAGCCTTGACAGAATGTGAATTGCATTGGCCTGTGCCACACTAAAATGTTGCACTCAAGCACACAAGTGTGTTCTTAATAATTAATGACAGTGCTGCATTTGAACACAATGCTTCATTTAACATTTTCTGACTGTCTGATTTTGTTTTTCACATTTGGCTTTCAGTTTCCCTGGATGTGCAGATAACCCCAAGTCATGGTGAGATTAGTCTTGGGGAGTCCAAGTTCTTCATTTGTGAAGGTAAGTGTTCTGTGTTGACTAGACCTTTCCGATGCCTAGGAAAAGAATGTACAGATTAGATTTAGCAGTATATTGTGTATAATGAATTATATTTTGTGTGATTCAGTGGTTGGAGTTCCCAAATACATAGACTGGTTCGGCCCAAAAGGCGATCGGATAGAGCCCAACAGACAAGACATAACAGTTACTCGTAATGATGAGTCATCGTCTACGCTCACACTGTACAATGCTGGAGAAGACAACGCAGGGACATATAAGTGTGTGGCCACCAGCGGAGACCAGCAAGCAGAGTCCACTGTCAACGTCAAAATATTTCGTGAGTAACAAAAATAAAGCAGAGCTTTGTGCTGAGGGGGAGATCTGTTCAGTGAAGGAGTATTTTATTGACTGCTCAGGGGCAACACATTTCTCTCTTCATATGTGAGCGAGGATGGATTTTTCATCAGTTCAATAAATGGTCGGAAGACCATTAGAGGGCTGCTTAATGATCCTGTCTGTTGTGCATTTCCCGTGAATAATGGCTTTTATTTTCATTGAACGCCAAGTATCAGCAAATTCCATTGCACATCAAGTTTGAAATCAACTTTTGTTTCTAATTTTGTTTCTAATAATGGTGTATTTTAAGGATTCTTAAGAGAAAGTTGAGCCATGTGTTTCGTGGTATTGTTGATCCACTGTAATCAGGGAAGGAATAAAGAAAAAAAAAAAAAGATTGGTTGATATTTCTCCTCCTCTCCGTGACAACAAGGTGGTGTGAAGATAGATATTGTGAAGGAGAGAGGCAGCACCAGATAAAATGTGTTTTGTGCTGTTTTCAGAGAGAATCACCTTCACCAATGCTCCATCACCCCAAGAGTTCACTGAGGGAGACAATGCCAACATCGTGTGTGATGTGACCAGCTCGCCTCCACCCACTGTTTTCTGGAAGTTCAAAGGAGCAAGGATACAGATGCATAAGGATGGTGAGACTGTTCTGAATGACAGAGGGATGCTCGTGTGTTTGAGGTGCCATTCAAAAAAAGCATTGCATTTTTAATTTACTTTGTGGTTGGTTATTATATCTAGGCTTGATGTTGTTGTTGACAATCCAATCCAAATTGTGCTGCAAAGTTAATGTTACTGTAAGATTTTTCTGCCTTCTGCTGAAGGCTGAGGCTTTAGTCTCAACTGTTTGAAGCATACAGGAGCTTTTCTACACACACCTGATCAAACTACTTCTGGAGAAACTGATGCCACTAGATGTTTTTTTTTTTTGTACAATTTTATGACAGAGCCTTTTCTAAATTAGGAAATGACTAATATTAAAGCTGCAAGCGGCAATGATGGTCCTTGCCGCCTGCGCTCGTTCGTCCCACACGACCACTGAGGGACTCTCGACTGCTCTGGCATGCCATTCTCCCTTCCTGACAGACACCCAGGCCACTATCCATCCCCCATCACACTATTTCTATGCTGCAGTGTGCCAATTGCTTTATACTGGATGTGTCCATGCCTTCGAACCAACAACCTCGTGCATGATACAGCTATGGTTTAATTGAAATGTTTGATCGGAGTGGTGTAAATAATGTTTGTGTGAATTTTCAATAACTTTGCATGAAGTATTTTTTTCTCTCTATATAAGTTCAATAGGATCTGAATAGCAGACATTGATGTTTCCACAGGCCAAACAATAAAGAATTTGCCTGGCAAATCCACAATGACATCTCTCTGTATTTTTATACAGATTGATATCAGTCTGGTCCCCATATCCTCCACTGTGTCTGAAGCCCAGCCAAAAATGATCATACAATGAAATTAGTTCTTTTCAGTGACACAGGTGAAACGAAGGAGCTCATCAGTTGCCTATGATTTACAAATAAAATAACATTTATCTCACTTCAGATTATCAGAGTTTAGTGCTTTGCTCAGAAATTATCCCTCTGTGATATTTTTTCCTGTATTTTTTCCAATACAGACAGACTATACATATCCCCAATTGGCTAATCCACCTGTCAGTCATGCTCATTTGAAAACAGTGAGATTCAACGGTTACCAGATTCACATCTTTGTAAAGTATTGAAGAAGTGTGTATTCTGGATCCCAGGCAAATAAAGAGTATGACTTAGGTCCAGTTGACGTTTTTGCATTTTTTGAGGCCAACAATTACTGTTGTATCTTTTGTGTGTATTATAGTGGGCGCTATTGTGTCCAGTGGCCATGTACTTTTTTTGTTGTTCTGTTCACGTCTGGATGCCATACCAGTGGTTACATTTTCAGCTCTTTCAGCGTAGTTGTGGGAAGTCATTAAAGAAACAGGAAATTAAGGTGTTTTTCACTGGTTACTATAGACGTAAGGAGTATCCACCCAAAAAACAGACACTTTTTTAAAATTGCAATGCCTTTATATAGGCCCTGCTGAATTTCGGCTCTTTTGGACCAAACTCCTAGGACTAGAAAACGTTTTTTAAGCATGCTGTCAATTTTTTTTTTTTTTTTTTATCCAATATGGCTATGCAATTCATTTTTAGGCTTGTGTTCATGGAGCTCTATCACTGCTCTGAATTTTGTGAGCCAATACCAAAATTAACCGGTCTCCTCTCCCACAGAGGTCCACTTCTAGGCGGCGCTGTTGAGTCAGTTTCCATTTTATGGAACTTTTTGTCGGTCGATTGTTTTTATACCCCCATGTGAGACTTTTCGTCAATGTTCAGGTGGTCACAAATTTGGTCATTTTGTCAGAAAATAAATCGTAGAATGAAGAACAATTCCACTCACCAGTTACACTTCATTACTGGCAAGGGCGAAGCCAATTAATGGAGAAGCATCCGCCTGTTTCAATATAAACTTTCTCATGTAATAAATAATGGCTGCCTCTGACACATACCCATGATTCCTGAAATACTGCCCAATGACATGCCCCTCCTCCCAACACTTATCTGCATCTGCTGCATTGTTAGTACTCCTGAAAATTCACCTCTAAACAACAAAGTTTTGAAAGAGAAAACAAGTCTAGCTGTAAAATCTGTACATGTTTGATTGCTTCCTTGTTTACAATCCAAATGTGATGTGCATTATTAACAGTCTGCACTTTGTTTTGTCTGTGTTAGTTCGGTTTAAAGTTCTGCCCAACAACCATCTTCAAATCCGTGGGATAAAGAAGACGGACGAAGGCTCGTACACCTGTGAGGCTCGGCAGTTTGCTCGCGGAGAGATCGATCTGCGGGTCATCAAGGTGGTGGTGAACGGTCAGTGCTGCTCTGGGTCTTTGATGCTTTTGTTCAGGCTTTGTTCAACAGGTCCTGTGATGCTCAAGTGCTTGGGACATCCTCTGAGAGCCTCTGTATAGAAACTGTTGCCCAGAGCAACCTAGTATGAAAGCAATTTTATCCTAACAAATTGTTTCCAGGAAGTGCATTTTTTTTTTTATGCCAAAGTGAAGGTTAGGATTGGAATCAGGGTTAAGTTTAGGAATAGGTATTTTTGTTTGGGTTAGGGATTTGAAACAGGTATAGGAGTGGGTCTTTATAAAACCTTCACACTTCCAGGAGCTTAGCAGTTGTGTGTTAATGGATTTGGCTTTAGTCTGAGGGTTTGCATGTTAATCTTTTAGCTGTTTTGTTGCTGAACGGCTTTTTATTATTTTCTTGTTATGTTCCCAGTGCTCCCAACCATCAGGGTATGGCAATCTGAGGTGAATGCCACTGCAGAAGTTGGAAATTCTGCCATGTTGACTTGTGCTCCGGATGGCTATCCTGAACCCATGGTCACATGGGCAAGGTAAAGTGTGCAAAAACCTTTTGAAACAAGGTTAATTATTTTGTTTTTCAAAAGAAACTATTTTGTACAACACAAATGAAGAAAATTTAGAACATTTTAGGCAAACCAAACACATACTGTAGGGTTTGCCTAAAATACCGGTACAATGGTAGAAGTTTTTAGTTTGCTATAATCAAACAAATTGATTAAATGCAGGAGTATCAAAGAGACATCTAAACAGTGAAACCTGAAGACCAGACTGCTACAATAGGCACACTATCCTCATTATGTCAAAGCGGCCATTGATAGCTTCTGCTTTTGTCCCTGATCTATTTGCTTTTCAAGCTGCAGTCAGCTTTGTAAGACCTGGAGTCAGTCCCAGGATTCTGGTGGTCTCTCTAACTGAGAAAAAACACAACCATTTATACAAACACTTTTTATTGATTAAAAAGAAGACCCAAATCCATACAGTAACAATTGTTGCTATTAAGTGCCACTTGATCTCTGACAAATGCAGTGTCCGAGAAGTAAAACAGTATTAGTGGTGTTGACTCACCTTGTAAATGTTCCTTGGCTTGCATGTGTTTTTCAACAGAAACAAAGTGGTTCTTGAAGCCGGCGAGAAGTACAACTTTAATGAAGATGGCTCAGAAATGACGATAATGGATGTGTCTAAGCTGGACGAGGGCGAGTACACCTGCATCGCCAAGAACAAGGCCGGAGAGGCCGAACAGGAGCTCAGTCTGAGAGTGTTTGGTAAGACAGTGCTGTTCATTTGCTGCCCTCATCTTATCTGTACCGAGAGGTATAGTAGGCAGAGTGGGTGGGAGAAGAAAAATGCTGTCCTTATGTGTCCATTGTCTTAACCACATGGTGTGTTTCGTGTGGGTTGTCTTTGTTTCAGTTTAAAGACTCTTAGAAGTGCTGATGTAGGATTGTCTTAATATGTTTTTGGTTTTGCAAGTGAGGGCATCTGTTTTATGCTTTATCAAAAACGATTGTGTACCATTTCTGTAAACTTTTTATGCCAATGACTAATGAACTTGGGATCCCATCTATATATCACATCACATGATACAACACAAGGGACAGTACCATTGTCACACTGTTGGATTGATTTCAATACCTGCAACACGTATTCTGCAGTAAACATGTCCCATTGTATAAGCGAAAACTGTTCCACAGTATGTGAGTGCACTGCACAGGTTTGGGTCAGTCCAATGGAACTCACAGAACACAATGTGAACAATATTCAGTAAGTAAGTAAGTACACTCGGACTTTTTTTTTTTTTTAATCAGAATACTTTATATATTATAGTTTTACCAATTATACACTTTAAAATTACAGTCAGTATCTATTTGTATTAGCATGTAGTCATTTATTGGAATTGTATATGTTCAGTTACTTCTGTTGGAGACAAAAAAACTTGCAAAATATTTGAGATTAAGAGTGATCTCATGATGAGCTGGAGTTGCTGCATTTCTTGTAGAGATTGTTATTTTGGTCTATATTTAGCATGATATTTAGGGCTTTCATAAGCAAGGGCCTGAGGTCAGTAGCTCAGTGTACACGTCTGCAGCAGAGTCAGAGAGATGTCCAATCCATTTGTGAATATTGTTTTTATATCTCTTGCATCAAACTAAATGTAATGCCACAAAGGCTCACAATCTGCCAAAATGTAGCTTTAGCTAGTATGTTTAGTAAAGTAACTTTTACTATCCTTAGTTAAAAACTCATTTTAAATGTGACACCATAACTGCACACCTGGTATTAGCACAATATTTAGCATAAATATTTGATGTGGCATGTTGTATTTATTGATCGACAATGCACCGACTTTCAACATAAAGGCAAATTGGAGGCTAACAAAGCGTACAACAAAGACGATCTTTCAAGTCACAGTGAGGATGTATGGTAGTGCACTGGCATTTATATTCAGCAGAAGCCTCCCAGATTCATCATGCACGATATTCAGAGCAGCACTGCAGACACAAAGCTGCAGGCTACTGTTCACCTGTTTGTGCCATTTTAAGGTTCACTTGCTAACAAGGCTCTTTGCTAAATAACCTTCCCTATGTTTACTGTTATAAACAAAGCACTGTAAATGAGTTTCATACTTGCTACAATCCTTTCACAAAGCAAATTAGCAGTGTGCATAAGCTCGTTACAGCCTGAGCTGCATTCAAAACACAGACATAATACAGCAAGCTTTTTCAATCAGGCTTTTCTTTTTAATTGTATCAGACACATTTTAAGGTTACTCAGATTTGAGCGACTACATATGAAACTGCTTTTAATAATGCACACATAGTACTTGCTATTGTAGTTCTTTGGAAATGTTCTCATTCTGTAAACAGGTCAGCTTTGGAATCCCCTGACATTTGATTTCCAATGTAAACACAAGGAAAGCTTTGGTGCTTTTGAGAAACTGATGAAAAAGGCAATCCTTATATTGAGTCTTTAGTCTTTAGATTTCCCACCTGTCAAGCTGCTTATCCTCAAACAGCCTTTGAACTCTAGTTTCTCTGCTCCTCACTGTCTCAACTGTCAGCCCACCTGACTAACAAGCCCTGTGTGTTTTACAGTCAAACCTAAGATCACATACATTGTGAATCAAACTAGCTCCGAGATGGAGGAGCAAGTCACCCTGACGTGTGAGGCATCGGGCGACCCCA
Source organism: Periophthalmus modestus (assembly GCA_019594935.1). Lineage (NCBI taxonomy): Eukaryota > Metazoa > Chordata > Actinopteri > Gobiiformes > Gobiidae > Periophthalmus > Periophthalmus modestus. Next base: position 22,283,502 of record JAIEZT010000016.1, read on the forward strand.
CACCCACTATCAGCTGGAGTTCTGGTGAGCACGTCTTCACTGAAGGAGAGCAGGTAAAGTCTGAGCACTTGTCTCAACTATATAGGCCGACAGAGCAAGAAAAGTGCCTGAATCCGCGGTATCCACTTCTTTCCTTGAATACTGGTGTCCTGTGAGTGTTTGTCTCAATCCAGTAATGTGCCACACCTGCACAAAGGAGGATCATAGTGTCTTGGTCCTATTTTTGCACTGCACAACACAGGAAAAATACCAAACACTGTGAAACCTTCTTACCACAAAGTAAGGACACATTTTAAAAGATCATCTGTGGACAGGCACTATGTGCCACTGTCTCAGTGCTTTGTAATGGGGGCACTCTGAAACCCCTTGGGAGCAGACAAAGCAAAGCAGGACACCAGTGTTCTAAGGAGAGAAATTGGATACCTTTAACCTAAATTCAAGAGCTATATTGATCACTTGCAGATGCACTTTCATTACAACGAGGTTTACGGCCACTATTTCCCTGAATAGCAACCTGAACCTGTAGATTGGATCTTGCTGGATCTAGCTGTTGTTTGCACTCTTACATTAAAAGGATTTATAATTACCAAAACTGTCTGGTGCTCTGTATTTACTCAAATATGCACTTGAATTGTGTTTTCATTTGATACATTTGTTCGGCAGCTTCTTGATAACTACATACTACTTCATTACATCCTTGATACTGCTGGAAATATCTCATTTTCACAGCATCCAAATCAATGAATACCTAATTGGTATTCTCATACATGTGTTGCTCATACGGCCAGTTCTTCAAGGTTGTACTGTCTTTTCATTAGCTGAAGGGGTGAACAATAGAAAAACTGGAGTTTTGGAGCCAGCCCATTACATGCACTCCATTTTCTTCCAACAGGCACATCTTAACAGGATCTATCAGGTATGAAACTGATGTGGCACAGAAATGTACCAGAGCAATGTTGCAAAAATGTTGCCTCTAGAAGAAAAAAAAAAAAAAAATATATATATATATATATGTTTGAAAATATGGTTTATATAGGGTAAAGTCACTTATGTTGTGAGATTGAAGCTGATGATTACCTAAACGAAGCAGCATTTCTGTGCCGCTGTTACCTGATCATGTGACCTCTCCATCACAGCATGAGGTTGCCTGGATTCAAGCCCAGCTCTGTCTGTCATTTCCATTGTGCAGTAGACTGTCTAACTTTGGTGTCATTTTACTTAAAACTCATTGTTTCTTATTTTCTTTAAGTGATCCACTTAAAATCCAGCTAAAGCAGCACTCTGTCCTGTAGGCTGGTGGCCAGTGCCACAGTTGAGGTGGTCAGTAGCAGACATGATGGAGGGACTAAACTGCAGCCACCTGCTGGCTACAGGCCTGAGTGTGGCATGTATTTTGGTGGAGCCCTGTAAAGCACATTACCACCACATGAGACTGGCACATGAGCACCATCAAGCCACAGTTTACACAGTTTACACTGCTGCCTGTGAGAGCAGTGTCAATCCTCATGAGAGCAATGTTACTGCTGAGCACACAGCCCATCTGCTGCCTCTCTATTTTTGTTGTCGGTTGGACAATCTGATCAGAAGCTGTCATAATAGGAGTCATCAGAGGGTTTGTTCCAACCTCCAAACAGCCCTTTTTAAAGATGGCAGAAGAATCCCTGCAGGTGGCACTGTATTAAACAGGAGGCCTCGATATGAAGCACACTGGTCTATGTCTCTGTGCAGCAGTGGAGCAGGTCACATGACATGTCATGTGACACACAGCTGTGCTCTGGTGGCAGTGTGTTTTGCTCAGTAGTGGAGTGTGTGTTTTAGACTGTAGAAGCTCATAGATGAATGTCTTCTGTCCATCACTCAGGGGCTCTAGTGACTGCATGGGGGCTGGCTGCTAATTGTTTTTCTACGTGTCCATGTGGTGTTTGTCCGCCATGCTTTCTGTATCATCACGGCTGTATTTCATCAAGGATGGCTTTGACTAAAGCCACAGTTTTGTGGTTAACATTCAAAATCAGAATGCCAATGTCACTGTTCATATTGAATTCACTAATGTAAAAAAAATATTTCCACTAGCTTAATACATTTATCATATCAATAGTGTTTTTTTTATATATATAAATATAGTCCATTCCGTGCTCTGGACTGGCCTAAACAGGTTTAGGTGGCTCTCTGTAATGCTTGTCTTCATGAATAGACTCACTCGTAAGACTTTCTTTCATCACCAGACGCCAGTACATGTGGCTATTTGGCTGTACGCGTGAGAGTGGATTACTATTAAGGACATTATTTAGTTAAAGAACAGGATTTTGAATGTCAATAGAAGGTGGCATTGTCTGATAGCCGTGAAGAGCATAACGAAGAAAGAGCGGATTACTGCCTTGCTTTCATACAATAAGACTAGTGCTACTGTACATAACAAAAGCAGGATTTGTCATGAAAGATTTCACTCTTCAGGTTGGACCTCTGCTCTAACTTTGTTCTCAAAATGAACTGTTTTATTTGTGGTATATAAATGATGCTTCCCTTTAGTCAAATTTCTAATCCATGAATTTGACAGTTATTATACTATTATGATTTTCTGGTGTTCTCAAGCTTGCAGCATACAAAGGTAGCCTGGCCATTGTTGTCTGTGAATACAAAGAGCCACTCATTTATGTAATACTTAACCAAATGGCGTGATACTTGTCAGTTTTGTCCTGGAAAGAATTTGCCTCAGTGAAAGGACAATAACAAAACCCACATATGGTCGACAGGGTTTAGTGGTGAGAATAGAACATCTTTATATTGTGTTTTGTCCCCCTGTGCAATCCACCATTATAATTCATGTTGAACAAAGTCAGGGAGGATTCGGGTGGAAGTGGAGAACATAATACTGTGATTGTCCGCTGGGACCTGGCGTCACCATATTGTAGGAGATGTATCTTCTTTTTATACTTCCTGTCTACTGTTGTTGGCCGGGCTTTGTCTCTAACAAACACCTGTCACAGATATTACAGCGTGACTTGTCAGCTCTCGCTCTTCTGTAAACCACTATATGAGAGTCAGGCGTCCATGCTCCTCTCTATTGGATTGCTACTTTTAATTGGGCACCTTCTCCTTCTGGCTGCGTTGTGTTAGTGAAGCGTGTTGTTTTTTTTGTTTTTTTTTTCCATTATGACAGAGAGTTCCAGTGCCCTTCAGAATATATTACAACTATAAAGCAGGGTTTGCATTTCATTTGCAGAGTAGTTGTTATCTTCACATTTATTTCTACCTTTCTAGTTTTACCTAATTATATTACACAATGCTGGCAATATTGAACACATTTTATTATATCGTTATCAACCATAAGGGGTGATCTTGTTAATGAACTCTGCTTGACCTCAGAATTATTCCACTAGCTGTTCATTTTAAATATTTTTTTACTACACCTGATGAAATAGCTGTTTATCATGTCTTTTACGGTCTAGTACTCTCTCTTTGTGAGCCATTACATCGCATTGTCACTCTTAACAGCATCTCAGAATTCACCAAGCATGCTTTTCAAAAGCTTTTAGTGCTGTTAACCTGCGCTTTAAATGGTGTGTTGGGAAGTTTGACTTGTCTTGTGATTATTTATTAACAGAGTAGTAATCATTTGTTTTGGATGATTTATTTTGACCCAGAAAAAATGCCACTTAGAAATCCAAAGTGTACAGCACTTATTGGGAATTATGTTTATTTTTGTAGTATAGCTCAAGGTACCTCAAGTACTACTAGGAGCAATAGCTGAGATGCAGTTTAATAGCTTGTTCTTTATAAACGAATGACTTCCTTATCTAAAGAGTGGCGTTATCAAGATGCCTATAGACCTTTATCACAGGGTTAGCAGCAGCATTGCTATACAGATAATTAACACTAAATATCCCGTTACACCTGTTATTTTAAAAGAACATTCAAATACTTAACATTGTGAGACCCCGATCGTAAAGCTCCTTGAATATAGAAGACAGTTCAGAATGCATCTCCCCAGCTTTGCCTGCATACAAATTATTTTTTTCTAAGAATTGCTTTGCCTTTTGTTTGTTGTTCTGTCTCTGTTCTTACAGGCTTCATGGACTCGGCCTGAGCAACACAAGGTATTCTAAATGCATGACTTTTTCAAACACCCATCCATCTTTCATGTCAGGAACTTCTTTCATTTAATGTGGGATGGATGTAGACCCAAAGTTTTGACTAGTTAGGGGAGAAAACCTGTTACTTTCCATTTAAATTTGATTTTCTTTTTGGTATGTTTTTTTTTCCCAAGTTAGAACAGGACATCTGCCTGGTGCTTTGCCATCTTTAAACTGTGTTTGGTACCGCATGCTTCTGTTCTTCTCAAACTGTTTATGAAGGAGAAATCACACTTTTTGAGTTCTTTCCCACCCACATGTCCTCGCCTGGTCCACTGCCAGACTCTTATCTCATGACTTATACTTGCATTTATCTATAGCTTTCGCCCGTCATCTCTGAATGTGCATTGAAGTGAATGTGTGACAGCTTTGCAGGAGCCAGATGCCTGTTCCTGAAACAAATTAACATTGGCACAGAAATAATCGCCCACACGAGCCTTTTCAACTTAATCAGAATATGGGTTTACATATGGGAGAATGGTGAGAAATTCAGCCTCCCTCAGGGCAACATATTAAAGTGATGTGGATTAAGAAGTTATTCATTCTCATTTGGCAAAACGCAGCAGGAGCTTTAATTGAAATGAAGTTATCTTAAAGGTAGACGATAACGCTTTTATGTTATGCAATTCATTGTTAATTCATTGTGAGAGAGATTTTACGGCTGTTTGATTGGATTGGTGAACAACAGTTTTTTATTATGTCGCACTCTGGTCTATAATTTGAAAATAATTTGTTTTTAGCAATTCTAGAGTGCATGCTAGTGTTGCTTGTCTTCGCTTCAACACAGTATTTGGGAGGCATTTATTAAATAGTTATGAATTCCTTCCATGAGTTCCATGAGTCCTTGCATTTGTATATAGTGTGAGAATTGTGTTGGTGATCCTGTTAGGAGGTCCAGAGCATGCACTAGTTTATGAATGCACTACATGTGTGTGAGTGATTTGAAAAGGTACAGTCAGAGAAGGCCACATTTGTATTCGAGGCCAGCTCAAACTCGGCGAGACATGCGTTTAACATGCCCTCAGTGTATTCGCAATTTTATGCCCTGATGTTCAGCTATGTGCCTCCTGTCCTCTGTTGGCTGGCTCTGCTTAATACTGACTATTGACTGTGAGCAGACAGTGAGGTAGACTGTTTGGTTGGTATGGTTTCATCAGAGCTGCTATGCTATTGGAGATTCAGCCTGGGTGGGGTGCAGATGTTAGGGTTTCAGGTTGTAGGGAAATTGTTTGTGGTTAGGGTCAGAGTAAAGGGGTACTGCGTTATACAACTGTCTCTGCTCCTGCTACCCGTTATGCATAATGAATGGCCCAGACGTGCTTTGTCTATTGAATGTGAATACAACCGAAGGAGGTTTTCTCTTACATGGCTGCCCGGATGGTCCTAATTCAATATGTGTAAAAGCATCCATGCTTTTGTTTGGCCGACAGCCTGGATCAAAGCCATGTGAGCAACACAGGCTTAGTCCTGCTGCTGCCCACTGAAATAAAGTCATTTACAGCAGCTCTACCGCTCATGATCTGTAATACTGGAGGTTTGAAGTTAGCATATTTTCTATGTTCTAAGCAAACTAAATGTGCATCTACATTATTTTATACTTTCATTTGAACTCTGAAATGGATTCATTAAAAAGTAAAAAAAAAAAAAAAAAAAAAACAATGTTTCTTTTAAAGAGTAACTACCATACCACCGAGGCTAAGTATCAGGTGACAACAGGTGAAACATACCAGGGCAGTTGACCCTCAGGTCAGCAGCAGGAAGCTCATTGTATCTGTTTCTCAAAGAAATCCGGATGTCGTGGAACAGGCATTTATCAGCTCATTATAATTCAGCTATAGTTTCTCATTCAGTGTGCAGCTTTCATGTAGTGAAAATAACTTCAAACATATTTGTACATTAAATGATGATTTTCTCTCCATAATTACAGCTTCTTTAGCACTAAAAATTCTCCTCTATGTCTTCCACTCACCATGTTCTTCACATGGTGAGACCTTGGTGTGAAAAGCTTTGGATGTTTCTAGTCCCTCATTATTTATTTACAGTTACCTCTTCTTTTATTTTCATTTCTATCTTTTCAGGTCACACATTCATGCAGACGTACATTATGTCCTGTGAATGTAGATATTCTGAGCTGTTTTTTTCTCCCCTTTTAGAGCCCAGATGGAAATGTAGTAGTAAGAAGTGATGCTCGGGTCTCCTCTTTGACATTAAAGGATATCACGTACACAGACGCTGGGCAGTACATGTGCACGGCACAGAGTGCCATTGGAGAAGACACAGCAGCAGCATATCTGGAGGTGCACTGTAAGTATTCACTTCTTTAAAAGGTTAGAGGTCCAAAGCTCTGTTGGCAGATGCTAAATCTCTTAGCAATTATAAATCGTGTTTGGATGTTTTTATTGGTTTTAAGTCTTGAGCATAAAAAGATGTGAAGGCCTAAATAGTATGTCTTTATCAGACAACGCCTGCAGATGACAAAGAATAATGTAGCAGCAGTCTCATTAATCCTGCCTCACATAATATAACTATCATATCCTGTTTATATGCTGTTTATATTACTCATTCAAATGGGGAATAAAGTATTATAAATGTAAGGTCTTTTGTTTTGTCCAGATGCTCCTAAGATTCAGGGCACAGTGGCAGTGTACACGTGGGAGGGCAATTCAGCCAACCTGAGCTGTGAGGTCAAGGCCTACCCCAGTGAAGTGTCTATTGTTTGGCTGCGCGATGGACTCCAACTGCCCAATGCAAACTCCACCAACATCAAGATCTTCCGGACCCCTTCCTCCAGCTACTTACAGGTACACAGCTCTGCAAACAAATTGGAATCCTGTGCGTGGTAGATTTAAATGTTCACACTCTTTCTGTTCATCAAGATTTTATGAGGATTGAACTGAAGTGTAGGATTTTCTTTCAGCTACATTGTGGAAAAGATGTCCTGAATTATTTAGCAGGAAAGCTCACAACAAATAAAAATAGGCTTCACTAATGGACAAACATAAAGGTCACCTTTAGAGGCTTGACACAACTTTCTTCATCTGTTCTGCCTCTCTGCCTTTGTACAGTAAACGTGCTGCTGTCCTTTCTCTCTTGTAGATAACGCCAGAGTCAGAAAATGACTTTGGGAGCTACAACTGCACAGCCTCAAACGAAATGGGAACTGAGTCCGTGGAGTTTCTTCTGATTCAAGCCGGTCAGTCCTGAACCGGACAACTGCTATGGTTTAATTTTACAATTTATAGTATCAATCTACAAAGAATACATAGCACAGCCACAGCTATGAAACAGACACAGGTAACACAGCTAGCCCTCTGAATAGAGCTTCTCCTTTAATAGAAATAGATCAGTATTTGTTAAATGGCTTTTATATCCAGCTCAAATGCTGAAAGAACCACTGACAGATGATTTCCTGTTCGGTTCATTCGGTTGTTTAGCAAAACAAACAGCCTTAAGGATTTTATTTAGCGCAGTTAAAAATAACCACTACTGGTGCTGTGTGCTCATGCAGTCTCCCACCATCGCTCAATAACACAGCAGCCACTCTCACACAGTGTAGAAGATTACAAGTCTGTAGCCTTAAAATGAATTGACAAAACCACAGTTCTCTAATGTTAGTAATTACACTGGCTTCTCTCTCTTTTATCACCAGTGGGCTGAAAGTCAATAATCATTCATGTGAATGAAATGAAATAGTTTTTCAGAATCAGTTTGTCATTCTGTGCCTCTCTTACCATCCAAAATGAATTTGAAGAAAAATCTTAGTCGTTTAGAATTAGGATGGGAAACCGCACCTCTGTGCACCTCTGTGCACCTCTGTGCACCTATGTGCACTTATTGTAAGTTATATTGTCACTTCAGCAGTAACCAGTGTGTGCCTCTCCCTCTCACAGACGTCCCATCAGCCCCCTTTGTGAGTGAGGTGCGGCCTTTCTCCACCACTGCACAGGTCCAGTTTGAGGAGCCCGAGTCCAGCGGAGGAGTGCCTGTCCTGAGATACAGGGCAGAGTGGAGAGCTCCTGGGAGTGCCCGCTGGCACCACAAGGTCTATGAGGCCCAGGATGGTAAGAATACAAAGTGTTTTAAACATAGTGTTTACTTTGAGCTGAACTACTGACTATATACGTAACCTCAGTAATATAAACATTGAATAATTGTTACCAACTGTCATTTTACAGCATTCATTCTTTTTTGACATGGCTGTATGATGGATATCAATGACACCTGAAAGAAATGAGATTGTAACATTAAATCAAGAACTACAAGAGCATTATTGTGGTAATAGATGTTTGGTTGCTGAATTAGAAATGGCCAACAAGTCACACAATACTATGGTGATCAGAATCAAAAAGTATCACCGTATCAGTGTGTATTCTGATGGACCAAGAGTAGTTTGTTTTTATGCTAATTAAAGCTTTGACCTGTGTCTTTTGACAGGCTTTGTCAGTGAGATGATCATCACAGGCCTGAAGCCAGAGACCAACTATGAAGTCAGATTATCAGCCATCAACGGGAAGGGCGAAGGGGAGAGCAGCACTGCTGAGTTCTTCAAGACCGAGCCAGTCCGTAAGTACATTCATGTACATTTTTTCTTATTATTGTGTCAGCAGAAACCTTGTAAGAAGCATTTGTTCAGGTGTTTACATGCAAAACATGTTATAGTTCCTCTATAGAATGAACAGCTTATTTCCATAAAGCTTCAGTAAATGGTCTGGTTGAATTTGTTTCTTTAGTGTTTAGCGCCCTCTGTTGGTCAACTAAGAGAAGATCTTCATGCCCCTTTTCTATTCCACACTGTAAGGTTGTTGACTCCACATTTAGACAGCGTTGTAGTTATCTTGATGCTAATCGTCTGCAGATTCTTTGTTTTGGCTGAGCCTTAATTTTCTCGTCTCATGTGGGCGGGTGCATCAGATTTAACTGTCATATGAGTCCTTTTCAAATTAACACAGACCGCGGTGTAGGATTGATGCATTTGTCATCAACAGTCTGTTGTCAAGGCATTGTTTTGTCTGTTTTTGTGGATAATGATCTTTCTGTTGTTATTTATTTATATCCACACAACCATACTCATATCTCTACATATTCTATTGTTTTATTTAATAATGAAATTCTCTTTGTAATATCAGAAAATATCACAATTTCATTAGGTCTGACTGATATAAAAATGGCAACAATGTATACATAACTTAATCTTGGTATGAAAAACATTTGGCAAATATATTGGTTATTAATGCTTTATTAGAATAGCATTAGTAGCAGTATTTATTACTTTGCTAAAGAAATCATTTCACTATACAGGTATATTACACAGAAACAAGGACTGTTAACATGTTTTCTGTCTGTAGACTTAACTGGAAAAGTGACTCCAGATAGTCACTAGCAAACACACCGGATTCTGATTGCTTGATTTGTTTCCTTTCTTGTCTCTAGATGGCACTTTTCATTTATTCGCTGAGGACACAGGTTTGTCGAGTAGCGTGAATAATAGCTGATTAGTCTTTAGTGTCGTAGCGCTGTCTGTCCCCTCTGGACCTCATCAACCCTTTCTGATTAGCAACATTTAGAATAATAGAATAACCAAAAGTGTGCGACCTTGCCTGGCTGTAACACTGACAAAACTTCACTTTTTCCTTACCTCTAGATTATAATTTATGTAGCATGTTGTTACCTATGAATATTAATACCACTTTGATTCACAGCTTGAGAAATAATTGGCTTAATGGCTGTATTTTTGAAGTACGAGCAAATCTCTGCAGTTCAAACGCAGTGGGGCCCCTCGAGCGGCCGCCATTGGGTGTAATTTGGAAATGTTTACTTTTGGATTAGGCTCATCAGCTTTGATTAATCAGCTGTCTCGTAAATCACAAAGTCTTAAGAGAAGACAAAGCAGTTGGATGCACCTTTTTATAAAATGTTGCTGTTACGTTGCCATGCCAGTCTGTTTGTTTGCCTTAAAGGGATTTGTTATGCTTTGCTTGTGTTGTCATGTCTTATTGTGCATTTGTTTCATTCACTCTCACATGTGCGCACCATGTTTGTGCCGATGTCCTCCACTCTGCAGAAGGTAACTGCCCATTTCTGAAAAGAGCTCTTCCTCATCAGATAATTCAGATTAATTCATCCATTTAACTCCAGTTGCTCCGAAGCGGCCGTGTAATATTACCCACCTCAAACGTATTAATCAGAGAGTTGGACATTTGCCGTAGTGGGATGAACGAAGGAGGAGCAGAGCTGTTTTCATGGTGATACATAACTGTCACTGGTGTTTAATATCATCATCACTTGGCCAGTATTGATGGCTTACGGAGGAAAAACTGAAAAAGGTCCCTGTTGTGTGTTGGGATAAATCAACTTTATAATAAACTCAGAGTCCTAATCAGTGTTTGCTCACAGAAATAAAGCACACTTCAGTGTGTCCAAAATCTTGTCTACTACTTTTACTACTACTTTTACCTTTACTACTACTTTTACTTTTACTACTACTACTACTACTACTACTACTACTACTACTACTACTACTACTACTACTACTACTACTACTACTACTACTACTACTACTACTACTACTACTACTAGTAGTAGGTGTAACATTAATTCAATTCAATTAAGATGTAACTGATTTGAACAAATAATTAAATAGCTTACTAAACTTCTTATTGGACTAACTAATGTAATTAGTTGCTGTGCCTTCTACACTAAATACATATATGTTTCATGTAAAGTTGGAAAAAGTTGTTTTTCATTTTTATTTTTATTCATTTAATAAATGGCATAACTTTATGCATTGATTCCATACAGAGTCCCACAAACGCAAGGCTTAAAAAGTCATGTAGGCTGATGTTACTTATACAGTCCTACTGCTATGTCCTCAGTTATCTGTTTATTCTGTAAAAGCCACTGGTGAAAATCACTATTTCAGTCAGTGCGAAAAGACCACTTCCCAGAGCTGTATTACACTGGCACTATGTCAGTTATCAATTTAATGCTGATTGAAAGCCACTCCCAGGCGCAATCAGATAAGCACGTGTATGTGTCACTTGGTAATTAGGCTGACTCCAGACTCACTATCTCCAGGAAAGTGATTTAGGAAGGCCAAGTGCGTTCAAATAAAAACAACAAAGTGGAAAGTCAGTTTATAATGAAACAAAAGAGTTTTGTTTAAGATGCACAGTTGCTTCTGTTTCATAAATATGCATGTGTTTACACAAGGTGCTGCTCTGTTCCCACAGGAAACCCCAATCCTCCAAAACTGGAGTGGGCTCCTCAGCCCAAAGGCAACTCTCTCCGAGTGGGATGGGTCAAACAGGACGATGGTGGCTCACCTATTCTGCATTATCTCATTCGCTATAAACCTGTGAGTATGATAGCTACCACACAAAGCAATATACTGCTTTTAATTTAACATTTAAACAAATACTATAATAATAGATATGATTTATTGTCTACAACCAATCTGTAAAATGTAAATTAAACAATTACAAAGTTAATTTAAGTATCTATGAGATTTGAATTATTTTTTACCATTGCTTGAACTATTCTGTACTGGTCACTGTACTTTCCTAGGTTCAAGCAACAGAGTGGAAACCTGAGATCCGGATGCCCAGTGGCAGTGACTCTGTGGTCCTCAGTGGACTTGAATGGGACACAGAATACAATGTGTTTGTTGTGGCCGAGAATCAGAAGGGCAAGTCCCAGCCAGCCTCAATGTCTTTCAGAACCACAGTAGAACCAGCCGGAGTACCAGGTATTCTCCCAGTGCCCAAACACACAAACTCACTAATCAAAAGAGCAAACTCAGAGCAAACCAAAAACTATCTCTGTTTTTACCTCTCCACCAGTGAAAGGTGAAAGACAACTAAATATATCTACAAAAACGATTTCTTGGACAGCACTGGGCCAGAAATGATTTTCCGGTTGAATCTTTTCACTTTCAAGTTTTGACAGGCCTTGTTAAATGAGCCTGAGTTTGCTCTTGCAGAACTAGGACAGGCACTTTCTGCAAAGGGTGACGTTATTTTCACAGAATTTTGCTTTGTCAAGAGTAAAAAAAAGTGTTGCAATGCATCCATGCCTTCCTAAATATTTAATATTAACATCTCTAACTACTTCAAGTGTAGAGACCATATAAAAATAAATCAGCCTCACAAATGTAGCAGCAGCAGCAGAGCTTGTGCATTCATTTTCCAGTCTAAAGCATCCGTTACTCACTCACCATCTCAACATTGTGCTGTGCCTTTTCTTTGATGTGTTGCCATTTCTCCCCGATTACTATAATGATGAGTTTTCCTTATTATACTTTGGTTGATTTCAGACCGACAGACACATTTTCACTTTCTCTCTTCCTGTGTTCTCCCACCCTTCTCTGGTTTTCCTCTTTGTTTCCCTTCATTTGCCCTGCTCCTTTTGCTCTGTGTGTCGGTGTGTCGCTCTCTTGCCTGGTCTTGGACATTGGTGTGGTGGACCACGAACATTTGCATCCTGACGTGTGTGCATTTTCAGCCACACAGGGCTGTTCATCTGTGACATACACTTTGGTATCACTCATCCTGTCTGTTTCCACCATGTTCCTGTTTCAATAGGAGAGAAAAGGGGAGTTTGCCTCTTCAGGCCTTTCTGGACAATGTCACTCTTTGATTTTATCAAAGAAAAGGTGCTTTAACATGACTTTGAGCCAAAGGCACCAGAACTCCTCACTGCGTTAGCTGGAGCAGAGCACCAGTCTACAGAGGCTGAAAATACTGTATTTACTGTGGGCTGATGATTGACAGAAGCACTTACAACGATCTGTGAGAACGTGTGTGTGACAGTAATGTTAGTCTTGTAACAATTATGTACAAAAAAATATTTAGTTTTCATTTGTAAATTTTGTCAATTTATTTGCATGAACTTTTTTTAGCTGATTTAAAAATAGCTATATGTTTTTTTATATATATATATTTTTATTTTTTGATCATTTGCATCAAATCTTTCCCAGTTCTTTCTGGTGGAAGATATTTAAAAACTGAGCAGTTATTAATTTAATCAACAACAGTACAATTCTGTGTACAATACATTGTGTTATATTCATAAGAATATTGTACTAATTCTTATTTTAAAATACTAGCAACATCCTATGTAGTTGGTGTTGCTTGTACTAAATAAAATATTTATTTAAATGTACTCTTTAATACCATAGAGTAACTTAGCACATCAGTACTAGTTAAAAGAAACATCGGATGCACAAAGGTGAGTAGTTTCTCTTTAAAGATAAACTGTAGGTAGTATTTTTGCGCCTTCATTGTTGATGAGTAAAACCTCCTTTCGTTTGTGCTGCAGATCTGGGCGAGGAGACAGTGCTCAATATGAACACTATTCTTTGGGCAGGCATCATAGTTGTAGTTTTTATACTGCTCCTGCTGGCTGTGGATGTCACCTGTTACTTTGTCAACAAGTGTGGCCTGATTATGTGCCTTTGTGGGAAGTCAGGCACTGGCACTAAAGGACACAACCTGGAGGAGGGCAAGGCTGCCTTCATGTAAGTCATGTTAAAAAAAATATTTTAGAAGCAATTGCATTTAAAACTTAGAAATGAGATTTGTACCATATAGATCAATACAGAAAGCAAGAAGTGCAAAGTAGTAGGGTAGACTATAGATGCAGACTGCCAGAAACGGCTGACTTAAATCAAATTGTGTGGGTAGTAGAATTATGTATTGATTTGTCTACGTTTTATGGTACTACTTTCAGTGAAATGCAGCCACAGTTAGCCAGACACAAACATCGATCTTGTAATTCTGCAGACAGACACAGAAAATCCATTCTCAAGTCATGTATAAAAAAATGCCCTTCTATGTTGTTACTCTTATTAAAATATATGATGTGCCCTACAACAGAAAAGATGAGTCTAAAGAGCCAATTGTTGAAGTTCGAACGGAAGACGAATGCACAGCCAATCACAACGCAGCAGGCCCCACAGAGCCCAGTGAGACCACGCCCCTCACAGAGCCAGAGTAAGTGCAGCTGACCTGCAGCGCGTGGCCCTTTAACTCTCCTTTTGAGCTGTGTACAATGCACTCCACTTCAAAGAATCATTCTCTTTAACAGACCGGCTGATTTGGCCTCCATTAATGTGCACTGTGAAAAGTCCGGGTCATTCTTGAGTGGAGTCCACTGAACTGTGTTGCTTTTTGTATTTACTCCCATTCAAAGGGATTATCGCACTTTATGTTTTTTTTCTCCAGTCATCGGAGAATGTTCTGATCTAAAGGTTGAAGCAATACCAGTTAAAGACAGTGAATTTTCAGCATTTACAGTGTGGTCAACTCATGAAGTCATTTGACAACCACTGAAAGCCATTATTCATGCAGACTATATGGAAAAGTGCATTTGAAAATTGTCACTGGTACTGTTTAACCATAGTGCTGTAGCTCTTAGTAGCCTCTTTCTAGTATTAGTTTTCGAGTCCGTGTACTCCATGTTGTGTGTATGGGGTGTATCCTTTATGGTCCACTCACAGCATGATGCCTTTTTATTTCGGTTAATTGGCCTAATATGTGCTTCTTTCAGTTGCTTTGTCTCTACTCGTGTGGTGTTGTAACTAAACCCGTGCATGCTGGTCCGAGCCACCTTCCTCCGTCACAGTCACCCTGGTGTCTAGTCTGTGTGTCTCTGTTCTCTCCCTGCTCTCAGGCTGGCGGCTTACACTGCTGCTCTGGCACTGGACACGCTCTCCTCAGCCACAGCCACTGCAACTCTCGACCCCGCCCAGGACAGCCCCTCTAGCGAGACCACCACCCTCACCTGTAGTCTGTCCACTCCTGCCAACGAGCCCGCACACGCTCCCGTCACCGCGGCAACCCCGTGTGCCGAGTCCAACACTGCCCCGCCAACACCTGTCAACTCTTCTACTGACGACGCAGAAAAAATAGAGCCACCAGTACAGCCCGAAAAGGCAGACAAACCAAGCCCATTAGTTTTGGATCAGAAAGACCATACCATCCCAGAGGAGCAGCCTAAACTCAACACTCCTCCTTCCACCCCGGATCGGACTAAAGATCCTAAATCTGTCACGCCAATACCACCAAAGCGACGCTTCTCTCCCAAACTTATGGCGGCACAGCATGCGAGAAATAGCCCCCCTGTCTCCCCGCTCGCTGCCTCTTCCCCCTCTGCCTCTCCCACATTGAGGAAACCTGCTCCCAGCCCACCAGGGCCCCAGAAGGCTGAACCAGCAAACACAGTAGCCTTAGATGCTCTCACCACAGCTAACACTGCCTCCCATCCTGCTCCTACTGCCCCAAACCAAAATGCACACAGCACTGCCCCAGAGAGTAGCTTTAATAATTATAAACCGTATGACCAAATGGATGACTATAATGTTACCAAAAATGCTCCTTCAGTTAATTACGGCAACCTCAGCCTAGATACTGAAAACACTGCCCCCCTAGTTGCAGATGTCCCTACAGGGCACGCGGCTAATTCCAGTCTCAATACCTCAAAAAAACCTCTTTGCGATGCATCCCAACACGTATGATTTGCTAACTCCCGAAGCTCCCAGCCCACACCTCACTAGCTTGGAAGGTCCTGACATAGAGTTAGAGTTCGGGGACAGGACAGAGAGGCTGTCATCGCCCCCTGCTGACCTGATTAGCCTAGACAGCCCGCCCTCTGATCCTGCTCTGCCCAATGGAGATGGAGCAGACCCCTCATCAGAGACTCTGGCCAAGACCGCTCCTCCTCCTGTCAGCGATGAGTACGGCTCCCTCTAGAGGTTTATCTGTGTGTGTGTGTGTTTGTGTGCGAGTGTGCGTGTGTATGCCCATTCATTCACCACCGCATCCTGCCATTGACCACGCACTAAAGTAATGGTTAATTCGGCAATGACAGTATTATTGGTATTATTAGTTCAATGTTGTGCTGTGAATGAAAAATGATGTCTTGGTTTTTCTGTTTTATGCTTGTGTGTGTCATTCTCCATTTGGGGGTGGTTTACTAGACCCACCAGAATAAGCTTTCCCTCTAAATTCATAAGTAGGTTAGTTATGTATATAAATAAATCTGTTTAAAAAAAGACTATTTACATGATACCTTTTTAATCACTTAATAACCCAGGCTTTGTCTCTGCATCAAAAGTGTCACCAGTGCATTAGTTTATTTTCACTGTCACTTTTTCTGAAGTGTATTTTTTTTTTTTTGTCGTTCACATAGAAGATATTACATGTTATAATTAATTTATACACAATAGTGAGAAGTATAATGAGCAATAAGCAAATGAAACACAGATATGACGTTGGCTTTTACAATGGAACTACAAACATTTAAGTTAATATCACTGAACATAGAGGATTAAGAAAAAATATAATAATATATATAATAATAATATAATAAAATAAATAACAATAATAATAATAATAACAACAATAATATTAAAAAAAAGCCAATTCCCATTTTTTTCCTATGACAAGCTTTTTGTCTATTTTCCCTACTGTCAAGGTGGTGAAGAAATATGTAATAAGATGTTCAAGTATATAAGGCGTCTTCTTACATATTGGGTGAAAATGTCATATGGATACATGGCTAAAATGTTAGCAGCTAATGTGAATTGTGTTCAAATGTTCATTTTTGTTCTGAAAGTTATTCATCTCTATAATAATTGAACATGCTTCCCCTTTCACCCTTTCAGGCACTTTTTCTCAGATGAAACAGACAAACTGGAGGAGGCCGAGTTAACAAACGCCTTGGCAGAGATCTCTACAGGACACAACAGTATCATACAGACTGAGAGTAAAGCATGATGGGACATGACTATTTTCCAAACACGGACATTTCAAAACTGCAGAGTTTTGATTTCCAGTGCCCTTAACTTCATTTTATAAAATCACAACTCTTGTTTGAATGCACCTCAGTGTGCTCTTTATGGGTCACATGACATGTTTACTACACCCTGGAAGTGTAGATCATAAGAGATTTATTTTATTTTTATATTATTTTATGTACTCGCACAGGATAAATGGTAACTATCTTATAATATCTGCCTGGCAAAATATCAAATACACTAATAACAGTTCTTTTTTATGTGGTTATGGTTTAAACTGCCATTGTGCACAACCATTGAATTATTATGAAAAGATGTAAAAAAGGACTATATATACTATATAAATATATATATATATATATATAAATAGAGATTATTTTTCTTATGTTCATGTTCTCCTGTTCAGATGTACATTGTTGCTTTTTTGTTTGAATTGTGAGTTAGTGTTATTAAAGCTTGTTCTGCATGTCTGACCTGTAAGGTTGTACTATTCTGTTTACAGTGGTTGGTGTTACAGCTTGTCTTCTACAGGAATGCTGTAGGTGTGTGGATTATACCATATCTGATCAATAAAATAATTATAGAGAAGTCTAGATGGAAATAGCAGACCATTTCTCTGTGGTAAATTCTAAATTGAAATATTTTGCATCAGAATACCGATGCTCTTTAATATTTATTACATATCTGCAAAAAAAAAACAAAAAAAAAAAAAAAAACAACAACATTAAAAAGGCATTGAACTACCCTCACAAATACATTGGTGAAATTGACAGTACTCTTTTTTGGTATAGCCTTTGGATAAGTTCAAGCGCTACTAATTCTGTCTCACTTGAGTAAATCAAAAGTTGGACTTTTTTTTAGTTGTGAAAATTGTATCTTGTACAAAAGAACAGTTTTGTTTCCATTCCTGCCTGCAAGCTTGTGCACTGCGCCTGTGTGTCAATAGACTGTCTTGTCCTCAGTTTTAATAATAATCTGCATAGCGTTGTTGTGACAGATTTAGCCTATTCTTTTTTTAGTATTTTGAATGAATAGAACTAAAGTGTAATAAATGAACTAAACATGGTGTGGTGTATAATATGTCTGTCACAGCACTACAACTTGCAGCTGTAGTGAAAGAAGGTGTACCGTGGCATGATTTCAATCTTTTTATAAAAACTGTGCTTAAAATAAATGTCCATGTTTGGGCAGACCCATCCCATAGACAAATAGTGTTAACAAATCAATTTTCCTCAGATGTTCTATAGTCTATTTTCTTTTGTACAAAAATCCCCAATGTTATTATTTTTTTTTATTAATTAAGATAATTATTATTTTCAAATCAGCTTTGACCAGATGAATAAATGTACAGCATTTTTATTGGGTCATAACAAAAAGGATGGACAAAGGCCTAATGGAGCTCATCGTAGAAATCTTCCACATTTGCTAAACCATATTCCTTGTCTGTCTCAACTTCAAACATATTTTATTTAATCTTTTATCTGTTCTGTACAGCCTGGGTGCTAACCCATCTTCTAAATAAAAAAGGCTAATTCAAAAGGCGTCTGGCGCATTTTGTTCATTTCTAACCTAGAATATCACCGCATGTAGTACCATGCTTTGGCCAGTAGGTGGCAGTCGCAGCCCTCTGGTGCGTCTTGTTTTCGCCATGTCATGGGCGCACTGGACTATTAACAGAAAGGTTACAGTGCAATCAGGTTATTTTGGGCAGTACATTCTTCGGGACACTTGTTCAGATTGCACCGGGGCAAACAAACACGTGGTTATATAATGCGTGTTTGAGTATGAGTCAAGTGAACTCTTCCCGGCTTGGATGTCAAAATATTGAGTGGGGAACTAGAGTGAGGTATTTTCAGCAGCGCATGCCTTCAGCTAATGTGACATGAGCCTCAAACGGCTGCTGTGTCAACAGTGTCCGTGACCACAGAAGACCGCGGTGACCTGACGAAGCATCCTGTTTCAGACATGCGACTAAAAGGCCCCGCTTCACCTCACTTCACTTTTCACTTCGCCTAAATACAACTCCTGCAGCCGGCTCCGCTCCGGCACTTGTGTTTGCCCTTTTGAATTGAAAGTGGCTAACCTGGTGGCCTGTCAGTCTTCAGATGCCCTGCAGATGTCTCTGATTGCAGCAGGAGCGCAGAGGAGCAGAGGGCGATCACTCAGAGCCCTGACGTCGGCCGCTCATCATCTGCAGCCGGTCAAGACCACAGCAAAGTACCGTCATCACTCAGGTAATGACGGAAGGCCCCTTTCACTATAAAGCACACTGTTTTACAGCATCTCCGGCCTACACGAGCTTTACACAACACCGGCGTGACGTAACAGCAAGTCTGTTGTTTTTTTTTTTTTGTCAATCCCTCCGTTTTAATTATTTCAGTTTTTTTTTTTGTTTTGTTTTTTGTTTTTTTGTTTTTTTTAAACTGTTGCATCACTCAGTCAGTTTGAAGAATGAATTTCAGTGCACACTGGTGTAGTGGTTGAAACTGCTGTGCAAGTGGTTGTTTCCTGTACTTGGCTTTGCTTTTCCTTTGCTGAATGTCTCTACACTCTCTCTCCCCATTTCACACTACAGCCCACTAATACAATAATGCCTTCAGCATCTGGAAAATAAATAAATAAATAAATAAATAAATAAATAAATAATCTTTATCATCATTATAATTTCATTTGAGAGTTTTATGCAGTTGTAGGGTAGCCTGTGATTGTTATGTGTACAGTAAAGCTTTGAAAAAGGGAAATAAAAATAATAAATTATAATAGGGCATGATGTATTATCACATAATAGTTTAGTATATTATTGCATTAAATTAGACCTCAAAACAGTAACAAATTGAATACTTCCCCAAATAAAAAAAAAAAAAAAAAAATAATAATTTCACATTTACACAGTTCATCTTACATAAACTTAGGCCATAACCCCAGATAATATTTCAATTATTATAATTAGCAAATTATAAACACATTTTAGAGAAATAGACTTATTAAATAGACTTTTTTTTTTTTTGCATGTAGGGCAAAATGCAGCAATTTCCCAAAGCACCCAAGGGGAAAAAAAGAAAAAAGGGAGCCTATTTTAAAGCGTATCATTTTGAATAGAGCTTTATTCCTTGCATATCCGCACAGTGTTTCCCTCATATTTCAGAGCAGAGCCGTGGTGTTTTATTTTGAAGGGGCTCCCCGGATAAGGGCTCTTCCCTGTGGGGCTTGACACTGGCGGCTGCCTCATGATTTGCTTACTTGAAGCAGGAGTGAGTTTGGAGCGCGTACTGTGAAATGTGTAAGCATGATGTTGCCTGGATAATCAGCGGAGGGCGAGAGGACGTGGAGGTAGGAACAACTGTCACTGCGCACTTTTATTACACTACACTGTTCATGGAGGAAACTAACAATGTAACTCGGGTCATTCCGGAGCGTGAACTAGAATGACTTTTCAGTGCTTGTCTGTTTATTTGAAAATGTATTTTACTTTGTTAAAGACTGACTGAGGGATTGTAGACCGTAAAGCATGTCAAAAGAAACTGACAGGAGTCATGTCAAACTAATGCCTAAAATGAGAGAGGAATGCACGCGTTTTGGACATGTCTCCTTGCAGACAACAGGCGGTTTGTCACAGCCCGGGCAGACAGGGGACGAGCCTGTGCAGACAGGGGACTGTGCAGACAGGGGACCGCACGAGCCTGTGCTCAAGGTTCATCTGAACTATTCGGATTTTCAACGCGCTTATTCTCTGTGCACCTGATGCGCGCGGATGGAGAGGCTGGAGTTGGGGCTTCACCCGCATCAGTCTGTACCGCTAGACTCAGAGACACTGGGCTTTTGGGGAGGCTACAGCTATTATAATCACACAAATCCCTCTAACAGACCCGTCCCCGCTCCTCTGCCCACATCCATTATCAGGCGCTCATCAATTAAATACTTTGATAACTTATTTAGGGATTTTTAGCGGAGCGATTTAATTGTCTTTAACACGTCTAATCACGAAGACGTGCAGCCTAAATGAACTAATGAGCCTCGAGGGCGGCTGGTAATAGCGGGCCTACCTGTTGAGTGCGGAGATGTGTGTGAGGCGCTTGATAAATGGAAGCGTCACCTCTCAGTATGCAGACGTTATTACAGCGACGTGACCGCGCGCAACGAGACCTCCGAATATAATCACCTCTAGTGGAAACTGTTGCTCTAGTCTGCGCTTATCGACCATGCAGCCCTTGCCTCCTATCCGCTCTTTAATTAAAATACATAGGCAAACACACATAGGGGCTGGAATAGGCTGCTAGAGCTGTCTGCAAATACTCAGACTGTAGTTTAGAATCTCATTGGAAAACTTACAAAGAAATATAATTGTGTACTTTTAATGTGTTGAGCTGTGTGTAATTAAATGTGCTTTGTGTCACAATGTAACTGAGACAGGTGCTAATGATCCTGTGATCCTGCACAAACCACAGAGCACAGACAGCTGAGGCCCACAGAACCAGGCGGGACAGCACCTGATGCGTGGCTGGGGCCGGGCTCCGAGAGGAAAAGGCTCTTACAACCATGGGTGTGCTCCAGCTCCACAATCCTTCTCACTCCAGCACTTTGCTGCACCGGGCTAATCAGATGCGTCTCACTGGCACCCTATGCGATGTCATCATCACAGTGGATGGCCAGGAGTTCCCAGCGCACCGCACAGTCCTGGCCTGCACCAGCAAGATGTTTGAGATCCTGTTCCATCGCAGCAGTCTGCGATACGCACTGGACTTCCTGTCTCCCAAGACTTTCCAGCAAATCCTGGAATACGCTTACACCGCCTCTCTGCAGGCCACCGCTGAGGACCTGGATGATCTGTTGTACGCTGCAGAGATCCTAGAGATAGAGTATCTGGAGGAGCAGTGCCTCAAGGTGCTGGAGACCATTCAGCATGAGGAGAGCCATGATGTAGCCCTGAAAAACCACAGTCCCACAGACCATAGCGAGCCACGCGCCCGCCACTGGAGACAAATGCTAATGTCAAAGAAGCATTCCATACAGGATGGGCCTGTGCGCACCACCCCCTCTGTTCTGCACCAGCTAGCCCTGTACCACATGTCCGACAGAAGTCCCACTCACATGGAGCAAAACAACACACCACTGAGCCCGAAACAGCTCCAAGAGGGGGCGCCCAAGAGCACCCATGAGTCGCCCTCAGAGCTGTCCCAGGTGACCTCTCTGGACCCAGACAGCATTAAGTGTGAGAACATGCAGGTGGATGAATCTGAGGTGGGCCAAGGTCGGCCCTCCAGCCCGGACCAGGGGAGCGGTGTCTCAGAACAGCCTCATGATGAGGGGCCCGGGACCCCCCTGAGAAGCAGCGTCATCACCAGTGCTCGAGAGCTACACTCCAGTCCCGAGCATGGAGGAGCAGCGGCCAATGCTCTGGACTCTTTCCCTGTGATAGGAGAGAAACATATGACCTCTATTTACTCGATGACTGGCAACCACACAGGGGATGGGATGATCCCAGTGTCAATGGCCCCACCCTTGGGTGTCTCATTGGACCCTAGGGCCTACGGTGGCCTTTTGCACCAGGGTCTGCTCCATCGAGAACTGCTGAACCGCCTGGGCCAGTTTGCAGTAGGAATGAGGCAGGAGAGCCAGAGCCAGGGCCAGTGCTGTGGTGAATGTGGGCTCCAGCTGCACAGCCGCCAGGCCATGGAGCAGCACAGGTAACTCACACTAACACATAACAAGTGTCCCACATTTATTCATTATTATTTTATACATACAATTAAAATAGTGGATGTTGTTTGGTGCCATGTATTATTTTTTTTTATAATAATAATAATAATAGTAATAACAATAATAATGATAATAATGATAATAATAATTAAAAATCTGATTTTTTTAAGATTAAAAAAAATGGGAGAGGGGGGTGGCAAAAAACAATCAAGAGTAAAAAAAAACATGGTAGCTGTTGTGGTAAATATGTAAATGTATTCTCAGGGACACCTGCATTCATGTCTTGAAAAGACGCATCGGCGAGTAAGACTTGGGTCTTTGTGAAAGATTTGATGTAAGGAGCCTTGGCGTCACATAACGCTGTTTTATACAAAGGCGTACTTTTTAAATTCTGTTTGATTATTTGTGCAGAAGCGTGTCTCACACAACAGGCTGTCTCCCAGGCTATTTGATATGCATTCCTTTGCATCAGGCGAGAGAAGCCTCTCAGCAGGGACCGGCTGGACGCTCCGGCTTGATGATGGATAACTTCTGCCTCCAAACCCGCTGTGTTGTTTTGTTTATTTCTCTTTTATTTATGAGTCTGACAGATGAGATTTTGTCATTGTACACAAAAACTTAGCAAAGCACACAGGCAAGCTCAATGACAGCTCTAATTATCCTGATTTTAGATGGTAATAATTGCGATGGCTTGGCGGCATTTTACTCATCGCTAATCATTACAAACAAAACAGCCTTTGAGTGGTGGATCCTTATGTGCAGCTAACCCATCATTAGTGTGGTGCTGCAGCCTGTAGTGCCCCCTGTAGGGTCTGACTGACACCAGCCCTTTCTGGAGCTGTGGCTCAAGAGCTCAGCCACACGAGCGCCCGTCCTGTGAGGTATTTACTGCGCGTGGTTCTTACTCACTCACACACACACGCATCATGTCCGCGGGTCCAAGCAGCCTCCTGGTGCCTCTGCTTCAGGATGTCAGGAAGTTGGTGTGTGGAACCAGGTCACTGAGCATTCACCTGGTCTGCATGCTGACATTTAAGAGTTGTTTGAGGACACACCATTCCTCATAGAAAAATATTTTGTTATTGAGTGAGGAGCAAATTAAGAGTACAGTTGAATGCAAAAAAAGGATATTATAGATATTTTGTTCAAAGCCAATTGTGCCCGGCAAATTGTATATTGGACATTTTATTTGTTATATTTTGAAGCTAGTGGTATTCTCCCATGTTGTAGTTATTGTCCCAATGTTGGTTAGTAGTTTCACATACGCTAAATAAGATCCTTGTACTATTTTGACCACGCCGGTTTTTAGGTCATTTGTTCATCTGTTAGTGGGGTGATCCAAGGATAACAGTACAGATGCCTTGCATGCTTGGATGTGTGTGATATGATATGATATGAGGTTTTGCCGGCGGAGCTTCAGCGAATCATCTTCTTTTCATTGCAGTTACAAGGGAAGTGTATATGCGCACACTCCGTGTTTAGCTCAGATGTAATTTTGCATGCATTAGTGTGTGGTGTGTGTGCGTGTGTGTGCTGTCTTGTAGCGCTGGCGGGTGGAGGCGCACGTTTGTCGGCACTCTGAAATTAGCCAGATATCCTATTGTCTGTGTTCTTTTAGCATTCATGCGTTGTGATTCACAACTCCAAGGGCCTCTTATACTAATGATGCTGCA
This sequence comes from Periophthalmus modestus, assembly GCA_019594935.1. Lineage (NCBI taxonomy): Eukaryota > Metazoa > Chordata > Actinopteri > Gobiiformes > Gobiidae > Periophthalmus > Periophthalmus modestus. The sequence continues at coordinate 22,307,798 of JAIEZT010000016.1, forward strand.
TTCAGTGAGGGATTCTTGCCTGAATTAAAACATGCTCCTCTTGTTACGAGGACAATGACGCTTGTGGATTTTGGAGACCTGACAGATGAAAAGCACCCAGACTTTTTATCATTCCAGTTGTGTTTCTGATAACACTCTCACTTTGCTGTTTGTCTGTCCACAGGAGGCTGCACTCTGAGGAGAAGGGCCATGGCTGTGAGTTCTGCGGTAAACACTTTCAGGACAGCATGAGGCTCAGGATGCACATGTTGTCTCATACAGGTACAAAGTCACACTCCTCACACAATCCACTGCTTATTAAGTCTCTCAATAGTGCCTCCTTTCAGATGCACCTGTTCCATACCACTCGCCCCTCCCCAGCAGACACACTCCCAGTTAGTGCAGCTCCGAATCCTTGGATCATGCTTTCTGTTCATGCTTAGGCTTGTGCACCTCTTCTCCCTCCTGCCTCCCGCTGCAGCCTCTTGCTTGAATCGTTCCAGTGTTTTTTTGGAGACTTTGGCAGCAGGCCAGCCCGGCCCCTTCTGAGTGATGACATCATGAGCTGCCGGCAGGCCTGGGTGTTCTGCCAGTGTTCCGAAGCGTGTGTGATGGCTCGCTCGCAGATGTGTGTCCAGGAACACACTGTACCCAAATGCAGACTTAATCAGACCTGACTGCTCTCCCAGCTACTTTATCCAAAATAAAGGCCGAGGAGCGAGGGTGGTGAGGGGGCCTAAAAATGAAACTAAAACAGGATGAATCCACAGTAGGAATATGTACAGACAAGGCCAGGTCCCCGTCCTGTCTCTTCTTCTGACAAGTGTTTGGGAATGACATACTGCTGACAGATAAAAGAAAGTCTGTTTCTTTAAACTGATCTTAAAGCGCTTCACCTGAGTCGGCCCCGCTTCAGTATCTCCGTAACCCTAACCACACTTCTAGCCTTTCCCCTCACACCTTAACATCACGCTCAACTCTTCAATCGCCTCTGACATGCAACAGCAGCACCTTTAACCTTGTTTGATTTCTTTGCATAAAGTCACAATCCTGATATGTCACCCCTTAATACTACAAAGAAAGATGTGTATCTCATTTCTTTGGCGCTGTGTATTTTGGTATAGCAGCCTTAGATCCCGCTGGTTGCTAAGGAGCGAGTGCTCCACCGCTCTAATGGGCTGATTTGGTATTCAGCTCGATGCTGGCTCTTATTTTGGTATGCCAGACAAAGTGTTTTGATGGAGGACGATTGCAGCCGCGTCTGGAGACAGTTTGATGGTTTATGGATGAGAGCACACTCCGTGCCTTTGACTGCACAAGACAATGCACTATGTTCTCTTCTTCCCTTATCACAGAATCACACACAGCACAACATACCACACTGGACAGCGCCACACAACATCAGCATCTACACACTTGTATTTTTATTACTATATCAAACTATTTGCCACCAAGTTTTATTTTTGACTGTGTAACAAAACGCACGCTCCAAACAGTAACTGTTTGTTTTCAGAAATGGTTGTTTTTAAAAATGAACAGATTGGGGCTTTTTATTATTTGTGCAGCACTGGGAACAGTGGCACACTGTCTCTGTACAGCGCAAGAGTTGAAAGAGGACCACATTTAGGCTGGAGCGCTCAGAGTTCCCAAAGCTTGTGGGTGTTTTAATGAGTCATTTTAACTTCATTTAAAGCCAGCTGAGCAGAAAATAGATCAGTGAATGAGCCCTGGGCCAGTATGGATCTGCAACCGATTTACATCTCTGTGAGAGCCAGCCCACATTCCCACAGCTGTGTGTGTGTTCAGGTGTGAGGAGCAGCGCACACTAAAGTCTTCATCAGAATAGACAAGGGCATTCCAGAGGTGAGCCACCAGGTGCCGGTCCACTGACCGCAGTGGGATTTGACTCTCAGTATTTCTGATGAAGAGTGCGCTGCAGGCGCAGTCTGCAGACAGGGCCATAGACAGGACCATAGACAGGACCATAGACAGGACCATAGACAGGACCATAGACAGGACCATAGACAGGACCATAGACAGGACCATAGACAGGACCATAGACAGAACCATAGGCAGAACCATAGGCAGAACCATAGACAGAACCATAGACAGGACCATAGACAGAACCACCTTGGAGCCTGCTGCTCCTGCTGCTGTAGGTTTGATAACAGGCCTGTAAATAAATGTGTTCAGTATGCCCCCTCTCCCTAAAAGAGCAGGGCCAGTGCCGCTTGTCTGTTGCCTTTGTTTGCCCTGAGTTGTGTTTTTATGGCACTTTCCACCATTGAACTCTGTGCAGTAACTTCCTTGTGTTAACACCTGAAAGCCACAAGTGCGTAAAGCCACTCTTTTGGTGACTTCTGAATTAGGGTTGCTTTGTTCTTTCCTTCTGGCCTTTTGCTCAACTTTAATGCTAAATTACTCCAATTTCTAAAGTACTGTCTAAAACATTTCTCACTTCCCCACAGCTCCTGCCGAAGCACTAGTTTGTGATCAGTGTGCGGCCACATTCTCCTCTGAAGATGCCCTGGAAGCCCATAGACAAACGCACACAGGTATTTCATAAAGCACTTATTATTTTTCTTAACCTTAAAAGAGCCAGTACCCAACTGCACTGTAAAGAGCCCTGTGATTACGGCTCCAAATGTGTTTGTCATGCTCTGGCTGGGTTAAACTGTTCCTGTTATGATGCTCCATAATTTATCAACACAGAGGTGGGAGGCCCTCTCACATGTCACCCACTAATATCTCTCGGCATCCACAGCCACTGAATGCCACTTTGCCACAACACCAACGTCTGGAGAAAAAAAAGTGTTTACCAGCCCTTGTATTAAAAAAAAAAAAAAAATGATAATAACAACAATAATCAAACACAACTATATAGACTCTTTTTCTACAAATGTTAAATCCCCAGGTACTCAATCCAAGTGTATTATTTTGGTATTAAGTGAAAAACACATGTATCTTTAGGTATGGAGCCTTTATAGGTTTAAAAACATGCTCAACTTGGTCTGTAATGACAGGATATTGTTGTACATTAAAGCTGCCAGGGCCCACACCTTTTCTGCTACTGTCAGAGAAAGGCGATCAGCCTCTCAGGCGCACTGGCATGTAACTGTAACTCCGGGTGGCACACACAGAATGAATAGTTAATGCATGTGGACATGGAGGGGTGTTAACGATGCCCAGAAGTTTCTACCCTCATCTCCTGAGGTTGTAAACATCGCCAGCTCAGTTTCAGCTTGGCATCAGATCCACAGCTGTAGATCCAGGCAATACTCCTCTATTTTGTCATGGCCTCAGTTTGCTATATGTCTGTGCCCATGTTCTATGCAGTTTGCACACTACACGTTGAGCTTTACTGTCAAACTGTCCATTGTGTAGAGTACTATGGTTTTGGTATGGTGTTATGCAAGCCAAATCAGCTTCCTCCAGGCACATTAACACTTGAGTTACATGTTTCCCCTTCAGATACTTTGGCAGAAACATAATACTATATGGGAGACGTGTTGTGGAGCAGTTGGGTAACACTGGCTGTGTGACTCGTTTACAGTGAAAGTCTCTAATCATTTTGATATGTCAGGGGGTGAATGGCCTTTGGTTGGTTTAGAGACATCAAAGGGAGGGGGGCAGTAGCAGGGGCAGGGGGCTGTAGGACTTCCTGAGGGCAACAGGATGGCTGCTGGTGTTGGATGCCAGGACTGGAAGAAAAACATCATGTGCTCCTGTTTACTCCTCACCACAGCCCTGTCATAGTCTCCTCTGACCTACTTGTCAGTGCCCAAAATAAAAGAATGGATCTGTCTCCGAACTGCTCTCACAACAAAGGAGTTTGTTTCATCAGAGAAGTCGAGGCTTTGGGGCATTTGCTTTCAATTTGAGAGAGCTCATGGCACGAGCTTATCTACAGCAGCCACTGAAATGGACTATATGCTTTTGCTAACTATTCTGCCACCTCGCCTTTAAGGCAAAGGCCAAAAGAGTGCTGCTTTTGTGTACGCACAGCAGCTGCACTGTTTCCACACATTACCGGCTGCTTTGCCAAGTGAATAATATTACCTTCTGTCCAGTCCCTAATTAAACGGTCCTGTGGCCCATTGAATAACAGCCTACCTTTAAAATGGAGCCTTCCTAATTGTGTAGCTGCCATCATAGCACAACTATAAAGGGCCACTTGTAACTTGTAATAATTAAACCAAATTAACCTTGTTAATAGTTCTCTTTGTCTTAATTAGCATTGTGAAGGGACTTTGAGGTAAAGACAATATTAGGAAAACTGTAACATTCCAGGAACTGAAGCCGCAGCTGACACACTGTCGTATTGTGTGACCTCATTGAACTGGTCCATGGAATGGTGGTTAAACACAAGCAACGTATCTCTTGTTGTATTAATAATTGAGATGGTTGTTCCTCACTCGGGTAGATTAGCAGTGCACACTGATGGCCTGGGGTTATTTAAGGTACTGTAGTGTTTGTGTGTTGTAGTCCATGAGAAGCAGCCCGAATACAGTAGCATGAATGCACAAGGGTCATGTGAGGTCGGGGGCCTAATGATGCAGGTTCTATGCCTGTGAGGGCTTAACATGGGGATATGATATTAATGTGGTGGTCGCAGTGAATGTACTACACTAACAAGGCATTTATAGGGTCTTGATAAATTTCACTTATTCATTATGATTATCAATAATGCAATGACACTGCTTCATAAATAAAACACATGTCTTGTTTACTTCGTTAAAATATTTTTCTTTGTAACATTATTTCCATTCGTTGAAGTTTAAATAAAAAGGCACTGTGATAAACTGCTGTACTTATGAAGCTTACTCCAAATTTTAGATTAACACACAAGATTTATAGAGGTTGTCAGTGGTCTTGTTCAATTTGCAGAGAGTTTACTTCCAGATTCTCAGGGTGGGAAAACTTTTGTGTGATGCTTGAAAAGAAACAGGCTGTGCTTATTTGTGAATGAAGGGATTAGCTTGAACACTTCACCCCAACAAGGATCATGATCCTATCTGGTTGCCTAGACACATGGTTTTGTTTCTTAGGCAGCGTGAGAGCCTGGCGGGCTCCCACCTCAGTTGGACTGAGTAAGTGGCAGATGTATGAAAGCAGACCATGTTAAATCACATGAGTATACACATAGTGTCACTGTGGATGGCATAACAACCTCCAATCGCCCTCAATTACCCAACTTAATTTAAATGCCTATTAAGCAAGCAGCCCAATAATGTAAGAAATGTACATTTTTGTTTTGACCTGGCAAATTCCCACTATTCAGCCTTCTTCCCACAGACACAATGCACAGTCAACTCTCTGGCCATTCAGGAATACCATTGATTACATGGTATTTGCCCCATTGAGGGGCAAAGGTCAGGGGTCACCCAGTGCCTTAAACCTAAATCCCAGGCCCATTGTCTGGTTAAGGGTGAGAAAGCAGGGGGCAGTGATGGCCAACTTTAGGGCTTATTCTCTCATAAAGAAGCACCTCCGCACTTATTACTGGAGCTTACTGGAAAGACGACAACCGGGAACTCTTTTGTCTCCAAGGATCACACCATTGAACAGCAAGACAAAATACATGCCACCATAAATATTTCATTGTCTTGTGAGTTTTATGTTTAGACTTGGCTTTATTTTTGTTATTTTTATTTCCAGTGAAGGTTGTGCAGAAAGAAAATGAAGCAACTTGTGAGCTTTTGTCACCATGTGTCAGCCTGAGATCTAGAGTGAGGTTTGGTGACAGAATATTTGTCACTGTCTCTGCTCATGTTGGAGGATTCTTGGTGACAGAAAAAACGCATATAGATGAAGGAGTGTCTGGGAGTCTCGACACTTTACCTCCACTCCATTGTAAACTTAACTTTTAGAATAGACAACTCTGTGTTTAAAGCAGCAGAGCAGCCTTGAAAGCATATATATTATGCATTCTATGTATAAATAATGCTTCATTTTTTTTATTCTGCAAATGAATTAAATAACTCTGAAGTATCTAAAGCAAAGGATGTGTTATTCAGTCTGACAAAGGCTCTGCTTTCAGCTCACTACTGGGCATGTTGAAGCAGAGGCACTCCCCCTGCTGACCTCCAAATGTATTGCACCGTTATTGGGACTCGATCAGCTTCTATAACACCATAAAAAGCAGGAAAACCTGTTGAGTTTGGACATGTGTTAAATGCGTGCTATTTTTAGATCCATGATGATTCTGCAGTCTGAGTTAAGCATGACTAAGGCAGAAGGTAATGCTGTTTCACGAATGAAAGGATTTCCTATATGGTCAGCAGAGGAGAGGTGGGAGTGGGAGCAAAGGCTGTGTGAATGGTTGGGGGAGGGCTTTTGTCTTCCACTAAAATATTGTGATCCATGGGTGAGAGAAAGCCGTGGTCATTAGGCAACAACATAAAGACAGGGATTGTAGGAGCTGCACAAGGAACCTATGACTAATGGGCTTGGTCAATGAGGGCCTGAACCTCATTGTGTCTCTTTGTGCTAAAGTCCACAGGCTAAAGCCCTGAACAGGTGGAGTTCAGTCCAGCGGATCGCCTCCCCACAGGACTGTTAAGATCAGGGAATGCCTTTCATCCTGTCTTCTTTCTGTTAATGATTACGGAGCATCAGTTGGATTAGTGCTGAACAATGCTAATATTAAAATACAGAAGTGTTTGAAAAGCACCAAAAATGTTCAAATGTTCATTTACACCTAATTGTACTTTTACACACAAAAAAGTTACAAATTGTAATGTGGTTTCATATAATACATGAAGTGAATGTACGTGATTACATTTCCTTTCTTCTTTGAAAAGCCTTGTCTGTTAACTTGATTGAACCTAAAGCAAGTGTCTGACACTCTTCCCTCTTAGTATGAGTGTGCTGTATCCTTTTCCCCGCGTTAATTCCAATTTAATTGCCAGTTGCCTCAAGGCACTTCAATAACAGTAACAAATGATTTGATTTAGTGGACCTCATCAGACTGCATTTTAAATGCGACACAGCAACCCCACTTGAATTCCAATGAAGTGCTGGCACAGTCTTCTGTTTACTAATGATCCTCCGCTGGAGATGTCTGATTGAATCTGAGTCAGGACCAATGGGAGCTGCTAGCATTGTAAATGATCTGCAACCTGAGCAGACAGAGAAATAAGCAGCCCATAATCTCACATTAGAGCTTTAGTCTCAGTCCCATGAACACGACTAGTTAACCACTCGTTAAGTCGGACTCCTATGATGTGCATTCATGTGGATGCCAGTATGAATGTGGCTGCTGTCATACACAGCTTGTATTTCAAGCACTGAGAGCATGACAGCCAATGGATCTTCACATAGCCATTCTGACTTGAAGTAGTGTGCCAGCGTCTGCCTATCTGTATTCCTCTCCACACTCGGTGCAACAGGAAAGCAGCCCCAAAGAGATGCCAGGTCACACACAGGATTAAACTGGATTGTGTTTTTTCCTGCAGTCCTGCCTTTAATGGCTTGATATCACTGCTTAACATTCAGCACAGAGCACATGGTGTAGGCATCATTTAGGGTGGAGTCACTATCTGCCGCTCTTTGAGCACACAGACAGAGGACTTCATAGGCTGAGGCTGACTCCTGATGGGGAATGAAGAGAATAATTACACATCTAACACACCAGGAAGGAGCCATTGATTCTGTGATTGGCATGCTGTGCATTGTGTGGGAAATTCTTAAAGAAAACAATGTCTTTGATGGTTTAAAATAGAACATGTAAAGAGTTGAAAGTGCCTGTGGGCTTTCAGGAGAGTTAGTTTAGGTGCAGGCACTTGCTCTTTGAAAGAAGCTTTTCCCTCAGAGGACTCACACAAAGTTGAAGTGACCCAGTTTCCCCACTTAAGGCCCTGTACTGAAATAACTGTGTCTTGTGCGTTCTCCAGGGACTGACATGGCAGTGTTCTGTCTGCTGTGTGCAAAGCGCTTCCAGACTCAGAAGGCCCTGCAGCAGCACATGGAGGTCCACACTGGCATGCACAGCTACATCTGCAGCCACTGTGAGCGCCCATTCCCCAGCCACACCACGCTCAAAAGACACTTGCGCTCACACACAGGTAAGACCTCTGACACAATAGTCTTTAAAGACACAGTGGTAAAATCATTGGGGACAAAGGAAGACGGATGGCATTTTATTTTTAGACATGAGGTTATTTCTGTAGATTATCAGCTTTAGATTTGAGCTGCTTTGTATGCAGCCTCTTCCACCCTGATTTTTCTTTTTCTATAAGATGATGACTCACCTCTCTGATGACAGCACTGTACCGTTATGGCCGGTGCGTATTTTGGGCAATTTCATCCTGTTTATATTTTGGGTTCTTAGACAGCCTTTGGGCTTCTGCAATTCACGGCTGTCAGTTCTACTGTGGTTCACCCAAAATGATAGAGGAAACCCAAATAAATATTGAAAGAAAAGCAAATGGAAATGACTTGTCTGTGTGTTCTACCGAGGGTGAGTCTTAGTGCCGCAGGAGACGGAGAGATATTTACTGCCAAGATGTCCCCCTTTCTTCTTTTACCTTAAATAACACTCGCAGCTGTCAGGACGACTTGATGTCTAGACAGGAGAAATACATAATTGATGTGAAGAGACAGAAGTGAAGGGAGTTTTGGCCATGGCAGCGTATCTTGTTTGTATGCCTTTCTGCTTGGAAGTAACATTTTGTAAATGTCATCTGCTCCACAGTGGGGTGGGGGATCGGGGAGAATCGGCCTGTAATGAGGAGAGCAATGTATCCTCTGACTTGGCTGTTGCTGTGGACACTGAGATAATGAGGCACATAGGTCATTGGAGATGAGTCAAACTCTCAGCCTAGGAGAGAAATAGATTCTACAGTATAGAACAGAGCACATCAGGCCTGGAGTACTTGTATCAGCTATTAGCTGACAGCCAGGGGGAGTGTTTCATGGATGACCATCAGGGCATGACAGAGCAAAGAGACTGGCATGACCACATATGACCGGTGTATGTGTGCAAATAGCAGTGTGTGCCTGTTTCAGGAGACCACCCCTTTGAGTGTGAGTTCTGTGGGAGCTGCTTCAGAGATGATGGCACACTGAGGGGCCACAAGCGCATCCACACTGGGGAGAAGCCTTATGAGTGCAATGGCTGCGGCAAGAGGTTCAGCCTCAAACACCAGCTGGAGACACACTACCGCGTGCACACAGGTCCAGCTCACTTTGTTTTCCACCTTTATTGAGATATCTTTCATTCATATTTTAATCATTAGATGATTTTAGGGAGGATATTTTTTTACATTCAAATGTTAAGAAAATATCTTTTATTTATCATATTTTAGGGGAGAAGCCATTTGAGTGTAAGTTGTGTCATCAGCGCTCAAGAGACTATTCAGCGATGATCAAGCACCTGCGCACTCACAATGGAGCATCTCCATACCAGTGCACCATCTGCCAGGACTTCTGCCCCAGCCTGGCCGCCATGCAGAAGCACATGAAGGGTCACAACCCCGAGGAGGTGCCCCCCGACTGGAGGATAGAGAAGACCTACCTGTACGTCTGTTATGTCTAAGCAGGACTTGGACTGATCACACTGACACAATCACACTCCCTGTTCAATGATTTTTAAGGAAGTTTTTAGAACTGAAAAACAGGGAATTATAGTTTACAAGAGAATAACATTGTTTTGAATGACAATGTTTATTGTGGTAACCTGTATATGTAGGTGGATTTTTTTTTGTTTTTATCTGACTGGGTCAGGTATAAAGAACTTGGGCTAAACAAACCACGACAGTAGGTTACAATTGAAACAGCTGAAGCTGAAGTTTTGTCTGTTTAAAACGTAAAGGAAATTAAGTGTTAAATTTAAGACATTTCTTCAAAATAAGCAAAAACTCTGTGATAATCATGTGATAGATATTGCTGTTTGTTGTTGTGTTACTATAGTCCTGGTTCACACAGGACTGAACCTACAATCCATCTGTACTATTAGAGAAAATAACCATGGCTGCCACTGCCTGTGTGTAGCAGGAGAGCTTGTCACTTTCAGGATTGTGCATCATCTACAGGTCACATTTATTCCATGAAAGCTTCTTTGAGTTAACATTTTCTCCAGTTCTGTTTTTCTGCTTTGGTTTTATTTTTGGAGTTGTTCGTTTTGTGCATGTTTTACTTGAATGGCTGCCATGTTTTGACCTCATAAGCTTGAAATATTTAACTGCCTTGTCTATCTTGCAGTGGGTGTTCGTTCAAGCTCACACTTTTAAGTTTCTTGCAATGTAGTTGGTTTGCTATATATATGTTTCTTACCAAATATGTGCTGGTGTGTATCACAGGCAGCATCTCAAGATGATTTATAGTAGAGCAAGCTCTACCTCTGATTTTATTTTAAACCTACTGAAATTAGTTTGTCAAAACATTAATTTTCTTACTACCACCATTCAAAGTTTGATGGTCAACAATGTGTAAAAATGCCTCATGGCCTAATGTGTAGTTTTTTATTGTTACCTATATAGTACATATAGATGTCTTACAAAATCAAGAATCAGAATTTTCTATGAAAAGTTAAGAAAATGTGAAAATGAGTTTTTTTTCAATATGAAAAAATCTGACATTGTGTCATGAGCAGGTAATTGTTAATTGTAGTGTAGCTGTACTGTACAACTTGTCACGTTATTCCCTTATGTGAGCCTTACCGGCCTTATAGAGTTGAACTTGTTGTATTTTTGTATCACAGTAATTTGCTATTTGTTTACATTTGGTATGATTTGAGAGACATCTTACTGTGTGTTTTGTAAGTGTTGATACGACCCCTCCCTCGTGCCTCTTTTATAAGTAGAGCCTTGATGTGCTGAGTACATGGGTCTGTGCTATTGGTAGATGTTTCTGAGTGTTTGTTTATTGTTACTTAATTCAAATAGACTGCCATGTAGATCCACTCGTCTGAACATTGCAACTGGAAGCAACAAACTGTGATAGTGGCTGATACTCTGATGCAAGTTACAAGCAATTTCAATGTAAAAAGTCCACACTTGTCTCAAATATGTAGTTATTTTAAAGTGACAATAGACTGAGATCTTAAAATGAAACCAGTGAGTAAAACAAACCTTGGCGTCTGTGGGCATCCTCATGCCTTTTAAGTAGCCAACAACACTCAGTGCCATGAAAATACACATTCACTGTATCCACATGAACATGCACTAATGGAAATCCAATGGACCAAAAGAAACAGAGCACTTTGTGTGAAAAGGGGTTTTCTTTGATCTCTCTATGTTGTGATAATGCAGATGTCCTTTTATTTGATGTGTTCTACAAGGATGTGACTAGCATTGTTTAGATTTTGTCAATGTCTGTCTACCTCAGGGCCAGATCAAAGCTCGACCTGGTGTCCAATCAGGGTTGTTCTTCTTGCCATGTGTGCAGTAAACTCTCTCTTCATTACAGCTTTGTAACACAGTGTGTGAAAGTGTTATCCTCTGTGTGGATTCAGGCACAACTCTGTATGCATCAGTGTTCAGTGGCATGGTTCAAAAAAGAATAAAACTGTTTACCATTTTATGCATATTGTGTGTTTTTGTATGTGGTCACTGTTCTTTGTTTGCTGCCAAAAAATTATAGCTAAAACCTTCCCAGTATCATCTTAAATTGTTTACAAAGTTTGTGTGTCCTCTGGGTGACTTCTAAACAGCTGGACTGGATCCCAGCTCTGTGGTGACCTTTGATACAGAGGAGCAAAGCCACAGCTGGAGCCTGCAACAAGTGCAAATGTGAAGAAGAGAAGATGACTAAATCAAGTGTGTCTTAAGTCAAACCTTACGAGACTACTCCAGACCCCTATATTACAAGTGGACAGCAGCTAGTGTGTTCAACTGTTGTTGATACTTATGGCCTTTATTTGTTAAATCATTCATTTTTGCTGTAAAGTAGCCCTTGAGAGCACTACAAATGTTTTATTATGCAATCTATTTCCCAGGCCCACCACTGCAACCTGCACTGTTTACTGTTTTCCTTGTAAATAATGGGAGCACTCAAAAGCCCAAAAGGTTTCTCCAAGACACAAAACAATTACCACAAACATAAGGACTGAGCTTTATGGCAATCCTGCATGTTAGCCTGAAAAATGACGATAGTTTAAGCTGTACATTTTTAATCGTGATTTAGTTGCAAATGGTCAAAAAAATAGTACCAAGAACGCATAGTATAACACATTACTTTACACATTAGACTTTTCTTGTAATGTTAATGAAATCTAAGCTATCACCCCGTCAACAAATCCCCAAGATAATAATTGGCTTCACTGATGATTCAGATGGAGGGTCTACCACCTGCTTGTCTCCATGGAGATATTAGATGTTATTGCTTTTGGTGATGCTTCCAAACCAAGTTACCAGTCAGGTCTGTGGAAAGGAATGCTTGCTTACAATAAGAATGCATATTTTTCTATGATATTTTTGAGCAATGAATAAATAATAAATGACATATTGGCATACTGTGGAACATTCCAGGTCTTAGTCAATGACTAAGCACAACTATTAAAGTAGTCACTGACTATTTTGACAGCGGGTTATAATGTCAAAAAAGGAATAAAACAAAAAAAAACTAAAAAACTAAAAAGTAAATATTCAATTAAAATCTCAGACGTCTCTTTCATAAAAAAATGAACAAGTACTAGGGCCAGTCACATTAGTCTTAGTCCAGCCCTGATCTCAGCCTGCTCCAGTCTGAGAAGTGAGGGAGCAGATTGAGTGGGAGCCAGTGTTAATGCAATCGCCTCTGTTTAATTAGAGTAAGCGTGGTGGGCAGCTAAGGCAAACCACATTAGCTACCATCTGCTGTGCTCTTAGCCGCTCTCACCATCATTAGCTTGTACAAGACAAGACACAAACATATACATGACAGCTATTTATTCACCCTGCCACTTCCAATACTGCCATAACTGTATCCATTTAGACACTGCTGCGGAGATGTGCTCTGCTCAGCATTTAGGCCCGCAGTTCCCAACGACATACCCCCCTAAGCTTTGTTGCAGTAGTATAGGTATAAATATTACCATAGTTGTATGTGAATTATTTCTATTATACGTATATTATATTATTTTTTTAGTTTAATGATATTGATGTCCCAAATCGTCCAAAACATGAAATTGACAGCAAATATATATATTGTTTAATTCAAACACTATTCAATTTCACTTTCATTTAAAATCTGATATTGTTCCCCCAAGTCCCCTAGTCCTCACATCCCAGTAACCCAGGTTGGGAGACACTACCCTGATTGTATATTGTGCAGGAAAACAAAGCAGATTCAGTACAGCTTACATTAAAGTAGTCTAATGTTGCCCTATTGGGGTTTTAAAATACAGACAAAGCTAAAACAAACTGAACTGTTTAATACTAGGATGAGCACAACTAAAGCTATTCAAAAGTCAACCACAAGATGGCAGCATGGCACAAGTGCTGGGATGAAGGCCACAGTGGAGAGAGGATTTATATCTCCACAGAGGCTCCATTTGAAGGCAGCAGAGCTATACAATTACCCAGACCCAGAGGTGGTCAGGGTCTCACACTGAGCGGCATCATCATCTGTATCCAACCACAGCGCAGCCTCACTGTTTTTCTATAATGCAGTAGGGGGTAGATTATTTACAGATTGCTAAACACTATTTTCATTAATTATGCTATGATTAGTTGCTGTTAAAATACTCATAATGGCACCAAACAAAATATGCAAATATGTATATCTCTTAAGCGCAGCAGCAACACAACATGGCTTTCCAACATGAAGAACCCTCTATTTTTTTTAATAATACTTAAACAAAAAAGAGCTACTAAATTACTGAATCTTACAATCAGAGTAAAGTTATAATTATTGTCATATTGCTCAACATTTCAAACCTTTTAAACTGCACATTTTAGTGAATTTACCACAGTACAATGTTATAAAAAGGGAAAAGTAACTCTTGCCCCCATCTGTCAGTATAACATAATCACATTCTACAATTTGAAAATCACCAATATGAATTAAAAAAACTTGTGGTGTTGTTATGACTGTAATGTTGCCATGATAAGTTTGTCTCACTCATTTGGACATGGTGTTCTATGGCAACAGCATTTTCTAAACAGGCTTCGGTAGAGCTATCTTTGTCTGTGTCTTGTCCAACCATTGATGCTGTCTCTGCAGGAGATCACGGAAAAATATAAGCCAGATATAAACAACTCACTGAATCTGTAAATGTGGTGGGCTGGACTCTGCACAGAAAGCTGTCTTCTTCTGCAGTGTTCTAGCTGGACAGAATATGTGATTGACAGACTGCCACTGGTGTTGGAGGTTTTGGCCTCAGAAACAGGAATTCAGACTAAAGGCTGAGAGAAGAGCAGAGTTGATCCAATCTCAGCACAGCAGACAGGACAAGACTCATGCAAGACCTAAGCCAGCTACGCTTCTAAACTCATAAATGTCCCAACTTAATTAGGATGCAATATTGAAGTTGTGAAAATAAAATAAACCAGAAGAGGGAGACACACTGCAAATAGTCAATCATTCAAGTAGCCTTGTTGCAGGTGGATCTCACCTTTACTCTGCAATTTCCCATTTTAAATTTCACCATTAAATGCATCTACTTTCATTTTTTAATCTCTGACTGCACTGCTAAGGTAACTACTGACAGTTGGAAGAGAAGCCAATAAGCTTTTAGTTTGATTGAATCTCAATGGTTGTATTATCTCAAAATTGTGGATTTGCATCTTCTATGTTTTTAATCAATCAATTAAATGTGTTCTTCCATGTGCCACTTACTTATACATTATATATTATTGTATTGTATTATGCCCTTATTGTTATACATGTCCCTTAGCCAAAAAAAAAAACACACAAAAAACAAAAAAAATACAAATAAATAAATTAAGAATTTCACATGGGCAAACAGCAAAAACTGTATACCTCAGGGCAAACTCCCTTCGTCTTCTGAAAGCTGCACTATACAGAAATGACAGGGTTTCTTATCTACAGTTAGTTTGATACGATCGGACACTTGAGTCATTCTTAGAGCCGTTTTTCCTGTTACAGTCGTCCTAAGAGAACAAGCAGAACTTCGGCGTGTGAAAATAGGACAGGGAAAGAGCAGTGGACAGAACAGATGTGAGTCTGTGCTCGAGTGCTAAAAGATGAGCTCAGGATTTTAAATGACAGCAAATGGACAAGATATGAGACTTTTCAACAATCTGCAATAATGACCTTCTCCCTGAACTTACAAACTGTCAGGTAATAAGTGGTCGTGCTGTGAAAGTGGACAGCTTTTGGCACAGGTAAAAGGGTTTCCTAGCAACCCAGGGTCCTATCAATGTCCAGCTCGCAGGTATCTCTGGAGATGTTCTGTCGACAAAGACCTGGTTCAGCCTGCAGCTTGCACCGGCCCCATGATCCCACAGGGCAAACAACAGCCTCATTCTCTGCACCACTGCTGACCTCATTGTCTCTTTGTCCAGGGAAAATCCACACTTGCATTCTGTTAAATGGAGCATCAACTGTGAGTGGACCAGACCTGTGCCTCCGCTCGGCCTGCAGATGAGCCCAAATACAGGTGCCTTTAGCGGGGATTATAAGGAAGGAAAACATGGTAAGAACCAAACCACTCAACTTTCAACTACCTTCTTTACCTTTAACCATCTAAAGTGAAGACTGCTTATATACCTTTACCTATTCTAATAGACACTAATCTTTCCTTTCTTCAAACACACGGTACCATAATGTAACCTGCCAAAACCTACCTCTATAATATTGTTTCAAAGCTTTTAACACTATCAGTAGTTTTAGACACTGTATAGTATGGTTGGGACAGTCTGTTCCAGGGGTTCACTGTTTACATTAGCTAAACCACATAGTCTGTTGTCTCCTTGGGCATGACACTGTTTTGCCCCAGAAAAAGCTACTGACACGTGTATGTACTAGATTAAAACTATTATTGGTATTTATTCACAAAATTATGTCTTGTAAAAGTGAAATTGTTCAGCCATCAAATCCAAACAGGCTGATACTGCCTTTTATTAGTGACTTTTACCGTCATCAATCTGATGTGGAGTTGGATGACCTCCTCTGACCCTTGTGCTTACAGAGTAGTGATGGGCAGTGTTTATCAGTGATTGAAAACCCCGCAGTTGTGACTCCAACCTTTGACAAAACATCAGGACTGGAGGACACCAAAGACGTGCCGAACAGAACCTGGTTTCATTCTTTTGGTGAGCGCCTAGATTCTTAACATCTCTGGTAATCATTACTGTCTTTGTATTACATTGCAATGTCCTGTTAGCTTCTGCTCCAGCCCACAGACTGGTGAGGTGTATGGCTGCATTGTGTGCTGTCGGACTGCTGGGGGGTCTGGCAGTTGGGGTCTGGTTTCTGGGTGAGTGCAACAGATTCTGTTACTGCATAATGCATTACATTCCACATACATCAATTCAGCCACATGTAATAATGATTGTGCCCATATGTTATAATGATGTCTGCTTATATTGTTGTTTTTTTTTTATGCAGTCAAACTACTCCTAAAGCCTTCTTCCACTCACAGTCCAGTGGGCTTGGGTGACACCAAAGAAACCTCTTTCTGCAATGTAACTGAAGACATTTCTATCTCTGACTCCAGAAAAGGTTTGTTTTCACCAAGATCTGTATTCATTCAGCATCAAGATAGAAGTAGTGAGCTGTGTGTGTGTTAGTGCATGTGTGTGCACAAAGTTACACTACTAGTTGGACTAACTGAGCAGCACCATTACTATTCAAAGAGCCACTTCATGTTACACTGACACATGAACACAGTGCATAATTGTCCGTTTGTAATGCCTACATTAAAATTGGTATTTGCGTTTTCTATGGACTTGTGTTATAGCTTATTGAGAGCTTATCTCTGGAGGGATTTTGAATGAATCAGGTTCAGTGTTTTACAGAATCAGTCCGGAGAACTCTGTCCTGGAGATCCAGCTGAGCAAAGTGCCCACATGGCTGCCTGTGTGCTACGAGAGGTGGAACTCTTCTCTGGGAACATTGGTCTGTCGACAGCTGGGCTATCTCAGGTATGTGCACTGCTTTGACACACAATGGAAAGTTTGCTGCACAAATAGTGGAAATTGCCTTGTTTTTAAGTCGCAAAAACAAATGATGTAACGTGACATTTTCTGAATACAAACTACACATTTTTTAATATGTTCCTTTTTCAGTTTAACAAAACATAAAGGAGTAAATCTTACAGACATTGGACCAAGCTACACTGATGGTTTTATACAAATTACCCCAGAAAACAAAAGTGGACTGGAAAATATGTGGCAGCTAAGGTAAAGCACGCTGTTGAAACATAACACATTGATTATGCATCATTAGTTACCCATTTTGTTCTCATTTAGGGGGAGTTGTATAACGGGGAAGGTTATCGCTTTACAATGTTCTGGTGAGCTAATTTACCTTTTTCGGACTTGTCCTGAAATACAAAAGTCTACAGTTGTTTAGTGATTCTGCAGTAAAGGTGCACGTGGAAGGCAGACCCGGTGATGGATGACACCTGCTGCAGCAGTGTTACACCTTTTCGTGGTCAGGCCTGATGAATGTCTCTCTGTGCAGAGTGTGGGACCAGGGCGAAGCTGCCCAGAATAATCGGAGGCGTCGAGGCCGCACTGGGCAGGTGGCCGTGGCAGGTCAGTCTTTACTACAGCAACCGCCACAACTGTGGAGGCTCCATCATCACCAGGCACTGGGTCGTCACAGCAGCACATTGTGTTCACAAGTAAGCCCTCTGACCTTCTCAGTGCCAAAGTTCAAAGGTTACTCACGTCACTTGTAATCAGTTTTACCAGCTG
Source organism: Periophthalmus modestus (assembly GCA_019594935.1). NCBI lineage: Eukaryota > Metazoa > Chordata > Actinopteri > Gobiiformes > Gobiidae > Periophthalmus > Periophthalmus modestus. Next base: position 22,325,584 of record JAIEZT010000016.1, read on the forward strand.
CAGCACCATAATATTAGATTATTCCCTGACACTGGTGCCTGTCTTCTGACAGCTACAGACTCCCTCAGGTGTCCAACTGGGTGGTCTATGCTGGCCTTGTCACACGCAGCTCGGCTAAAATGACTCAGCGCACTGGATACGCTGTAGAAAAAATTATCTACAACAAAAACTACAACCACAGAAGCCATGACAGTGACATAGCCCTGATGAAGCTGCGCACTCCACTGAATTTCTCAGGTCAGTTATGCTGCATCAAAATACTAAAATACTGACTTGATGCTTCAATGTAAAACACCCTTTAAAACACAATTAGCTTAAAAGACTGAATTACACTGATATGTACAGAAACATAAACTAAATTCACTAGGAATTGTAATTTGTAAAATAATTTTGTACAGATACAATAAGACCAGTGTGCTTGCCACAGTACGACTATGATCTACCAGGAGGAACACAGTGCTGGATTTCTGGATGGGGTTACACACAACCAGATGGCAGTAAGTTCCACACAACAACAACTATACACAACATAAAATGTTTTCTCAATATATCCTGTAATGATGAGGAAACTATTTCATTTGTAGTACAATCACCAGACACTTTAAAAGAAGCTCCTGTTCCTATAATAAGCACCAAAAAGTGTAACAGCTCCTGCATGTATAACGGTGAAATCACATCACGGATGCTTTGTGCGGGATACACAGAGGGAAAAGTGGACGCCTGTCAGGTCAGACACACTTGAGCTCTATGCTAATATGTATCCTGTGTGATTTACAGTAGACACAAACATTGGGACATGAGGAAATCAGAGGTGATGTGTGCATACCTTTCAGGGTGACAGCGGGGGACCACTGGTGTGCCAGGATGATAACGTATGGAGGCTGGTGGGAGTTGTCAGCTGGGGGACAGGCTGTGCAGAACCTAATCATCCCGGTGTCTACACCAAAGTGACTGAATTCTTGGGCTGGATCTATGACATGATTGAGGTGAGACAATAGTTTACAAAATGACAGTATCACAAACAGTATCACACCAGCCTATTGATGATGCTTAATAAATGTTTGTGTATGTATGTTTGTTTTGTGCTTGCAGAATTACTGAGGATACATCAGGGTTAGTCTAATCATGGGTTTCAGGCAAATGATTCTGCTGGAAACATGGCTTATGTTGGTTGTACCTAAGCTTAAAAGTATTTAAAGACCTAATGCATATTTTTGTTATATTTTTATGTATTAAGTATCAGTATATAATGCATATGTTATTTAAAATAAATAAAAAGAAAATCCTTGAATTTTACTTTCTGTAGTTTCAAGCTGCAGGTGCTCTCTTCACCACCAGGGGGCGATGGTAAAGCGCTTGTTTGACTAAGGACTTCCACTGTTACCATGGAAACGGACAACAGCAACTTTGCTAAGCAGCTGAACTTAACAAGCTAATTTACACGCTACTTTAGCCAACCAATGATACAAGTTCAATTTTAAATGTTAGGCAATAAGTTAACTATCTAGGACAGAAAATACGCACCATAAGAATAATACATTTTGTTTGCACTTGTTCATAGACCAAGAATTTGAAAGTTCAAGCTAGTTGCGTTGAAGTTAGCTTACTTTGCCAAGATAATAATGCCATCTTCGGGGAGTAGTAAAGAGGACGTTCTGCAGCAAGTAAACCAGTTCTGGTCTATGTTGGATGATCTTTGTCGAGATGATCCAGAGGCATATCGCAAATTTATAGACAAACAAATGAAAGAAGGAGCAGAATTCAGCGCTGCGCCTGAGCTGCACTCCTGCATCTGCACACACATCCTGGTAAGATGCAAGCACAGCCGCCTACGTGTCTGAAGCTAACAGTTTGATAGCACCAGTGGGTCCAGTAATCCTGATTACACTTGATTTAATATGGATTCTCCAATTGTGTTATCTTTTCTAAATGTACATTAGCATACACATTTCAATAAAGTAGGGAAACCATCAGAGAACAACATATGTGCAGTTTGTCACACTGCATTAGTCAAATGATTTATTGATTTCTTCCAAAGTGTTGTCTGTAGTCTATTATTTGCTTGAAAAGGTACAGCAAAGTATTTAAATCAACATTTTAGATACTAGTTATGTGTGTGGATGTATGTTTCTCCAGTTCAGTGGCCCTCAGAGGGGTCACTGCAGACGGGCCCCCAGAGGTTTTCTTAAAAGAGAGTTAAATGCCTCTATAAAGTATTCATTATATTTTTCCTTGTAAGACAATAGCTTGTTGAAAAAGGCTGTGAAATATCGATTTAATGTAGTATTTAGGGCCTAACGAAGTGAAGAAGCCTGCAGATGCATTTCTACTTATATTTGTATAAACTGTATATTGTGTATTTTGTATGCTGTATGTATGTAAGGCCCTTTGTTATGAATTTTTTATACTTTTACCATTATCTCTGACAGTTTATCCATAGGTTTCAGAATAATGAATACTTAGGACCGTAGCATTAATAATTAACAATTTAATATAACTAAAAACTTGAATGGTTGAAATTTGTTGTAATGTTGCATATTAGGAAGCTAAAACCCATGAATACTATATTTTCTCTCCTAGAAGAATATGCAGGCCTCTTACACATTCACAACACAATGCAGCACACTATTAGAATCTACAGCTAAACATGTCATGTAGGCATTAGGCTGTACTGTAGTGTATTAATCACTTGTCTGTGCTCTTGTGTTGATGAGAGATTTAAATGACAGAGTGTTTTTATGATAGGGCTGTAAAAAGCATGAAGTGTTCCAAGTGTGCCCCATATGGAGCTGTCTCATCTGTCTCTTGTTTATAGGTTTGAAATTGTATGTTTCACCAATTATTTACGATACAACATCTGTGTCCTCAACAGGAACCAAATCGAGGGCTGCTCTACATCAACCTGTGTAGCTGGAAACGTGTGCCAGCTCCCCAGCACCCCGGAAAGCCATTACCCTTGTACGCTGGTAAACTAGAAACAGAGGATAAAGGAGGTCAAGGTAAAGAAAGAAACACATCCACACGGCATTATAAGTACAGTGTTTGATATGACTATTAAACCTGTGTGGATTCACCTGCAGGACCCTACTCCGTGCTAGATGTCGCAGTAAATCCCTCGCTACTAAAGGAGTGTAAGCCCAGTAAAACAGAGATGAACCAGCTCTACATGCTCCTCTTGAACTTTGTACAGCAGGAGCACAACCTCAAGTTATCTCAACAGTATACTTCTGTTAGCCCCAGAAGTACCACACAGGACTTGTACCATCGCCTTGGATTTCAACAGTGGCCTAGTATGGACAATAAAGAAGACATTGGAGGAGAAATTGGTATTATACAAGAGATAGAAATGCTTTCAGTGGTTGATATTGTGTACCCTTTGCAGTCCAGTGTAATACAGTGTTTTGTAATGCAGAAAAAAAAAAAAAAAAACAACACTGGTAGATCTGTACTCATTATTTGCACTGTCAGTAGTGTATATTTTAAGAACAGCCTAGAAACTAACAACATATCACAACATATCCCTGGTTACACTATAGTACTGAAACCAAACTTTTATAAAGTAAATATAGTATAAAAATATATACTTTTATAATTAGACATAATGCACAGTCAGTTTCCCTAATAACACACTGGCAGACTATATGATTTGTATATATGTTTGGCTTATTTCTTTTCAGTGGTGGAAAGTGTCTAATTACACCCATGGTTACATTTAGCTTTAAACTGTTTCATTTATATATAATACTGATCCAAAATGCTGCAAAAAATCTGTTAAAAAGTAATTAGTACTCTGAGTAGTATTTTTACAACTGTGGAAGCAGTAATTGTACCTGTAATCGAGTACATTTTTAGCCATGTAACTGTACTTTTACTTGAGAACAACTTTGCAGTACTCTTTCCACCACTGCTTATTTGCTATGGTGTTAGAATGATGATGCCGAAGGAAAATTACCATCCAAACTCTTATTTTAATATTAATATGCCTTGTCTATTTTCTCAGACTGTCAAACACCAGCTTCCCTCCTGCAGAAAATCTCTACCCTATATACAGAGAAAGAAGAGGAGATCCTCGTTGCTCCTAAACCTACGGAGCCTAAAAAAAAAAACTTGATCCAAGTCATCTCCTCCACACTTGTGCAGCCACAGAGGCCAGAGTACCTGCTCGAGGTGAGGCCTGATGCAGCAGGCGCTCCTCGCTGTGTGGACCTGACAGTGGAACTGCCAAAGGTTTCTAATATGTCAGAATGCCAACTGCGGATCTCCAAGGTTAGTACTTTTGCACAACCTTGAACAATGTTATAATGAACGTCTGGCTCCACAGTCCAGTGAATGTCAGAGCATAGTATGAGCTCATGAAAAATACATTATCGCCCTCAGTGCTTTTGGTTTTGCTTTTGTGGGTTGTCTGTATGAGGCATCTGGGCTGAAATTGTTTCTCTTTTGGAAGGATGATGTCTTATTGGAAGTGGAAGATGTGTACCATTTGCTTCTGGATTTTCCTAATCTTGTTGATGAAGATTCGGCAACTGCTGTATTTAACAAGAAGAAAAGACAATTGACCTTGAGAGTTAACGTTTTATAGTTTTAAGTTTTATTACTAGATTTGAGGAGAGTTTCAATTGATTTCCTAAAGGAAAGTGCAGTTTTTGTAACTTTTCTGGTTAAAGGTCCTCCATATGCTGACTCCATGATGCTATTTCTTGCTGGAATGGTCCACAGTTTCACATTAAACGCATCTATCTCCATGAAAACATGCTGTGATACCACCAGGCCAAGTTACAGGTCAGACCTGTTGAGCGGGAACCCCGCTCACAATAAGAAAGCATAGTAAAAGAATCATTAAAATCTCTCAACTAGACAAAAAGTTGTAGGAATGAAGACGTGTCACTGCTCATCCAAGCTGCTGCTTCAGCTCTGGTCAACCAGAACTGAAGAAGCAGCTTACCTGGATACCTGGATGCCCTGGTGGATTACACAGATGATAAGACAGCATGTTAGCAAGGTACTTTTACCATTAAAACTTCTTATTCAATAAATGCAAGATAGATAAGTTTAATGTCATCCTCTGAAACATTCAAGCCAAACCAATAATATCCCCATAGAGACATGCGGATACTACTATATAATTGTATTTTTTGTGAAATAAATAACTGTGATATATGATTTAGCTTTTTCTCTTGGCATGTGAATTAAAAATACTCAATATTTAGATAAATACTACTGACTTATTTATTTTTGCAGTGTACCCATTTTCTGAAGTCAAAAAATCCCACTATGGGTCGTCAAAGCCTATTTACTGCAATAATTGACCTAATTAGTACAATGATACATGTATAGTTTGTCTGTGATGGTGTGGGTGTAGGGGTGGGCTGCATAATGATGTAGAGATGCAGTGGTTCACATGACTGTATAATTAGGCAATAACCGACAACAACTGATCCATGCAGTCATTTGTGTTTATTAATTTAAACATGGAACACTATTTGGCAACGTGAACATGTGGAAAAACAGTAAACACAATTGTAAGCTTGGCAAACTTTGCACTTACGAGCTTATACAAGATATGAGTGGCAATGTTGTCATGTAAAATACCTTGTCAAACTTTCACATATTGCATTAAGAACAATTTAACAATCATCATCGTAATGCATATGAGATGGCGAACTTTGTGTTTGTGAGATGTGCTTTGCCTGAATATACAATAAAAATATGTTTGATGCCATTCTGTATTTAAATAGTGAGCTTGAGAACTTCATTTTTAAAAGTCAGGTTACATCCATTGGTCCCAGGTCATTGTCTTGTATTTCTTAAAGCATTGTTAAATTACAATCACAAATAATATTATAGTGGTTTCAGGTGTTCAGTCCAGTGAGTTTTTTTTTCCAGAGGTGTATAGTTCGGCTGTCTACCTCCTCTCTCCATGGTCTTCTTCAACCCATGCCACAATCTTCCCCTCCCAGCCGGGCACAACTGCTCCATCTTGAAAAACCTACACGTGGTACGTTCACCATTTACATATCAGAGAAGAAATATACATGAATAACGAACAAAGATCCAGACACTAACTGAAAATGAGAACTCGTGATATCAGTGTCTTTGGGATGTAAATGAGTTCTTCAGCAGTGTTTTGAAGTATAGGGTAGACACGCTGAGACTATTATTAGCATATTATACCCCATAGTTGGCATTTATTTGCCTAGTGAAGTTGAGCGGAGAAGAAGTAGTTGCTATAATTTTCCTACCTCTTCTTTGACGGTGCCAAACTCTGGGTCAAGGGCTTTGAAGTGGTATCTGAAACTGCCTTGTCGGTCCACAGCGGCCTTGAAGTCTCTCAGTGTCACTTCACCCAGCCTGTGAGTACAAGCCATCATTCATTATCAGTGCACATGCACTAGCACACGCCCACATACACATTAAACTCCTCCAGCATAAACATTTAAAGAGCCAGACCACAGAAGCAAGCATTTATAGTCCTGGTCGTCAACCCAGTGCCCTCAGCCTGCAGCTTTTACTAAATATAATTAATCTCAAATGGCATTTTGGATATATCAAGCAAAAACAATAACCATCAGCACATTGTAAAATTACCTTTTCGGGATGTTAATCAGAAAGGGGGTGAGCGAGCGATCAGTGAAGTAGAGCACTTTGGTGGAGACAGCTGTGTCCAACCCCGGGCTGCTTTGGGAGTGTGCCATTTCTGAGAATAATTATACAAAACAGCAGACATAGCTTTTCTCAATCCCACTCTTCAATAGCAGTAGATTCAAAGTCAATAATGCCCTGAACACATCGGGGTGTAATTAAAAAGCGTATTTGATTTAACAGTCAGATGAGATGTGGCAGGAGGTGATAAATTCAACAAAACAAAGATTTGAGTTGCCTCACTTGAGCCTTGTGGCCAGGAGTCACGGTCTGTGGAATTGGCTCTGCGTCCTGGAGATTTGAAATCCTCCTACAAGAGAGGGTTATTACTCAGGATCAGCACACTCATGTACTGTAAGTATTTGTGGATTTCTGCTCAGAGAGGGCATGTGCACTTCGTACTCCTCTGTCCTGTCTAAGCTGGGTGTCCAGTGAGTGTAAGCGGTCCATGAGACTGGCCACGCCCTGCTCCAAAGTGTCCAACGTGTGATGCTGCGGGTCATGACCAGAGAAACTGTCCCGTAAACTGCGCAGAGCTTCTCTCACGAGCTGCAACTCCTCCCCCTGTGAACAAGCCATACAGTACCTTTAATCTCACTCAGACATACAAAGTGGGTAAAAGGAAATTCCACCAAACATGCACCATCAAATATGTGTGTATATACAGGAAGTGTGAGCATTTGTACCCGTCCAAGGTTGACTTCATGTGCTTTATATGGCGCTTCATCAGGCTTCTGTTGCTGCATTAATCGCTCCCTCCTCCCGACCTGCTGCAGATGTGACAAGTCCAATGAATGCCATAAATCATCAGCAGCACACACATAAATACACGTGTGTACCCTGAGAGTACACCAAGGTATAAATAATAAAAGACAATACCTCATATTCGCTCAGTAATTTGCTCCGTTCACTCAATTTGTGTTTGAGCTCTGCCTGCAAACACAACACATCACGCTGAAGAATGAAGGCACCATTGTTTTCACATTAGCTGCAGCCTGCGGTCAGTCAGGACACATAGTACGGTGTCAAACGGATATCATAACTTGTCTCACATTTTCCCCTTCCAGCTGATCTTTGGCCATGGTGCACCTGAGCAGCTCCTGCTTGAGCTGCAACACTGTGTCCTCCTGCACTGCCAGGCGCTGCTGCAGAGCATCCTAATGAGACAGGAATACATCAAAGAAATGGAAGCAGCAGAAGACCAGAATACTGATAGTCCTCATACACCTGCCTTATTGGCAGCATGCGACCATCACCATGTTCAATAAAACATGAATATTTACAGATCAAATATCACGCCGTAATATTGGAAAATACTAGGGGCCTTATTAAATGATACAGTTTCATCCTTTTTACTCACACACAGGAGGCCACATGAATAAGTAATATAGAAGTACACTATACCTTGATGGCCTGAACGTGGCGCACTTCCTGTTTGTGTCTCAGAAGCTCCCTCTAAAATCATAAGAAGTTTAGCATCGTAGTAATAAATGACATTGTTTCTCATCTCTATAATGTAAATTCAGATTTGTGTACTGTACCTTAAGATCAAGGGCCTCTTCCACACTTTGGTCCAAACGGCTCCGGATTAAAACCTTCAAAGAAAAACTGAATAAGTAGCATGTGTGATCTGTGTGGTCTCCATGACAGCTAAGACTACAAGATCAGAGAGATTCAGCTGTGCTGTGTATAACGGTGACAGATCACAGAAAGGTGACAGATCACAGAAAAGATTAAGAGAGATGATTTATTCTTTAGGTTTTGTCTCCGTTCAGTTTTTATACAACTTTTTTGTTTTAATATAACTGAAATGATGCTGTTAAAATATATATTCAAATGTCACAATAATATCGTTATCATCATAATGAACAGCCATATTAGACACAATATGTTACAATATTTTCCAATATCGTGCAGCCCTAAAACACATTTAATTAAATTTGACAGAGAGATGGCGCTGTACCAGTTGCTGTTCAGTGTTGGCTCGGCTATCTCCGTAGCTTGTGGTTCCCTCCTGGTCCTCTTCAGGCAGAGAGCCGTGAAGCAGCAGAGCCTGTGAAAACAAACACAGTGTTTGTAAAGAGGATTTAAAATGTCCAAAGCCGTGATAGATATCTATACTGAACAACTTCTACTGACATAATCACAAAAATCAATAAAACCACCACTAATGACCTGACTAATTGTTGTGCAAATGCACACACACAGAAGCTGCAAAGTAAATAAGATTCATTATTTAAAGGGGTCCACTAAAAGTAGAGGATACTGCTTTGCCTGGAATGTTCCATGATATGGCATTAAAATATCAATCTCTTATTAATTCAATTAATGGTGTATTTACTGTTCAAAGATACCTTGACAAACAAGCATTGTTACTGTGAGACCAGAAAACTTACACAGGGTACCATTAACTTCAACATTACTGGGTCCACATTAAACTGAGTAGACCTCAAGCTCTAGTCAAGACACAAGTCCACAAACTCAATGCACTGTTTTGGTCTTGCATTATTACTAAATTGTGAACAGAACTGGATTGAATAAATTGTGACATGTGGTGGTGATTCAGAGCCTTGGGGTATGCCTAAAGCAGCCAAAATACAAATTAAAATAAAACATGATTTGCATAATGCTGTATTTGCATTTCATTGATTTAATAATATTTGTTTGAGAATCATAGTCTTACAATGATAAATACTGTATAGATAAGATTTCCAAACAGTAGCTCCACAAAAGCAGAGAACCTTGATATACGAGCATGATTAAACACATTCACTCAACCAACATTCAGTGATATTCTATACATTATGACATAACACGTACAGCTGAGAAACAAAAAGGGCAGAACAATTACGGCCGTGTCAGGCTTCATAGTGAGACAAATCAAAACAGGTCTGTAATTACTTTGAATATCTGACAGAACGTCAGTTAGGCATGCATTTCCACAGCATTAGGGAGAACTTCCCCAGGGAGATTAACAAGGCCATATCGGGAGAAAGTTTTAAAAATCAGACATCCATTGATTGAGCCTTAAGGTCAAAGTCAATTTGTATTGACTTTTCTATGCAAGGATAGACAGGATTATGTGTAGGTGGTCATCCCATGGCCATGATACAGAGTAGGCACATTACTCTATAATGAATGTAGACGGCAAAGCTTTTAATTCCAAGGAGTCAAGTAAGATGTGAAAATGGTGTAATTTAACAGTGACCTAATAGAAATTGTTTTTGATTATCTTATATATTTTTAATTAACTTCAGGAATCCCCCATGAGCAACGGATTAATGTAGGAGGCATGTGTACTATTGAGAGGAAAAGAGTCAAGTTTTAATTCAGAATTGAGATGTCACCATGACTTTTGGACAGAACCTTCATGTGTGAAACATTCATATAAAGAAATGTTTTGATATCACCCTGTAGTATGTGTGAGTGACTCTGCAGAGCCTGTGTTCATGCTTTGATCATGTAAGAGAACTAGTTTGGGTCTTTTAGTTGCTCAAATACCTGAAGTCGGAACACCATCCTCCGCGCCTCATGCATCTCCTTCTCCAGCTGCTCCTGGTGGGCGTCCAGCTGCTCCACCCAGGATCTGTCCCCCTCCTGCCCCCCCTCCTGCCCCCCCTCCTGCCCCAGGGATGGGCACAAGCCACAAAGCAGCACCTCCTCTGAAATAGAAACACACAACAGGGAATGAAAGAGGTGGAGTATTTAGAAGATGTAATTAGTTGCCTTCCATGTTACTACTGTGGCATATTTTGTGTATTATTGCTGATAAAAATGCCAAATAGGCGTAACAAGACCTACAAAAGGTGAATTCAATAGTAAAAGGTCTTTGTCAGCGGGTGATTTTTGTTAGGCAAGTTATTATTTTGTTCTCAATATCACTCATTGGCATTTGAGTGAAGATTACATCATGCCCACTGTCCCTCTTGTGGTTGTTTTCTTATTTTCCAACAGTCTCTAACTTGTCAGACAGAAATCAGCATTGGCGAACCAGCTTATAGCCTTATCTAATTTATAGTGATGATTTTTTTTTAACACTGTAAAAAGTATACAAGCCAGGAGGTTCACCTTTTGCTTTGCTTTTAGTAGTACTAGTATCCACAGTGTGTATTCTGTACTGTGCTATGTGTCCCAACCTGCAGTCGACTTCTTCTCTGTCACTTCTGATTGGTCCTCGTGACATTCCCCTTGGACCTCGGAGATGTCATTGGCCGTTTCGTCTTTCGATCCATCTGTGGTTTGGGTGATAACATACTCCTCTTTGGGAGTGTGTGCAGGGCTGGCTGAGGAGAGGCTGAAACAGATGGTGGGTACAAGCAGCAGTCAGTGAATTTGCATTTCCTGCCTGAAGATATGACATAAATAGACCAAGGTACATAAAAAAGAAATACAGAAATAGTCCCCCGCGGTGCCACACAGAATAGTGCCTTACACCACATAGGCAAAACATGTAAGCTATAAACATTTTTAGCATTCATTTGTTACTGTGCATCACTGACTCTTGAACAATTTGCAAGTATAATATTTAGATACTGTTTCAAAAACCACTGTCCAAGAAGGAATGCATCCAACTCTGTCATGTTTCACGCAGGAAATTCTTGACATAGTTCGCTCCCCCTTTGGCTATAATTTCAAAACATTATGCAGCACGCTTTGTGAATGGCTTATGTAGCTTGTGTTTTGTAAGTTCAGAAAAAGCACCCCCAGCAGCTGTCATCTCCACTTGGTTTTGTTTAAAGAAAGACTATGCAGCCATTATGCCCTGTGCCTTAAAGCATTATTCTGTTTTAGAGGGGGAAACTCTCTTGTAGTTTGATTTGTAAATGGAAAACAAGTGAATGTACAGAGTGGAACAGAAAATCATATCCTTGGTCTTCAAGCTACAAATACATGAGTGGTAAGTATCCGTCTGAGGCTAAATTTAGAAAGCCTTGAAATCTCTGCTGGCCTAGGCATTTGCACGGTTTACCATGTCATGAGCAAACATATGCAGTGAGATCCAGATGTGGACCAATGGGATTTTCTACTTATCCAAAGGCATTAGTCTGCAAAATTAATAACAGCTCATGCTTAGCACAAAACAGATGCTCTATGTTATTTTTGCTGATCTCTGTCTTCAAACAACCAAACTGGTACAAGTTTATCAATACATGTCAAAAAAGACAAAAAGCAGAAATCCAAATTCTAAGATATCTCCTGCAGAATGTTCTTGCTGTGTTTTCAACAAGATTAATTGCAGTGGGTCATGTTAAAGCAAGAGGTGAGCATCTTATCTCCTGCTGCATTGATTCTTCCTTAGTGTTTGTCTAAAGGGGATCAAAGCCAACAACTAATCTTGCCATTGCAGACGATGACATTTTAAAGATAGTCTCAGGCTTCAACTCAATAAATGTGTACTGATGATGTTACCCACTTATCTGTAACACACAATACAATACACTACAATCCTTATAGACTAGGAATAACACGTGCAAAATATTTTTACTGGTATTTTTATTGTTAAATATTCAGTATATGTTGTTGAATTCATAAATAATGGATGGAAGTTATCTTTTAATAAAGCAATGCAGGCTGATAATTGATTTAATTTAATTCTTGGATAAAATGGATGATCGGCTACAGGAAGTTGGCCGTTGCTAGGCAATAGCAGCCTTGCACAGAAACATGCAGGGACACACCCACACCTCCTGCTCTGAACATTGAACAATAAGCTTTGAGCATTAACGTCATGTTGTCATAGGGAATGCACCTTTATCACAGAGAGAGCACTTGCTTATTAAGATAATGTCAGGCCTATCACATGTGGCACTCAGCATCAGACAAGAATGATAGCAGGCAGAGCAATGGCAATGAACGAACAGCACTTACCATTTCATCTGTTTGGCCCCCATGCTGCTTGTCACAGGCTTAACCTCCGCTACATCCACAGAGCTGCATCTGGGTGATGCTCTGCTTCTGAGTCAGGACCATAGCCCAAACACAGCCAGGGGCAGCAGGGAGGGGAGTCTGCACGGCGCACACTGTGTTCAATCACAAGTAACAGCATGTTCAAATCCTCTGCAGAAGCATATTCAATACAAAAGACCCAAATCCTAATGAAAAGCCATAACGCATACCTCTAAATCATCGCAGGGCTCGGGATCAGCTGGCAGAGGCGGACTCACGCAGGGAGACAGAAGGAGGAGGGCTGTGCTCAGCGGCTTCTCATTGCTCGCGCCTGGTGGTTCAGCCTCCCTTCACAACACAATGTTTTTTTGTTTCTCCTGGACTCTGAGAGATGCAGCCCTTGTGCATCTTTCACACATCGATCCCCTCCCACCCTTCCCCCGTCTCTCTGTCCTCTGCTTAGTCGTGGTCTCTTTGTAGCAGCTCTGCTTCTTTTCAGCACGCGTGGATGTCAGACATGGTTGTGTCTGGGTAGGTACCCCCTCCCCCACAGCTCTCTTCTTTCACACTGAGACTGGGTGGGAAAAAGTCCTTCCTCCGCCCTCTTCTTCTGAACTGTAATGCAGATGAGTTACATACAACCTACAGTTACATATATATTAAAAAAAACATATTGTTTAGACCAGAACACCATCTACACCACGTACTATATATTTATCTATTATTATATTTTATCTTATAAATTATATCCTGACATATTACATTGATTTTGATATTTAGGAAAAGGGGGCAGCGAGTCCCATAATCATGCTGAGTAGTAGTGGTGGTCCAGGACTGGTCCTAACATACAAGAAGCAGTTGCAAAGGTGCTGGTTGTGGCACTAGCAAAAGTGAAGGAGCTTTTTTTTGCTTGAGTAATAACTTTTTTTTCAACTGACAGTAGACTATGATAGTGGAAAACACAAGCAGATACTGACTCTAGACTGACATTTTGAGTTATAGTGCCTCATATGTAATATTCAACAGAACAGCAATGACAAACTACAAACAAATTCCACAAATTCTCAGTTTTGATTGAGGGAATGGGTGAATTTTATTATTGTTCTAAATAAAATGCTGATTTTGAGACTCAAAGTGAAGTCATCCCAGAGCTTTGGAGAGGGCAGTCGTTTGGCCACAGGGACAATGTACTGAGGCAATTTGTAAATCAAATGAGTTCCAAAAGAAGGGCACATTGTTTGCGTTGAGTGTGAATGTAGCAGCTTAAAAAGACTTACCCATCCAATTTCTTATTTCAGTGACCTCAAAGAGATATGCTCAGAGCAGCACAGGGCGATAAGATTCACCGCTCAGACTCTCATCCATTCTGTTGTCAAATACAGTTCAGATACCTTCTGCCACTGATATTTGGCTCAAAAGAAGTGAGCTTGACTATTGACGCTTTGCATTAGTCACTGTCATTTCCAGATTTGTATCGTGTGTTACATCATCTTAATAAAGACTAATCCTGTAAACAAAGATGCTACACTGCAATAGTTTTATCACCGTTGTGTCATATCACTCTAAATAACTGTTGTCTGCTGAACATACTGGAGTATATAATTATACTGAAAGCAATTTTTACTTATAGCCATATTGCACAGTCATAGACTTAACTTATTTTCATACAGGATGTGTGGCATTTTCAACAAGGATTTACAAGGACAAGGACAAATTAGCCTACATTACATAGCTTATTTATTACTATGCAACATGAGGAGTTCAAAGGGTTATTCAAAGGCTTCCTAAATCCTTCCTATGTTAATTACAAATGAATGAGGCAGATCATGTGCAGTTACTGTTAAAGTGTAAACATACAAAAGTAAACAGAAGGTGAGGCAAAAACAGCTGTAGGCAAAAAGGAGACTTCAAGGACAGTTTCAAAAACAAGATACTTACAATAAGAAGCCCATTTATGATGATATTAATGGTCATTAATGTATGGCAAACTTCTCAGCCCAGGTTTCCCACAGCAGCTAGAAGTCCTGTCACAATAACATATTTTGAAGTTCAATATATTGCTGAAGTAAATATAGATGATAAACGATAATACTGAAAGTAATTATTGCCACTGACACAATAACTCAAGAGGAAATTTAAACTAAATCTACAATAATGTTAAAAAAATCATGAGCTGCAATAAATAAATAACAGCATGAAACACTCTAGTACAGTGGTGGTCAAACTTTTTGACACAAGGGTCACAATGGGTTCTAAAATTTGATACAGGGGCCGGGCCAGGATATACACTGTATGTATATATTACATCAGAGATTTGGCCTGTAACATGTAGCAAAGCTTGAATATGCAAGGCTCATTGTACAAATTGTTTTCCACATGCATTCATTAAATTAATAATTAAGTTATTAAGTAAAATAAATAAAGTTAAATAAATACAGTAGAAAAACTTTCAACAAGATCTACCCTTATCTATTTTAATATAATTTGGTCACGTTTGGCGGGCCGGATTAATAAGCCTAAAGGGCTGTGTGTGGCCCCCGGGCCGTAGTTTGCCCATGTCTGCTCTAGTACTTAGTTTGCATGTGTAATGAGTCATACAAATTATTAATTAAATCTTCTATGGCTCAAATCTTATCATGTTGCCAAAAAATAACCCCAAATTTCCCAGCAGTGCAAAGAAAATATACATACAAGAAATATTCACCATTCAAAAATATTGTTCCAACTTTTATATATAGAACGATAAGTTCATATAGTTATTATCGTGACAAGCCTAACAGAGTGACAGTTATGTTCCTTAATATAGTGTCTGAACTGTACAGTGTGCCTTGTAATGGAACAATTGTGTATACCAATGGAAGCCAAATCAATAAAACCAATAACTAAAATAAATAATAATAAACATGGGCATGCAACATTAGAGAACCTCATTATGGCAGCAACACCAGGCCATGCACTAAGGAATATTACTCCATAACCAGGCAGCTGGCTGCTCACCAGGCCATGAAGTAGAAGGAAATAATTTTTATTAAATCCTTGAAAAATGTTTTTAGGACCCCTCCAGTGCCTATGTCATCGCATACGTCACAGCTACGCGCGGACTAAACGCGGAAGTAGCCGGTGTAAATTTTAGGACGTTTTATTTTACTTTTAATTATCGTATTTAATGATATATTAACAAGGTATGAATCCTTCGAAACCTTTCATAAGTCATTAAAAACTAGATGGTTTATGTGTTGCGGCTAGATATTCATGATTTCGCACAAATATACAAGCTAAGGCGCTAGGCTAACAGACAGCTGTAGTCCATGCACTGCGCTCTATGAGTTTCAACTACTACCTCAAGCTCTAATAACGACATCCAAGTGTATATTCAGTCTTATCTTTGCGTATTTTACTTTTACATATCTCCTCCGTGTAGTAAGATGTCGAGACAGCCGATGGGAAAGACGCTGTTGAGGAACGTGATCCGACACACAGATGCACACAACAAGGTTAGTCTATTGTGATGTTCTTACTATACTATTTGTGGTTTAATTTAGACCTCTTAATAACGTACACATTAGTACAGTAGGCTATGGGTAAATTTGTTGTAATTAAAATGCGTTTAATATTTTTTAATGCTGCTTAGTGCGCTGGTCTAATTGTTACTTTGACAGTGTGTTGCCATTTTAAAGGTGCACTGTGTAAATGAAGGGGACATCCTGTACTTCAGTTCATTAATAAAAGACAAAAGAATAATTCTATGTACTATGATCGTGCACACGTGTTATATGGGCATACTTCATTAGTAATAAATAGCAATGTACTGTAGTAGCTCATTAAAAGGAATATAGGTGGTACTTACTGTTGTTTAACCTCTGCAGATCCAGGAGGAGACAGAGATGTGGAAAATGCGAGAATGGGAGCTACAAACGCCACAACGCAAACATTTGTCAGCAGCTGCCAGTATGAGGTAGGACCTGTGAATGTC
This sequence comes from Periophthalmus modestus, assembly GCA_019594935.1. Lineage (NCBI taxonomy): Eukaryota > Metazoa > Chordata > Actinopteri > Gobiiformes > Gobiidae > Periophthalmus > Periophthalmus modestus. Next base: position 22,342,085 of record JAIEZT010000016.1, read on the forward strand.
CCAGCTTAATTTAAACCTGCTGAATGTATGGGCCACACAGTCCAGCTCCTGTGGGATTGGGTCTTATAAAGTAGAAGGACTAGAGAGTGGTTGGTCTCATGTATCTCTCTGATTTATTGAGCGTTGATGGTTGTTATCCAGGGGGCACATGCACTGTGACGAAGAATCAGATCCATCCAGACACATCAGCCGAAGCAGAGTTTCAGAGCATGATGACAGAGAGGCCCGATACTGGACTAAACAACTGTATGAGTTTGAAGCTAAGGATCCAGACAGGTACAACACTGAATCTGCACATAAGCGTTTTTAATAATATAATGTAATAAATAAGGTAATTCATCTTATGTATTGTTTTACAGATGGGGACACAGTGGCTTTAGAGAGCTTTACCCAGAGGAGTTCACTAGTGACAGGTGAAGCAATGTAAATATATTTTATCCCAATAATTGATTAGGAAACTTAATAGTGTGCCATTAATAAAATATTAATTTATTTTTCTAGTGACTCCAGTGATTCACAGAAAATGGTCCGGACAAAAGTAAAAAAATCAAAGTCTGGCAAAGAAGCAAAACTATCAAAGCGTTCCAAAAAATCCTCTCATAAGAAAAAAAAGAAAAAGAAGAAAAAAGGAGAGGAAAGCAAGCAAACAAAAACTGATTGCCGGAGCAGTGGAAGCGATGACAGTGGTCCTGCTAAAGAGAGACATAGAAAAAGGGCCAAAAGTCGACATAAAAACAAGAAAAGTGTGAAAAAATGTAGGGATTCTGACAGCAGCTCAGTGGACAGTGACAGTGAGAAAGACAAAGACAGACACTCTTACAGGAGAAAGAAAAGAAAGCAGGCCTCTGCCAAACCCTCCGACTCTGAGCCGGACTCAAAGAAAAAGAAGAGGAAAGATTGGAGAGCAACAGGAGAGGACAGTTCAGATGGAAGTTCTGGAGACTGAGATACTCCAAGTAGAAAGCTCAAATACTGCAGCCTGTTATTTACCTCCAGAGCACTGAGGATGGTTTCCTCCACCCATGTATTGTACTTTGTTTGATATCAACAAACCTGAGCTGTCTGTCTTCTCCGTGGGTGCTCTTTGTTGCAATATCTCATCAGCATCACTGTGGCTCAGAGCCCGCAGTACAGGAGTGGAGTCAGCAGGCGGCAGGGCAGAGCCAGTGGGGCGTATACCTCCTGCTTCTAAAGGAAATGGGAAGGCTGCAGGTTCATTCCTTGATCAGTGACTTTCTCTTTGGAATGTTCACCTCTCTGGGAGGCCTTGTATTCCCAACTTGAAAGTTTTTCATGTTTATCGCTACAATGTAGTTTTAAATGCTATTATTTTGAAAGTGTTTTTAAGTCATTGTGTCACAAAGCAGTGGGTAAAAAACATTTGCATTTGATTGATTTAGTTATTCAACAAAATACTACAAAACACAGCCTTATGTCCTATGTGAATGAAGCAATATCAAATCAAAAGGGTGCATTGTAAAAGAAAAAAAATCAATGCCGTAAAGTACTTGAACGAATGGTGCTTTTGAGAATGTTAATTTGAACATTTTGAGAACATGGCGAAAAGGGTGAGCTCATAGGGAAGATTTTTAAAAAAATGATCCCGCCTGTCAAAGATCAAATTGTGCAGTGTATCATGAATAGAAAATTTACTTCTGCTGTTTAGTTACATCCTGACAAATCCAGTCTGCAGCAGTTCTTTTTGTGATGCAAAGGATACACCTCTATGGGAGGCGCTCATGATCAAAGTGAATAAATGTAGTGATTTGCAGAATTGCTCCTTGACTACTGCACAAGAGGGGGCACTCTGTACTTCACTGCTAGGGGAAAGAGATGTGAAGATGTGAACCTGTACTGTATTCAGACAGTCTTCCATCACATCTTTGGATACATGTCAAAACCATTTCCACCCTTGGACCAGCAGAGTATTGTGTTGCGCCAATATGAATGACATTGTTTTATTTGTCACTTGTCTGTGTCTTTCGATTACATCTGCCAGACGACATTTGTTCTCCTTTTGAAAAAGTAGTGATGCCAAAGAGTGATTGTTTAAACAAACCTGCCAACAAGCAATGACGGTGCCATCTGGGTTTTTCGATAAAGAAATTTTGCACAAGGAAGCCCACTGGTAAACTATTTGTGTGCTGGAAAAGCCTAAAGCCATTCTCGCAGTCTGTGTCAATAGGCTAAGTGTTTTCTCCGAGCTGCAGAGAGTGGGCTGCATTAAGCTTGGCTGCAACTGCCCATTTGTTGGAGAGGGAAGAAAGAAAGCTATACACGGGCAGCTAAATCTGTGTTGACATTGGTGTAGAAAATAACTTTAGGGTTAATAAGTATTTAGTGGGTACCTTGAAAGGAAAATTATGTAACATGCATATTAAGGTTGAATTTTAAATGCACAAAATTTGTTCTTTGTTGTAATACTGTTTTATATGAGCCCATTACTTGAAATACATATTAAAATAAACTTTAAAAATATTATTGAAAAAGGCATTGTTTCAAAGTTAATAGAACTACAACTAATAATTGTATTCGTAAAACCTTTTTTTTTTTTTTTGCAGATTAGTTTTCTACATACTTCAAAACCCATTTTCTCAAACACATTACTTATGCCTTAAACATATAGCCCAATGGAATATCCGTGGAGTGAAAATTTCCCCTTAGTCGTGTCAAAGCAGTTTTTCGCTCCTCAGTCAGAAGTGCTGATGAGACACTACACACTTTGCTCCACTCTAAATGTAAGCTGGTTTTGCTCTCCGGGTCAATCTGTAAGACAGGCTGAGGCCTGAGGCTCTGAGCTAAGCAAATGTAGTTAGTTTGACTGAATAATGGTTACACACTGACGCAGACTGAAATACATATTTTGCGGTAAAATCTGCACACATTCCAACTTTATACCTGCTATAAATAACGGCAAAGGCACACACTGACAAGACAATTTGGGATGATGTTTCTACTGCAGACACTGCTTCAGTGGCACTGCAAGAGTGTGCAACGTTTGTGCCAAAATAATATGAATATAATATAAAATAACTGACTAAAATGTATTTTAGTCAGTTATTTATATCATAAAATTTAGTATTTAAATTTCAGCCATTGTATATTAGTCAAATGTATGTTTACTTCAACATACACAGAAAACATTAAATCAGGGAAAAAAAAAATGCTTATTAACAGTATCAATGTCCATCTTTTAAATATATAAAATGTCTGAGGGAATTTGACAACTAAACTTGCTTCAACTATACCCTTCTCTTCAAATGCATCTATTCTCTCTGTAGTTAAAATGACTATGAGTTAGTTATGTCTCCCCCTAGTGGATTGTCCTATATATTGTACTCCAGCACAGCACCATTTAAATTCAGCATCACATACGGGCTGTCATGTTCCCGGGAGTCCACTCTGCTCCACAGCCGTTGTGCAGCTTTCACAGAAGTGCAAATCTTATAAATAGTGTGCAGCAGGCATCAAATATTTATCATCTCGATTCATGTGTCCCTCTCTGCTGCAGTGGACACTTGGCATGGCTGATGTTGAGGCACACTGTAAAAAAATACAGCTTGGAAACACACGATTCCCACACAAAAATGTTTATTCCCTTTTTCCAAGGGATATAGTATGGCCCAAACCTTGACATACTAAATAGGAAGAGGTGTGATGACACAGGTTTTTAATGTAAAAACTTGCAGCCAACACCCAAATGCTTTGTAAAAAGTCATGTGACATATGACTTACTTACATAGTTAGTACACATACACCAATGTTTTAATATACTTATATATGTATCTTTTGTCTTTTATCTAGACCAGCCAGATACAGTACCCATTATTATACACAATACCTATTCAACATCATACAGTCTGGCCACCGTAGAGGAAATTCCAAGTCCATCCTCCCTATGCTAACATTAGAAATGATCATTTGTAAAATTCAGTTCTTTTTCATTATTACTGTTATTTGTATAGACTGGTGGTGATACTTGTCCTTGTATCTCGTGTCTTCTGTGCAAAGTTTTTTTTTTCTCTTTTTAAAAAGAACCCAAAACATGATTGACATAATACTTTGCCATTCACTTTACATTTATGAAGATGTTGTTTTACTCATTTTTTAAACAATTAATCTTAAACAGTCACATCCAAATATCACACTCCCTTGGCATGTCACAGAAAAATAAATGTAAAAAATAAATAAAAATCCAAGAAACACTCAAAATGTCAGAGTGCGAGGCAATGAAAGAGAGGAAAGTTTATGAGAGAGCAGCATCCTCCATTCGTACATCTTTTAGAGTAAGGCACTGCTGCATAAAGTAAGGACATGATCGACAGAGCTCAGGGGAATACGACAGGGAGCCAAGATGGAGAAAAACAGTTCAGCAAAGTTTGCCTTGGTAAATGTGCTTGTCTCATGTGCAGTGTACAGGGCTGTGTGCTTCTGTCTGTTTGTACATGTGCATACCACTGTCACACAGGCTACAGGGCTCCCTCCCTCACACTGTGCTCTCTAACATCCACTCAGTGCTGCTGAATGTAACTTTCCTGTTTGCGAGAGGGGATGACTCCATGTTGAGCTGGTTGGTGGAGCGGTGCCACCTTGTCCTCGCTCTGCGTGGGTAACTATGACTCTGAAATATGGAGTAATCCCCACCATCAAAGGAAAATCTGTGCCTAGTTCGTGACAGATCATTGGGGAGCAGTCCCATATTAGCCAGAGCACTCTTCTTGTCCTTGAGCCTGGGAGCCTCTTTGGTGCCAGCGTTGGGCCCTATGAGGCACAGAGACATAGTGGAGCCAGTCAGGCTGCTGTCCGTCTGTGTGTCCTCAGAGGGAGGCCCAGAGAAGTGTGCATCCAGACTGGTCCTCCTCTTCATGCGCTCTGAGGACAGTGGGGGCAGCTCTACCTCCAGGATGGCAGTGGTGGATGTGGACTCCTCCTTCTTGTCACTCTCTACACGCAGGACTAGAGCCATGCACTCTTTGAGACCCTGGGCCTGCCCCTCATCAGAGGGCTGCTTGGACACTGAGCGCTGCAGCCTCTGCTGGCTGCCATTGGTCTGGGAGTGCATGCTGGAGCTGCACTTGCTCTTGTTATCCTCTGGGCTTGTGTAGGCCTTGTAGCGTATCATCAGGATGATGATAAACACTAGCACTGATGCCACGATGATCCCTCCTATAATGATGATCATGGTTCCTCCCAGGAACTGGCTGTGCATGAAGCGGCACTGGCTGACCTCGTTGACCGTGTGGAACTGCACACAGCCCACCACTCGTGTTGCCGTTAGCGAGGTGGTGCCATCATCATAAACCGCCAGCACACACAGGTCATACTCACGCCCTGCTGCCAGGTCATTGATCAGGAAGTTCTTATTGGTGGAGGGTATCATCCTGCAAAGAAACACAATATCATGATGTAGACAATTGTCCTGTTCAGCCATTTGCATATGGTGTATTGAATCACACTATGGTGTCTGTTTCCCACAACAAAACACAAGAGCCATCTCCATCTCCTCAACGTAACATTAGATATCAGTCACTGTGGTAGGCAAACATAAAGGGCTGAACACTTCATTAGAGCTGAGTGATGGGAGAGCGGGTCAGTTCACATTATGCCAGTAAAAAGGCCTCAATGGGTTTGTGTATAAAATGACAACAAAGGTAAACTATGAGGTGATAAACAGGAAAGACATGGCTCAATGACTACACAATATTGTACAAAAGCTGCAGGCCCTTGGACAAGTGACGCATGACGCTCAGACACTGAGAGTACCTGAGGTTACTGTTGTCTACAGTGAAAAGAATTACATTGCTTTGCACAGAGGACCAGGCACTGGCTTCAGGTCACTATGGCATTAATATAATTAGAACCGTGTTGCTTCTCCCTAAAGGGCCTTCATAGTTATCATTTGTAGGTAATAATGTACCACCTAAAGACACAGCTGCCTCTGCTTCATGGCTAAACAGGATGATGAAATTATACTGGAGAGTGACTCATTACATCAGAGAAAAAAGGGACAAAATGGTTTATAATTATTTTTTTTTTTCTAACATGGCTCTTCTGTACAAACCAGATTGAATAGATTTTTTTAGAAAGTTGTCTTTTTATCTGTATAATCCTACATTTTTGTCAGAAAACTAAAACTATAATAATAATTAAAAAATAAACAATGTCTTAAGAACGCAAATGCAATAATCAATATTTAAACCATTCTGTACTCATGCAACATTTTTATTACAGTTTTTCCATACTGGATTCTTAATTCATTAAATAATAATGACTATAAATGCGTAACTTGTGTATAGTATTTGATGACAGCAGAAATGTGATTTATAACCATCCTTCATCTTAGCTGCATGTCATGCTTTTGTAGCACCACTGTGACATTAAGCAGATGGCACCTCCAGATGTCTTACTTTCTCTGTGTGCCCTCTTTAAGACCCTCCCTCCCTGTGCCCCCCATACCTGTACACCAGAGTGTCATCTGCTGAGCTGTTGTACTGAATCTGGTACATGCGGATGCCGGGTATGTGGCGCTCCGATGGCCAGCGGATAACTGCTGAGGAGGAGGTCAGCTCGGACACCATGACTCTCCTGTCCTGCTTGTCATAGCCCTTGGTGTCGTTGCCAGATTTGGTGGAGGTGGTGATGTCAGAGAGGCCAGGGTCTTCCCTCATGTGGGCTGTGTTGTTAACAAACAGAGGCAGGGGGATCATATTGATCTCAACAGCAGCTGTAGCGATGCCTGCGGCATTTGATGCCACACAGTTAAATGCACCGCTATCCTTCAGAGTGGTGATGAGAATATCAAGGGTGCCATTATCGTAAAGGATAGTGCGAGAGTTGTTGTGCACCAGCTTCCCATCTGGAGAGCGCCAGTGGATCTCTGGGTCTGGATCCCCCACTGCTTTGCATTTCAGAGTCACTCCCTGTCCCTCCATCACAAAGGGCTTTGTAGCCACATGTTTGGTGATGAGAGGAGGCTCACAGATAAACTCCTCCTCCTGTATGGACCAGAAGTACTTGTCCATGAGGTGCTCTGGGGAGGCGCAGGTCTCTAAATCGTCCTCTCTGGTCAGCCTGCGCAGCCACAGCAGTTCACAGTTACAGTGCAGTGGGTTTCCCCCAAAGCTCACAGCCAATGTGGAGGAGCTAGAGCCTTTAGCTTCGGACAGGACCTGGGCATGTTGAAACAGACTGTCCGGAGGCAGCTTCTGCAGCCTGTTGGAGGTCATGTCCAAACGCACCAGCTTGGTCAGAAGTGTAAATGTCCCCACACCGATGTGGTCAATCAGGTTATGGTCCAGTGTAAGAGTATTGATGTTGACCATTCGGCCTATAGCCTCCCAGGGCAGGCTGCGCAGGTTGTTGTTGGACAGATCCAAGTCCTCTATAGTGGACACAAATTCATCAAAGGAGTTAGGATCCACCTCATGAATCTGGTTGTTCCCCAGAATAAGATGTCGCAGGTTCACCAGTCCTTTGAAGTGGTCACTCTTTATAACAGTCAGGCGGTTTCCATCCATATGAAGGGCCCGCAGAGCTCTCAGGCCCAGAAAAGCATGCGGCGTGATCTGACTGATGGTGTTACGAGACAAAGTCAGGTGCACCAGACTGGTCATGTTAAAGAAGTCTTTGCGACGCACAATGGTGATGAAGTTATCGGTGAGGCGCAGTTCCACGGTCTTGCGGTCAATGGTGGGTGGGACAAAGAGCAGGCCGGTCTTGGCACAGAGCAGGGTGAGAGTGGGGGACAGGTGCTGACAGATGCAGCGGCCCGGACAGCTGTAGCCCCGGACCAAAGCTGCACACAAGAGCATGCATACAACCAGCCGCTCCATCTCGATCAGCTTAGACTCCTGTGGAGGACACACACAAGACAGGAAAAGCAGTCAGTGAAAAGAGATCTCTGAAGTAATAAAAGGCATCAGGGCCTATATCTAAGGCTGCTGCAAACAGAGAGACACTGACTGTGATTGCTGCGACTGCAGTGAGATATTCATCACAGAATCAAATGGAGCTTTTCTGGAATAAAAGCACCTGGGTTGATGAAAGGCAGCACCAACACTGTCAAGGCCCATGTCGCTTAGCCCTTTAGTGGATATTGTACTTTGTACATACATGTACCATGTACATGTATGTACAAATAAATTTGAATTATAAAATTTCCCCAATGAGCACAGCACACTTGCTTCTTTTATACAATGACACACAATAAACCATGTTTCTCTTGTGCCGAATTCCCATCAGAATGGAAAATTCTAGGCAGAAAGGGCACTTGTCAGCAGGGTGTGGGGATTTTATGACCTTTTCAAGAGCCCTGTTTCCAACCTCTCCTCACATGTACTGCTGCATTAGACCGAGAGCTGTCATGCCAATCAGAGCAACATAAAGTCAAATAAAAAAAGATGCAGAGAAGCGGAGGTGTAGTTTGTTTTTCAATGAAAACATGGCTGGAAGATATACAGGTTTAAAGGATGTCCTGATTCTATGATTCCCATTTAGCAGTATTGATTTCACTCCTGGAGTGAACACGCCTGTGGTGACAGGAGTAAAAAGAAATTCTTGGCTGTAATAACCATAAAGGGCCCAGTGGAACACAACACTGAGGCTCTGATGCCAGTCTACCAGTGGTTTCAGCTCTTTGGCAGCCATCTTGACTGCTAATGCCCTGAGCTCATCAACAGTGCTGATGAGAAGCCCGGTAATGCCAGCAAAGTGACGACATGACAAGTGACGTTACCTCCTTCATATCCACAGGCTGGAGACTTGGGTCTTTGCCATATCCAATGTGCCAGTCAACTGCACAATGAGCTGGTTACTTGTATTTGAAATAAATCCAATGTGTATAGCACTTAAATTCGACTGTGCCTTTCATTTGGGAATACTAAGCAGCTAGTATTAATACGGTCTACTCAGTGCTGCATAAAGCACAGTAAGATTCATATGTAGCTGAAGTAAATGAGCATTTTCTCCATTGCCTCACATTAATCATGCTTTTTTAATCCTTATGTCTGATGGGACTTCAAAGGACAGTCTAAAACATGAACACTCAAGAATTAGTAGTGCTTTGCTGTCACTACATCGACTTATATAGCCTCTTCACAAAAAAAACACATTTTTTTTGCACTCTCGCATCCTCCCTTCAGCACACACACACACACACACACAAGCAGGACCGGCTACTGTGTGACAGACAACAGGGCACCTCGTTATCTATGAAACGGTACCGTCCAATCAGAGCGCTCATTAAAAACTGCCTTTGTGTAGTGTCATTTTCACAGCGAGGTGGAACAGAGACAGAGCACAAGTTGTGCACCTCTCTTAGACACATGATCACATTTACTCTTCTGACAGCTGGGGCATTGAATCTATACTGTTATTTAACCCAACTATTACAATTTATTTCAGACAGGTACCAATCAAGGGTTACTAGGAGAGGTTTGTCACATACCAATTCTGCTCCTTAAACTCTGGAATTCACAAATGAGACAAAATATGTAAATTTAGATGCTCTTTAGACTACACCAGACCTTTTTATGATCAGTGAGAAGTGAAATGGATTGGCCTTTGTCTTCACCTTGGATATGGCCATGTATATTGGGCAGCAAGTGAACATTCTCTGCTCAAAGTTGATATTTTATGTGACCGAAAGATTGGCAAACAGCTTAGGAGGTAGATCACTGCAGTGCCTCTCCAACATGGCAGCTCTGGTCCAAGACAATTTGAATCATCATCAAAGCTGCACTTTAGGGATATTTTTTCAGGTTAACCTTGCATTACATTTACACTATAATATTAGTTGTTAATCTTCCCTCAAATGTTAAGTCTCCTTGATGTGTTTAAAACATTTGCAATTGGAAATCACAATTACATTTAGACACAAAATGACGCAGCCTAGTCACAGGTGATGCAGATCTGGAGAGGTTAGATGAGATGGTTGATTACAAATTACTGTACGCAAATTGTTGAAGTTAGCTGATGCACTAATGTGTCTGTGAGCCTGCAACGGAGCTAAAATGAGCAGTTCCCCAATATCATTAATTGGAGAATTTAATTGTTTAGTGTCACGCTTCTTTTATTTCCCCAATTTCTCCCATGATGCTATGGTTAAACTCTAATTTTCTTAGATTCTAGGAAAGCTAAAACAAAGTGGTCACTAAAGTCTGCAAGAAACACCATTTTCATTTAAAAGTATTCCCTCTGCACTGAGTGGTGTTAAAGATGTGTAATTTGTGTCCTAACCTCTGGGTCCAAACACGCTCATTTATGCTTCTTATTACTTAGTGTTTATTTCATTTATTAAAACCTAACTTTGATTGTGTTAGCCTGCTTTAACTAGGCCACAGTCTCTCAGGAGGCCATCTGTGCACACGCATTTTCTGCCACACCATCAAGAATACTCTCCTATTGATCTCTCAGCAGATCACACAGGAGGGAAAACTTTGTTACCACAGCAACTCATGTAGAAATAGGTCTTTGAATCGCATTAAGGAGATGCCCAAAATGCACGCTCCTGATGGTAATGGGTGTTAAGAGGGTACGCTGGGACGTGAACAGATGTACAAATGGCTAAAGCGATAGAAAGAAAAGGGCAGCTCTGCCTACCAATGCTTTATTGCTTAATATGAGCCAGAGCTGCGAAATCGATAAGTCCACGACAGCACAAAGAACAGGGTTAGCTGGAGTTTAGTTTATTCTTGTGCCTAGTCATTCTGCCACTATTCATGAGAGACTATGATAGCTTTAATTAACATGTCTTCTGGTGAAACAGTAATTGGCATGATAACAACACAGATAGAGCCATATCTTGTATTATAATTAAACTTATTAAATTACAGTTAACAAGCGTGGGAGTGGTAGGACCTTGTGACAATTACTGCAAAACCTCAATCTTGTTGGATCTTTTTTTTTTTTTTTTGCCCCACTGCTGGAGAAAACCTAGTCATTTTTGTCATCTGAAATTCTTAACACGTATGATGCATTCTTGTGGCTTTAATTCCCTGTCAAACATGCTTTTGGTCACTTTTGGGTAACTATTTGACATTTCCAATGAGGAATTTAAGCGCTGAAGCTCCCTCTGCCGTCAGCAACAGGAATGAACAATCGGATAGTAAACAAACGAAGTCCTTATCCCCCGTGAATCCTGATAGACATGCGTTTGTTGTGAGCACAATGACTGTAGAAAGATTCTGCTGGTGGTTTATGGGTCTAAAAACTTAGCAGAAGTCCGGATTTTACCTATGATGCAACAGAACTGACCAAATGCGAACAGACTTTTTTTGAGTGCTTAACTTTGTATTCATGGATTAATAATACAAACGTGAATGAAGCAAAAATACAACTCCAAGTATGGGATAATAATATAACAATTAAAATGTTTCATGGTATGCGTTCTTTAAATAAGTCTTTAAAGTATAGTAAAATGAGCAACTGCAACAATAAATATCCAGACTAGATTAAATATGTATGCCACACGCAGGCGGTAAGCATCGTTTGTATAGATTTGCACAGGCGTACTGATAGAGACATAGGAGCGCACTGTGCCAACAATCTGTCCAACTGCACCTTCCACGCGGCAACCTCCCAGTAAATGTTATGTATGCTACTATCCTTATCTAGAAGAGATAATGCCTGGAAGGATTTTGTGCCACCAAATGAAAACTAAAAGCATAATTTTGTTACGAAAAAGCTACGGGACATTTGGATGTTATATTTAGTCTCTGTATGAGATTTCGTTTTCACAGTCCAGACCGTGGAGTGTCATTGTCCGACCTCGTCTGTCCAGAGTGTGCACTTGCTGCGTTCTTCTAGGCGTGGCAGGGTTTGTTTTATCTGCTGGAGGGGATAGAGAGTATTTTCTTAGATCTTAGAGAGCTTAACCTCTGTGCCTCTGCGAGCTGTCCTTCAAGCGGCCGAGGAGAGAAGCTGCCCACTGCCCATTTACAATCACTGTCTGTCTGCTTTGTGCAGGAATGGGGGTGGGTGTGCGGGTGGGTGGGTGCGGGATGGGGGGGCAGCACAGATGGGGAATGTCCATCACTGGCTTAAAAAAACAATTTGTTTTCAAACACAATAAAAAATGTACAGTGTTAGAAGAAACATCACAATATTACCATTCACAATTATTGACATTATGTCTAATAAACAGTGAATTAATTTTCATTTCCTGAAAGATAACCACTATCCTAAACTCAAACTTTCTGAATGGCATTACTACAAAACTCCATATTTTACCATTATTCTAATTGAACTTTATGTTATGTATAGGAGCATGCTACTTCTGACACATTGCTCAAGTAGTGTTTTGTTGTTTTTTTTACAAGTAGAAGTATAGATACAGCCACCCACCCACGCACACGGGAATACATATAGACCATAAACAAAGCCATGTGGCCATTAACATACTCAAGTCAGAGATGAAAGAAAAAAGAATGCACTGAACCTATAAGCTTTTTTTTTCTCAGTTAAAAAGAGATACTTTTGCAGTAAAGGCAACTCTGTTTGTGTTCAGGGGAATTATAATAAATTCATAACGCAGTAACCATAGTGCGGAAATACCCTAATCTTTAAGGAGCTTGAGAAACCAAATAAGCATTCCTATAGGACCATGGTGTAAGCAGTTTGCGTGCATCTGTCCTATTTCCGTGTGTCACACCTTTGCTGCAGCTTCTATCGGGAAGAAGAAAAGATGTGGAAAAAAAAAACCAACAACACCCGGAGCTGCAATGATGTGTGTCCTATATCTGCTCACAGGAACAACAAACTTTATCCTCTTTTGACAACATACCAACAAATCTCTGCTAAATGAGCAACATGTTTGACACAGTAAAATTGTAGTGTGCCAATCAGTTCTCACATGTTTCTGTTAACACAAATGATTTATACAGAAATAAGTGTAAAGTGAGAGATGGAGTGCAGCATCAGCCCATTGACAGTGAATAACAAAGCAGTAGGTGATATGCCACACACGTAGTCAAGGAAACACATTGAGAAATAAGGATAAAGACAAAAGATACAAGTCCAGAAATGTGAAAGCATCATCATTTATTACAATAATACTATTTTTGCCTCTGCCTAATGACTGAGGTCAAAACAGTCTGTGGTATGGAAATCATTTATGGCCCCCAAGACAAACAAAAGGTCAAGAAGTGCTATCGCCTTGAACATAAGGGAAACAGTAATGGGTAAGAACAACTCACTTGACTTACAATTTGTGTATTTTTCTGCTGTCAATGTGTTAACAATATACCAATGACCAGGCTAACACCACTATGAAAATGCAACTGAAGTAGATAATGACAAACGGCACCATGGCAATAAACTCCAAAAATAAATCAAAAATCTGTAACAACTGAGTATCTTTATCCCCTCCAGGGAGACTCTGGTTGGTTTGTCTTGTGCACTAAAGGTAACAGTTTGAAACTGAAGACATTTGGAGAGAAAGAAGACACAACAAATGCTGTTATGAATTAACCATTTGTAGAAAAAACTTCATTTGTCAGTCTGCAATGTCAGGACACTTTCACTTTCAGCTTGTAACTAAAATTTGTAGTTGTACAAAAGGTTCCAAATGGTTCAAAATGCATTATTTTTTTCAAAACAAAGCACACACACCTGATCCCTCTACACACACGTATTAGCCAGCATTAAAAAGGGGGTGTTTTACTTCTATGGGGCATTAACTGCTAACCATAGACTGTATATATAAATGGACATAGCTAACCTACTAGCCGCCGTGTTTCAAATAGAAAGTGAGCATGGGCGTGCTTCCAGCTCCATTGACTCTGGCTCCAATTCACTTTGTATTGAGAAACTGTCGCCCCTCTCTCCGTAACTGCTGCTGTTTGGCTCGTCATTTTGGTCTTAATATGTTTCTATTAACCCGCTCTACATGTTTCTGGTATATTTATTCACTATTGTGCCTGTAAATCAAGATATGAATATTAATAACAGACAAGTCAGGTGCCTTCTTCCTTTGAGGTCACTTACAGTAGCGTTAGCAACACATTTGATTGGCTCTTCGGTTGCTATGATATTTGTTTTGTTTGTTTATCCCTTTGTCTCCATGAGCCTCATTTGACTGAAGTCGAGCCCTGGGGGCGACGTCACTCTCCCTTAGTCCACTTTTTTTACTGTTTTGAAAATGCTGTATTCACGTAATTAACGTGTTTTCTAAGTTTCAGTTTAGTTTTGATGCTCTGAGTCACCCTTCCCGTTGCTCTCTGTGCTAAATCACTCCTCCTTCAGAGCACAGCAGAAGCACTGTGCATCCCATTAATGAAACCACTGCACATTGCATCAGGTTTGTCAAGTTGCTGTGTACAGTTTTTTTTTTATCATGCTTTGTTATATTTATGGAGAATTGTCATATGGGAGCAGGGGTGTCGTGGGCTTGTGGGCTGAGCACTGCACAGTCTTACAGCTAACTGTAAGAAGGGATCGAATAGGGCCAGGGAGAGATAGCTCAAATACTCAAACATGCATGGATGACATTTAAAATTTCTTCAGGCGTGTTTTTGATGAGGGAACAATGTTATAAAACCACTATTTTGCATAACCCCCTCTTCAAGAAATCACAGAAGTCTGGCCACCCAAAACAATAAGAGATTATTTTGTTCCAAACTAAAATAGTAAAATAGTATTCCATGTAGAGATTTAGTCTGTAATGACATTGACAGTGATGGCATGCGTCCTCCTAGCGACACATGACCAGTGCTGATGCAGAGTAAGGACATTTTAACAGGCTGCACTTTGTCAGAAAAAGCATAAACACCAATTAGAGTGTGCTGGCGGTGAACTGCTAGCTGCCCTTCTGTCAGGATACAGGCATAATTATTGACAAGCCGACTTCATCCAGTCAGCTCTGTCTGCAGCACTGGTGGCCCTAACCCCGGCAGACTGGCCCTGGGGATTTCTGGTCACATCTTATCAAGTAAAGTGGAGGCTATCGGGGTAAACAGCACAGGGACATTTGCATATTATAATTATGCCCACATGCTAAAATGGTCTCCTCAATTACTTCCCATTTCCAACTTTCAATGACAAAGAATTATGAACTATTGCAGCTCTGTAAACTTTAATTATAGCTGGCATTCCTAAATAAGCTATATATTAGTCTTTCAACAGCATGCTAATTGCTACCACCTTGTTAATCTTTGTCGAAATGTGCCCCCACTCTGTAAAATAGAGGTGACACTGAAATCAAAATGGGGTTAAAATTATAATATACTTTAAACATATTTTGAAGGTGCATTGCTGTTGAAGGTTAAGGGCCTGCAACCCACTTCTCTCCATGCCACATATCTCCAGCTCAGTTGCTTTGGCTGGAAGGTATTTAGCGCTTCATTAAACTTAACTATTGTGCGTTTATTCAGTTACTGTTTTTATTACTAAAATACCTTGAATAACATGCGTTCTTACAGCGTGCGGGGTCGGCTATTCAACGGCCTGCTGTAACATGGCTCTGTGGCATCACCCTGCTTGTCTCTGTGGAGACTGACAAGTTGAATGCCATGCTGGGGAACATTCAAGGCAAATCAATGAGCTCTCTGTGGTTGGACCCTTCATTAGAAAAGTTATAACATACACCTTTAAGCCAAATTATGGCCCGGGGGCCAAATGCGGCCCTCAGATCAATTTTTATTGTCCCTCAGGCCTACAGTTGAATTGGCCCTATTGATCAAAATCAGTACTTTTAACGGCAAATTTGAGTAATTCTACCAACATAACCTAAATAAGATCACACTGCATTGTCAGACAGACCTAATATTAATATTTCAAGCCTTATGTGAAGTATGAAGTCAAAACTATGTTAAATGCACCATCTGAATTATCCGCTGTATTGACCACCGGCCCTGCGTGTTGAGTATTTTTCAAGATATGGCCCTCGGTGAAAAGACTTTGGGCACCCTTGCCTTTAAGCAACATATTTGTTTTTTCCTGTATTTTAAGAAGACAAAATATGAAGCTGTATTTTCTGATCTTAATTGTGTAAAAGATGATTCCAATAAGATGCAGCTAGTTGTAATGGTATGTATATATGCGTTTTTATTTCCTGTTTTTTTAGGTCGGCACTGCAGAGGCTTTTGAATTAGAGGAGTTTATTATTTTGAATACGAAAGCAATACATACTTTACTGTAGATTTGAGTGTGCATTAAAATACAGATATTGAGCTATGGGCCCCATTTGGGTTGTTGACTCCACTCATGGACCACTTGAGTGAATATGGATTTTAAAAAAAATAGCATTTGAAACTCACATATTGTTTGGTTTTATCAATTACAACATATGCCCAAAACAGGCTCAGGAAAAATTACTTTCCATACCTGAGTTCTCATGATTAATAGCCTGACACAAACAGCACCCTGTGGTCTATTTGTATTATTTTAACAACCTGAACTCCTCACGTAAACTGCAGCCAACATGTAAAATATGAGCTATTCTTTTGCTTCCTGTCAAATGGTGTGGAAACCAAGGAAATGGAATCCACCGTGCCTCCACACATTTCTTTTTAAAGGCTCAAGCTACATATTTTATAAGACAAAACAAATAGCTCCACAGCACGTACGGATGTTGTGCCTTCCGCCATGTGACAGATATACTGACATCTTCCATGAAATTGCTGACGAAAAGTTGCCAAAAAACACAAACAAGCAAGCCATGATAGAATAAGAGGAAACAGGACAGATATTCAGTGACAGGAAGCTTATAGGATTTCTATTTCCAGCAATAGTTATTTTGAAATTGTACAAGGGTCAGTGACAAGAGCTGTAGATTCAAATACAATGTAGTCCTGTCATTATCTGCTGCTGCATAGTGTTTATATCTCCACGCTTGCTTTGCCAGTAAATATTCACTAAGAAACTTGCAAACTCAAAAAGTAAAAAAGTAACCTAAATAACACTTGCCCTGTAGCCAATTTTTCCCATGTATCTGACCAAAATTTGTCTTGCCACAGTAGCGAAATATTAATACCAAAACAAGTCCTCTGTGTCTTGTCTGCATCTAATTATAAAGTGTTTTATTATCTGATAATCAGGTCAAGTGCATATTAGCATGCTACGTGTTGTTAACTTTACAGTGACGCCAGCACTGCGCTCTGAACTCTTCAAAGGAAAAAGTGCTTATAAACTCATGATGGTGAGTCATTAGGATGCTCATAATGCATAAGGTTAGTGAGGACAAACTTTGAACCACTGCAAACTGTTTAAAATGTACTAGTTCTGTTTTTTTCACATTTTTAAGACACTATTCAACTCCAGTCAAAAGGCAAAGCTCTCGATTTTCCGGCCGATCTATGTTCCTACCCTCACCTATGGTCATGAGCTCTGGGTAATGACCGAAACGACAAGATAAAAGCGGCCAAAATGGGTTTCCTCCGTAGGGTGGCCAGGTGCACCATGAGGGATAGAGTGAGGAGCTCGCTCACACGGGAGGAGCTCGCAGTAGAGCCACTGCTCCTCCACATCGAGAGGAACCAGCTGAGGTGGCTCGGGCATCTGTTCCGGATGCCTTCTGGACGCCTCCCTAGGGATGTGTTCTGGGCATGTCCCACCGGGAGGAGGCCCCAGGGAAGACCAGGACACGCTGGAGGGACTATGTCTCCCGGCTGGCCTGGGAACGCCTTGGGGTCCCACCGGAGCAGCTGGAGGATGTGTCTGGGGTGGGGAAGTCTGGGAGTCCCTGCTTACACTGCTGCCCTCGCGACCCCACCCCGGATAAATGGAGGATGGAATATTTAACCCATGAATTCTCTCACATTAATTAAAATATGGACATGTGGGAAATTGCATTCCAAGTGTATTTTCTTTACTAAAATATATATGAATAAATACCCATGCTTGCTACTACAGTAAAAGTTTTTGACAATCCATCTTTCAAGGCCATAATTTACCGCATTGGTCTGGATTTTGAATGTTCACTTGCAACTTATGGCACTGTCAGCACTGCATCGTACTAGCAGACAGCTCATTTGCTCTACAGTATGCGTGATGGCATGGGCAGAAACATTGTTGAAAAAGTGGCACATATTGCGCTGGCAGATCCCTTCCCATTGATCATCATTATTGCAGTGTCGTTTTCTGAGCCAAAACTGCATTCAAGACTGACGTGTTCAGTGCGAAAGAACTATGTCTGTATAATTCACCCATTAAAAACCACTAAAGCTGCCGCAAATTACCCAAATATTGTGTTTCGTTTTCAAACACAGCAATAAGCTATATGTTCACATCTGCACCTATGCATAGTTAAAGATAGATTGTATTGCTTTATTTTTTTCTCCTCTCATTTCTATGTTGCATTTGTTTATGTATTAATCTAAGTCCGATTTTAAGCCGGATGTGTTACAACATTCGCATTAGTTAGGACTAACACACAGAGCAGACTGACCTCCTGTGGCTAGATTACATTGTCTTCCCTCTATAGCTCATTTATTCTAATCATACAAAGCTAATTTTCTACATGTACCATTTTGTTTGCTACCACACAGGACACAATTGAGATTTATTACCAGCAGGATCCACATGAATAAATCGACTGTAATCCCGAAATGAAAAACTCAC
Source organism: Periophthalmus modestus (assembly GCA_019594935.1). Lineage (NCBI taxonomy): Eukaryota > Metazoa > Chordata > Actinopteri > Gobiiformes > Gobiidae > Periophthalmus > Periophthalmus modestus. The sequence continues at coordinate 22,360,640 of JAIEZT010000016.1, forward strand.
ACTCCTCTAATTGTTAGCAAAGACAGAGGCTGAAATCCACCCAAGGCTGTAATGCATACGACTCAGTGCACACAAATAATGGAGCACACTGCGTTCAATTTGACACACATCACAGAAATCCAGCACAAAGACGATTTGGAGAGAACTTTTTGTCATACACCGGAGTATTTCAAAAAGTCAGCTTCTGTAAAAGAAATGTGGAAATGTATACCGTTTAGTAGCTGCTGCAGAAACATTAGGACATTAGTTGGAGGACAAAATGTGGAAGTTTTGTATCTCTGCATGTAAAAGTGGTTTTGTGAGAAATGAAAATCTAGTACCGTTTCCATAGCAGTAAACAATTCAAAACAAATATCATATATGTCTGTGTAATCCCTCAGTCGCCCGCGTCTGATTCATGGCAAAAGAAAAGAGTTTTAGGGTGAAGATGCTTTGTGGCTCATCCAAGTGGCTTCTTCAGTTCAGGTCAGATTGCTGGTGGACACTGCTTTATACCTATCTGAAGGGAGGAGCTAACTACACTGAAACTAACACACCTATTTGTTGACAGTTTCTGTATAAAAAGAGACTGTACCAAGATGCTGAGGCACAGATTTTAGCCAAAGAAAACAAATGGTTTGACAGGGAGTGTAAGAGGCCATTTTTTGTTAGGAAAGACAATACATCTTTGAACAGGAATGGGGGGATTAGACATCATTTATCTCCTATTTATAACTCCATCCTCAGACCTAAATCGAAACAAGGTAAACAATAGTGGAAGCCAGTATGCTAATAGGTGTGAGAGTACCCATTAGGGGCCTGTACTATTATGCAAAATATGACAGTTCACAGTTAATGTAGTTCAATAGACCTAGTCAACAAACAGAAACTGTAAACAATAGGTTTGTTTCAATGTAGTTATCTCCTTCCTTCAGATAGATATTGTCACGATCCATGGGATTCCTGTTCCCTGTTTTGGCTCCTGTCTTGCTCCTTCCCCTCCCTCGCCTGCCTGAGCCGGAGCTGGGCGGAGCTCCTGGCTCCTCCCGCGTGCACCTGGAACTCAGGTGTAATCATCGCCACCTGCCGGGGGATTAGAGGAGCCAGGACTCTTGACTCGGGTCAGATCGTCTGTTTGCCACTGTTTGTCTTCGTGCTGTTTGTGCTACGTGCCTGTCTGTCTACGTGTCTGTCTACGTGCCTGAGTGTCTTGGTGTCTTCGTGTTCACCTCCTGCTCCAGACTCCTGCCTCCGACCCTGTTTCCCGGCACCGACCCCGCTCCCGATTCACCGCCAGATCGTCCGCGTGTCAAACATTCCTGCTCTCTGGGCCGTCCCAGCTCCTTCGTCTCTGGCCCCGTTCCTGACCCTGCTTTCTGCCTCCTCGTCCCGGTTCCATCCGCTCCTGCCTCTGTCTCCACGTCACGCCCCAGACCCGGCCTGCACTTCGCTCCCTGCCCTGGATTCTGCTCACTCCCTGCTCCCCGCCTGGTCTACCATCTTTTGTGTACAATATATTCACTTTGTAAATAAACACTGTTAAACCTTCCCGAGTTCTGCATTTTTGGTTCGCCAGTCTAGCCTTTACGACAGATATAAGGCAGTGTCTATACGACAGATATAAGGCAGTGTCCCGCAGTAATCTGACCAGAACTGAAGAGCAGCAAACTGTCCTCACTCTAAAACTTTTTGTCCAGTTGACAGAATTGATTTTTTCTTTTGCTGTAAATATCATATATCATATTCATGGGTTTCAGGCAAATGATTCCTTCCAGATTTGAAGGATTTTATGTGGCCCTTTCCCCATTCAAAAGATAGAATATGTAGATCTGAATTGTGTTTTTGCTTTCACAACCAAGGGCCATTGCCAAATCATTCAAATCAGAAAGGAATCCATATGCCTGAAACCCATGAATATGAATGAACAGTAGTCCTCAAAACATAATCAGGAAGCTGAAACCCATAAATAGTTGTTTTCAGGCAACTTCATCTTGAGTAATATTATATTTTACAGTAAAAGTTTTGGTGATTCTTCCCACTGGGCATAAGCACAAGTGAGAGTTCTTTTTTCGACAATATTATATGATTTTGAATTGTTATGCTGCTTGCACCTTGACGTTTTTTTGTCCTTATAACTTAAAATTATAAATCAGATGTTACTTATAGACAGCAAATTACAATACATATCTCTAAAATTACAAGATTTCACCAAATTATTTCAGGTTTACCTTTCCTCCTTTGCAGAAATAGGAGGAAAAAAAAGACAGATACTGTACAATGTTTTATTTTTACAAAAAGCTATAAAATAAAAGTCTGTAAATAATATTGTGAGGAGATGATAGAAGATGCACTAATCCTGTCAGTGAAGAAATGTCAACAGATATACTGGGGCACAGGGGCAGTAAATACAGAGACGCTGGACTTTTGTGTTGGCTTTGATCCAGGCACTTTCTCCTAACATCATTACAGACTGCTACATGTGTTTACTGCCTACCAAACAACACTTCAATATTGTTTTGTGTAACCTTTGATTGGGCTTCTCCTTTCCACTTACTACTGTTTTGCATCCTTTGTATTCTGGCTCGTGTTTAAGCCGTTATAATGATTTTAATGGGTTCAAATTGCAGCTAAAGAGTTTCTAGCTACAAGTGTTTTGTTCTCTAATATGGTGTACATCAATCTGGTTACTGTGCACTGGCTAACACTTAATAATAACTACACTTTATATCATCCAAATAAAGCCTGAACAAAGACTTCATTCATAATAAGCAACGAGATGTCAATGATTTGGATTCGATAACTACTTGATAGCTGAACCCCAACTCCTAACCCTCACTCTTTTGAAGTAGTTACATGGCAATACCACTTTGCAACAGTATAAACGAAACATCTAATCATGAATCTTGAAGCCTGAATCATTCTTAATAAACTATTTGCTCGTATGAAATAGCATCGGTGGGTGGGATGTATAAACTAGCAGGCTGACGTGTTAGAAAAAGGTTTGACAAAGGCTTAGGAAAAGAAAAAAATCGAATCTGTCAACTGGACAAAAAGTTGTAGGAGTGAAGACTTTTTGCTGCTCATCCAAGCCGCTTTCAGAACTAAAGAAGCGGCTTAGATGAGCACTCCTACAACTTGTTGACAGATTTGAATTTTTCTTTTACTATGGATCATACCTGGCGACTGAGGGATTACACAGACGTCTTTGACAAAGGCTACATTTTGATGGCTGGATCAGAGCCCCTCCAAAACTGCATTGTCAGATTTTGCTGATCTGTGATGGCTAGTATCTAGAATACTTTGTACTAACTCGTGATATAAAGGTTTGCCCCAGTGTATTTTATTCCACAATTTTGACACAAGGCCCGTTCTTCATGTAAAATAATACCACGATCACTTGTACAGATAGCGATTCTGTTACTGTTACTGTTGTTTCAGATTAGGCAAGTTTAAGAGCTGGATGGTAGGTCAGGTGCAGTAGCTACAATCCAGATTTTCACAAGAATACTTCACACCTCCATGAGCTTTGTGCACATATTTTACAATTGCAAAACCTCTTGACACATCCCCGGCAGCACTGGATGGAGGCAGATTCAACTCAGCAGCCCACATGCCCACTTGCATGTGCATGAGATATTAATAAAACAGGAACCCACCATGAAACAGTAATACCTGCACTCAAGTCTGTATCACTTAACCATAGGCCAGCGATTGACAGAAGAAATCTAATATTCAAAATCTCCACATTTCCACAATGGGACACATGGCAGTTGAATCTGTTTACCATAAGCAGGAGAGAATCATTTGTAGAATACATTTGCAGAAGAGACCCTACTTAGTCTTCATATTTTCATGAAGGTGCACTTAATAACCTTTCTGATGGAGTCTGTCACTTACTTGTCTCCATGGAGATGCTTTTTCTTTGCCTGGAATGTTCCACACTATAGCATAAAACTTAACTCATCCAGCTTACATTTATTCAGTTACTGGTGATTGTACTGCTGAAAACCACCTAGAAAAGCATTTTAACTATAAACGGGATTGCCTCTCTTCAGATCTAACTTGTAACATGGCTTTGTGGCACCTGCTTGTCTCCACAGAGATAGATAAGTTTAATACCCTACTGTGGAACATTCCAGGAAACAACAACACATCTCCATGGAGACAAGCAGATGGCAGATGCTCCCCTAAAATGTTACGTAGTGCACCTTTGATGGAGACAATTTGAGATGGATCAGTTTTAAGATAGTTACTCTTGGCACAGTTAGCAGTCTTAATAATGACAAGTAAAAAGAGGTTTAATTGAAATAACATTCACCTTTAGTAACTTTTCATTCAATATACTTTCCCAAAATCACAACAGCAGGACAGAACAGGCAAAATTGTTGATTTAACCACTTACCCCTCCGGGATGTCGCCTTTTCTTTACAACTTTACAGCAAAGTACATTCGCTTCTGCGTCACCCCCACAAACAGTCTACACATCAAATGAAAGCTACGAATATGCAAAGCATTTTCACCGGAAGTCACCACAGTGCTGTCAGGAAAGCCATTTTTACAGAAAAAGCCAAAAATGTGGATTTGGACTTCACCTTTGGGGGCTCTGGTTCTGTCAAACCTTAATTTTAACAAAAAAATGTAGGCGCGGATGAGAAAAATCATTTTTTATGTGTGTTCCAAAGTGGATAAATACTTCCCAAACAAACTTACAGTGATTCTGACACCCGAGAGTAAAACTATAGGATGTTACCTTTACAAAGACCCCAAACTTGTGTAAATACTACTGATGGTTCAATAATAGTTATCATTTTAATTTGGAGAGGCCAGAACAAAGGCAATTTCACCAAAATGACCCAGAATGGTAAAGGGGGTTTTAACCAACCAAAGTCTAGGACATCAAAACAGTGGATCAATTCATCAACATTGTAGATGATACAAAAATGTTGGGTCAAATGGAGGCAGTTGATTCGCTTTGGTCAACTATCAAACTGCACAGACATAAAAGAAACAGAAAAGACTGAAGAATATCCAATTATTTACACCTTGACATATCAGTATAATGAGTAATTAAAGAGTGAAACATTTAGAATGTCCACAGACGGCTCCTGCCTCACACTGAACCCTAATCACAAACCTGTCAGCCTTCTTTGTCATTGAAATGCATGTTTAGCTATTTCTTATCCACACCATAATTATTTTTTATCTAAATATTGCACAAAGTTAATTTAACCAAATCATTATTAAACACAAGCCGGAATGCACGCAGCATACAGAGCACTGAAAAATGACTCAACTCAGCACCATTCTGAGGCCAACAGATAAATGCGTTATATAGTTTTAAATAAAATGTTGCTATAAAATAATTAAAATGTCCACAGTGTGACCAATGCCCATAACAGATGATGGTGATCATTAAATACTGTACAAATGCACTGACTTTACCAGTGGCTATAGGAAGTTAATTATGGGTCATTGTCCTCGCTGTGCCATAATAATTAGTTCATAAGTCCTCTGATTGAAGCTGCATTATCAGGAATTTGTTCTTTATTTTCTGTCTCTAGTTAATTAGTAAATTTGATAAATTGGCTGCTAGACTAAATTGCAATCCAAAAGCTATCAAGTTGGAGGCAAATTAAGTCTGAAAAATGAGGACATCTGAAAACACGAAGCCGGATTGCGAAAAGAGTGTTCAGATTTGTTCCCTTTTAAACAAGAAAACGTGATTTTAATTCAGAATCCAACATTATTCTGCATCAACAGATTAAGGCGGCAGAAAATCAGACATGCCTCTGGTAAATAAGACTTTGTGAAAAATGTAAATTCATTTTGAGTGTGAATGATCATTTTTGAGGTTTCAAACAGAGCCCGGAGACGAGTCATTTGTGTTTTTTATTATTCTACTTGACTGTCAGTTCTGGCCTTTATGTGTTGACAAGTTATTTTCTCCAGCCCATTGTAAAACCTTTGGAGATCTCCTTTCAAACGAAAATATATTTTATTTTTTGGACCAAGCGTGTGCATCAGTGTTTTTCTAAGGTCACAATATTTCTTTCTTCTCGTCTTTTCCTTATGGGATCCTGCAACTTATAATTGCCAACTATGAACCGTGCATTAACTTCAGTGTGACGTAGTTTTACATTAGGTGTCCTTTCAGGTAATTGGCCCTAGGGTTGTCAAAAGCATCAAAAATCAGATATTAATCAATACTAAAACTTGTATCAAAACTAGAGACTCAATTGAGCAGATATCGATTAACTTTAGAATGATCTTGAGCTGTATCAGAACAAGTATAAGACACACAGACTAGTATAAGCCCACAGAACCTACCTGGATTACACAGATATGAGACCTCATGGTAATATAAAAGACAGTACTACAATTTAATATTGAAATTCTATTGTCCAAAGAAAGTGTGTTTTTCACTATGATCGTGGTATCAGAATTGATATTAAGTACTGAGTCACCAACACTATTTGGTACACAGAAAGTATAAAGTTGATACAAACACATATTTATGAATTCTAATTAGTCTTAGCCATTTTTACAGTTTCCCGTGTCATGTTTTAAAAGTGAATACACAAACCAAAGCTATAAAGAACGCAACCCTCACTGTGGATGTGTTTGGAATGGTTTCAAAGCCCACATTTCTATAATTTACTGCATTCACTGACACGGGGCCTATAATCTCAGCCAGACGGAGAACCTGCTCTGTGCCATTATTGCATTTTAATACAGTGTTGCTTATGCCAGCGGGCCATACTGTTACACGGAGCTCGACGTGCTGCCAGGAGCACTTACAACATCCCTGCCTCACGCTGGCTCCTCCTTTCCTCTCCGCTCTGCCCATGAGCCAATGCAAATTACAGTAACAGCTTGGACGTGAGTATAATCTCAAGTGGTGCGAGCTGGACTCCTGGTGAGGCATGTGGGCAGATGGAGGTTGTGGTGCTGCCAGGCCCCTTTAGGAGCTCGATTCTGTGTTCGGCCCCAGACAATGAAGGAGCTGTGGGCACCAGCGGCACTCTGCGGCCCCGAGTCCAAGCCCACTCCCAAGTGTCGCATTGGGCAAAAGGAAGGTTTGGTTTTGTCTGTCTCCTCTCAGTACACCTGGAATGTGTCAGAACATTATATTTCATTTGCAATGTTTAGCCAGGAGGTGCATTTGAGGATTTTAGAAAGCCATTATTTCAGCTAGGTTATAGCCTGCTTACAAAACTATACAGTGAGCCAAAACTGCGATAATTTTGTTTGGGAATGGGATTAGCTTTTGTTTACCCAAGGCAGACTTTAAATTGTGAATGCTAGCTTCTGAATATTTAAAAATGAACTATGTTTACTGTTAAGAATGTTTTAAGGTTTTCTCATTTAACATGCCTTGAGATGTTTGTTGTTTTTTTGTGTGTGTGTGTGTGTGTGTTTTTATTCAAACCAGGTTATGTAATTCTGCATGTTAAGGCTGCCTCCTCACTGCATAATTTTATCCAGGGAGTGCTCCTCCATGTTTTTAAAGTCCACACTCCTCCATCACACTTACTCGGATCATATGTGTGCTCCATTTGCCTTCACTCTGCAGCTAACAAACTTTGCTAGCATCTCTTTTAATGACATTGCTGCTTCACTCCTCAGTTTGCTAGCAGATGGAGCCTTGCGCCCCCTGCGGACAACAGTGGATCGGGACTCAGTTACCTCTTTTTTGTTTGTAACATACTCAATGCAAAGACCAAAATAACAAAGATGAAGAAGTTAGTGCAAACTTTGTAACTTTCTCAGCGGTATGAATATGTATGTTTTCATATGGAGATAAAGTGGACACAGTACTTTCCTATAAATGTGTATCGGTGAGAAATGAACACCAATTTCTGGTTTAAAACATGCAATCCTTTCTAATTCATCTGTGCCAAGGTAAAAATGCATCCTCCTATCCTCCATATACTTTGCTCCTCACGAGAGTTATTACTGAACCTATACATATATCATACAATATTTACCACAACACATAATTAATGTGAGCTCCTTTGCATTGTGTTGCTGCAGAGAATAATTTGATCTCATTTTTACTTGATGCTCCCTGATGACTGAGGCTGCCTCTTTGTTCCTCCTCTTGATTCTCAACCTCAGAACCTCATGTCTGCAGCTGTCAGGAAACCAGCACAAGAGTTTGTCAGTAATTTGCCATGCCCTGTCGACTTCAGCATCAGGAAAAGAAGAATGAATACGTGAACTCTGTGTGGGGAAATGGTAACTTCAAAGATTTGCACACCTCATCGTAGTTCAAAAATACGTCTCCAGCGGAAAGAATATAAAGTTTTAGTGTTTAGTGGTACAATTATTGTGAGAAGTTATTCACAATTACTGACACCATGACTTCATCGTTGTTAACATTTCGTAAGTGTTACCTTTTCCTCTAGGATGTGATCTGCTTTCTGAACTCAAACTGTCTGCATGATAAATTTAAGTAATGATAAAGATGGAAAGAAGCACTTTACATCTGGTTTACCTTTTGGGGAGTGTAGATTAAATTGAAAACCTAATTTTCCTTCTAAAATTCTCATGATTATTATTATAGTGACCTAAATCAGGAAGAAAGGGTTTCAGAAGTGAACATTGTTCTCGAAACATTTTGAATCCCATCCAAAAGTAATTTTCGATCTGATGAACAGGTCTGCCAAACTAGATATTTAAGGGATTAATTTTAACCTGAAACTGCCCTGCTTTTGTCTCTATGCTAGCTTTATTATCGCTAATCTAGTTGAACAATTACAATTATCGATTATCCTAATAATTTGCCGTTCCTTTTCTCCAGATGAAATGCATTGGCTAGCTTGAATGAGTGCGCTGCAGCTTTTAAAACATGCATGACAACTGGGATTCAAAGCTGTGTGGTTTGTAGCTCTGGGAGAGACTCAGAGCCACTGATTGAGCTGTTCTTCATCATTAATATGAATGAATAGTTGCCGTTGTCCGGGCTGCTGTTACCAGGGAGGTGTCTTATGTAAGCAGACTGCACCTGCATATGTCATTGGGCCCAGCGTTTGTGATCATGTGATGCTGCTGATAAACAGATGTGCTGCAGATAAAGACGACTTCCTATACACGGCACCAGCATCGGCCCAAAATGCTGTAATTTTCAGACAAACGGATCGAATGTGAGTCAGCTGCAGCAGTGTTAAGATGGGGCTGTTTAAGTGACTCAATCTTCAGTGTGTTTGCCAACCTTGAGAGCATTCACACTATAACAAAAAGAGATTTGACTGAGAGAAAGACGGAGAGCGCCGTGACTGAGCCTAGCGCCCGTCCCCTGCAGCTATAAGCATCCTTTGTACCGACTCTGTACTGACTGGTAGAGCGCACGCAGGTGTTTTTGAATTTAGCATATTTTTCATAGCTAAAGCTATAAGCAACGACACAAAGCTCTTGTTATTCTGGGATACAGCAGAGACAGAGTATGTGGCTCAATAAGCGTGCTCGATTAGCGCTGCAGTCAGCCAACCAGATTCTGACAGCCAAACATATATTGAAAATGTGCTAGCTGTACTGTACACTGGATATTGCATTGGTGATGTCACAAAACTAAAATTTCAACTACATTTTTCAATACTAAGGAAGAGTCAATAGTCAATATCGATTCTGATACTTCTCTCTCTCATTACAACCAGGTGCCAAAAGTGCTCCATGTATAGTAGTGGTCTTACTACATCTGATACAGCTCAAGATCATTCCAAAGATATTCAGAAAAGGTTCATTTCTGTCCCGTGAATGTGATTTTCTTGTATCAATACCTGATCAAATCAGCATGTACTTTCGCTAATAGTTTTAGTATCGATTTGTATCTGATTTTCGATACTTTGCCAACCCTACATTGCATAAATACACTGACCGACAACACATTTCCTACCAGGGATATAAAAATTCATGATGATATGCTAGAAGAGATGCTCTATTCAATGAGAAACAATGATGGAAGAGGTTAACGGTTAGCCCAGACACTGAAGAGTTGGCAGTTCAATTACCACTTTGACCCATAATGTATACTGTTATTGTGTCCTTGGGCAAAACCCTTCACCCGTAAAGGTCAGCCCTACAAGGAAACGGCCAGAACAAAGGATACGACATTTAACAGGATTTTCTACTGTATACTTTTCTATTTCATTTAATCCCATTCATTCACCACAAACAGTTACTTTCTATTGGCACATTCTCATAGCTTTTAATTAGTTACATAATACGCAACCCTATAGCATATGCAATATACCTCCATAAAAGAGAATACGGGCGGACTCCACCTGTCACTATTATCCTGTTTTATTCCAGGAAACATGGATATCCACCTCAGATTTCTCTAACAGGAGCAGCAGAGCAGAGCACAGTGAGCAGGAGAGCTCTGCATGCACATGGTGCCATCACAGGAATATTGAACACACAAGGCTAATAGCTTGACCTCCTCATCACTCTCCCCCTCAAACCCTTATTAAAACTGCTATTTGCTACCCACTTAGAGAGCATCTGAGGTGTTGCACGGTCATTTTTAGTGCTTTAAGATGAACTGGTGGAGAATCCTGTTGTAAGACCTCCGGACATCTTTGGACTTGGTGATTAAACTCTGATCCTGAGATATTAAACTAAAAAGAGAGACAAAACTGAGCCAGATGAATCGTGCAATGGGCGCTACTAGGTGTTATCCACTGTCCATGTAGTAATCATGTGCAAGACTGTATTATAATGTGTCCACTGGTATAATACATGAAGGTCACACCTGCTGTTTACTCCTGTCCATATGCTGCGCCGTATATACTGACAGTCACAGCCACTATTGCATTGCACTGTACTGTATAATAGTTTTGTAAAAATGTCTTCTTTTACACCATTTTGCATCTTAACAGTATTCAGAACGTTCTAAAATCGTAGCTAAATGGTTAAATTCCAGTATATTTTTTTTCTTGTACTCTGCATTGCAACACTGGAATTTCTCCATTGTGGGAAAATAAAAGTTGATTTTTACTGCAGACATTCCCAAAGTGTGCTGTGTCCTGGCCCCCCTGTCAATACGAAGATTACACGAGGAACCTCTTATATTTTACACTACATGTCAAAGAATATGTTTTCTCCTTATATAAATAAATATAAACAAATGTCTTTTATAAAGTTGAAGCTACATTTTATTTCCTCATTTGGAAAAAGCTTGATTTTTTTATACAGATCCATCCATCCAATTTTTTCCCGCTTATCCAGCCCCGGGTCGCGGGGACAGCAGTCTAAGCAGGGACTCCCAGACTTCCCTCACCCCAGACACTTTCTCCAGCTCCTCCGTTGGGACCCCAAGGTGTTCCCAGGCCAGCCGAGAGACATAGTCCCTCCAGCCTGTCCTGGGACTTCCCCGGGGCCTCCTCCCGGTGGGACATATCTGTACAGTGATACAGATATAGATTTTAATACCAAACAGCAAGCAAAACATCACCCTTAACAATGAAGAAAAAGTCTATGGTCCTTTACCATCTTCACATTATAATCACAATCACGTACACCATAATGTCATTAGAGTTTCTTTCATTTTATGGTGCGTTCATACGATAAGCATTCAACACTTTTTATCACCACATCATGCAATAGACGAAATATATAACTTCTTCCCCCCATAAAACCCCATGGATTTAATAGTATTGACATTAAATGGAATTACTTCACCTTATTCCCAAAATGTTAAGCGAAGTTGGAAAATGCCTCTTTTCTTGGCAGCTGTGCCTCTCGAAAGCACATAAAGAGATTATAAGCTACAGCAGTCAAGCTTGCTTTAAATGTTTACGACCAAAGAGGGAGAGAAAACCACCAGAAAAGCAGCTAGCCAGCGGCAGAGTAGTGACCCAGAATAAGTGTCCTCTTTGGTCTTAAATGACTGAGTTTTGCTCTAAACTCTGGACTTGTTATGTTGTTTCTTGTTGTTGTTAGCTTGTTTCTTGTCGAATACTTCAATGCCCAATCAGGGTTCCTAAACAATGGAGCAATGCAGTAAGCTAATCAATACATTTCTTAAGAGGTATTATCATCACAGTAAATGTTATGTTTAGCTAATAATTACAGATAAACTCATGTCAAGGCTCCAGTGTCATCGATGCACTGTCTCCTTTCTTCCCTGGGACGCAGAATACACACTTCTTCAGTATCATCAGTGAATCTCCCCATTTTCAAATAAGCGTGATTGACAGGCAGATAAGCCAATCAGGAACACACAAGGTCTGTCCTTATCGGGAAAAAATAAAGGAAAAAGGTATCACAGGGGACTGGAAAAACCTGCCAAGCTCTAGTCAGAGATGAGATGAATTTCATTTTATTTATAAATCACAGGTTCATAGATAACCAATCACCAACCACCTTCATTTTACATGTGTCACTAAAAAGAACAGCTTTGATCGAACAATCATGTTTGGCCGGGCGTGAGACACAACGGGGGAGTGGGGACCAGACTGATATCAATCTGTATAAAAAGTACAGAGAGATAACATTCAGGATTTGCCAGGCAATCTCTTTACCCCACCACTCTGATCTGGAATTCACTCCAAGGAAAAGCAAAACTGGATATGTTAGTAACACAATCACAATTTAATAATGTGGTAACAAACTTTTATACACACACCTGCACCTGTTTTTTAATGTTTTATATGGACTTGTATACTGGTTTGTGTAATTAGTTTCTCTGTTTGTATTATTATTATTATTATTATTATTATATTATTATTATTATTATTATTATTATTATTATTATTATTATTATTATCGTCATTATCATTATCGTTATCGTTATTATTATTATTATGTTTTTTTCCCCTTCCCATTTTAGAGCAATATATCTACTGAGCTCCTGTTCCCAAGTAATTTCCCTTGTAGATCATTAAAGTTTGTCTAAGTCTATAAAGCATGTGTTGTAGGCCCATTCCCCAACATGTACCAGCAGATGCAGCAATTGTTCCCTCAGCTGGTGACAAATTTCATGCCAACAAGAGCTTTGAGATAATTGACGTATTGTTATTACTCTATGCTAAGATGTTCAAAGCCCAAATAAGTAAAGTAAGCAAGTCAAAATGATTTGGAGATGCACCACCAAATACAAATACATAGAGGTTTATAAATTCATTAGAGTGTGCCGTATGTCATACAGTACTGTAATGTGTGTTATAATTGGACCAAAGCAAAAACTCCAATTCCCCCACCTGCACATTGAGTGGGACAAAATATGCAAAGTTATGCGGTGTGAGTGTCTGTTGAGCGGCTGCCTGTTTTGCTGCATGACAAAGGGGAGGGGAGTACACTGAGGAGAACAGCAGTTGTGTTCAAACCGCTAACACAAGCCGCGGCTAATTAGCACTGCCCTGCCATTCCCTTTGAACTGGCTGAGGACAACCGGGAGCCATCACTGCTCTCTGTTCTCAGCAGAGTGCGGTTCCTTCCCCCCCGACCACAGGACCGGCAGGGGTCCGACCACCGTGGGTCGAAAAGAACGAAAGGCAAAGTACTCCCATCCTCTATACTGCACCCTGGGGGATCAGCCATGACTTTTTCGCATTAACTCCACCCTCAACAAAACGCTTTAACTGGCGATATGCAAGTTCGGATCTTTGCACTTATTTAGGGCGAGGTGACATTTTGAGGGTGTATACTAGTCCTTCACGTACACAAGGCAGATGTTAAGGGGATACAGGTAGCACTTTGGTTATTCTCGGCTGGCGTACTGCAGATCGTTAACTCTATCCCCCCGTGTACTCAAGGTAATTAATAGTTTGACACTATACAATATACAAATGAAACAAGAAGCTGATGTGATGTAGTGGTGCTGTATTTTGGACGTGGTTTTATGACCCATTTTACATTTGTTAGAACACTGACAATTATATTACAACTCCAGATAGAGCGTTTTTGTGTTACACTAGGGTAACATCATTTCATTCCTTTGCCCGGTTAATCACTTCATAGGAGATTCTTGGCGGAGTTGAAGTGGGCTGTTACATAATTAATAAAAGATAAATTTCATATTTTGCTGCGTATTAGGGGAATCGTTTTTGTTTTAACTCTAGTTTAAAGTCTTTGCTAAGCCTGACAGAATGATAGATTATGTCCAGAGATTTACTATGGCAGCTATGGTGTGATCATCTTTCATTTAGGCCTATATGACAGATGGTGGAAACAGACGGAATGCAATACAAATATTCAATGTTCACTTTTTGTTTGTAGAAAGGTGTTTGCAGCTAAACTGAAAATCTAAGGCTCTGACGTTATCACTACACTGCTAATATATTATGTTGTGATAAAAATGTAGAATTGATTTAAGGGGCATTATGTAACTTCTCTAGAAGAGTGTCTGCCCCCTGTCTGTCTTCCTGGAATGTTCCACAATATCTCCATGGAGACAAGTAAGCAAGCGACACCATCAGGCCAAGTTATGAAGTTACTGGGAAGAAGCAAGCCTGTTCAGACTAAAAATGCATGTTTTTCCAGGTATTTCTTTAGCAATAAAATACTGTAATAGGATAAAAGGGTGTCTATAAGGTTGCATTACAAAGGAAATTAATAATATATTAGTTAGATTCAGTTTATTGTACTCAATGGTTAATCACGTTGCATTTTTGGTCAATTATTGGTTCATTTTTCAACCACGAGAGCTTAATTACTGCACGTATCTACTTTGACCTTTTGACTGAATATGTGGCACCACAACTGCAGGTCCTTCAACCAACCAGCATTTTCCAGTAAGACCGTGCCCCGCCTCTTTGGGCTCTGGATGCACGATACGGGATAAATATAACAGATGCAAGTGCAACCATTGATGAGGCTACACTACAGTGAATATGGCAAGAAACGGATTACTGTCTTGATGTGCTTTGTGCCCATATAGAGGTGCTTTAAATACAGTATGGTTTTTATTCTGCACTCTTCTGTTTTGATGTTAATTTTATGATGATTATTTGTGATTATTCATGTTTTGATTTGTGTGATTTTAATGTCTCTCTTATTCTGTAAAGCACTTTGAATTACTTTGTGTATGAATTGTGCTTATTCATAGATGTTGCCGTGTAATGTTTATGAGTGGAGACATCTATATTTTAAGAAATGCATAAATTATGAATGTTTAAAATATCTGAAGTGATCCCACTCGATCTGAGATGGATATATATTTAGCGGTAATATTTTATTGATACACAAACATCATATGGCGTTTTAAAAATGTTGCTGTTTTCATACATTTAGTTTGGAAACTTGAGGAAGCGTGCAGCGTCTCTTGTTACACTGCAGTGTGTCATGTTGAATGCACGAGACAGACAGGAAACCAGGGAACTCTAAAATCACTCTTGCGTATCTTCTCCAAGTCAAACTATAAATAATGTCCCTGTCAGTCCATTTACATACGGCACGCAGCTCCTATACCTGATCCCTGTGCTGCCTTCACTGTCAGTCGTACTTTGAGATGATGACACATTTCTAGGACTACGCACAACAAGGCAGCGCAACTATGGACAAAAATCGAATTGTAATTTTTCTGCAATTGGGATTAGATTTGCGATATATTCTAGATTCTGTTCAGGGTGTAAGATGGAGTATGAACTGATAAATGGATACAAGACCACCATGCATTTCACAACATCAGACCTAAACTACAGGTACAGCATAAGCCTTTGTGATTTAATAATTGCACACACTCTTCACACATACACACTATAGTTGAAGCCGAAAGCTTACTCATGCTCCACTTTCGGGTAGTTTGTAATACTCGCATTCATTTGAAAATCACTGTCTTAATTTCACTTGGTGTTAAAATGTCTGCACACTTGTTATCCCAGCACATCTGCCTCTGTAATAAAGAGAAGCACAAAAACAAAACAAAAGAAATGCATTTTAAAATCTGACCTACTTCTTCCTCACACCTGTATAGTGTTCACGGTCTTCTCTCGAGCAAAATCCCCATCGTGCTCCATATCTAAAATGTGCTGATGTGCCACTGTTAATGTAATACTTCGGGAGTGTTTATTGCTGACCCCAGACGGAGGTAAAAGCTGCAGTTGCTCACAAGTCAATAGAAAAGCGTACCTGATATCAAGCCCTGAGGTGCATTGTGGGATTGGACATCACCCTCCGAGCCAAGCCGTCAACAAGGAGTCCAAGAGCTGTGAGTCTAATCTCTTTTGACAAGGAAACACCACCTAGGAAAGAAATACATGAAATTACTTTGAATGCCGGCCTAAAACAAAACACGGAGGAAATGCGTTAGTTTAAAGGTTCACTGTGTAACTTTTCTGTTAGAATGATCTGGTACCACCTACTTGTATCCGTAGAGATGTTATAGCTTTGCTTTGCTGGAATGTTCTTTTCTTGCATTTATTCAACTACAAATGTTTCTGTTGTTAAAAAATGCTTACATTCTGACTGTGAGTGGACTTGCATCTCCACAGATCTGACCTGTATCTTGGCTTGGTGGTTTCATCTGCTTGTTTCTATGGCAAATGTGTAATGCCAGGGAGACAAACAAGTTGTAAACCCTCCACCAATCTTTCTGTCACCTGCTTGGAGATGCTATTTGCTTGGGATGTTCCACAGTATGGCATTAAATTTATCTATCTATCTCTATGGAGGCATGCAGGTACCACCACTAGGCCAAATTACAGACAAGGCTGTAGAAATGTGACCCTGCTTACACTAAGAATGCAAGTTTTTCAAGGCATTTCTGAGCAATAAAAAGCAAATGTGAATACATGCAATACATATAAGATTAATGCTATACCATGGAACATCCAGAGCACAGCAATAACATCTCCATGACACGCCTCCACCTAAAAAGTTACATAATACATAATACAACTTTAAAAACATAACTGTTAACTGTTTAATGTAGCAGAATTGGTGAGTAAAAATCCCTTGTAATAGTGACATTTTACAAGTAACAAAAAAAGAATCATTCCTCTAAGTCTCTAATCTAAAATGGGCCCAAAGATTTCCAGCTGCTTGGCCACATTTGGGGATGTTCATTATCTATTCCTCGACAGCACTTTGGCGAAGCAAAGAAAACACAACTCTACACACAAGAGGAGCAGTCATACATTCATAATCTCATTGACGGAGCTTGCTTCCCTTTTCCACTTGGCAGCTTTGGGCGTGATACGAACGCTGATCTGATTATGAAACCAACGAGAAAGTAACATAAACAGCAGGAGCAGCAGGCACCAGCGCGGGCAGGGACAGAGCCGGAGATACCGTGACTGTGGATGTGTGGCCCGGCATTAATATTTCACTGCATCATCGAGAGGGGAGCACCGAACAAAAGAGTAAAGGGGGACGAAATGAAAAATTAATCATATTTTGACAATGCCTTGGAATTTATCTGCGCAAAAACCAAGAGAGAGGCGCAGCTCCCACGTGTGATGAGATTTAACTGGGAAAATACTGTATAGTGGATAAACATAGCTCGAATATCAAGACAAATGAGGACAAGCCTTTGGAACTTACTGAGTTTAATAATATAAGTTTTGTTCTCAGTCTTCCTCTCCGCTGGGTGACAAAATACCACATAAGTTGAGTCTGACCATGGGTAATGTGTGTAATTCCTATTCCTCCACCTATAATAATACTGTAACTATCCACACTTAACCAGTGCTTGCTTTGGTCCTGTTACTCAATGTCTGGAACAACAAAATGTTATGATAATGATGATATTTGGTACTATATTTGGCAAAAAGTAGTAGTAGTAGTTTTATGTTTCATCACACGTAAGTATCGGTGTAGTATCCAGCTCTATATGAGGGCAGTAATCCCACTAAAAAGGTACAAAGTCTCTCCTACAATTCTCTGACACTGAAGAACATAACCTTTAAGACGAACCAAATGTTTTCAGTGGTAGGGCCAACCACAGATGGCAAAGCAGGAAATTTGTGCCAATACATGAACAAAAATACAATTTGAAAACTGCTTTTTTCACTTTGTTGCAGAGTAACAGTGTGCAGCAGTCTTCAAATATTTAATTTCTACAAGTTCAGCTTTCCCTTCTCAGTTGGAATTCTGACCTAATTTACATATCAACAATGGAGTAAAACAAAAAGCAGAATTGTTGGAGCCAGACTGAAAGAGTTACCCCAAAAACAATTTCCATCCACATGCGAAGGTCCGCATGCCCCTTTAAAAAGCTATTTTCTGTTTAGTGGAGGGAGCGACTGCCAAGGTCACTAGCCTTCAGGTTCTCACTTGTCCCTAAAATTCAAAACCGGCTCCTTGACATGTCACAGTTCTGCCCCCATCCGAGAACACGCGGCCCTGGGGAGATTAGCCTAGCATTGGCGTTTGTCTGCAGAACGCCTTCATGCATTAAAAACATAGCTCTCCACTTAAGCTTACCCAATGTACCTCTATATGTAAGCGGGGGTGGCGTAGGACCTGTCGCCCTCGTAATCAAGTATTTATGACGCAAGCTTCTGCCTTTTAGATACGTCACTCGGAAGCTCTCCAATTTGTCTGGTGTCAGAGTTGAAGAAATGAAGAGCAGATACTAGTTAAGAGAGCAGGTGCTTCAATTTCCCTTCCTGTGTGTCCAGAATATTAACATTTATGCTTGGGTCTTGTTAAGAGGCTAAAGTGAGATGTGTAACCGCAATGTGACACTATAAGGGCTGCAGACGAGACATAATCATCGTCAAGAACATCTCGTAACCAAACACAAATATTCATATTCGCCGCCCACAGACTGTAACAAAACTAATCAATTCTCTATTATGTTTTTCTTTCATTTTTCTCTTGTCATCATTCCTGCTCGCTCTCCTCTTTTCCATCATGTGACATTCTCAGTGATTCATCTACATTCATCACCACGGCAAAACTAATACAAGGAAATCAAATGGACGCGCTGTATTATCTAGTGTTCTTGTTGTAGTCTGGCATTGTTACAAGTGGAAACCTTTCTCAAGTTATGACCAAACATGCACACAAAAGCAAAAAAACTAAAGCTGCAAGGAATTTTTGCCTTGGTTTTGAAGGTGATGGTCAGTTATCGAGTTAAGCAGATATGATTTATGGTATATATATTTTCTGTAACAGTGTTTCTCAAACTGTGGTCCGTGAGCTCCGTCAGGTGGTACTTACACAGCTCTTCAGTTTGTGGATTTGTCTGATTTAGAGTTTATTTTATCCACTTTTTTGTCCTCCTTTGAATAATTTCTTGTTTAGGACTACAGTGGAGATGATGAAGATCTGGTTTAGCCCTAAATTAGACCTGGAATAGATCTGGTAATACTCGGAAAGCAGCAGCAAGAGTCGCTGATCTATAATAAACACTCAGTGTTCTGCAACATTTCACTGGTCTGATAAATAGTTTTAGTCTCTCAAACATTATCTAGGAACATTCGGTATTTAAAAAATCTGCACAATAAAAATAATCGTTTGACTAGTCGACTAATCGAAGAAAATAGCTGACCAGTCCAGTGATATATGCATTAGCTACAGTAACTTGAGCCCTATAGCTTTGGAACTCAGCCATAATGAGTGCACCAGAATTTGAGAGCGTAGATGTGATAAAAGTGTGATCTCAGGTCAGTGGGGACTAAACACGTCACTGTCACGTTTCAACACAGCATGGATCAGCTGGCTCTTTCATGAGTCCAACTAAAAACAGCCCATTTGGTGAGAGCTGAAAAGTAAATCACGTAAGAATCATCTGGGAGAAAAAAACCCCAACAAAAAACAGACATTTCAGTGTAGCTTTAGAAAACTGTTGGACGACATGTGAAGGCATTCAACACCAGAATAAAGTCCATTCCTCCTCCACAATAGTCCCACAAGTGATTTGCCGGTTAAGGTTCGCTCCCAAAGCATCACATCATTACCTGACCCAGCTTGATAAGTCTGGAGTTGGTTCAGGACAGGCCACTCTCACTTAATCTCCCACACAACCCCCTTTCTCTGTATCAAGAAGTCCATTTTTTCCCAGGCCAGTCTACACAAGGATCTCAAGTCTCTATTCCCTCCTCTCTCTTCAGACCTTTAGTGGTATAGGAAAAATCTCAGCACCGCAGAGCTCCAATGGCCAAAGGACATTCTCTGTCAAGCCATTATCCATCAGTGTGATTCCCGCTCTCCAGCTGAAACAGAGTGAGAGCAGGCCTAGTTTGCTGGGAGCAGTGTAACACTATATTGTATGACAGCAGAGATGGACAATGCCCCCACTCTCACTTCAATACATTTACTGTGCAGACGTCTTGGGCTTGTGTAAACTACTGGAACAAGCTAGCTACCAAGACACAGCACAAGGGGAGTGATATTGACAAAAATGTGTATCTTGATTTTCTGATCTTTTCTTTTTTTGTTTTTTTTTTACCCTAATCAGAAGCTATTTTGGCAATTCAACAGACAAGGCAAGTGTAAGTGCTTTACAGAATAAGAAAGACATTAAAATCACAATACAACAAATCTAAACATAAATCATCATAAAATCAACATTAAAAGAGAAAAGTGCAGAATAAAAAAAAACTTTCAATCATATGCACAGATAAACAGAACCATTTGGAGCCTGGATTTAAACATTTAAACAAAGTAGAGCCCTGTCTCACATCTTCAGGGAGACTGTTCCAGGTTTTAGCTGCATAAAACTGAAACACTGATTCTCCATGTTTAGTCCTGACTCTGGGCACCAGCAGGAGACCGGTCCCTGAAGTTCTCAGAGTGCGAGATGGTTCATGTGGCACTAACATGTCAGAGATGTACTTTGGTGCAGGGTCATGGAGAGACATGTTCACAAGCAGAGCTGCTTTAACGTTTATTCTCTGAGCCACGGGAGCCAGTGCAGGGAGCTGAGCACAAGAATTATGTGCTCGTACTTCCTGGTTCTAGTCAGGACCCGAGCAGGATGTACTACAGCTGTCTTAACGCTCGTTTGGAGAGGCCAGTGAGCAGGCTGTTACAGTACTCTGACCTACTGGAGACAAATGCAGGATAAGTCCCTCCAACTCTGGTTTTGAGAGTGTACCTTTGATTTTTGCAATGTTTGTTAGATGGTATAAAGCAATAGTTAAATAAATAAATAATAATAAATAATAAAATAAATAAACAGTATCCTGTTTTTACTGTTTGTTTAATAACCAAAACCCCAATATATAAATTATGCATACCTTCAAAACAACAGTATTCCTTATTTGGTGTATTGCCCACACAGGACCTGCAATGGACTCTTAATGCCCAAGTAATTCCACCTTTTAGTGACTCTGATCACAAAATGACTTCAAACTCCAACAAAAAAGACAATCTGAATGCATATAAAATCTGTCCTCTGACTTAGAAAAAATCTTATAAAAAAGTGTTTATTCCTTATTGCACTTTAAGTTGGCAGAGTTTTCACACCTTCTGAAAAACTTGCACAAAATCGTATTTTCAGTCTGTCAAGTCCCACAGAGGCGGCCATGATGTATGTGGCCTATAAATTGTACAAGAGTCCAATGCTGCGGTGAGAAATGATAATATTTCTTTATTGCCTGGAGCATGCAGAGATGTGGCTAATACTGTATAGATTAGAACAGTGGGCTGAGATGAAAGCATCCACGCCTCATTAAAATTATAACAGCAATGGGGATTTTATTTAGGAAAGGTGGGTGGAGATCCTCTTGGAAAACTCTACACATAAGGTATAACGTTAATGTGTTCTGACGAGCTCATTAACAGTATTTACACTAATATCCTTCCATCAAACTGGAACTGAAAAACTGCTGCTTTAGAACCAGCTGGTCACCTCTCAAATGAAACTCTCGTCAACATTTAGCTACTCCAGTGGATCACTTGAGTAGATACTGATCATGGCTAACCAGGATGTCTGTAGCCATCACACAATTTTGACGCACTTGCATCTTTACACTTGCAAATGTTTCCTATTCTTAGCACATCAACTTTGAGGACAAAATCTTCATGTCCTATTTTAGACTTAAGCGAAATGATAAGACTCGAAAAAACACATTTTACATCTGAATGATAGAAATGGAAAAAATAAGGTTAAAAACGTAAGTTAAATGGTCACATTTTTATATAGCTCTTTTCCACCTTTGATGCACTCAGAGCGCTTTACATCAAAGCACCACTCACCTATTCACACACAAATTCAAACACCGGTGCATGCAGACACTGGGGCGAGGTGGGTTTAGGGTCTTGCCCAAGGACACAATGACAGTTTTCATCTGTGGCAGCTGGAATTGCACTGCCAACCTGTGGGTCAGTGGATCTGACCACCCAATATATATATATATATATATATATATATATATATATATATATATATATATATATATATATATATATATATATATAAAAAATAGGCTTCACAGAGGTGGCTTGATATGCTAAAAAAAAGCTACAATTAAAATGGAAAATCTCCTGCACACTATACTTCTACTTTGCTGACATGTTCATCAGACCCAACCCAGCCCCTTTTACCCTCTTACCCAAAAAACAAATCAAGCCTTGAGTCACGTATGGATTTCAGTGAATGCATTCATAGTTCATTGTGCGTTATGTCCTCCTCAGATATCGACAAAGTGATGGCTATTCTTGAAAGTGCGAGCGAGTAACCAAGGAGCCGCAGTAACAGGGCTGTATCCCACCATGCAGGTCGATCGCTTACTTCCTGTTGATACACTGATGCACGTCACACCAATCATTCTGCACAACGGATTTTATGTTTTCTACTTTACGGTTTGAGAAATACAGTTGCAAGATGTATGACCTTCTGACGGTGTAAATGTGTTTTGTCTGTAATCGTGTAACTAATTGTAACTATTCCTTTTTACGGCCATTCATTTGGATTTCATTGGTTCTGCGATAAGATCATTCACAAGGAAACAATAAAAGCCTGAATCCAGAACATAATCCGTGACAGTTTATCATTTAGAAATGGGACTAAATGTATCTTCTGTCATACAAATAACCAATCAAATCAGGGGTCTTCTAAGCAAATTATGGATCACTAAACATTGCTAAAACAGACTAACATTCTGGCTGAGTCTTGCCTTTCCAAATATGAGACTAATTTACTTTTATTGTAACCCTGCGGAGAAATGTCTTCTTGTGCTTTCATGTTATTTTTCTATTTCTTTAGCGGGGTAAAGGGGCTTCTAAAGACAATATTTTTGCCGAGATTGCACCAATTACCAACAACTGTGATCACTGTGGCGGGGACACAGACTGGCTATAAAGCAGAGGCAGCTGTAGCGGGCTTATTAAAGGACACTCCCAATGTCACCATGACTCAGCTCTGGACAGACTTCTGCTTCTGCTGTATGAAGTGTGGCCTGCTCGCTGTCAAATCTAAGAGCACCATCCCATCTTCTACAACCCCACTACCTCTGTCATACTAATTACTATATCCACTTCAGGATATGACAGAAGGAAATATTGTTTTTCAGGCTCAATAACAATCGTGAGTATGTTTTTTGTAACACTTTTTCTCTTTTTTTGTAGTTTTTAAGGCACTGTACCTGATTTTTACTGTGTTGGAAAACTGAACTATTTCATTTCTATTTCATTTTAAATGCGTCGCAGTGGTCCAAAGTTATTCCTCACTTCACCTTATGCATTCCAAGTATTTAAATGATTCACTGCAATGACTTTATAAACACTTTTCACAACTTTCAGAGGCCAGAATGGAGTTTTCCCATCATGTTGAAGATAACAACAACTAGCATGCTAAAACGCACCTCTTGATACTCAAACAATAAAGCACATTATAATCAGATGCAGACAGTACGCAGCAGATTTATTTTGACCTTTATCTGTAGTGGACAGTGCCGGCTCTAGCTTTCCGGGGGCCCTAAGCAGAATTAATTACTTCAGTGCCATGTATACATATCTGACCAAATTTAAATAACTCTGCTATCATCCCATAATAGCAATAGCCACAAGATAGCAGTATAAAGACATGCAATGAAGAGGGGTCTGGGAGCCCTCCGTCAGAGAAAAAATTAAATTCTAGACAGTTATTTCCTGATTTCTTGTGCATTTTAATGTGTTCCAGTTGGCTAAAGTGGGCTTACATTTATCAGCTCTTTATGTTAGAAAATGCTGAATTGGATAGAGTAGCCAAAAGATGTATTTAAGTAAGAGTACACTTACTTCAGATAATTCAAAGTGCTTTACAGAATAAGAAAGACATTCAAATCACACAAATCAAAACATAAATAATCACAAATAATCATCCTAAAATTAACATTAAAACAGAATAGTAAAGAATAAAAACCTTTCAGTCATATGCACAGCTAAACAGAACTCTTTTGAGCCTGGATTTAAACATTGTCAAAGTAGAGGCCTGTCTCACATCTTCAGGAAGATTGTTCCAGGTTTTAGCTGCATAAAACTGAAACTCTGATTCCCCATGTTTAGTCGTGACTCTGGGCAGCAGCAGGAGGCCGGTCCCTGAAGTCCTCAGTGTGAGATGGTTCATATGGCACTAACATAGTAGTGATCCAAGTTAGAGAAGCATAAGAGATTTACAATCATTAGCTCATTTGAAGTCTGCGTAATTGGACTGAACATTAAATAATGCACAAAATCTGGTCACTCCAAAAAACAGACCACAAAAAGACCCACGTTTGATTTTAGGATCACATTATTTTGATGTTTATTGTCAGGCTTTGGACGCAGAGTTGAGTTAGACACCATAAATTTGCATACAAAATTAGCAAAAATTTCATGTAAATGTGCATATTAATTTAGCATTTAGAACGCATTCAGGAGTTGTTCACAGGTTGTTCATTTAGATGTAACAAAGAGGTTTCTGCCATAATCAACGTTGTTAGTCTGACAACAAAAGCGGTAACCTGTATTAGCCCACGCTCACATCATCTCACAGTTTAGACCACAAAAGGATCAGCCACAGCCAAAAACAGCCAGTGTAGTAAACGGACTCACCCGCTGTCCTTGTGTCTCTCTGATATGTGTCCTGTCTGCCTAATTATACACGTCCAGCTTCACTGTTTTATCCTGCATGTCCAGTGGTGTAAAGTGGTGACATTTTCAGTCCTCTCTGAAAGTCACTCTTTCCCCAGACCAGTCTTCCTCTGGGGCTCTTTGTGCATGGTCTTGCACTTTAGACATACTTAACTTCACTAACTTTTGGCCTAAGAAAAACACCTATTCAAATAGATCCATGATGTGCGCAACCTCGAGGGAGGGACGGCCTTTGCACCGGTGTAAACACACAGATGTCCACACCACTGCCCAACTCAAAAACAAATGTAAGCAGGACATATTTAGTTACAGGAAATAAAACACATCTGATCATTTTAGAGGGATATTTAGACTAGTATAAACACCAGAGCGCTGTTTAGTTTCCCCCCAAAAAACCCATTCCAATCATTATTTTCAATATAAATGTATAAACTCTTGGGGGCCCTCTGGTGGACTCGGGGCCCTAAGCAGCTGCTTAGTCCGCTTATAGGCTGGGCCAGCCTTGGTACTAGGCCAAGAAAAAGTTTGCTCAGATATATGGGAAAAACTCTGGGACAGGCCCTTTAAACCTAACATTTGAGTTGTAGTTGGTTGAATAATTAACATCTATTAACAGTTATGAATATTAACTAATACCAACTATGCTTAATATATGCTTTATATATATTGCATGGCCACATTTCTCACATAGGGGCCACTTAGTAAAAGGTTTACTGATTATGCTGTTTTAGAGTTTAGAGTTTATTAGGATATTTTTACGTAGCAGTATATCATACTTAAAAATCTGTTATCCTGAATCCCACAAACGTAATTCTGAAGAGCATTCCTCTTAGTACTATAACGCGCTCCACGTGTCAGCACTTTGATTAATGACTTGATTTACGCTTTGAATCTTATACGGTGAAATATCAATCATTTAGCTCATGTACCCCAGCCACTACACCATACTGCATGTGTTCCTCCACCCAGCGTCTAATTACATTGAACTAATAGAGGAGCATGAATAGCAATGCCCCGAAACGGCATACATATCGACGACCTGTCACTAAAAGCACACCTAATGTGTTTAAATACATTAGTTATATCCTGTTTATTCACCACTTGCAATATTCCCCGAGTCATCCGAGGACAGAGCTGTGAGAGGGAGGTGATTATAAAAGAGAATAGCCATTTTTTTTTTGGCTGGATCCATTAGAGCTAATCTAGAACGGCATCGCGCCTCCCATCGCACTCCTCTGCTTTACCTGAAAATGAAAAAAAAAAGCACTTAAAGGAAAATTGCTTGTAGGAGCAGTCTGTTTAAATAATTAGCGTTTTATTAGCTTCCACAAACCTTTGGCATTAGAGGTCACAGAGAGATGAATGTCCATGTGTTCCCCCGGCCAATCAATACTCATGAATTCGTGCTGGCGGCCATGGTTACCAAGCAAAGAGGTGGGACCAGCGAGAGGCTTGGATCATCACAGACTCCATCACAGTTATAAGGCGCGTTGGGTTATATTTATGGCTTCACTCAAAATCATACCAGATATCATGACCCTATTTCTCTGCACTGTCATTTATATTCCAACACTTTTTTTCCTATTACACATTTTGACACATTCTGGACTATATAAATCTATATATCAGGTTACTTTGCATGAACGGCACAGGGCTGGGCAAAAAATCGATTAATCAAATTTTAAGTTCAGATGAATTTGTATGGAAGAAAACTGATTTTATTTTCCTCACCTTTTTGCATTGGAAATTGCTTTGAAAATGCAAGAAAGGTGATGTGCCCTTCCTTTGTGTCCCTTATGGAGAATAGAAAAGCAAAGAAGTTTAACACCAGACCTGGCTCCTCTGAAATCAGTCATGTTTACGGTGACATTTAGCTTTTATACTCAGCTTAAGCCTTTTGTATTTACAGTCCACAGCGAAAATGATCATTTTAGCCGAGAGGAGCTTACTATTTACTGCACTGCAACTGTAACTGAAACAATTATATAGTTATATACTTTTTGGTTTTGACAATTTTCTTTTGTTTGTACATTTTTAATAGAAAAGAGAAAAAAAAAATCATCCATTTTATTTATAGGCAAAACCACCCAGCCCGACTATGGTAATTAACTATAGTTTTTATTGCTCTAAAATACATCGAAAGAAATTACTGTGAGCGGGTTCGCCTCTCCACAGATCTGACCTCTTACTTAACCTGGTGACATAAACAACTTTTCTCCCTGACAATGGAAATCAGGACACAGATCCTCCCCTCAAAAAGTTGCATAGCACATCTTTAAACTCACTGCATGTATTAAATTAAAAGTGGAACTCTATCTACTTGTTAATTACACTAATACTTTCAAAAGAAGCGCAGCCTTTTTTAGATCAAAAGTGGAGACACATAACAGACAGAAAAGTAAAAAGAGAAAAAAATCAGGTCAAGCTTGCTGTCAAAATCTCATTACTGGCGCCAAAAAATCTTTAATTTTTGTGAAAGACCCGAATGTTCTAAAGAGAAAATTGTACATACTTTGGAGATATGATCCAAAACACATAGTAGGTCATGGCTTAAAGAACTAAACATCAAACACGGTGGTATGGTCGCAGTCCAGAGCTTCTGGCGTGCGATAAAAGATTCAACTAAGACTTGGAGGGAGTGTATATAAATAATAAAAGTACTTGTGTTTGAATGTGTTTGCGGTTAGACTACAAAATACAAGTACAGGCTTTGGGTGCTTGCTGCGGTTGGGCTATGCTAGTTTATACTTATAGGAGCAGGGAATCTGTGGATGAGCGTTTTGGGCCAAAATTGACTGATAATTCCAATTTCCGGTAAGAAACATGTCATTGCCTCTTCAGACAGTGCGAGCAGACAAGAGCGATTTCATGCAGGGCCACAAATCACTTGAGTCCCGGCATTAGCAAAAACAGAGCTTGAGACGGGCTATCGGCGAAACAGCAGGGCCACTTTTCTATAAGGAAAAACAAGAAATTTAATTCTGTGTTGCTGTAAATGCATCTTTGGTAACTTTGCAGGCAATATGGTGATTCAAAACATACTATTTGTTATTTCATTTTGTCTTCTGAGGTCAGTGTTTTAGGTAGACTGCTGTTCCATAGAAAAACAAAATCAGATATACAATTACGCCAAAGCAGATGTGTGTCAGTGGGGATCTTAAACTATTCTTAATACTGAAAATTGTATTGAAGAAAACTGCCCGCGGTGTAACACAATAAAACATTTTTTTTTTCTATTAGTGGGGTCTGCTTGCTCTCTACAGTGGTCCAAACAAAAACCTGTGTTATGTGAATAAAACTAATAACCAACCAGCAGTAGTGTCTCCTTCTGTATTTTTTATTTTTTCCCGTTCGGCTAAACCACTTTGAAAACTCCCAATCTCGTTTGATCTCAGACGCTATGCAAGGCTGGACCTGGTTAATACTAGGACGGGAGACCTCAGGGAATATGAAATGACACATTGGGGCAGCAGTGACTCTAATGCAAACTACTGCTGAGTCCTTGGGCAAGACACTTCACCCGCATTGCCTTGTGTGATTGCGGCGCGTGAATGAGCGATTGGTGGTGCTTGGAGGGACGGATGGTGCTGTCTAGCAACCTCGCTTCTGTCAGGCTACCCCAGGAAGTTGCTTACC
This sequence comes from Periophthalmus modestus, assembly GCA_019594935.1. Lineage (NCBI taxonomy): Eukaryota > Metazoa > Chordata > Actinopteri > Gobiiformes > Gobiidae > Periophthalmus > Periophthalmus modestus. Next base: position 22,389,200 of record JAIEZT010000016.1, read on the forward strand.
GTCAAATATGGAATAGTAATGCGTGAAATTGTAAAGATGTTCGAACAGGTGATACACATGCCGTCTAAGTCCACTAACAGTACAAACACTTATTACTATGCAGGTATGGACATAGACACAATCATCTGGACCTTGATGTCAGTGATTGCTCATTTGTGATTATGTTAAGCAGAGTCGCCCTTGACCTTTTCGGCAAGTCCAAATTGAAAATGCATTGGACAGAGCCTGTGTAATCGTGTGAGTAGCAGTGTGATTTATGGTTCCCTTGTGCATACTGCTCATAAAACATGCTGTCAGTCTTTTATATCACACCCCAGCTATACTTTTCTGCTAGAACAAAAGGCACTTATGGATTAGATTTCACATTTACCTAATTCCCAAAGGATATCTGCACATTTGGAGCCATAATCCCGTTTGGAGACATGTCTACAAGTCCGACATACATATATTGCATTTTAGCAGAAATCGTCCATGACTTGGAACAATATGAGCGGCAGCAGGGTGAATAATAATGCAATAGAAAAATAGGAAAACACAGACATGAAAAATGAGTCTAATTTAACCCACCTTGTGATTGTGCGACACAGTGTGAGGTGGCGTCGCGTACTGCATGCCTAATACCATTACCACATGGCATCATTTCAGTAATAGTGACACTTTGATCATCTCCTGAAGCCGTAATAGTAAAAGACAGCTCTGATGGTCTAAATGAGGCTGTTACAACTACCTCACTTGGCCCATTGAGCTTTAACCTGAGAATGCAAATCGGCTTCATGAAAACCAAGTGATTTCATGGTTCACCGGTGGCTACATAAGCATATGCTCAGCAGGAAAATGCATTATACCAGGAGCACACATGAAACTCACCTCCTTAAGTAACATTTGTAATTTTCCAGTCATATCCCAGCACCACATACTTGATTTATGGTTTAAAACATTGGAGCAAACAGGGTATTTTGCATAGCTGTAAAGTGTGCCAGTATATGTGCAAAACCCTGGGTTCTCTGTTCACAAATTCAAGCATGAAGATTACAAGAGCTTAGTGAGTTAGCATTAGCATATTCTGTTCTACACAAGCCTTTAAGCAGGTTTAGACGACAGTAATGGGACAGAGGTTAAGTTATTGAACATTTTCGACATTTAGACGTGTGTGGCACAATCCATTAAAGGTTTTATTGAAATGAACACATTTGTAAAGATGTGGAAAATAATTTTGAATGTGTACTTATGACTATCAAAGTAGGAGGCCTCCACAATTTGACTAAGCCGCGAGCACATGCATAATTTGCTAAATGGATGTGACATCCCGTTGGTAAACAGAGGTGGCTCTATATGAATCATTGTAGCTAGCCAGATATTTTCTGCAAACCTGCAAATAATGTCAGAGTTGTGCCTGAGCTGTGCCACTGCTGTCACTTTGACAGGTTGTGGAGGTGGAGTGCAGCAGTCATCAACAAAAACGCTTCAAAAACAAGCGCTCTTCATTTCCTGCTCCAGGAGAAGGATCCCAAACCTCGGCAGGCCTGTAAATACTCACTCCTGTAATTTATGGGAGTCACCGTGGGATTTAGTGCAGCCCACTGTAACAGGATTTGTTTGTCAAGACGGAGTGGCAATGAAGAGCCCATGCAGAGGAGAGGCTGATAAGATTGTGTCCAATGTGTCAAAGAGGAATACAGGGAGCTTATCTGATTTACACCGCTGCTCTATTTGTCTGCTCCAGACTCATCGGCTCTGACTCCGGCTCTCAGCTGGAGAGACATGTCTGTGCACACAATATATTTTAGATTGACTTTAGTTTTATATATAACATTCAAAGTGTGTTTTCTTTTACTTAGTACAAAACCTCACTAATTATCTTTCAACACTGTGACCTCCTCAGCCCTAAACATCAAGTATTTATCACATCTGAAGCAGTGCTCTTCAAAGGCAGATGGCCTGACAACCCGGTGTACTCCACAGTGAGCAGGCTCCAGCACCTAGAGCTCTGAGGGACTTCAAGTCCAGAATCAAAAGTATTTTCAGAAGTATTTGTGCTGCTAAGTTTAAGCGGGGGATGAACGGTGTGAAGCAGCAGAATGACTTTGTCCCCATGCTACATTTGGTCTTTTAGCCTAATATAACAGCCCTCTGATTTATGGCCTGTTCAAATATTTCATGTCAATCGGGGGATGAGTCATAATCCAATGGAACTGAGCAAATGAGATTTTCACACAATTATGAATAATTAAAAATATTTACAGACGATGAATAAAAAGCAATTAATTTGAATCTCTCTCAAAGTGTTTGATGTGGGATAATGAGTAAAAAAACATGGTGTGACTTTGTGAGCTTCACATGTGGTGTCTAAGTCTGTGCAAACAGCACAATTATAGCCATATGTTTTATCGATACACATGATTATAATGTTCCACAGGTTAAGGGCCCACAGCCTCTCTGCAGTTTTCCAGTCTCTTCTCCCAGAGTAGCTGACACTTGTAAACATATGTAGAGTGCAGGACGACTGAGCCAACCATCTATAATGGATATAGGACATGTGGCACACAGCTCGTCACATCCACTGAGATACTGGGACTACATAAATGTTCAAAAAGACTGCTGCATTTTCATGAATAATATCCAAGCTTTGGAACAGGAGGAGGCCAATCGCTCTTCATCCTTCAGAAGTCTGCCATTTCAGTGACAAATATATTTATATGTATGTGAGAAATGCCCTGTGCTTCAACACAAGACATCTGACCACAGCTTATCTCCACACGTGCTGCTGCTTGTACACACTATTGTTATGTGTTCTACCTAATCTGAGATTTCTCCCCTGGTTGGAGGTCTCCACAAACACGAGCGTTTCCTGAATCCTAATATGGGCAGGGAAGTTGAAATAGGTTTTTAAGCTGCTCTCTGGTCCATGCAGCCTGCTCCATGAGCTCCCCTTGTTGCTGTTTGTGCTGGTGATTGCTCTGTTTGAATCCTTTTTGATCTCAGTCAGCCAGTTGACACTACGGACCAGGTCAGTGAGCTTGAAAGCCTCCAAAAAGAGGGTTTATGTCACAGTTGTTGGCTTTCAAACATTTTGTGCCATAACTTGGCACATTATTTCCTCTGGAGGGGATTGCTCTCCTGCTGCATGACCTGCCTCTGTTTCTCATGTGTTCACTTTAGCCCACTCTGTGATTACAAGTCTCTTAACAGACTCCAAATCAATAGCAGCTAGTTCTAGTCATTAACTGCCCCATTTAAAAAGCTTGTTAATAAAAAAAGATCTTTCCCTGAGATGTGATTGAATTATTTAGACTGAATCCTCAGACGTCACATCACCTCTCAGACCAAATTCCAGCTGGTCTCTATACAGACTTTCATTCAGTTAACAATCCCAAGACCACAATATTCAACCCACTCACCTATTACCCTGATTTCACGCCAGAAAAACTGAATTTTCTTAAATGTCTTATTTTTTTACACATAATACTAATTTTGCATTCAATCATCTACTTTTGCTTAGTCCAAATAAAAACTTGAGTGAGGGTTATACTTAGAATATGAAATGTGTTAATAACATATTTGTTTCTTGGCTCTGCAACAACTGCTTAAAGATGTACTGGGTCCCTGGAGATGTTATTACTTTTTTGTAATATTCCACAGTATGGCATTAAACGTAGCTATATCTATGAAGAAGTCAGGTCTGTGGAGAGACAAACACATTAATAGTAAGAATACATGTTTTTCAAGATAATTATGTTTAATGCCACAGTGTGGAACATTTCAGGCAAAGCAATACGATCTCCATGGAAACAAGAAAGGTGGCAGACCTCACCAGAAAAGTGACATAGTGCACCTTTTGCATTTTATTTGAGCTCAATAGCTTTTTGCTGGCAGACTAACAAACATATCACTGTACTTTGATTTCCTTTCCTAATTCCAACAAGTTAAATAGACCTGTCAGGACTGCAAGCTTTTTGTTTAAATTACGAAAGCATTAGATCAACTCTAACTCGGACCAGTGTGATTTACTTCTTGTGGCCTGTTTCCAGTCTGCAGTAGTCAGCATCTGCCAAAAGTGGTGCAAGGAAACAGGAGGTCTGCAGATAGCACAGCACATCGTAAGAGGCACACCAAGGAAGTTGCATTAAATGTAGGACTTTTACTCTGCATTTAAAGGTTCACTATGGAACTTTTTAGTGGAGGGTCTGCCACCTGCTTGTCTAAATGTTATTAATTTGCCTGGAAATTAAACAGATTTAACTCCATGGAGATGAGTGACTCCACAAAGGCAAGTTACAGGTTAGGATTGTAGAGAGGCAGAGCCGTCCACAGTAAAGGTAATATGTTGTTAAATCTGTCAACTGGCCAAAAAGTTGTAGGAGTGATCAGTTCTGATCAGATTGCTGGTGGAAACTGCATCATATCTATCTGAAGGGTGGCGGTGTTGGAACATTCTCTTATGTAGTCGCGAGAGCTCATCTGGACCCCAGTTCATCATACATCTCCATCTCAAAGCCACTAACCACTCCTTTGAAGATAGTGAGGTACAGATCTTAGCCAGAGAAAAGAAATGATTTGAGAGGGGAGTTAAAGAAGCAGTTTTTGTTAGAAAAGACAATCCTTCCTTGAACACGAATGGGGGCCTTAGATATCATCTTTCTCCTATTTATAACTCCATTATCAGACCCAAAGCAAACAAAGGATACAAAGGGGGAAATGGAGCTAGCCAGGATGCTAATAGATGTGAAAAACACCCATTAAGGGGTATACGAATATGTTAAATATGTCTTAGGCACAGTGCACACTTAGTGTAGCTTAATAGACCTAGCCTTCACACAGAAACTGTAAACAAAAGCTGTTTTCAGTTAGTTAGCTCCTCCCTTCAGATAGATATAAGGCAGTGTCCACCAGCAATCTGAACAGAACTGAAGAAGCGGCTTGGATGAGCAGTGAAATGTCTTCACTCCTACAATGTTTTGGCCAGTTGACAGATTTATCTTTTGGCTTTTAATATAAATCAGACCTGGATGAATGAGGGATTACACAGACATCCCTTACCAGAAAAATTACACGCAGCATCTATTTTTCTATTCTTTCACTAATAATGAAAGAGGTAAACTACTAGAAATATATGGTTAATTCATTTGCATGGGATCGGTTGGTGTTTTTTGTCTATAAAACATTCAGCTTGTCCTTGTGTTAGTGGAAGCTAAAATCAGTGCATATTCGTATGTACTCTTCTTCTTCTGGTGCCTGCTGACGTGACTGCGCTCTGATTCATTGTTTTAATTAAAGCATCTTTCTGCTCAGTTGGTCGCCGTCTTTACAAGCGAAATGTCAAAGGACGTTGGCACTACTTTGACATTTGGGGGTGATCTAACACAACAGTTGCTCAGGCTTTGTGAAGCTGCTAACACAAACCTCTGAGTTGACCAGTCATAGCCTTAAGCCCTGCAGTGCACTGTGTGGCTGTGAGATCTGCCCTGCATGTCGCCCGGAGCCAGGAACAGAGCCAACCACAACAGACAAAGTATATACTGGTTTTGGACAAGGTTTTAAAGGCATGCTATGCAGCTTTTCTGATGGAGGGTCTGTTACCTGCTTGTATCCATGGAGATGCTTAGACTAGGATGTTCCACAGTATGGCATTAAACTTATCTACTGCTTTAGAGACAGGTAGATGACACCACCGAGCCAGGTTACGAGTCGAATCTGTGGGGAGCCAGGAGAGGTGATAATGTTCACAGAAAGAACATACTGTTTTCAAGTTATGTTTAAGCAATAGAACATCAAGCCAATACATGAAAGACCAATAAGTTTAATTTCTGGCAAAGCTAAAGCATTTCCACGACGATAAGCAGGTTGAACAACACATTTGGACATGCCTCAAACACCTGTAGCATATATGTGTAGCATCTGTACTATAAAATCAACTTGATACATGCTAAGTTATTTACAGTGGTCCTCAAAATGGAGTACAGCTTATTGTTCAACATATACAACGTGGTGATGTGAATAAATAATAAATAATTTGCTTATCTTGGCTATTAGACTCTAATGCAGCCTCCTATTTGTAAATGTGCCACTCTTTAAATATGCACGGCAAAAGTGAAATGAATTCACTTCACGTATACAGTACATCTGTGAAAAGCAGTGGCTCTAATTATTTTGATTTGTTGTTTGTTTGTTATTCACTAATTGCCACACATTACTTTCATTTGTTGTACATATTTAATTACTCGGCATAGTAGACATGGTTAATATCTTTGCTTTTACCATAATTATTACAAAAAATAATTTCAATTGAATTAGTATGTGACTCCAGAGATGACTCCAGGGATCGTTACAGATGGTCAACGGACGCATTAGGAATAGCATTACGAGCCTGATGGACTGATTGAAGTTAACGTCTCTCATCTCTCCTTGCAGCACGCATCTATTAAAAGGTCATTCAGCTCCAGTTTAATATTTTTAAAAGGAAAGGACACTGAGGACAAGAGTTTTTTTTTTTCTTTTTCTAATCAAAGTACCACCGTGAGTACACCACAACAAACTCTGCTCCAAACGCTATCTCAGTACGGCTAACGGCGCGTGGCTAATGACCCAATTCAAGATCAAAGGCAGCCAATTGGACACTGCGCACATTTAGCTGACAAATAACAAAGTCGCTCCAATCTTGTTAATTACTTTTTATAGCATACTGTATGTAGTTTGTTTGGTTTTAGCAGGACTGCTTTAAAAAGTAATAGACTTTTAAAAATTTAAAGCCACAAAAAACAACAAGCATGTTTTTTTTTTTTTTTTTTTTTTTCATTTTGGTTGTGTTTATTGCACTGAAAAATGTAGAAAAATAACTTGCATCTTTACTCTGAGTGGGCTTGCATCTCCACAAACACGAGTCTCTTCCTGTGGTTCCTTCAGCTTTAATATTCCACGGTATGGCATAAATCTAATCCCGATGGAGAATGCTCCGATATATGGTTTTAACTATCTATTTCCATGGAAACATGCAGGTCACGCACCTGCCTAAAGGGTTATGTATATACTTGCAATGTGCCGAAGGGTTTGTAAAAGCTTGGAATAAGTTAGATATATTTAAATACCTACTTTCTTAATTTGCAGTTTGAAATTGGGTAATGCAACTTTAACTACTTTCTTACATAGTGTTGCAAAATGTAGTGGTATCTTTAGACTCCCCAGTGATCTCTGTTAAAATGCTAATTCAAGGCCGAATAAAGCTCTTCTAAATAAAGACACATTTTATTGTGACAAGAGCGAGGTACACCAAGTAATTAGACTCCTTCATCAGCATCTGGCTTTATGGAGCTGGGAAATGGCATTTGACTAGAACTGCAAATTAAAGCTAACAGAAAGTAAAAGCTGTATCTTTATTGCGAAGGATGAAAAAGTGTAACAAAACACACTTTGGATTTAGAGAAGAAATTTCACAAATGGATAGAACCAAAGCAGCAAGGAAGAAATTAGAGCAGCTATTGATCTGTTAATTTGGCGATACCCCAGTCGTAGAGGATCCAACTTCATTTGTGAGTGGGTGCAGCCAGATAATGTCTCTCATTCCTCATTTTTCAGAGTATCTTTGAACATTATTTATAGTGATGTGGAAAGAGGCTTGAGAAGAGTTTGGTCCTCAAGGAATAAAGTTGTGGGTGTGATATTCGCAATAACTGTCTCCTCTCTGAGCTACTGGTAACGCCGACTTCCACCCCAAACAAGATCCAGTGTGATGGGAATTTTAAATTGTAGTAAAGCGAAAAACGTCCTTTCTTTTCAATGCAAACCCTGTCTAACTCACGGTGGTGCTACACAGCCCCGACCATTTGATTCGAATGATTTGCGATTTAGGTTTTTAACATTCTGATTTCAGAATCCCAACACATTTGAGAGCATGTTTGGAGAGGTCATTATGCAACTTCAACTGCAGCCTTTGTGATTCGCTAATTGTAGGGATGGCAAGATTATTCGGTTAGTCTGTAATTATACAGGTCACAATATAAATGTGAAAAAGAACTCCTGACAACTATAGCCGCAAAAATAAGTCACTCCACAATCCAAAAAAGTGACCCTAAATGTTAAGTGCTCCTTTGTCAGGCTGTTTATGTCACTTTACATTATAATACACAGAGTTAGACTGTGAATTAAGGGTACTGAGTAGCTTTTGGGTCATAGCACCAATAATTGTGAATAATAGTAAAATTGCTAAATAGTTTCTTTTGACAATCATCTTAAAGGGTGAAAGTAGCTCAGTTGATGTTGGTCCATTGATCCAAAGGTTGGCTGTTCAAATCTTGGCATAAATATCATTGCTTGAGCGGTCTGGTGCACTGACCCACACGTCCAGCTCCCAGTTGTTGTTATTGTTGTGTCCTTGGACATTTAATCCACCTTTCCTCAGTGTCTGCGTACGTCTTTGTATGAATGTGTGTGTGAATGGGTGAGCGGTTCCTTGATGTAAAGTGCCTTGAAGGTGGAAATGCGCTATAAAACCTGACCATTTTACCATGAGGTTTACTTTGTTGGAGCATATACTGTTTTACACTGACTTACTTTTGCTTCTAAAATTCTCACAATTATTTTATTTTTACTTTTAGTTCTGACTATTATCTTGTGACCTGAATAATCACTAGTAGTGATCTGCCAAATAATACTGACACCCCTAAAGGCAATTGAAACTAGCTAATCCAAATCTCTTCTTAAAAACTGCAAGGTATGAGATTTCACTTTGTGCATATCCCCCCCCCATGATTGACTATTCACTTCCTTCCAAAAAAACAAAATCCAGCTCGTCATGAGAATTTGAACATAAAGCCCATGGAAGAGCTGAGCAGAGGGAGCGTTCAGCCATCTTGCATTCCCCTGGCAGTCACTTCATCCGATCGCACATAAGCGTGAATGAAGGCGCAGCGACAGTGGAGAGAAATGACATGCTGTACTGTCTAGAGAGATGTCCTTCATGGGCCACCATACTGCAAATAGTGTTATTATCTATGACCAGCGCATGCGGTTATCCCTGCCTGTCTCCTGCCGGTTGCCATAGAACTAGAGCCGTATTTCATCTTGTTATTTCAATGTTTTTCTTATAATCTTGCCATGTACCTTACCCCCTTTTCACATTCGAGTATTCACAATTACAGGCCTTTGTAGCACATGCATTTCAGAGGACTGGCGGAGGCAATGAATAAATTAGGCATTAGAAGGCAAACAACCGCCGTATACTCAGAGGTCACATGTTATTTTTGGTGGCATTCTCCAAACAGGAACATCGCAGTGGAATTCGTGCAGGCGGCGGTAAATGGCCGGTCATTTGGGATTGGTTGAATAATTTATAGCTCCCCTTGAACAATCAGAGCTGGTTTATTTCAAACAAAAGGAACAAGATGTCTGATATGAATCCTGGTTATGTTTTGTCTCATGATTGTTGATATAGATTTGCACAGATCAGGTAAAACATTATGACCACATGTCGGTCATAATGTATTGATATCTTGTTTGTACGAGCAAAAACTAGGGTTGTCAAAAAATCATTACCAGATTGTCAGATACTGATCGATACTAAAAGCCTGGTGGTATTGAAATAGGTATTGAGTATCAACCTTTTGCCGTAGCATCAAAATTGAGTTTGAAATTTAATAAGACGTAAAATTGACTTTTCGACTCAAGCTTTTAATCCTGTTATAACAGTGTTCCCTCATAATTAGCTTACTTGAAGTGAGCGATCCGGCAATGTCCCGCAGTTGAGACTTGAGGGCTGAGACAATCCTCGTTTTCACCTACCCCGTATCCTCACCCACAGCCCTGTACTTACGATTCAAACAATTCATACTCTGTGTCATATGTAGGGATCATGCAGGTCACTTTAAAATAATGTAACATAAAAATCTGCAGCTTGTTACTGCGAAATGTCACTACGAAGAGGCAGAACTTATCAGTTATGCAGCTTTGAACAAGAGGTCAACAGACAAGTTTCTATTATTAAAACCTTTTAAATCAATAATGCAGTTTACAATGAACAATTCTGATCTACATATGATATAGTTTCATGCTAGATACCAGAAAAAGCTATTTTGTCTCATGTTATTAGCCTGACATTGAAAAAAATACAGAAATTAAACTGAAGAGTGCTTATGGGTGCTTGTATCCCAGTCTGCACACGTCCCTTTAATCTGGCACCTCTCCTCCTCCCGGTGCATTCTGGGATGTCCCACTCTGACTGTCTCCAGAGATGGCGGCGGGTCTGCCTGACACAGTTCCCCAGAGAAACTCACAGCTTGATGCCTTAAACATGCCACTTTTCAACAGGATTTCAAACTGAGAGGCTGTTTGGCTTTTTTAACCACCGAGACATTTTCTAGACCGAGTGACAAAGGCCCGGGACTGCTCTCATTTTGTCAGGGCGTAAAACTAATAGGTTTAAAGACAAAGGAGCAAAAGGAATTAAATGCCAGTAAAAGAGAGGATTAGACGGAACATTAGCTGATGTAACTGTGTATGATAAGACAGAAACATTTTATTCAGCTCAACTGTCCAAAAATTAGAACTTGTCAAATGGTTGAACATGGCACGTGGCGGTAATTTAAAACCGTTTTTCAACCTCTTTAGAGCCATGGTACACTTTTTTGGTTAAAAAGATTACAAAGTACACCATTTAGATGAACATGTACAACTATTTTCCTTCTTTTTCGTCGTCAACTGGTTCAGAAGTTGCTCAAGACACTCCAAAATAGTAAACAATTAGCTAGTGCCATATGAACCATCTCACACTCTGAGGACTTGAGGGACCGGCCTCCTGCTGGCGCTCAGAGTCAGGACTAAACATGGGGAATCAGCGTTTCAGTTTTATGCAGCTAAAACTTGGAACAGTCTTCCTGAAGATTCCTGAAGACGGTTCTGTTTAGCTGTGCAGATGACTGAAATGCTTTTTATTCTGCACTCTTTTCTTTTAATGATGTCTGTGTAAACCCTTGGTCGTCCAGGTCTGATCCACAGCAAAAGACGAAGTTTAAATCTGTCAACTGGACAAATCGTTGTAGGATCGGCTTGGATGAGCAGCGAAACGTCTTCAGTCCTACAACGATTTGTCCAGTTGACAGAAAAAACTTTGTCTTTTGTTGCAAGGCAAGGCAAGGCATGTTTATTTGTACAGCACAATTCGTACACCAAGTAATTCAAAGTGCTTTACAGTATAAAAAGGACATTCAAGTCACAATGCAACAAATCAGAACATAAATAATCATCCTAACATTAACATTAAAATAGATGAAGGCAGAATAAAAACCTTTCAGTCACATTCACAGCTAAACAGAGCCATTTTTGAGCCTGGATTTTATCATTGTCAAAGTATTGGCCTGTCTCTTTAGCTGCATTGTGTTGATGTATTGTGGTTTTAATGTCTTTCTTATCCTGTAAAGCACTTTGAATAACTTTATATACAAATTGAACTATACAAAAACAAATTTGCCTTGCCTTCAATGTCTTGCCACTGGTTTTCCTTGGCACACTTGTTAAAAATCAGTGTTTCGGAACATAATGTAAACTAATTCTGTATTTACCTGATTTACAAGTTCATTCTGCTGTTGTCCTTAACATTTGAATACCTCAGTGTGTAATAGTTAAAACTGTCATTCACTAACTGCGATTTGCACGCTTACCAAGGCCAATTGTAACTGAAGTCTGGCAACAGTTGTGACTATTTTTGCCATTTGTACCTGTGCCATTTATTAAAATAGTTGAATCGTCTGTACAAAGAAGAACAAAAGGAGCATTGGAAAATTATAAACGGTTTGAAAATGGGTAATAGTCTTGTTAAGATACAATTGGCGCTCGCAAGCCCAGAGAGAAACCAACCTGGCAGACAAAGAACGCCTATAAATGGGCGAGCGTCAAAATGTGTCCGTCATTTTCACACCATGCAAGTATAAACTACGCTATGTTCCCTCCTGTGTTTTTCATCTGGTCTATGGCCAAACCTCAGTGATTCTTCCCCTGTTCAGAGCTTAAGTAAATTGCTTTTGGGGGAAGTTTTTCACACCGCTAAATTGGTGTCCTTGCAAACTTTCATATTTGATAAATGAAAATAGTTGCGTAGAGCCAATCTGGGGCCAATTTGAAGTGTATGAGGGGCAACGGGAGGTGGGAGGTTTTTAAGCCAAAAACAGCGAGACTGAGGAAGAATGATTGAGATAAGAAAAAGTAGGACATAGATAAAATCTGTCTTGTCTCAGTTGACCCAAGACTTCCAATAGAAAGTTCCAAAATAAATAAAAATAAAAAGAACCTAATAGAAGCTAAAAGAAGCATTTTTACTCTAGTTAACCACCCCATATTAAATGCTAACTAAATGGTAATTGGTATGCTAGTTTTTCAGGGTAGGTAGAATTTATAAAGCAGTTATTAATACATATTCATACTTTGTAGCTCATCATCATAAACATTTCCTGGGGGTGTGATGCTACCTGGAAGCACTGTTCTGTCCCAAGGTCTGTTAGACTTTTTTCTGAGCTTTATTTCAACGATTTAGCTGGAGCTACAACAGAGCTGATTTTATAGTGTTAAAGAAAACCCTCTAAAATAACATTACAGTCACAAGATAGCTCGCATTAGCCAACAGTTAGTCACCGTCACCTTTTTGTTGAAATTCAAACACCTAAATGGGAACACAAACACTTGTATTGATCACAGGTTCCTGAAAATGTGCTGTTTCAATCCAACACAAGACACAAGACATTTTTTTCTTGAGTTTTCAGTTTTAAAACTTGTTTGGTAGTGTTTTCTAATGTGTGCATTGTGTCACTGCTGAATATTCTGCCATAGACATACATGTAGTCCCAACCAGAGTTATGTCACTGCGAAGCATCAATTAGGATAAGATTCAAGATAATGTCCAGAAACACTCAAAAGGACACGAAGTAAAGTAAAAAACCTAAAAAAGTAAGAGTTAGTTCCTGGTTAAATAAGAAACACACACAAAATAATTAAAGTAGTAAACTCAATGCTACTAGTTAGCCATTAATATGTGGCCCCTAAACCAAAGTGTTACATATTTCTTCTATTTTTGCTATTTTCAAACTTTGAAGGAGACTGCGCCGCGATATGTTGAGAATTTTTGAGTCTTCATTTTCGGTAAATGGCCTTTAAATAGACACGAGGTCTTCAGTGGAGCTCCCTATACTTCAGAACAGAATCATATTGAATTCTGTGGTTTGAACTTAACCATAGCTGATCTTTGATGGCCCCATGCACTGATCAATGTCTGCAGGATCAGATTGCAGGTTTGCTGGTTAGGTCTAGTAGAAGATTTTTAACTTTTACACAATTTAACCTCCACTATACATTTTTTGGCGCATTTTTGAACCAACTCTGAAAGGTTTCCCCAATCTTTGGCTGTTATCCTCTATTCAATATGACCTATGGATCCATTCCCTCTCCAGCACAGTGAACAGCAATTAGCAAATCGATTCAGATGCCAATACTGAAAATTAATGATAATGGGTCAGGCAATCAATCTGTCACTTAAGTGATTTTTAATGTTGGTGGTTTCATATTATCTGAACCCTCAACGGTAATTGTGCACCTTGTTTTGCTTGGGCTAAAAAATGGGCAATACATTTCTTGAAAGGTAAAAACAACAGTAAACAGTAAACTCCGCGCACAACAGTGGCCTTTAATGGCTCATAAACATGTTAAGTGTTAGTGGAATGACTTACTGTTGTCACTGTGGAGCTGGAATTGAATTTACTGGTCCTCCCGGGTGGTACTACTCGAACAAGCTCCAGCGCTATGCCTCACTGGGATTCCTAACAACAATAAGCGAACCACGAAGGGTATTTCTAGATTCAAAACATATAGTCTATAACCCACACAGCACTGGTGAAAATAGAAAAAAAATTTGCATGGCTATAATCGTCCTAATCATTTGATCTTTTTTCACAGCAATGGAGAGTTTCGCTTTGAATTCTAACAAGCCTCCCGAGGATTATGTTGCATTTGGAGCTTGTCTATAGGATCAGACAGTAATTTGCTTGTGTGCGCGATGGTGCCGCAGTGTGCACAAACAGTATATGGCTATAGGAATATTTGCTCAACTAATCCCCAACTCATCACAGAGCTCTATATTCGGCATTGCTTGTACCTTTATAGTGGACTGCTAACATGGAGAGTGGACCGAGACTGTGCTGTTACAATGATGAATGGGAGTTATCTCGAGGGTGTCGTCAGTCCCATGTAGGCGTAGACCTGGGTGGTGCAATGTGAAGAATAAATAAGAAACATAGCATTTTTTTCCTATAATTGAAAGTGATTTATCGTTTGATGAAGTGCAGCCATCAAAAACAAACTGATGCCGAGCTGAGTTGTTTTATAGCTGTTAAATTGGGCTCAACCTCTTAAATATAGCAAGTAATTTCCCTTTTCGTTTCCTTAAAATGAGGTTGTTTAGGGGATTGTGCAAAGGGGAGGAAAGTAGTTTGACTTGTAATACGCTTCAAAATGTCTTAAAATGTGAAGTAACAAGCTATTTCCATTTGACGTTTTGATTTGAACGCATTCTCCAAGCCCCTAATCATTCTTCCAACTAGATCCTTCACAGATTTTAAGCACTCTTTCTTAGCTCTATGCAGCAGCGGTAATGAAGACAAATTTGCAAATTTATAGCCAACACGCCAAGTCCTAAAATGCATTCTTTTGTTTGTGTTTTATTGTGGGTGTTGTATTACTTTGACAAGGTATCTTTTCTGCTACAGCTATTTCTCACACTGGCGCAGCATAAAGAAGGGTTGCAGTCTCCTCCTGTTTAATTATAGTGCCCTGAGATTAGCTACAGATGCTAACAAAAGACATCAAAACAGTCATTTGCATGAATCTGCTGGAGTCAGATTCGAGATGTGAGCCCAAAATCTCAGTTTCAAAAGCCCAAATTTATCACCAATAAACAGTTTTCATTGATGGGTTGTCAAACATATTGAAAATGAACTGTGTTTATGTCCAGTTTATGTTTGTCAAGTGCTGGGACAAATATTTAGGTGCACTAGGTCACTCTTCATCGTAAAACAGGACTGCCACCAGGCCAAGATACAGGTCAGATCAATGGCACGGCAAGCCCACTCATAGTAAGAATGCATGTTTTTCAAGGTATCATTAAGCAATAAAAAGACTCTTATTGAATTAAATGCTAGACTAGATAGAGGTAAAGAAATAACATCACCATGGAGACAAGCAGGTATACCCTCCTGAACACCTTTAAATCTTCCACTAACAATGAGAGACTCTCCAACACTGCACTTTCAATTCGCCCCATGAACAAAGGATAAAACAAGCACTCCTGCCATCACTTTTAGCTTGACGGAACTGATCCCTATGTAAGATTTTGGATTTAAATTTCATAAACATCACCTAACGTCCCCACATATGAGATTTACATGTTCAAATCAAACAGAGCTATTACTGCTAGCATTTGCACTGCTTGGTTTATTTTTCATTACAAAAACATTGGACATGATGGCCAAGATGTTGTTTGGTGTTTTGGTTCTTAAGACGATTACTCAGTCAGTCAGTCAGTCAGTCAGCGCAGAATGAGCCTCACATCAGTCTCGCATTTGGGTTGCCAGTTTCACTGCTGAAATCCAGTTGGTCTGAACCAAAAAGAGCTTTCTCTGATCTGAATCCGCACTAACTCAGCAGTGCAATCAGGTCTAGTGGTCTATCTGCAGATTTAGGCACTGGCCAGGTTGAGTTGTGATTGTAGTACCTTACTGTAAGAGCACATGCTACATTGTGGTTTTTTTTTATATTTGTGTTGTCTTTTATATCCGTAATGTACTGTGTAATGTGTTCTTAGGTACAACACATGTACATGGGCACCACTACTGTAATCTGACATATTTACAGACACTTACTAATATGCACTGGCCCAAAAAGTTGATATTACCCTTTATAAACAAATCTAATGCTTATTGTGCAAGAGCGTTAAAGGTCCACATTATGACATTAAATCTGCCGTGCAATAATTCAATTTACTTCCCAAAATTATGCTGGTGGTCACCTGCTTGTCTCCATGGAAACAGATACATTTAAGGCTATACTGAAGGACATGCAAAGTAGTTACGTTAAGTCAAACCCAACAATTAAGGACTGTGGTGTTTCTGCTTGTTTAAAATATGCCCTTACCCTATAAAGTAGGCTCCACCGAAATTCATAATCAATCATTTATGAATCAGACTGCCTGGGGCTTATAAATCCTTACTACTAAGCACTATGCTAATGATGTGACTGTATAAACACACTGTAGTCTCATCACCCCAGGAATCCTTCACATCAAACTTAAGGCAAAGAGAAGTGTTAAATAAGCACTTTAACTGCATTTTTAATAATTCATACTAATTAAGCACTTTACAGATTATTTAAATATTTTCTTTGTTTACTACTATTTCCCCTAAACTCTGGTGCAGGGCTGAAGAACTGAATTAGTAGGATCTCAGCTGGGAGGACCGGTGAATAAGCCGACAGCAATTTAACCAGATTCCCTGTCAACACTGAGAGTCCTGCAGTACTCAGGTGCAGCTTTGTGCTAACACTGTGCTCGCATATTAAAGAACTTTATCCTCATTAACAACACTGCCCCAACAGAAATAGCCCAAATACACACATGAGGATAATTATGAGTGTGCTACGTAAGCCTGCTCTTGTATGGCGTTGTGGTAGAAGTAATGCCAGGGCCAAAACATGTCATATGAGTCACTGTTGGAGCGACTATTTAAAGCAGGACAGCATCATAACAACAACAACAGTATTGGTATTCTGAAAACAATGAGGAGTTAGAGAAGTTAGTTTGTTTAGTGAACATTTACAGACAGGCCAGACAGACAATTTTACCATTTTTATGTTCTCATTTTGTATTATTAAACTTTAAAGGTCATATGCCATGTAAAATTGACCTGTCTCCCCATCAAAAACATACCTGGAGTTGTAGTTTGATTCATTCATGCTTGCCAAAGTCGACTGAAAAAAATACACTGTTTGCGTTTTGCCAGGATTGTTGCGTCACGAGTAAAATCCGGACTCTGGCACAGTATATAAAGCATCATTCTGAGGTCTAATTATGTTCACAACAAACAGATAACTATTAGCCTGGCATTCACATGGCTTAAGAGCTTAGTTTCTTTTCTATTTGTCAATTCCCGTTGCTGACAGCAGAGGGAGCTCTAACACTTACATACATCATTGGAAACAGACGTGTGCTTTATAATGTGTTTTCTCCGGTTGTATTTTAAGTTAGAAAAGGTGAAATACTATCCCAAGGTGACGAAAAAGCATGTTGAAAAGGGAATACAAGCTATGAGAATGCATCATATTTGTTCTCTAATAGGATATGTGAAATCCATGTATAATCCAGGCAAAGCAATAAAAACATCACGCTGCAGAGCCAATACAGTGTCACTTGTAACTACATGTAAAAGAAATCATTTTGTGGTATGGGCGGTGTTGTTCTTGACTCCCTCAAAATATGCACAACCATAACTATATGTTTTAAGTTTTACAAAAATACAAGTTTTCGCCCAATAAATCAAAAAGACGCTCAAGGCCCCAAAACACACTCACTGAATTAATCATAGAATTTAATTTTTATTTGAGGACATTTTCTGACTCAAACAGTGATATGTTTACAGAGGGAGAACAAATCATTTCAGAACAAACATAAATTAATAAAACTATTTAAACAAGCCAGTCCAACGCTTGCATGCGCTGAATACTAATGACACTGTCTTACCTAAGTTCACCCAGGCCTGATAATGTCTCATCTTAACTGTAAATTAATCATTAGACCCTGAATTCCTCACAATTCCTGACACTATCAAAAATGTGCGGCTCATTTTTTGTGGTATTTAATTAAAAGTTAAAAGCAGTCTCTCGCTTCATGCTCTGTTCGTGGAAATACAACAGTAATGACCATCATCAAGGCCTTTTCTTTGCACGCTTTGCTATGCCTCATACTATGGATTATTAACTTTCTATTTTATCCCTGTTCCCAAATTAGCTGAGGTAGCCAATTTGAATGTGCAGTGCTGAGGCAAGACGCTGGCCTCGTGTAAAGAGGCATCGAGCTACACAGGGCAACTGAAATCGATAGCGTTTCACATCGGCACATTATGTAAACCCCAGCCTCCAGAACATAAGCTTTGTCTGTATCTAAAAAGCTGCGCACCCGGGTCATCTGCTCATCTCTGCTGGAGGTAGGGGCTTTAAATAATGTCAAAGGTATACACTTTATGTTACTGCAGGCACACAGAGAGAAATACAGACAATTTAGACAGGATAAAAGACTAACTTCAAGTTGGTTTTGAGTTATAGATTGTTCAATTAATCACATTTCAGTGAAGATCAATACTATACTTGGTTCTTTTTAATCAAGATATCTACAGCCAATCCTCAGTCAGTAAAAGCATACTTTGAAAAGTGGTCCCACAACCCAAAGGTCAAAGTATCGATCCCCACTCAGACTAAGTTCTGTCCTTGCCTATATGAAAGTGGTGTGTGCATGAGTGTTGGTGGAGGTCAGATGGCGCAGATTAGCAGCCTCACTTTCGTCAGTCAGGGCAGCTGTGGCTACAATAGTAGCTTACCACTACTGAGTGTGGAGTGAATGAGACATGACTGCAGCGTAGTGCTGTGAAAGGTTTTGACAAGTGTGTAGCACATGACAAGTGTAAGGCATTGTTATTATTATTACTTTGGAGCAAGAAATTGGACTATTGTATTAAACAAAATTAAATTAAACTGTTTTTGTTTCTAATAAGACAAATAATGAATTTGAAAATGTGTAATTGATTCATATTGTCATCTTTTTTGATCATATTGCAAGGTGCATTCTTCCACTGATTGTTACATTTTTTATATTTTTTGGGGCTGTGGTGTGCGGTCATAGCCTACCCCAGCCAGTACAGGTCTTACACGCTACAAGCTTTTTACTGCAAGCATCTCCTCATAAAATATTTGGCTTTTGAGGTACCACAAGGACAAGGGCAAGAATAAATCCAAACTAAACAAGGTCTGCAGCTGGACTAAAATAGAACCTACACATACAGGTCCAAATGGCAAAGGTAGGACTGAAGTATAATAGCACAGGTGAACAAATCAATAACTCTGCATGTGAAGCCCAAAGACCATATTTTGAGAAAGAATAAAGAGATATAAATAACATACTCCAAATTCACTTTCTGTTCATGGTATTATGGCAAGATGTCCACAGCTATAGACCTTTGAAGGGACACTAAACTAGCAAATCAGCAGGACTGCGAGCACTAATAACAAACCCTCTATAGTACTGCCACGGAAAGTTAGAAACAATTACTCCTCTAGTGCTTTTTTATGACACTGATGAAGCTGTTAGCTGAAGCCCAGAAAAGTCAAACACACTGGATCTTTTAGTCCCATTACACAGACTAACTTCAAAAGCAGTCATAAAACTTTCGCAGCCTGTCAGAAACCCAACACATGAGAAAACAAAAGGCAAAGTAACTTCACACTGTGCTGCTCCCACCATTATAAAAGCGGTTATGAAAATATGTCATTAAAGATCTCCAGCTGCTCTGTTCTCCAATATGTGATAATGCGATCTTATGTGAGTTGTAAGAAAAGGGCACATGAGAGAGGTGTGCATGCTGAGAATCAGTGTCACAGAAACTACTGCAGATGAAAAGCTCCATGTTTGCAAACAGAAGAATGAAGAAGCCAACAAAGGGGCACGGCGGCTCAGACATGAACCTCGTAGGACTCCTGTTTAATCTTTGATACGTCCTGGATGGCAGTCCATGAATAATTGCTTCAGTTTTAGATGAATGGAGCAGGAGCTTTCCTTCTCAAGTCATTATTTACAGAGAGGCAAATTCACTACCTCCTCAAAAGACAAACTCCTGTGAGGCGCATCCCAGAGCTCAAGTTTATGAACCAGTCACAGAAGGTTAACTGTAAAGTGCAATATGAAAAAATAAAGATTTAATCGTGAAGCCACAATGAATGGAAATGAACAACAGAACTGTGTTTCTCTTACAAAACATATAATACCAGGACCTACAGTGTGCATGTTGTTGTGATTATTCACTCGAGAGAATAAGGAAGACTAAACATTAAGAATATATCCAACATTAGAAAATTACAGCAAGTCAGCAAATCTTGTCTACTTTGAAACCGATGTCACTCTTCTTAAAGACATAATTTGAACTTGCATAAAGAAGGGCTGATTATCAAAATATCAGTAAGTTTATGAATGTTGTATCAAACATATGCAACTAAGTCCTTTCAGATTTGTCTTAACATGACTTAAACCTCAACTAATACATTAAAGGACATGTTTTAACACATTTCTTTATCTAAATATTATTATTGGGTTACTACAAGATAACCCCACCCCTACTCTCAAACTAGTTGAGGGCTAAAGGCTCTTTCTGTTACCCCACAGCACCCGCTTATCAGGTTGGAGTATTTCTTACACCATATATTACGAATCATTATGACACTTCTTGTTGTAAACAGTGCTTTGGATCCACACCAAAATTAATCATTTTCTATGACCTTTACAGAAAATGTCATACCAAAGGCAATACTCAGTATTTCTTGAAACACTCTTTAACAGCATATTTCACACCTTGTTTCCAGTATGTATACTGTATGTATTCTGGTTGCATGAGAGAGCTGTCGTGCGCTGTTCATTTGCAGCACTGTTTTCCCTTTTGAGATAAGAAATGAAATGTGCAGGAGCAGGGAGCTGGCTCTTGCTGCAGGGAGGCGAGGCGGCCGCTCTGATAATGGAGCTAGTCCCTGTGCGCTGACTGAGAGGCACGCAGCCATGGCGCCAGCTCAGCCCGCCGCTGTGTAAGGAGAGCCAAGTGTCATGCACAGGAGCTCTGCGGATCACTACGGCAACATGTGGGCCAATCTGCATGGGATAAAGACCCAGCACAGGGCAAAAGCGTGGACAAGGGCCTTATTCAAACAAAAGAAGACCCACCATTTACATTTGTCTCCCTGCACAATTTGAGGATGCTTATAATAATGCATTGGATTTATATAGCACCTTTCAAGACCCTCAAAGCACTTTACAGGGCGTTATGCTTTTTTTCATGGTTAGAATAGTTAAGGTGGGACGAGAATATGCTATTGCAATGGTACTGTTAGCAACAGTAGTAGCAGTAGTGATAATAGCAACAGTAATAGTAGTAGTAGTAGTAGTAGTAGTAGTAGTAGTAGTAGTAGTAGTAGTAGTAGCAGTAGTAGATGCAGTAGCAGTAGTAGTAGTAGTAGTAGTAGTAGTAGCAGTATTAGTAGTAGTAGTAGTAGTAGCAGTAAAAGCAATAGTAGGAGCAATAGTAGTAGGAGCAGTAGTAGCAGGAGCAGGAGCAGCAGCAGCAGCAGCAGTAGCAGTAGTAGTAAAAGCAGTAGTAGTAGTAGTAGTAGTAGTAGAAGAGATAGTAGTAGGAGTAGCAGTAGTAGTAATAGCAATAGTAGGAGCAGTAGTAGTAGTAGTACTAGTGGCAGTAGTAGTAGTGCTAGTACAGCAAAAGCCATAATTGCAGTAGCTGTACTTGTAGCAGTGATGAGGAATAAAGTAGGTCTGGCCCATTGCACCAAACCACAGTCACCTCGGGGAGACAAAACTCCATATTGATTGGGTATCTCTATCACAGCCATGCCAGCAAATCTGTGTCCTCACATGGCCCGTCTACTCCCCCCAATCTGCCCCCTTAAGTCCCAGTGTTTTATGTAAATATAAAGAGGGTTTTACTTTCCATTTGGCCACTCACCAGAATATTGTGTGCTGTTTTGGGATGCTCCTTTCAGCGTTTACTTCAAAGCAGCCTGCAAAGAGAAATAAAACGGTCACACCTTAATATGCACCACCAAAATAACAGTTAGAAGCAGCACACGCCACCAGTTGTAATAGTATCATCTTCATAAAAAGTTCCATTTGTGCTTGTACCTTTGTGCACATAGACTTAACACGAATGATTTTTCTGCCCGCATGGAATAATCGTCTTCTGCCCAGAGCCTCTGCTGAAGATGTCATTTAAATCAGGAATCCAAGCAGAAATATTATTTTACCTGCTTGCTGTAAAATGCTTTCCTAATTTGTGAAATCTCATTTTAGTAATTCGTGACACTATGAAAGCAGAATGCACCGTTCTTCAAGAAATAGTTTTATTGGAAAAAGCCCTTGAAGAATTAAAAGTTATAGTATTACAGTTTTGTCTCAAAAAAGGAATAAGTAGTTGTGTGTAACTTCAGGGATAATAAATATTGCACCACATTACCACACGCTAAGTACTGCTAAAAATTACACTGTATGTACCACTAAGTATCAGTACAATTACCAGCCAAAGTATCAGGCAAAATACCACCACTAGTACCACAGTAATTACCACTGAAATTATGTACACGTATCTAGTAAGTACTCAAAATTCTTCATAAACTGGTAGAGGTGAGCGATACTGTACTTTGATTACAAATGAAACACACACAAACGAGTATCCTTCCAAATCAGTGTATGCTGTGATATTTCTGTGTGTGATTCATTTTACTGTTCACTTTGCTTTACCCTGAAACATAACATTTATAGGAAGGAATATTGTAATTGAGATAATAATAATAATAATAATAATAATAAATAAATAAATAAATAAAACAGAGTAGTTAGTTATGACATTTGTAGTAATAATAGTAATATTGGTATTGGCATCTATTGGTACAACCAGCATCCAACCTGAAAACCTGTGACAGAGTAGTCATCGTAGTTTACACTATTAATGAAGGAAAACAGAGAAATTGATTTACAGTATGTAGTAAGTATTATAGTAACAGTACCTATAGAAGAGGTATAACTACAGCAAGTACTTAATACTTCATAAGTACTTGCAGTAATTCACTTTTTGTTTGAAACCCTTTTAATTGAGATCTGGAGTACATATCCTGGCCCCGCTCGTATAATAGCCCCAAACTGCGCCTGAATCTGTCCATTGACGAGGAGCCAGGTTCAGCTCATTACTTTTAATTAGGCCTACCTTTTAGCTCATTAGTGACAGCTGCACTGATTCTGTCACCAGCACAAATCTGTGAAGTAACCTTTGCAGCTGCCAATAACTCTTCATATTTTCTATCATCAAGCAACTCACAAACACTCTCCCAGCCCGGACGGTCGTGACACTCACAGCCATATTCATGTATAGTGTGCATTTGTGTCTTTATAGTCCCCCATATCATTTTAGTTGGATCACACTTTGGTGGAGCCATATCTGTGACCCCATTGTTCTTTAATGCGTTTTGGAGGTGCCAGTCTGCGCGGCACTTGACTGTGATGTCTCTTTCCATCGCCTGCAGCATCAACACGGATCTCACACCAGCACTACAGGACATCCGGACGCTGTTTTTGGATAACACCAAAAGTGGCACTTGGCAACAAAAGTTTACAACGGACTCAATGATTAAAAAATGTTATTTAAAAGTTGTAATGGAAGGGTCTTGTAGGTCAAATAGTTATAATTTGAAAACCACGAAACATGAATAATAATAAGTGTAACAATCAAATGACTACAAGAATGTGATTTGAGGGCAATTTGCTTTTTTCTCTTTAAATATATTACTTAATCATGCCGCTTATGACCTAAATGAGTTTCATGGCATTACATAGAAACGTAGTCTCACATTATAATTACTTTTAGTGCTGAAGTTCCTTAATGTCATAAAGAAATAGACAATATATAATTAAGTTCATGACATTATAAAATGCTGATAATACAAAAATGAGCTGGAGGGCAAGTCAGAACTGGTGGAATTTGCTGTTAACTGTCCGATTGCAGATTTGTTGACCTGGTAAATGGTTCATATATATGTGTATTTACTTGGCCTGTCCACACAACACAAAAACTGATGCATAAATGTTTCTGTATGAATAAATAAAACCCCAAAGACGTGATTGTTGTCAGTTCAGCTTCCTGGTATATGGTATATATATATATATATATTTCGAGGACTTTTGCCCTTTCCAAAGATATAAGATTTTGATTGTTCTAAGTCACTTGCTATGGCAACAGTCCCATTATTCTGAAACCCATGAATTGGCGCACTACGGAGGTATATCTCAGATTCATTTAAAATATCAGATTACAAGTTGAATCTCTTGGCAAATCTACATGTGTAAAGATATTATTATGCTCAGGCTCAACCACCAAAACACTGATGCTAATTAATGAAAACAAATTTCAAGTTGTACTATGAGAATAAACAAAGCTGTTGCACATTACCGTGACAGTGAGAAACTTTAAGGTTCATGAGTCAGCCATTAGCGCTAAACCACAACTCCTTTGTATTAAACTTTTTATTTACCAATGTATTTTTTGTCTGTGGAATAGCATTACATGTTAACCCACGGCCACTCTCTCTCTGACCTATGGCAGCCATGTGAAGAGTCTCATTTCATGGCTGGCTCAGTACACAGGAGATGTCCATCTTACGTTCATGTCCCCTGGAGCAACCAACACCGTGGAATTGATTAAAACATGCAGCAAACACGTTCTTACAGGCCAGTCTATAATCTACTGAGCTCCGGTAGCATGCTAACTGCCTCTCCATCTCTTCATCATTCGCCCACGCTCCCATCAACCATACAGCACCAAGCACCCAGGCTACTGAGATGGATGCGGCTTCTCCATTTAATTACTATTGTTACTTGTGTATAATTAAACTCACAGGGAGCTCTTCTGGTGACCCCTGAACAAGAGAGGGGCCCCGGTATCAAAAAAACAAAAGCATCAAAACATCCATCAAGAGTCAGATGTCACGCACAGACCACCTCCAGTCTTGGCTTCAATTAAGATCAGAATGAGGAAAAACGTGATTTCATGCTTTTGTAATCATGGCTTATGATTTGCACTGAATATAATTGGCAAGATACAATGGCTGAATGTTTAATATACTAACTCGGATACAATAATGTCAGAACCAAACCCCGTTGACCACGCCCCTTATCAGAACAACTGCAATTTGAACGCTGTTGACCCACTTCTCCGACCCCTACAATCTCGCCCTTGTCAAAAGTTTTCAGATCGTTTTGTTCCCCCAACAATTTGAGGACAAAACGTTCACTTTAAAGAGAGACACTGCAGCTGAACAGGACAAAACTTCTTCGGTAGGTTACTTACATAAAAGTAAGAATTTGTGCAATGTGTAAGGCATTTTATGACTAAAATTTGCCATAAATTGCACATATTTGGGATAAATCTGAAAAATGAATAGATCAAGATGACATTTTCTTGCTTAATTTTGTTGTTAGATAAAAAAAAAAAAAGTATATTTTATTGAGGGGGTTTTGAATATCCTGTTTGGAATTTGAGTAAATCGAAGTGAAAATTGGCGTGAACATTAAAATTATGTCTAATTTTTTAGGTTAATCAGGCTTAGAATTACAAATCCTTCTGTACAATCCATCAAAATCTTGTTAAGTGCAAGATTGGAAAGTTGATGTGCTACTTTAAGTGCTAATCTTTATGCATTGTGAGAAAAGGGATGCAAGCTGATTAAATGAAATGATAAAACAACCTTAGGGGCAGATTGGACAATGTTCCATGTTAAAGCTTTTATATTGAGAGACCAAACTGACCAAACCTGTAACTGATGCAATACAGCCAGGATGAAGACTCCGTCTGTACTCACATCACTGGTTTGACTATGTTAACCACAATGATATATGCATTAATATACCCATGTGTGACTCATCGCTACTTCACTTAGCAGTAAGACTTTCTGTGATACAAGCTCACATTTACTTATAAGGACTATTGCTGCTGAATGCTTTTCCTGTGATGTGACGATCCAGAGTCTGCGCCGCCGTCTCATTTGCAACCATCTTCAAGGACAAGCACCTATTTGTTCAGCGCCCACCACCTCCGAGTTTCTGTATGCAGGGGGAGCGAGCAATGTGGTTAACCGAGATTGGTGTCCACATGGCAACCGAATTTACATGACTGCAATCCAAAGTGTTTATTCCAAAATCTAAAACATGATTGTGTATTGCTGTAGCTGGCGGCGGAGGGGCACACACTAGTCATAGAAACATTATCACCTCAAAGCTGAAACACCCTGTAGAATTTTTAATGAAGAGTGAAAGAAAAAAACGCTCCGGGGCTTTCCTATAATGGCTCATGTGTGAAAATACATCCATACAGGGCAAGCACTCAGCCGGAATAAAACATTTGCAGGGCACTTAAAACCTTCAATAATAAAAAACAAATAACAAAACATATATTTGATCCAAGCCACAGTGAACTCCAGCATTAGTAACGGTATAAAGGGCGTGCGTGGTCTAAGCAAAGCCTCTCTCCCAAGTCTCTCCCCTGATGGCATCATGGCTGAATCCAAAACAAGAATCGACACGGTGCAAACAGGAAGGATACTTGCGCTAATGCAATGCTACACGGCTAACTGATGGTACGATAGCGCTAAGCTAAACAATCCTGTGTGTGTTGACTGCTGCTGCCTTCACACTGAGAGTATAACAGACAGCATACGGCCGCCTTTGCTTGCCCACACACTTGGCACACTGACCATTAGAGCTGCCTGGAGGGCGGGTTTCTGTGACCTCCAGAGATGAGAGCGCTGCAGACAAAGGCTCCCAACCCGAGGCACGATACAGGCTGAGGAACGGACAGCAGGTGGAGCATCGCGCAGGGGCAGGTGTGAGAAGACCAGGAGAAGAACACTTTATAGACTGTAGAATGTTAAAGATGGTTTGACATTAGCATATTTATAACGTTGGAGGTGAGTTGGATCTTCACTGTGAGAACTATGACTGCTGCTTGTGTTTGCTATTTTGAGGAGCTAGTGAGATATATCGATCATGGGTAAATTGCATTTGCTGGCAATTAAAAATACAATTTTTTTCTTTTTGCAAATTAACTTGACTTCGATTGCGGTGCATTCTAAACCACAGTATTGGTTTTAAACAGCTTAATAATGGTCCATTGACTCCTTGTGCAAAGATGCAGAAGTGCGAGGCCCCACCCCTTCATAGTAGCTTTTCACGGTAAGCAGCAGATTTTCATATATGTGTTGTTTTTTGGGTTTTTTTTAGAACTAGTTAAGTGACATTTATGAAACCTTGCATGACCCAGAGTCTGATTTTTTTTTTTTTTTTTATAGCACAATAACTTGAAGTTATGTTAGAGATAAGATACATTTTTGCAATCATTTTCTAAATAATGCCTAAATGAACTCCTGTCACATTTAATGAGGTATAAAACTACCCCATGTGGAGGTTCCTCATTTATAATTAGACGCAGCAAATAATCTACAGCATCTAATTTTGTTGATATATTATTTGAAAAACTCAAATTGAACATCGCAAACCACCACCTCCCTGCAACAAATCCTACCCCTTAATCTGTATTTAAACTGAGACCTCTTGTTGACCAAAATGACACACAGGAATAAACCAGATGCCTGACAGAATCATGTCAAATGTTATCCGCTCTAATAATTGCTCTGGTCGTGCTGCTATTTTGATGAAAACAAAAATATCGAATGAGTCATTGCAACATTTATAATTCAGTGAACTAAGGTCAACATAAAGTCAAGTACATACAACTATTAGTCACTTTGCATATTTCACAACAACTTCCAATCAAACCAAAATGTCTCCAAAAGTGAAAATCAGTTTATAGCGGAGTATTTACATTCTTTCTACCTTCTTTTCTCACTTATGAATTGCTAGTACTAGTGCTCTCCTCTGCTGTCTCCACCTTACCCCCTCCAAAATCACAGAAATATCACACAAACACAGACACGCGCACAACACAAACTTGTCACATACAACTGTAAATAGCTGTTACATCTACGAACCATGTTATGTCTTGATATGCCTTGGTGTGTCTTGGTGTGTCATCTTGGTACGTCTTTGTATGTCTCAATATGTCTTGCTATACCTTGGTATGTCTTGGTGTGTCTTGGGATGTCTTGCTATGTCTTGGTATACCTTGGTATGTCTTGCTATACCTTGGTATGTCTTGGTATACCTTGGTATGTCTTGGTATGTCTTGGTATGCCTCAGTATGTCTCGGTATTTCTTGGTATGTCTTGGTATGTCTTGGTATACCTTGGTATGTCTTGCTATACCTTGGTATGTCTTGGTATGTCTTGATATGTCTTGGTATGCCTCAGTATGTCTCAGTATACCTTGGTATGTCTCGGTATGTCTTGGTATGCCTTGGTATGTCTTAATACACCTTGTTATGCCTTAGTATGCCTTGGTATGTCTTGGGATGCCTTGGTGTGTCTCGGTGTGCCTCGGTATGTCTTGGTATGTCTTATCACCACTTGTCTCTACTGTATATCACTGGTCATTATGTTTGTATGTCTTGCATTAAAAAAAAAAAAAAAAAAAAAAAAAAAAAAAAATCAATATTATCTCTTAGTCCATACATTCCCCACCTCTAATTAGAATAGTATTCCATAAGTCTAATATTTCTGGAGACAGTGAATCTCAGCTCTCTCCTTTGCACCACTGACACCTCAAAAGTGTGTGCTCAGGATCTTATGCTGGAATAGTAAGGTTCACAGCTCTACCTACATCTTCTCTAAGTGACTTGATGATGCTATGGCCCACAGTGCTATTTATACCCACAGCCACACTCAGCACATTTAGGGGCAGGCCATAAATAATCAGTAAGGTATGAGAGACACACCAGATCACTTTGCTTTAACGCAGCATCTTCGGGCTACCTATTTTAGTTATGCAACGTTTGCAACATCTCTCATTCTGTTGTTTTCACCCTGCTGAAACTTACTACTTACTAATGTAGATGCAAACAACTGACAGGCTGCATTACCGGTTTATTTGACTGCCAAATGACCAAATCGACTGCACTGGACAGCATTGAGAAGACCTGCCAGAGGATACCATGACTCAGCTAAATGAAACCTCTGTCTAATAAAATATCAACACAACAAAAATAGATGGATCTGAATAGATTTTCTGCATACCATAATATGAGACATAATCAATAAGCATCTTGAATGTCATCATGAATATTACTTAACAACTGTGTGTTACTGGCAGTGGAAATCTTGCCATATGGAGTCACAAGCCAGATAAATGGAGACTGGAGGATCAGAGAAGGAGGACAACATTCTCTGTTACAAGGCAAGTCAAATTAATGTGTATAGCACAGTCGTACACAAAGTAATTCAGTGCTTTACAATACAACAAATCGAAACATACATAATCGCAAATAATCATCATAAAATTAACATTAAGGCATGTGCACAGCTAAACGGAACAATTTTGAGCCTGGATTTAAACATTATCAAAGTCGAGGCCTGTCTCACATCTTTAAGAACTGTTCCAGGTTTTAGCTGCATAAAACTGAAACGCTGATTCCCCATGTTTAGTCCTGACTCTGAGCACCAGCAGGAGGCTGGTCCATGAAGTCCTCAATATATCAGAAAGGTGAATACTCCCCATAACGGCATTAATCTGGTAAAAAAAAAAAAAAAGCCCATATATTGATGCTGTGAGCAGACTCGTCTCCCCATCACATCTGACCTGTTATCTGACTTGATGGCATCACCTGCTTGTCCCGTTGGAGACAGATAAAAAGGCCATATTGTGGAAAAAGCAATGACATCTCCATGGAGACAAGCAGGTACAAAATCCTCCATCAGAGTTAGTGCTAGACCTGTCACAATAACACATTTTGAAGTGTGATATGTTGTAAATATAGATGATACACAATAATGTCTAAACCAAACCATAAAGCAGAATTTTCCCCAAAAACTATTCTAAATATACAGTATTGTTTAAAAAATGTGAGCTGCAATGAATAAATAACATAATGCAACACTTAAGAAGTTAGTAGTGCAGAAAAATAACCAAAATTTTCCCACTTGTGCAAAGAAAAAGTACCCACGATAAATATTGACCCCCCAAATGATTTTCCTATCAGTCATGGATTAAAGGATAAGTCAATGTAGTAATCATCACGACAGGCCTAATTAGTGCACCTTTAAAAATCTATGAAACTCCAATTTTTCCCTTACTAATCCTTAGAAGCTTTGGTCCCTATCTAACAATGGCTGTTTATCCTCCCAGGAAGCACGAGTTGATAAAAAATAACAATAGTTTACAAGTGACACCCATTTGAGCAAAACAAAAAACTCCTTTGACACTGAAGACATCAGAAGTGCATGAACTTATAGAGCTGTCAGGATTGTGATGTCTTTTTAAGTTTGTAGGAGAAGCAGTGCTAAAACTCTGGGAGGTTCACTTTAAACTCAAATACATCACCTGACAGGCACAACTTATTACCAACTGTCTAGTCATGTCAGAGATAAGCACCCCCATTATCTACATATCTGAAACACAACACATGCTTTACAAATTATGATCCAGTGAGGTGAATAATGAGCACAAAATACAACTCGTCTACTGCTACAGCCATAATGGGGCTTGTTGTTTATCGCTGACTAAATGGCATATAGTATAGTTTGAGCTTCAATATACTGAAAGGTTATTATCACAACATTTTAATAGCTAGTTTTTACGTCTGTACATAATGCAATCCAACAAAGGAATAAAACTCTATCAATTATTTATACAGTAGCAAGTTATTGATGTGCACTGCATTGTACATCACGTTCGGACAAGAAGGCTTCCTGCAGAAAAGCGATTGTTTTCATAGCTTTCTCAAACGGTCATGGTTAGCTGGACGTCAGACAGCTGTGCTTAGTCATACTGACAGACCACCGCTTCAACCAAACAACACACAGCCCTGTTATGATCCACAGTCAGGGCCCCATTTAAACTGCTGGAGCAATCATAGCCAAATCACTTTTGTTTGTTTAGCCCCTGAGATAAGCTTTGCGTGGTTCAGGGACCTGTGTGTCCATTGTCCAATCATTTGCTCCGATATCTGCTAGACACAAAAATAACACACGCTGTAGTTCAGAGTGGAAGAAATCAAATGTAGCCTGATGGCATTTTTTATGAGAGCAGACAGTGTTGGACCAGAGGCTTGAATAACTTGTCATCATGGTGTCAGAGGAGTCGCACTTACATTTATATCACTGCAGTCCCTAATGAAAACCAATATGCTTGTTCTGCAACTACTGATCAGGTAACAGCAACATGAACCATTACGTTTTTGTTTTTGTCTGCCAGTTCTAATGTGACAGATACAACCAAATTCTTATTGCTACAACTTAGCAGAATGTGAAGGCATTTTGACACTGATTAGTGCGTTAAAAAGAAGTATCGATTTACAAGTTACAATATATCAGAAAGATTGTGCGCGGACTCCTCTCCCCTCACATCTGACCTGTTATCTCACTTGAAGGCGTCACCTGCTTGCCCCTTGGGAGACAGATGATAATGCCATATTGTGGAAAAAGCAATGACATCTTCATGGAGTCAAACAAATAGTAAATCCTCCACCAGAGTTAGTGCTAGGCCTGTCACGATAATACATTCTGAAGCTTGATATGCTGCTGAAGTAAATATCAATGATAAATGGTAATGTTAACATGCTAGTTATTTAGTCTACGAAGTCACTTTTCTAATGGAAATTCACCATAAAAAAATGTCTTGAAAAACATGCATTCTTACTTTGAGCTCGCTTCACCACAGATTTGATTTGTAACTTGGCCTGGCTGTATCACACGCTTGTCTCCATGAAGATACACACATGCTCCATGGAGACGAGCAGATGGCTGACCCTCCACCAGAAACAAACAGAGATATTTGAAGAATGAAGTTTACTCAAGAATGTATTTTCTAACACAATCCATACAACAATGGTATACAATCTGTCAGAAAGTACTGTAAACTGCACTGGCTCAAACAACCACCCTGACTCTCACTGTGTACAGCCAGTGCTGTGGTACTACACTTGCAGTACAGCACATACTCTGTGATGGGAAATATCAAACAGAAGCTCTGTTGTACTCTCTCCATGTATGGCGCAGTATTGACAGGCTTTGTGATATAGAGGGGGATTATGTGACTTAAGTCTCCGTGTTGTGCATGCCTGGAGAAGTGTTCTACTTGGACGGAGACTGATCTTGCCTTGCCAGTCAACTGCATCTGAATACCCACTTCCTCTTTGGCCCATAATCCAGGGAAAAATACAAGCCTTTGACGCCTAACATCCTTAACATGGCTCTGTCAATGCCATGAATCAGAATTAGCCACCATGGGCGCCCAATCCATTTGACAGCGTTTAGACCTTGAAACATGGTATTACGTTTACGCCAACAACATGATGATTTTAGTTTAAAGTGACAGCATAAAAAGAGAGAACTGATAAGGAACATGTTAGCAACAGCAGAGATCGCCTATGTAATGCATTTATCAGATTAAACCATGCAAAAGCCTACATCTATATTTCTAACACAATATCATCCCGGCACTCTCCCTGTGGCAAGTTTGATATACCGGTTGCACTTGGGCTTGGCTGCAAAGTAAAGCTGCAGATTTCTATTAAGATAAATTGGAAAAACGTTCTGCTATGAAGGCCACAAAACTCCCCGCTATAGTTTCAAGGAGAGAAAACCTACGGAAACGCAATAACTGATTGAGTTTTTTGTTTCTTGACAGTAATCCTGCTTTTTGGGTGCTGTGTCTAACCAGAGCTGCCATCTATTTTCTTCAGATGCTCTTTTGTAGATGGTGATAGAGGCTGAATGGAAAGAAAAGCCACCGTGCTGCTGTATTCACTTATTGTCA
This sequence comes from Periophthalmus modestus, assembly GCA_019594935.1. NCBI lineage: Eukaryota > Metazoa > Chordata > Actinopteri > Gobiiformes > Gobiidae > Periophthalmus > Periophthalmus modestus. The sequence continues at coordinate 22,421,952 of JAIEZT010000016.1, forward strand.
AGGGTGAAATGCTGTCTCCTCCTTTACATTTTAATGTGTGTGAATATGTGATGCAAGGTGTTGTTGGGGACATCAATGCCTGCGAGTATAGAGCCAAGCCAAAGACTGTGCGTGCATGAGTGGATGTTATTACCCTCCAAATGTTCCTTTCAGCAACCAGCGGACTTATAAGGCTCTCTGGGAAGATGGTAATAAAAAAACATATGCTTGGCTGGAATTTAAGGGTAAAATGTTTTAACTACCCGATTGGTGCATTGTTTCAGTTGGGCAACCTATAGTAGTTAGGTCAGAGGTAAGTCTGATACTTACAAAGTAGATATGGATATTCACGTAGATTTATTTACTTAGAAGTCCCAACTGAATATAAGTCGTTCAAGTGTCACGTGTTGGGTTCCCAGGTTTTTGGGGACATTACACTGATTTATTTCCTGGGGACTGACCCTAACCTTAAAAAGTCACTATACTCATCTAGCCTGAACCTAATTAGCCCATAATATTAATCTGAATGTTATGGTTGATGGTTGGTCCAATAATAAAGGATTTATGTCATGGGCAAACATAAATCCTCCCCATAAAAAAGACACGTCCCATAAATTGAGTGGGTATACAGATTTCAATCCGCACAAAGTGATAAAAACCCGCCCAGCTTCTCTGCCTTGACTTGTTTATTATTCCACAGTAGTACTGACTAGACTACCTCAACTAGTCTACAACAAGTACTTCTTCCAGTCTATTGCTGCCAATTTGCAAAAATAATAGGTAAAATATTGTGTACCACAGTTCCATTCTTTTTAAACATAACCTTACTTGAGACAGGTATTCGATTCAAAAAGGAGTCTGGTTCAATTACTTACTGAACAACATAACTCACTTTTCACCACTGGTTTATGTTCCTTCTCTTTTTGTAGTATTTCCTGAGTGATAAATGCACTCAGTTGGTAAATGAATTACATGGATGGTCCATCGTTCAATCAGACCATAATCTCCTTTACTTTAAAAGGACAAAACAGAAGAGGAATATTTAACCTTGAGCAGTAGCTCACCAAGATTTGTGAGTTCACAAAGTAGAATCCATCTTGTCTTGCTCTGGGCAATGTGTTCCTGGTGTGACCAATGGTGCGGCTGTACCGGCAAGGGCATGTTTCTGGACTGAAACTACAGCAACAATTTCACAACTTTTGTTTGAGTTTGGTGCTACTTAGACTTCCTGTGTGTTTCCTTCTGATATTTTGTGTTAAAGTGAGTTTCTTCGCAAATGCTACATGAACCACAATAGTGAAGAATGAGAAGGCTGCAAGAAAAGCCAGTCCGACACAGTGTGCATTGATAGTAAAAATAGGCCACTTTGTTCCATTGTGTCGGATGTGGTGTGTTTAAAACCACTCTGTTGTGTAATGAATGGATGCATGTAATATCTTTCATGCATATACAAAGTACATTCTAATGTACACTTGTTTACAGTAATCCCAGGCGCTTCTCCTTGCTCTCCATATTGCTTTCATTTATGCATGCTATTTCCCCACCCTGGATGTAACCCACAAAAGCATTAGCGGTTGCATCTCTCTAGTCTATCATTATCCATGTTGCCTGTAAATGTCACTCTTGAGCCGTATTCTTATTTTAAATGCCAGTCTATATCTTCAAGTTTCTGCACAGCCATCTTAGATCTTTGTAAACTTAAAACAGCAAAACGTCAGCAATATGTATCTGGAAAAAATCTGGCTAAATATAAGCAACACCTTGTCATTGTTGCAATTCTTGTGCAAGTTTTGACCTATTCTGACAGCTGGCTTGATGCGCATCTTTGGAGGAGGTGAGGTTTTTCACAAATGTGAACTCAGTCTATTTCTAGGTTATGAAGAAGTCGGTGTTAGAGTGTGTGACCTATCCTGTCGGAAAACAAACAGAAGAGTGCGAGGACTAAGGAAGAAGTGTGCAATGGATAGCAACCTGTTTTCCCTGTTTTGTTTAAAAGTACTGCTAGGATGAAGATTATTTTTTATTATGCTCTACTAATTAACTAACTATTAAATGGTCACATGTTTATATATAGGTTTTCCACCTCACCCATCCACACACACATTCATACACCTTTGTACACAGATACTGGAGGCAAGGTGGGTTAAGTGTTTTGCCCAAGGACACAATGACAGCATTCATCTGTGGGAGCTGGAATCACACTGCCAAACTGTGGGTCACTGGATCTGAACAAATGAAAACAACTGATCTCAACAAATGAAGTTGATGTCGATAGCGGGATTTGAACCACCAGCCTTCAGCTCACTGGACAAAAAAAAAAACTCTGCCCCCCACATGTGCCCTGATTTTAGCAACTGATCTGCGATATGTTTTAGTATAACCTTGACCTATATTCATAAAAACTAAAAACTAAAAACTTCCATTTTACCCCGGAGGCAAAAAGTCTTACATTTCCGGAAGCCTCTAGTGAAACAATTTCACTGTTATTTGCATGTACTTTAGAATAGTTTTTATGCTGTAGCTCTACCATTTTTAGTTGCTGAAAAATGTACATATATTGTAAATGACACGAGTGCCAAGTTCCTATAGCTACATTCCACCTCTGGAATCATTACAATAGAGTGAGTCTCTATTTTAAACAGCTTCACACTGTGCTATTAGCATATTCCATATTGTACATTTATTACGCTTCCTTGAATAATCTCATTTCCACAGAGATGTGCTGGGGTAGCTCTGTGTGATAAGACAGTAATGTTATAGTGAATTATCTGTTTAGCCACACTGTTTACAATATCACCTGTTACAGTAGTGATGTGAATGTGAGGTGAGCCGACCGCTATAGCATGACAAATACAGCAGGAAGTCCATTTTATCAGCCCAATCAGAGCCAAGCAAATGTAAAACTCACTCCAATCTGGGCGTGTTGAATAATTTACACAGGCGAGATATTAGTGTGTGTGTGCGTATGTGTGTGTGAGAGAGACCTTTTACACAGCGTAACAGCAGATTTTGAAATGCATATATGAAGTGGTACGCTGGAATACATTAAAGGTAATTACATTGTGTAAAAATACCTCAAAGTGTCATAAAAAGGTTTAGAGATCTAAAAAAAGGTGAGGAAATAGTTCACAGCGTTCCTAGAAGACAACATTTCTTTCCATGCCTAAATTAGATTATGGAAAGTGAAGCTATTAAATACATATTAATAGGGTGTATATGCATATGTAATAAAGCCTAGCATAATAAAGTGACGTTTTAATTAATTGATGAATCACAGGGGTTTTGTTCAAGGTCTGTAGTATTACGGTGATGGTGAGGCGAGAAAGCTTTGTACAATGACATGTGCTACTAGTTATTGGTCAGTTTTAGTAGTAAACAAAAAGGCGCACTATATGACTTTTTGCTCATCCATCATTAAATGTTTAGTTTAAATCTTGCATTTACAATATCTTAAAAAGCATGCATTCCTACTGTGCATGGGATCACCATTCTGTAGATCTGACCTGTAACTTGGCTACTGGTACCACCTGCTTGACTCCATGAATATCTAATGCCATACTGTGTAACATTTGAGGCAAAGCAATCCCATCTCCATGAAGACAAGCAAATGGCAGAACCCCAAAAGTTAGTGCACCTTTAACAGTGGAAGTGCATAAACAGAACACACAGAAACTTTAGACATTTAGGTAGAGCAAGATTGATCACATCACTCAACATCGATTGAATATAAAATCAAGGCACTTTTTCAAATAAATTATTGTTATTTACATAATTGCAAAAATAGTGGGAAAAAATAGTTGCTGTAGCCGGTGGCAGTTATTCCATGGTCTTGACAGCCTCCATTATTAATGACGGAGTATACGACATAGTGTAGAAGACACATTGATTAACATGCAGTGGTTTGGGCCTAACCAGATCAAGTGAATACAAGAGAAATCCCTACCCGGCTATTTTTCATTAATTTGTCATCATTTAAGCTTAGACAGAAAGAGGGGACTGTAATTATGTAACCAAAGCCATGTTCAATGCCTTCTGGGAATAACCAGTGAAATAAGATTCACCCTGCAGAGTTTTAAAGCCAGATTTGAGATTGGTGTCATTGGAGTTAATCCCATTATGGGGGCAAATAGGAGTCTGGGTGAAAGTACGGATATGTATACAGAGAAAATAGGATCAGCGCACACACTCAGCCAAAGCCCTGTTATGGCTGAACTCATGCTTTAATGGATTAAACCCAGCAGCCGCCATGATTAACCTGAACTACTGTTGTCGTAGCGATGGCCCTTTGCTCTCCGGGCTTAAGGAGCAGGCTCACAGACAGGCGGCGTGTCACTACAGGACGGGTGGGGAAATACTTAGGCTACTGCAGTAACTTTGGAAACAATTGCACTTCTGTAATCGTTGCACAAGCAAATACTTATTCAACCCAAGAGTGCCCAAGAGCTAAATACTAAACTTAGTGTTCACTCAGAAGTATCCAAACACTATAGTGGGATAAATGTATTTACCAGAAGCGATCCAGTAGGTTATCAGGTTGTTCCACTGCTCTTTTCTTTACTTTTTACATAGTTTTTGGCTAATATTTCTCAGGACGTTTGGGAGTTTGAACTTTCGATCTGCGTTCTATCCTGAGCTCTAAATATATATGACATATTATTACTCATCCAGTACAACAACTCCAGTGGATATAGCTGTCTCCACTGGTCGAATGTAATGTATGTTTTAGTCAGTGGTGGATCGTGATAAAGTACAAGTAGTAAAGTACTGTACTTAAGTAAAAATGTTAGGTACCTGTGCTTTACTAAAGTAGATTTTAAAGTGGATACTTTTTACTTTTACTTCATTACATCTGTACAAGTATCTGTACTTTCTACTCCACTATATTTTTGAAAAGTAAAAGTATTTCATTATTGTCTGAGACCTGCTGAAAAGGCAGAGGGTTTTATTTTTAACATGTTCATCACCCAAACCAAACTATGGATTCAGTTGTTTCTGTTGAGCAATATTCAGCACAAATCTTTATCAAAATTACTACATTTAAAGCTTTATAACACCTCAAAATCTGAGCAAAATACTTCTAATTTTTACTCTTCAATACTTTTACTGGGGTAGATTTTTTCATATGATACTTTTACTTATACTTGAGTATTTTTTGCTCCGATATCTGTACTTTTACTTAACAGAATTGAGTATTCTTTTTGTAAATTGTAGTTAACTGACTTTACAAACAATGTAAACAATCAATAAAATGTATTTGGGTATTTTTGCTGTGTTACTATACAAACATGACAGCAAAAAGATTTTAACATTCACAAAACAGTCTGAAGTACAACACACTGAACGTGAAGTAAACATAACACGTTACCACCCACCATTATGTTTAACAATAGCCTAACTAGAGTAAGATTTTTGGCTACCACCTGGAGCCTTTGGCCACCCCTCATTTCCATCTGTGTTGGGCAGATGACTTGAGGATGGGGGTGACTCAGAGAAGGCTCAGCTCGGGCAGGATTTGTCACCAGAATGGGAACACTGCCTGTATGCGTGTGTATGTGTGTGTGTGCGTGTGTGCGTGGTGGTGGAGAGGGGGTGGGGGCGCGTGGTGACAGCTCTGTGATGCACGCTCCTGTGACGCTAGCGCTATCAGGCAGCTCTGTCACACGCTGATAACCCAGACAGGAGGAAGTAACCACGGACCCCCGCCAACACCAGTCTGATCTGAGGGTCAGGATACAAGCGCCGTACACGGCCTTTTCATGACGACCCAAAGCATTCATGTTACACTTAAGCTTCAGTATCCATGGGTTTCAGAATGAGGTATTTTTCAGACTGTTGCCATAGAGATTAACACACATAGCATACACATAGCAGGAAGCTGAAACCCATGAATATATCTGCGGTACTATGGTACTATAAAGCCTTGTAAGTTTGAGCTATTATTTAGGTCAACTGAAGATCAATTTATTCTAAATAATAATAATAATAATAATAATAATAATAATAATAATATTTTTTTGTGGGTTATTTCACTGTTGTTGGGCTGGTCTGTATCGTTTTTACACACACTGTACTGGGAGCATGGATGCCTTTAAGAGCGACGGCATCAATCCAAAATTGGGGTATGTATCATTTATTATTTAATGTATAATTTAAAAGACAGAAGTGAGATCCTTCTGTGAAATATGTTTTCAGGGGCTGCGCCGCACTCCACTCTACAAAGGAGCCATGCAGGCCTGCTGGCACCTGCATCCCTACTGATACAACGTAAATTTTCATATTTGTCTTTTTGAATCTTCACTGTTTACACTCCTTTACTTAACTAGAGGCAACGCCTCCTCTCTCCAGAGGTCACTGTGGAGCGCGTTACCTGTCTAGCGCTGGAGACCCTCAGAGTGCAGTGAATGACCCCTCTTTAACACTGTTCAACATCACTGATGTGCAAGAGTCCAGGACATCTCAACACATGCACTGTATTTGTGTTTACAGACTGTGGTGATCTCAGATGGAGGCCAGGAATGAGGTGTCCAAAGTACTGCTGAATTTGGTAGAAGAAGGTGAAGGTGCAGATGTCCTTCCCTCACTCCCTCAGAAACCTCATAGTGCAGACTGCTCTCAGTAGAGTCTCACAGATGTCACCCTCACACAAGCTGCAGGCTGAGCTAAGCAGCTTCTCTAAAGGTCTGCTCATGTTTGTCTCTAGAGCCACAGCTGCATAGGTCTGTCGGCTCCTTTCAAGAAGAAAAACTACTTCAGACCTGGAGTCCTCCTGTCACTGTGAGGTCCTGCTCCCTCACTCAGAGGACCTGGAGGAAAAAGGAACATGAGAAACTAGAGAAATACCAGGGGCTTAAAGAAGAGCTGGAGAAGGCCTGGAAGGTGAAGGCATCAGTGGTGCCCGTGGTCATTGGAGGACTCAGAGCAGTGACCCCCAAACTGGAGGAGTGGCTACAGCAGATCCCAGGAAAAACATCAGACATCTCAGTCCAGAAAAGTGCAGTACAAGGAACAGCAAAGATACTGCGCAGAACCCTCAAGCTCCCAGGCCCAGGACCAGGGCGTGGAAAAAAAGAGGGGATAAGAAAGACCACCCGTGGAGGGTGAGCAGGATATATATATATATATATATATATATATATATATATATATATATATATATATATATATATATATATATATATATATATATATATATATATATATATATATATATATATATATATAAAAGAGAGAGAGAGAAAGAGAGATCTAACAATAATACTTTAAACCAGTAAAAGAGATGGTAAATAGAAGTATATTTTCTGTGTTGTCTTGAAATGTTAGCACTAAAACCAAAATGTACTTTCATTATGACGGACAGTGTAGACACATGTTGACATAATGTAATCAGTCAGTTAAAGCCCACATTTTGCAAACTGAGCATATAGTTGACTTTTTCCACTGACATATTTACACATTTGGCAAGAGTGGTGCAGGACGGCTAGACAGTCACAACAGTGTTCCCTGTAAATGTCACTATAGAACTGCTGCTTGTAAATGTCATATAGATAACAAGTGTACTGTCACTATCAGATTGTACTCAGTGTGGCCACAGTTAAGTTTAACTCCAGTGGGAAGTCTAGGCTTTTAGTGTTTCTGATTAATGGGTACCAGAAAGCACAACACTATCAGTTGAATGGGTTTTGAAGAAGGCACAAGTACAACCTCCAATATTGGACTGTGCAATTAATGAAATTCAGAGATTCAGACATTTCGTCACATCACTGATCAGCTTGGATCTTTTTAATCGAGAGGTCTACAGCCAATGCTCTTTCAGTAAAAGCTTGTCGTTTGGAGTAGAATGTTAACTAATTCAACATATTCTTTTGCTCAAATGGCAATGATTAAAAAATGAAAATAAATTAGAAAATGAGGCGTGATGAAGATAATGAAAAAAATTCATGACCTACATCACCCAGTCCAATAGCATAGCAGCAGCAATACCAAAAACGGTTATTCATAATATATTAAAACAAAATTATGACCAGACAAGCAGTGAGTAACAGTGGTCCATCACAATGCAGCGAACTATGGAGCCTGACCTGGTCAGTACTGTCTCAGAGTTGGTTTGTGATTTGAAAATCTGATGATGAGTTGACATAAAATAATCATAAAATATTAATTTCATTTCATATCAATTTGAAATTATAGCAGCCCATGCGACTGTGGTGTGGTACCATGTTTTTGGAGTAAGACAATTGAGTATCTTTTGAACAACAAGTGAAGTGTTTTCTAAAATGGTAAAAGTGACAAATTCATTTTTAGCTTTGTATCACAGAGACTGTGTTCTACCTCAGGGCCTAAACAGTTACTGCCTGGGTGCAATTGAGTCCTCACCATATCATCTGCCAATAAACGTGTGAGGAGTCCTCGGCAGCAGAAGTGATTATGATATTTGGAAAAGGGTTTAAGCTCAGGAGGCATGAAGCGTGACTGTTGTATTGTCAGACTTCTTTTCTACTTTAGGTGCAAAGGAAGTCGTACTAATAAAACGTGATGGATACCAATTATAGAAGCAGCATATTTCTATTATAGCTTCAAGGCTCAATGGAAAACTTAGCCCAGCTCACTATAGATGGATTAAAGCATGAATAGCATGCAGTGGTGTAAATGTTAAATGTCTTAAATACAGTTCTGTGTGAGCCAGTGTGCCTGAAAAGCCCTGAGTTGTCTGACCTGAACATGGGAGTCCGACTAATTAACAAAGACATCAGCCGTGGCCCGGAGCCTCCAACAAGCAGCCGACAAGAACAAGAACACACACAACACACATTAGACGAACTCACAAGTGCTGAAATCTGCAGCTTTGTAAACACACTCCAAAGTCAACAAATAATATATGAAAATTAAAGCCAAAAACAGCACAAACAAAAGCCAAAAATAAGGAGGTTTTCCGCCACCTGCTTGTCTCCATGGAGATTCTATTGCCTGGAAAGTTTCACATTGTGGCATTAAACTGCTATGGAAACAAGCAGATACAATGCCAGGCCCATTTCCACACCAGATTGTTTTTCAGAGGATTTTTGAGCAATAAAACATATGTAATTGAATACATATGATGCTCTACACCACATGTGTCAAACTCAAGGCCCGTGAGCCAAATGTGGCCCGCCACGTCATTTTATGTGGCCCGCGACAAAGTAAATTCAAAGGTATGACTGTCTAAAAATATAAGTTTATCAGGAGAAAAACAGTTACACAGCCATTTTTTCATATCTATGCAAATACATATGAAATATTTGTAACTTGAATAAATGATAAATATAGAAACGGTTAATTAACAAGATTAAAAATTTGTTGCATTTATATTACATTACATTGGTTACATTTAGTTACATTTATCTTACAGTTACATCTGGCCCTTTAAGAGCAACCATTTTGTTGATGTGGCCCTCTGTAAAAATGAGTTTGACACCCCTGCTCTATACCATCTAACTTCAAATCATTTTTTTCCCCTCCAATTTCTTAATTTTTCAGATATTTCTACCGCAACCCTCCGTTTTTGTTAATTCCCAAGACCAGAAAAAGACAAGCTCACTGGTTTTGTCTCAAGGGTTTATACCTCTGGAAGTAATTTGTCAAAATGTACAAGAACGTATTTATCCAAAATGCTTCTTAAACATCAAGTCAAAGTATCAGAGGCTTTTTGAATAGATATGATTTATAATAGATTATGCTGCATTGGAAACCCACTCTTCTTCCTTAGTCACCCTAGTCTGAGAGCTTAAATCTTGAATGCAGAGCGTATATTCTTGGATAACTCAAGTTTGATGAGGAGTAGCATTGATCAAACTGAGGATGTGACACTATAGCCTGAGCAGGGTCTGGAGACAGATAAAAGCAGTCTTTCCACAGCAGCCGACAGCAGCTCCCAGACATTAGGATCACATCACACCACCATTCTGCAGCCCCTGTCATACACCCCGCACCCCCCCTCCACTCCACTCACACACCACAGCGCCTTTAGCCACGCTCACAAGGCATGGCACAATAATAAGTCACATTTTATGACTGACAATTTGCTCATGTCGTTGTGTTTCCGAAGGTTATCTCCAATGGCAAATGGTGTTTTCCGACAAAGTTGCCATATAAGTCTCATTCTCATCAGTAACTTAAGAGCAGATATTTATGTCCATTTATCTTGGCCTGTGACGAGCAAAATGTGTTATTGGAAAGTCGAATTACTGACAACTTCTGTGTATGGAAGGAAAAGGGTGCATGTAAGACTGGGTGAGATGACAAAAATTTATGCCAGATCACAATTTCAATTTTTATCAAGATTTGTGTGCACTCACTCAGTATCTGAACACTGAATACTGCGGAAAAAGGGGTAAATTAAGTAATCGGCTTCCTCTGAGGTGAAATCCATCTGTCACTCACTCAGCGCACAGCGGAGGCGGGCCAGTGGGAGTGGGCGGTGACAGTGTTTGAGCATGGAGCTGCCTCAAATAGCAGAACTGAATCACTAGTGTAATAATCAGATTACACTTTTTTCAATGCCAGACTATTATCTGTATTTTTTTACAGTTCTATATACTGTTTGCACACCTTCAAAATAGATAATAGTGACATTATCTTGGGGAGCAGTTTGTACCCAACTCAACGATAGAGCCTAAAAACTTAAGCTCCTATATTATGCAAAATTGTAAACTATCAGCCATGTTAGAACATTGTTTACCTCATCAAAAACATACCTGGAGCTGTGTTTTGTTTCATTCATACATATTTGAGTAACCCTTTAATATTTGGCTGTCTACATCTCCAAAGCTCGAAATGCTCTATTCCACCTTGTGATGTCATGAAGCAACAGTTTTCAAGTTAACAGCCTCTTTTTTTTTTTTTTACCCCTCTTTAGTAGAAATTGTCAAAACCAGGTCTGAAATCATCCAAATGATTCTAGTGAAGGTGTATGGAGCGTCAAAACACAATGGAGCACTTCCTGTATTACCATGTGACATCACGACGTAGAACTGAGTGTTTTCTGTTTGAGAGAAGAACTAAATAAAGTCTAAAAATGCAGGGTTTTTTGTATTATACATGTGAGAATGAAACAAAACACAACTCTGGCTATGCTTGTGATAAGGACACAACATTATAATACAGACCAGAAAACAAGTATATGGGCCCTTTAAAATAAATAATAAGATGATAGAACATGATAGCATAAAGTGAGAGTAATATATAACGGTTAAACCCATGAAGAATTCTGGTGTGTTTTAGGACAACCTGCTTGTGCTCTGAGAAATGACCTGTGCACGATACACAAGTTTTATTTACTTTGGGCAAGGCCGCTCTGTGGGCAGCGGGAGGAACTTTTCATGCCTGATAAATGATTGTGCAGCTTGAGTGCATTCAAGAGTTAATAAATCTCAGGTTCTCCTTGAAATGGGAGAGGTTCTGGCAGTCCATAAACATATTTTTAATACAATGCCCTCCAAATTTGAGCAGAATGGCCATCTCGGAGAAGACTGGGAGTAGTATGCGAAGATTTTATTGCTTCACCTTGGAGTTCTCAGCCATATAAAACGGCCAGTCAAAACATTTACCTATTTAATAATATAATCGTTTTATTCATACTTATTTATAGGACAAGGGAGGAAATTTCTCAAATTTATCGTTATTGGCGATAAACACATTTACTCTCCCCGTCTGACTGAAATGTACGGCCGGTCGTTTGAGTTTCTTCGTGTTTTTCTTGTTGATCACCAGAAAAGCCAGCTGTTGTGTGCAGTAATTTTCATATTTACAAATGTTGAGCAAGAGATCACAATGCTGTACAGAGCCCGAGAGTGACCGCCCACCACTGAGTTCTGGAAGTAAATTTCACATTCATTTTTCCAATAGACTTTACCAAATTTGAAAGTTTTCTCAGGGCTATTTGGCTCTGTGGTAACTAAAGACCATGTTTTATGTTTAAAACTTGAGAAATTACCGAGTTATTAAAACATATTGCTGGATTTTAATATGTTTTAATATGGCTGATCTACAACTCTATCTTCAGACCCAAAACAAACAGACACAAAGAGAACAATAGGCAGCCATTACAGTTGAATGGGGTTGTTAAGGCTGAAACTGGAGACAATAACTATTTCAGTTTCAGTGTTCAGATAGATATAAGGCACCACCAGCAATCTGACCAGAACTGAAGAAGCGGCTTGGATGAGCAGCGAAACGTCTTCACTCCTACAACGATTTGTCCAGTTCACAGATTTAAATTTCATCTTTTGCTGCTGAATTTTAAGTTTTACATTTCTTTTTTGGTCTGACTGCAACCACATTATAGCCTGTGTTATGCCTTTAAACTCTGCCGAATGGTCTATGATTGGGGAAAAATGAAAAATTCTGGAAACGCAGTGAGCTTTGTAATGTGCGAGGTTAGTAGTAATTGGTTTGTGGCCAAATATCATAATATTCAAATACATTCCTCAGATTTCTTTCCTTTGTCCACCTGAAACTTAAAAATCTAACTTAATGCGTAGCCATGTGGTGATCAAAGCTTCTATCGGACATTTTGTCACACCCCAATGAGACTTACTTTGAGCCTCACTTTGAATCCCCACACCCGCCGACGGCACCTCTCTGAAGGGAACTCTGAAGATGAGTGCTGGCATCTGTCTACACCGAATCAAAAGCCTACAGCGCAGCCTGACAGTGCCGAGCTACAACACCTGGGACGCATCCAGGAGAAGGCTCACCAGCTCCGAGTGGATCCCAGCTGCAGATCCAGTGTGTGCTACATGCTAACAAGAGCAACAGTGATACAGCAGGAAAATCTGTGGGCGCGTTTTTGGCACTATTCTGACTAACGCTTCTTAGTGGTGAGTATAGCGCTAGGTTTTTATGACATAACAACATCTCAGGCATCTAAGAATCGTTTCAAGATTTGTGTTAAAGCAGATACATTGCTAAAGGAATTCTTTGTGTCTGTTTGTAGTCCTAACTGCTGCCTGAGATCCAGACTGGTGCTCTCCTTATATTCTACACAGCAGATCTCTCAGTCTGGTCATCACCTCCTCTCTGTCCCAGGACCATGCATGTCCCTCATTGACTAACGATAAAAAACAATCCAGTATCTTCTTCTTCTTCTAACCGTGTAGTGTCCCTTGTCTCATTGTGACACACTGAGATCCCAGTATCTTTAACACATCAGATCGGGTAGGGCTGCTCCCCAAATGTGCCCACGGCTTAACGGCACAATAAGCTTATTTATTAAAAAAGAAAATTAATCTTCACACTGTGAAAACTCATAACACAAGCTCTCTGTCTCTATTTCGCACTTTTGGTTCCTGACAATAGTGAGTGTACAGCTTTCAAATACAATCTTTGTTTGCCAGTTGGTCAAATGAATACAACATCTTAAACCTCTGAGCAGCAGTTTACAGATGAGAGTGTAAATTGTACTTTCCTTTCGTCGTAATTAAGCCAATAATAGTCACAGCTCATTTCTGTGTCTATCCAAAGCTCAACAGTCGTAGTTGTAGGCGTAGTGACAGCAGGTGGATATGTGACAGTACTAGACTAATGGAGCTCAACAGTCCTGCCCACTTCTAAAGCATTTTCTGGTTCAGTCAGATTTAAGTTCATTTTTCACAGACTTCCATAGACTTATAGAAGACATAGAAGACATGACATTGTGTTGACCTTATGCAAAAGTATATGTCTTCCTGGAGGGACTATGTCTCTCGGCTGGCCTGGGAACGCCTTGGGGTCCCATCGGAGGAGCTGGAGGACGTGTCTGGGGTGAGGGAAGTCTGGGAGTCCCTGCTTAGACTGCTGCCCCTGTGCCTCGGCCCCAAATAAGCGGAAGAAAATGGATGGATATGTCTTCCTTAGTTAACTCATAGTGTGTTAACCTCTGTTTTGCCTTTTACTCTAAATATTTCAGTTTATGGCTCAAATAAATTGTTTTCTTTAACTTCTAGAACCAGTGTGTAGTTGTAAATACTGAGTAATAATGGTAATTGTGTTGTTTTTGCTCTACTTTTAATTCTGGACAAATCAACCTTTTCAAAACTAGACATGAGGCGAGTTTTGTTCATCTGTTTCCAGTGCCAGCTCGACCCCGGATGGGAACAAACCAATGGAAAAAAGTCTCTTTACTATCTGTAATTAGAGCCTGGTTTATTCAGCAGAGGCTTTTGTGTCCAACGAAAAGAACAAGAGTGCATTGTGCCATGTTGGTCCTTGTCACCGAGACAAAAAGCCCAATGGGAAAATTAGCTCCCATATTCTTCAGAGAGCCGTGCGTCCAATCTGCTGCGTTAAATACTGACAGGGAGACGAGGGGGATGGGAGCGGACAGGAGAAGAGTCTGAGCTGTGGATCGACATAAATATAGTACAACAGGGGTCTAAGGGGAACGCAGCAGCAGGCGTACTTCTGTCACATCGCACTTTGATTAATGACAGCTCTGTCCAATGGAGGTGGGCAGATATTCGCAGTGGTTCAGCTCTCCTCCAGCCCCCTAAGTAGATTATCCTTCTATAAACTAACTCATTATAAACAGAATACAAGGCATTACATCCACTTGGGTAAAGACAGAAACAAAAAAGTGGTTTTGGCATTTAGAAATCACATGCTAGTACAGGAAGATCGCTCCACTGCGTCTTTGAACTCAATACACCTTCACTAGAATCATGTGGATAATTTCAGCCTTGAAATTATCAATCTCTATGGAACAAAAGTTAAAAGGAAAGTCTTAACTTGAAAACTACCACTTCATGACATAACAAGGTGGAACAGAGCATCACTTTGAGCTTGAGAGATGAAGACGGCTTAATAATGCAGCATTACTCAAACACGTATGAATGAAACAAAACACAACTCCAGGTATGTTTTTAATTAGCATTTCTGCACATCCCTATGAGGTAGTAGTAGTAGTAGCTTTTGAGGCAGAAGTTAGTAGTGACAGTATACATTTTTTCTCGCACCTTGAGTTATATCAGTGAAGACAGTGAGTACTTGTCCCCCCACGTTCATATATTAATATAATGAAAGACACTGGGCAGAGTGAATGAGCATCAGTCAAACACAAGGAAAAGCAGTTTGTCACGGCCTCTGCAATGGCATGCACATCTCTGACAGATGAAAACGCCGCTGTGACAGACGGAGCAGTGCATTTGTCATCCCCGACCCATTCACTGAACGCATCTTCACAAAGCAATGACATTTCAGACACTTTGAAATGACCAGCTACAATGAAGTCACAGAACAACAAACACATGGGAATACGATGACATTTGTGGGACCAAATTTGACAAAGCAGTTGTTATTGTTATAGAGACACTAAAATAGAACAAGATAGAGTTGGATGCTATTACAGAGAAAAGTTTTGATATGCCATGTTTTTAATATAACTGATGGCTTTTGCATATTTATTGGCACATCAAGAATCCTATCTTTCTAAAATTACATTTAAAGGTACAATATTTGACATTTTCGAGCTGCTTGTCTCAGAGATGTCAAAATGGAGATAGACGCCAAGTATTTCGACAAAAATACCTGAATAAATACATGCAAAATAGATATGCTTAAAGCCAAACCGAGGAACATTACAGGGGAGCAGTGTTATCTCAAGGAAGCAAGGGTAAACTCGCTTTAAATTGCAACTGGCATTCATTATTTGTGAGGTTTTCTTTACAATCTATACGCCTTTGATATGTCCAGTGGTATATTAAGTCTGGTCTCGCATGTAGGATTATTGGTATTGTGATAGGGATCTCTAATGTAAGCAGCAGTGGGGGGCTGGATCACTGTAAGAGACTATGGCACAATATATCTACCATACAACACCCGTAGCACCTTTTATGCAATGCTATCACCTACATCTCTCACATTCGACAACCAAATACACAATGTGGTCAGTTTTCCTCTGCTGCTCCACAAATGCTCTCTGATAAGATCACTCATTACAGCCGTGTGATAATGCGGCTTCAGAGAGAGTGTAATTGTCCGAGCTGGATAATAGCTAACCTTGCTTGTATTGTTCTGCCTAAGCTTGACAATGCTGCATCCTGCTGCCTTTTAAACATGTTTTTGTGTCGCACAGCCTGAAAACGTTTGACTGGTAATCGCTGTAGAATTGCTTCAGTTGGGTAAAGTAAATTAAGAGGGCAAAAGGACAAATTATACCACTGGAAATTAAAGTTTCTCAGTAATAGCCACTAAGGACTTCATTACAGTAATGAAGTGAAGTAAAACAGATACTTCAGTTTTACCTAGAAGTTACAAAAAAGCTAAAGAACATTGGGAAAGTACAGGTTGGGTGAATAATATAATGATACATTCTTCCATATGGGTTAGTTAGGGTCTAGGGTTCATTGCCTGATCTATTTAACTATTAGAGATGTTCTTGCTCACTAGTGAAGTTTTCCACCAACAAAAAATATCTACTTTAACTTCACAATCACCAGGCAGCAGATTATTATGTTATCCCAGTATTTATTCAGTCATTATCTCCTAGCCAAACATTTGTTCAGTCTTACCAACTAAGCTACCACACTGAAATGGTCTGAGAGGGGTTGCTCAAACTGCAAACACAAATAAACACAAATACTACAACATTCACATGACTTACCTACGATTCTCTGTGTAGCATTTGTAAGTCTTATAAAGGACGCTTGATTGTGGCAGATGTTAGACCTGCATATTTTAGCCACGCTGAGAAAACATGACTTTGTTCATTTCTGGTGAAGCTCCTCCCTCGGGAATTTTCCTCCCCAAAGCTCAGAGGGAAAATTCAAACATTCATGGACTATTTGTCACTGTACCTGTGCTCTCGCTCTGTTTCATTTACGACAATACAGGAACAATTGTGGAAAAGAGCGGTTTTATGTGCTTATTTTAGTTTAAAACCCTTTAAGGACAGTTAGCGCTGCATGTAGGCTTAGATATAACTGCGTAGGCTGAATAGGTAAGATAAGATAACTATGCACATTCAGCCTGCTTTCATCATATTTCACTTTTATGTGTGTGTTATAAAATATGCAGAATATCCAGAATACACACTTCTTCAATACTTTACGAACATGTGAGTCGGAATCTCCCTGTTTTGAAATGAGAGTGATTGACAGGTGGATTAGCCAATCAGGGACACGCATGGTCTGTCCATACTGGGAAAAAAAAAGGAAAAAAATATATCACTGGGGGCAGCAAAACGTCTCGGTTTTCTGCAGAATCAATGAGCGAAGCACTAAACGCAAATCCAGCAACTTTTTTTTCTTTCAGTGTGTACTACATAAGCAAAGTTTAGCTGATTGAGCACTTACAGTTGTTTTGTGAGAAAGAGAAAAAAGTTTTTGTTTTAAACTACAGCTTGAAGATGCAAAGTCTGTTCCACAGTTCCTCTCTATTAACACCAAAACATGAAGTGGAAATATTCAGTTTTTTGCGGCTTATTTCTCTGCTCACACCTTCATTTGCACATTATTCAGAGCACATTCCATATTTTAAAGTTTTGGTTTTGCACTTGTGCTTCAAAGAACTCACTCCAGTCTAGGGATGGGGACCGTAAACAATAATATCGTTTACTGTGATAAGAAGAGTCGACAATAATCATCGGTGGGACATTTCATAAACTGTCAGCAACTTTAATCATTGTCGTGATATAAGCTTTATCTCATTTATTTTGGCCATGATAATCGTAACACCAAATGTCAATATGGTCCCATGCCTCGTCCAGTCCTGATTCTCTGTTAGAAGCTACCACATTCCTTTTGTTGGTCGGGGAAACAGAGCGCCCAGAGGAAAGCTCCACAGACACGGGGAGAACATGTTCCACACAGAAAGACTCCACACTGCTCGAGAGTCAAACCCATGACCTTCTGTTTGTGAAGGGACTGCGCCGCTGTGTCACATTTGTCATTTTTAGTGTCTTTCAAATTCAAGATGTGGAATGCGGCATTTATACAGCAAAAAATATACACTTGAGCAGACATTTCACTTCAATAATCAATATTTCATTCTCATTCAGTCCTCAGTTTATATTTTATTTTGTTGAGGCCTTTCCCTTTTCAGAGTTAGTACAGAAAACCAATGAGTGTGCAGTTTTGTTTTTGCAGTTATGCTGCGTGCCCTATGCTCATAATTTAGGTTTGAAACGGATATAAAAGTTTATACCACACTTTTCAAGCTTTTTTCTTTTTTCTTATTCTGTACCACCATATCCCACATCATTTACACAATTAGGGGGCAGGGACCTGTTCTCAAATATAATCAAACGCTCAATATCCCATATTTGTGTCAGAGACAAGTGGACCATGGTTGTTTCCTTTAGCTTGGAGCAAACAAAGTGTAAGATGGGGACGTGTTTGACAGTGCTAGCGGGCCCCCTCACAGCCATAATACCTCCAGGTCCTCATTTGAGCCCACACAAACGGCTCCTTCTCTTACACGCCACAGTCACCCGGATGCCACCGCAGAACTTGTTTGACACAAATGAACACTCCCTTCCAAACAGCAGGTCTATACAATATTAAGGACCAGATGCTGCCAGATACATGTCAAGTCAGTGGGAGTGTCGCATTACATGATTCATTTATGCAGGACTAAATATATTTGAAAGAGGTGACCTAATTGCATGCATAAATAATAAGTTAATTGAATGGAAGGTTTCTTGTTGCATGTTGACAATGACAGTGATGCGTGGATGAAAAAGTCTGGAACATCATGAACACTTTTAAATAATGGGAAAGAAGATATTCAAGCTGTCGGAGAAGTACACTGAAATACAGAGAGGCAAAGATCTAAGCCAGTGATCGCGTCAATGCAGCCAATTAGACAGTATATATGGCATTTTCAGAAAGTCCTTAAGAATATCATGTACAAAGTGTGCAATGAAATATGGAAATGTATTAATATGAAAGTCCACTGAAACACTTCTGCAGGACACTTTGTAGCTATAAATATTGTGCAAATCATTATCAAATAATTCTACACATGCGATTCAAAGGACTTTCCACAGATCTGACCTGTAACTCAGCCTGGGATGCACTGTAACCTGGTTGTTTCTATGAAGTATGAGAGATGCTTATTATAACTGGATCAGTTTGCAGATAAAGGAAAAAACATCTTCATGGAGATACGCAGGTAGTGTGTCCCCCTCCAGAAAAGTCACATAGTGCAGCTTTAAGGGTCTTGTCTTGTGTTGCTGAAATGTCTTGGCAGGTTCAACTGTAACATTGCAAGATATGATCAGTGATTTGGTGGAGGTCACTGCAGTGTAGTTCAGCTTTTATGCTACACCTGTCAGCTTAACTCAAGTGATTGTATCGGTTATATCAATATTATACAAGCTGTTGTTCTTTGCTCAAGCTAAGAAACGCTTGAAGGCTATTAAATATATATTATTGGAGCTGAGGTAGTGGCAGATTTGAGAACAATTTAAGTATAGACCACAAAATATCAATACTCCCAATTATGTGTGAAAATCTTGCCAATAAAACTCAAAGTCTCTGTGCTTGCAACTGTGAGATCTGTATTGAAGCTTAAATGGGGCGTATTATGTAAAATTAACTTTTATGAGCCTTAAACCATGTTATATCAGTGTTACCTCATCATTAGCATATTATTTGGATTGAGTCAGGCATGTTTGAGGAATCCTGTATTGTCCTTTGAGTGCTCAGAAGATGTCTCTTCCTCTATTCCCTATCCCACCCCACATCCTACTTAGATGTGATTATTAAAAAATCAGACCCCAAGTCATAGGGTTCAGAAATGTTAAAGTTACAATTCCACGAAAAGGCTGGGTCTACTGGCTCTGCAGTTTTGAAGAGGAAATGGAGGAATAAACCTGCATCTATAATGAAGCAAGTTAAGATCAAAGGCTGTGGTAAAAGTTTGTAAAGAACGCAATGTAAAACAATGATCTACATCACATGTCAAACACGGGCCACATTATTTTATGTGGCCTGTGACAAGATAAATTAAAAGGTATGACTGTTTTAAAATATCAGTTTATCAGGAGATAGACAGTTACGCAGCCATTTTTTATATCTATGTAAATTCATATGCAATATCTGAAACTTGAATAAGTGATAAATCCAGAAATGGTTAATAAACAAGATTAAAAAATAGTTACATTTATTGTACATTACATTTGGGTACATTTAGCTACATTTATACTGTCTTACATTTACATCTGGACCTTTGAGAGCAACCATTTTGCTGATGTGGCCCTCTGTGAAAATGAGTCTGACAAGCCTGATCTACATGCTAAAAAAAAAAAACAACAACAACCAAACAAACAAAATCTAATGTCTGCTATGTTTCCTAGCTCTACTAGCACTGTGCAGCATATACAGTATATATATACAGCATACACAGTTTTGTCGATGCAGGTGTTTTTGATCACATGTGCCTCCTGTCTAGCTTTCTTGATAATAAGGTAAAGAATTCATGACGCAAACCCTTATGGAGCGCCAAGATTTGGTTTGATGGTTAAGGGAGAAGCTGCCCCACTTTCCACTCCTCCCTCTGGGGAACGGTCCTCACTCTTTCCACACATCTCGCACTCGGAGCCGGCCTGCTCTCAAACAACTGCGCTGAATACGGCCCTGCAGTTACCATAGAAACCAGAGCTGGTACATCCCGACTAGTCCTACTGTATTTCACTTTGCACTTGACCCAGAAAAAACATGGAGGGGGTGATGATAGGCTCACTTCCTTGTCAAAAAATCTGTGAGCAATGCACATGGGCCATAACGCTAAGAAAAGAGTGACTATTTAAATTGGCAATACAAAGACGAAAGATGTACTTTTCAAGGGGATAGCAAGAGAGAAAAAAGTGCAGAGATGTGAAAGCTGCAGACAAGTGACAAGGCTGGAGCACTTTGGGGAAAGGGAACGAACAATGACAACAAAATGGAAAGCTGCAGAAAGACCAGCTGAAGTTAAAGCAGAGTCGACAGGATCCACAAGAAATATATCAAGACCTATTGTGCTCAGTCCTTCTGGGAGATGTTCTGTGGATTGTTTGTCTGGCTAATCCATAATGATATTTCACTGTATGTTTTATGCAGAGGGAGATCAGTCTGGTTGCCATGGCTTCTGTCACATCTCAAGCCAGAATCAAACATTTTCCGTGCAATCAGATTTTTTTTTTTTTTTCAATGATGCTTGTGAAATGAAGGAGCTCATTGGTCACCTATCATTTACCACGTTTCTCTGACCTCAGTTTAACAGAGTTTAGTGCTTCATTCATTCTGCAGAATACCATAATGTCATCGCCTCATAAGCAGCCATATTGGTTTTGATATGAACAGCTCATGCATGTCCTTGATTGGCTAATCCACCTGTCAATCACGCCCATCTGAATTTGAGGAGATACAGTGGAGACCAGACTCACATCTTTGTAAAGTACAGGCGAAATGTGTATTCTGGATCCCAGGCAAGGGAACTGATTTTAATTAAACACAAATTTTATCTAAAACAATACTCATTTGAACTATCAATCCTGAAAAAGTAGTTTGGTCTAGATCAATATCAATACACACTGTAATACTAATGAAACTACTATTGGTTTGTGCTAATCTTCCATTGAAATCAGTATCACGCCTATTCCTCACAAAATAGTTATCGTTTTATCATTTCTTTTCAGTTCCAGTTCACAAATATCCATGCCAGCTTTCCCACTCTCTCCAGATAATTTCCCATGTTTACCATGTTAGTGCCATGAGGACCTTGGCTGTTCTTTTAGCTGCAGGAGCAAACACAAAATGGTGACAGGTTTGACACAGCTAAAGGCCTCCCCCACAGACATACAACCACCATGCTTATTTAAACATAAACAACATGTCCCGACCGTACGAATTCTGCCGTCAGAGATGGTTCATGTTCAAGTTAGTATATTAAGAAAAGGGGAATACATACAGAGCAATCTACAAAACTGCCATCACCCATGACAAAATGGCTACTCTTTAATCATTTTTTGTACATTTTTTTCATAAGCTCATTTAGCAAATTTCATAAATGCGTACTTCTTTTTACAATATATAGCATTTCTATAAGCTCTATAATGCCCAGCCATTGCTTCCATTCTTGTTTTCCCATGTCCACTGGGATGTCATTATAAGATCCAAATAAGTTGGAGGCAGCCTCTTCCAGCCAGCCTTTACTTTAGTGAACATGATAAAGCTTATGGGTCATTAATATGTATTTGAACAGACCCACAGTTTCCCACAGTGTACAAAATTAACATTACAAATTGTTGTGGTGTAGGTTTACAGCTGATATGTAGAGCAGTGTCTCTCTGTTCTCAAGAAACTGTTCATTGCTTTGAAAAATAAAATGGAAAAATAATAAAACTCATATTGAAAGATATATACAACTCAACATCAAGGCTATCCTCAGGAGTGAAGCAATGATTCGCTGGCAGTAGTTTGATTCTATGCAGTTTGCTTTTACACAAATGGGCTGGCTGTCTGCACAAACTTTAGTGGACAGCAGATAAATACAGTGGAATAAAACTAAATCTCAGTAAGACAAGACAAACGAGCATCCACAAGAGCTTTTCTAATGAGAAATCCTGATACAAATGCTGCTATTTCACCAACAAAGCTAAAATAACCTTATCTAGTTTCCTTCTTTAACTGTACATTATGTTCTGAGGCTTGTAACACATTTATTCACAGGGATACAGATGTTGCAGAGGCTTTACATACGTATGTGATTCTCTCTGTACTCTGGGTCATACTTGTCCTAGAATGTATGAGATAGAAAAACACATACAATACAAAAGAGAGACCTACAGTTTCTGAGGATAAAATAAAACGACGGTGAATCACTTACACCACATAGTGTATCGATCTTTAAATGTAATATTTTTGCTTTACCTTGGGAATTGCAGGGAATAGTACAGTGACCTTGAAGCTACATAGAGACACACATCTGAGGAGTTTTCCAATATCAATTTAAAAACTGGAATGCATTACTAGTAGATGAATATACAAAGGCATTAGTAGATCTAAATTAAACTGCACAATTGCCACAGCGATGTACTGTTGACTATATAATGTGCTCTGCTATAAGTTTATTAGAGTTTTTCCCCATCAAGTAAGGCCCTCACATGCCAAATAAATAACCATACAATATCTCACTGTGTTGGATCAATAATGGAAAATTTGACTTATATTTGATGATACTAATCTTTTCGCAATGAATTCCTCTTCTTTGTCTTGCAGGCAGAGAAGAGGCTCTCAGAAATGGCCTCAGACAGTGTGGAGTGTTAAACTGTGCTCAAGTGGGCCTCCATAACCTTTGACTGGCCACATTCTTAATGGCTTTATTCTCTGTCTGAACAGAGCACATGCGCACTGGTCCATATGAGAGTGACCTTCCACACTTTTTAATCCTAAATGGTGCCCTCATCCATTAGCCTTTTGTAATAGCCAATCAGGCATCTCGAAGTGTTGACAAAAGAGGCAACAACAAGCTAATGACCAAGCAAGAGCAGTGTCAGATTATACTAATTATTGTATTATGTCTTTGTAGAGCAAGGCTTTGTAACCACAGTGACAATGGCTAACTATAGGCCTGCACACTCTTATTTTTCTCTGAAATAAATGTAGTTTTTGCAGTTGATCAATGAACAATGCAAAGAGCCATTATAATAAGTCAGTGCCCTGGTGAATGAAACATTTTAGGAACAAATGTAAGAATATTTTTGTCCTTGGCAGAGCAGGCTAAAGACATCATAACACGGCCACTGCGTCTTCACAGAGATGGTCTGGAACAAGAACTGGAACATCCATCTGCATGCTCTGCTCAGCAGCAGCCAATGCAGCTCTCTGCGTCTAGCATCATATTACAATGCTGGAAATCTTGTATTAAGTGAGAGCGCTGTACGGCTGCAGACAAGTGCAGTCTTCCAAAGTGGTTTGTGTGAGCCCCATAAGAGGCAGAGTGCAGGAGGCATGAGCACTCACATCTAAAAAGTACTCTAAGGTTAGGAGAGGGGAGGGGTCTATGCGACAGGTATACTTATACTTTGAATCATTTGTCACAAGCCATCCAAAAAATGCAAGCTGCCACCCAAACGCCAGAGGAGATCTGCCTGTATGGTATGTCAACTCAGGAAATGAAAACATGAGCGTGGCTTACAGCAGCGGGAGGAGGCGGCCTGTGTGAATGGTACATTTGAGCGAACAAGAAGTGCTGAGAACAACATAAAACCTGTACATTACTGTGCATCTGCAGCACGCTGCTCCTCATTGTTGATGCAGCATTGCACATTTGCATAGGCAGCCGCTTCAATCTAGCCTGTGTATTAGAGAGTTATGAAGATGTAATCACATGTCAAAACCCCATATCCCCATATATACAGCTCACGCACACATCAGATTTGCATTTAAAGACTTGATTCAGTCAAAAATTATCCAGTGAAGCAGAGAAGAAGATTAAATTTGGGTTGATATAATGTCAGCAATGGCACGCCGCCAGAAATGATTAATAGCAATTGTATGACTCCATCAAATAGTTAAAAGGAATAAGAATGAGATTTTGCTGTGTCAAACAAAATAGAGTGAACAAGGTAGGATACTTCTAATCAAAGTTAATTCTAAACCAATTCTAATCACAGTGTCAGTTTATTTACCTACGCAAAAGAAATCATATCCACAAAAACACAGGGCAACCTTTTTCAGTTTATCAATGGTAGAAAATGGGTAGATAATTTTAGGAGACCGACTACAATGAATTCAATTTTCAACATTTTCTCTTTCACATTTGCCTTTGCCCTATTCATTTGCCTTTTTTTTGCATATATTTCTTTGTTCACACCAGTGCGAAATCAGATTACTCACATCAGAAGTAACTATTACATTACATTTCAATAATCGGACAACTCCCGAAATGAGACAATGATTAGATTTATGGCGTGCCTAACTCTATGCATGTGAACATAGATATAGTGCCAGTACCAAGCCTGAACAAGACATAGAAACAAACTGTTGCTTAGAATGAATCACTACACAAGAATGGTATCCCATGGCAACCTATGAAAGAAACGGAAAGAAAAGCAGCCAAAAGCATTGCAAATATGGAAATACACAAACTGATTCTTTAAAAAAAAAAAAATGTGACTCACTCTATTGTCGAAACAATATGAATAAAAGAAATCAGCTAAACTTCTCAGAACACCTGAGCACAAATATGACACAGCGTAATTACACAGAGCTGTTATGAGTTGGCGTCAATGAGAGCCGCTCCTTCCCTCCCTGGCCCCTGTACCTTGGCATATGGACTCACAGCAGACACAATTAGCATGGCTGATTAAGTGGCCAGGTTAAGAGTCTTGCACTTGAGCCTAACTATACTATGGGTCTCCAGGGACATTGGCCGTATAGTGTACGACTCACCATAGGGAGAGCGATTTAGCAGTAGGGTGCCTGCTCCGGTGCTAGTGACACATCACACGCGTTCACTGTGTTTGTGGTAAGACTGATGAAGGTGAGAAACAATAAGGACGTGAGCCAGCGTCACCGGGGACAACGCTAGGGAAATGTGTCAGAGCGCGGAGACGCCACATGGGGGGAGGCAAAAGATTCCTTTGGATAGAACACGCCCGCCTCACAGCCAGCCTTAATGAGCGCGCGGAGAGAGGAGGGGAGGGGGAGAAAGAGGGGCGGGGGGGTAAGGCTACAGCCCCAACCCATTACAGTCAACCTAAAGAAAATCAATGATGAATCTCAAGTTCAAAGGCATCGCTCTGAGAAGTTGACTGTTAGTCTAAGTAAGCTGGGACCAGGGAGTTCTGTCTATACTGAGCACACTTTATGACACTCTGCTGTGCTGCTAACAGATGGTACCGGTCTGTTGTTAGCCAGCACAAATGACATTATCTTTAATTTTCTTCATAAAGCGCGTGATTGCTGGAGACAGAGGGGGAGGGAGAGCAATAAAGAGAGTAAAGCTGCACAATTTGGGAAAAAAAAAAAACTAATAGCATTTTTCTGAGTACTGCGGTAGTGATTAGGTTTGCGATATAGCCTGTTTAAAAAGTATGATTCTGTTCACAGTTCACTTTATAAACAACTCCAGGGGCAGTCAAATTTGAGAAAGAAACCAATACAAAGAATTTCAGAACATTTTTGACTGACATTTTTACAATAAAAACTAGGCATTTTGTTCTTGCTGATAACATCATCACTGCAGCCTTTGTGATTTGATAACTATACCAACTCAAACTGCAATTTCAATTCAGTTGCGATATATTGTGCAGCCCTCAAAGAGAGAGAGTGTGAGTGGGAGTGAGATTTCCCCTCTGGACAGACACATCTAAAGCCTGTAGACCAGTGCAGGGCCAGGAGCCGTTTTCATGGCTGTAGAGTCAGCTGTCAGTGGACCTCTTCTGCTCTCCAGGCCCCATAAACAGTTATCCTTTAATTCCACACACACAAACTGATGCTCCAGACATTAGCAGCACTTGTTCTTGTCACTTGTAGAAACTGGCCAAATCCCTGAATGGCTCCCGGTCAGTGAATGGCCCTGCTGCTATGAAAGACCAGTGGACCACTCTTTGTATCATCTAAGACCAACCTGTTCTTCGAAACAGTAGGGGATGAATACATTACAGTGTGGTGCTTCATTAGCTGAATGTCAAACTAAAGTGCACACTGAGTGCATTGGATTTCAACAATGGTTAACGACATGAAAGGGGCCTTTAGTTTGTACATGCAATAGTAACTTCTAAACTAATAACAGTACACATTTCAAAAAGGGATTATTGTTAACTTTTGATTTACAAGCTTTAAACTTGAACATGTTCTTTTTTTATTTCACTGATAAACGCTTCTCTTTATACCTCATGCATAAACAACTAGCCAAACTCTCTTATTAACATCTTGAAAGACTGGAAACCATTCAACTAAACTGGATTGTGGCCTGGAGGCAGTAGTTACACTATCCACACAGGACTTAAACACATTTTACTTAAACATCACAGCCAACAGTCCATCTGCTGACGATTATAGGATATGGCTGATGGCTCTGAAAAAGCTCTTGAGGCATTTTGCTTGGTTAATCAACCATTGTGTCAGTTCTATGTATATCTCAAGTGCCACACTCACTGAGTCAAACCAAATGTTCACTGTCGTCTTAATGCAACATTTCCCTTTTCATTAAACTATCACATTCTCTCTAGTGGATCTGGGTGAAATGACAAAGGCAAAGGCCACAATTATTTTTTTCCATCTTAATTTTGAAGTCACTGCTGGTAAGTGATCTTCACACTTTGTGCATACTAATTTTCACGGACATTGTCCTTGAGAAGCGTGTGATTAATAATGGATACAGTGTGACCAGGATGAGGCAGTGTCACAACTCTTATTTTGAATCCTGCAGCAGAATGATCTGGGAAAACTATCTAATTGTGATTTTTCTGAAGAGCGTTGTGATTAGATTTGTGATTTGTTTCAATAATAGGATTCTGTTAAAAGTTCACATTTTAAACGCATCCAGAAGAATTGATTGAAATAGGACTATGACTAAACAAACTATTACAAGAATAACAAGTATTTCATAACATGCTTGTATATAAACTACAGGGTTAGCAGGAATAAGGTGCCATATTATGTTGTCTGTGGAGAAAATGATGGTACTTCAAACAATTGCAGCCTTAACAATTTACTAAATGTATACACTCAAGTTGTGATTTCAATAAAATTAAGATTAATCTCACAGCCCTATTGAATACCTGAATGTATTGCAGTGATATGGAGATAAAGGCTTGGCCGTGCTGACTCTGTCTCCTGTTTGCAGCACCAGGAGGATGCAGGAAATCAGAGAAATGTGATCATGTATCGGAGCTGCCTACAGCTATGGCCCTGCATCACCACAGCCTGCTGCTGCTATTCTGGGAGTGCTTCAGAGCCACTGATGTGTGATGCATTCATGTTTATAGCACCAAATATTCAGCTAATGACTGACATTCTCAGGATCGCTCACCGTATTATACCAGGCTCAATACAGAAGATTAGCATGGAGCGTTTTAAGAGGGGCACCGTTTAACATAAGGGATTTATCCGAGTATTAAAGACGTTTGCCAGACAAAACGGCTGTCAAAGTATATTAAAGTCATCAGATGCAAATAATGTTGTACCTGTGTGCGACGCTTCCGACTGATCTCATCTGATTACATTGCTACGGTCCAAATTAAGACACGGTTCAAGCTGAAAGAATCACTCTGACAATCTGTGAAACAACTGCGTCACTCCTCCTTTAAATACATGTATACTGGCAGGTTTCAGAGCACACGCCTGAGTGAAAAGGATGATAAACCAAGCTCACATGATAATGGTTTGTTAGCATAGAATCACATACCCAATATCCCTGCCATTAGAATCAAGTCTTCATGTTTTTACAATTATGACTTGGTTTGTTTGAATAGCACCTGTCGTAACTACTTATTATAGTCTTACATCAGTTAAGAGGCAGCTTCTGGAAAAAAAAAAGCTTTACATAAAAGACGTAGCGAGTTCTACAAAGGAATCCCTCTCTATATGTCATCAATACAAGATTCAAGGACAACTTACGCACGAGGAGCACATTTTTTCTGACATTTGAAACATAATTTATCAAAGTAAAGGTGTTGTCAGTTATTTTTTGTTGTCAAATAATGTGTAATTTATATGAGCTTCAGTCCCTGTTTACAGTAGGTTGCTAGGTAACAGTTATGACATTACCCCTAATTATGCCATATCTGCAGCTGTGTCCAACCAGGAAGGACAAAAATACATTTCAAAATGATCAAACTAGGGAGGACTATGCAAAATGTGTCTTAATTATAATGATGGCGTTTTAGGGACTTGTGTATTCTAACCCCCGTACGCACTTTAACCAGTTGTGTCCGGCGTGTTAAGCAGGTGTGACATGCATAAAAATAATTTAGATATGATTTTGTACGAGCCAAAGCAACACTAAACGCGCACTTTCTGCCCTGATGGGGACACAGTGCCTGTTTAAACATAAGCTGCTCATTAAAGTCTGTGCTAAATGAAAATGGGATGGGAAAGCGTCTTACCAAATGACCCAGACACCCTTCTTTTGGCTACATCTCCTGCTGTTTTTATATACAGCCAGAGGTCTATGGCAAGCAATATTCATACAGAAGATAGCTATTAACCTACTTTATGATAAGGCTATGCAAGTAATATCATTTTAATCAAGATCTGTGATTAAAAGCATGTGGTTTGGAGCAGTTCAGACTTTGGAGGAATACATTTGGCTGTTTTTGTATTACTTAGCAGTGATTAAAAGTCTGCCTTGTTTATGTTTTTGAAAGCCATTTATTTCTGTCTGAATAAGACAAAATATAATCAAATAAAAACTATGAAAGGAGGAAAATAATTGTGACTATTATTATTTTTGTGATATCGCCCAGACCTACTTTATGATGCATCAAATTGGCCCAAAAATGAATAGAAAGACATAGCATAGTTTCAATTTTAAATGAAGACCGCAAGGGAAATCAGTACAAGGAAATGAAATAGCAGAATTACAAAGAGGACATTTACAAGTACTAGCGAAAGGTGTTATAAATGCAGTAGACCACCAGTGGTTTGCATTAATGGTGACAAGAGTAGCACTATCCTGCATGCATACAGACTGCTCCTTATCCCTTTGAATTGGTAGAGTTGGTTTATGTTATTTAGCAGAAAAGATTGGGCACTCTCGACCGGAAAAAGGTGTCTTGTCCTCTCCGGGTGGCTGGAGAGTCCCTGCCTCAAGTGGAGCAGTATCTCGGGGTGTTGTTCACGAGTGAGGGAAGGATGGAGTGTGAGATTGACAGGTGGATCGGTGCAGCATCTGCAGTCATGCAGTCACTGTATTGGACTGTTGTGGTAAAGAAGGATCTGAGTGGAAAGGCAAAGCTCTCAAATTTACCGGTCAATCTACATTCCTACCCTTGGCTATGGTCATGAGCTTTGGGTAATGATGGAAAGGACAAGATCGTGGAGGTTGGCTGGGTGCTCCCTTAGAGATAGGAAGAGGAGCTTGATCACACGGGAGGAGCTCGAAGTAGAGCCGTTGCTCCTCCATGTTGAGAGAAGCCAGCTGACGTGGCTCGGGCATATCTTCCGGATGCCTCCTAAACGCTTCCCTGGAGAGGTGTTCTGGGCACGCCCCACCAGGACATGCTGGAGGGACTATGTCTCTCGGGTGGCGTGGGAATGCCTTGGAATCCTCCCGGAAGAGCTGGAAGAAGAAGAGGGAAGTCCGGGCCTCCCTGCTGAAACTGCTGCCACAACCCAGCCCCAGATAAAGAAAATGGATGGGATGGAGATTGGACACTTTATATGGTCTGTAAAAATCTCCATAAGAGTGAAGAATCAGAAATAACCATAGACTGTAAAAAGAAGTGGACTAAACAACGTCCCCCAAAGCGTTTGGTCCTGTCAATTTTTTTTTTTTTTTTAATTCAGACCGCAAGTATCATGGCAACCAAAGAACCAGTTTGAAGTGAATCTGAGGCAGGTTTAGCAGGGGGCAGGTGCTTAGCAACACTGTCAATCAAACATGTTGCTAACGCCAGTGGGAGCAACCTTGAGGAAAGACAGCAGCTGATTTGTCTGTTATTAATGTTCACATTTTGATTTATGGACACAATAAGAAAAAACACCAAGATCATGTAGAGCGGGTTAATATGAACATTTTTAAGACCAAAATGACAAGTCTGACAGCAGCAGTTACAGAGGGAGAGGCAACAGTTTTCTAATGTAAAGTGAATTGGAGCCAAAGTCGATGGAGCCAGAAGCGCAGCCCATGATCACTTCCTATGGATAAAACTGTGTACATGACTAGACACTAACACTAAACCTGTGGCAGCAACACATTTTGGAGCCTAACACAGAGAAATATTGCAATATCATTTTGAAACTACTTTATGCCACTGATTAAGATTAAAATAAATCAAACCCTTTTTAAATAGACAGTATCATTAAAAGGCCTGAGCTGCAACAAATAAACAGCAACAATAATCAGCATTCTACACTAAAATACTAAAATACTAAAACTATAAAGTAAAATAACAAAATCTTACAACATTTGCCAAGAAAAAGTACCCACGATAAATATTAATGCCCAAAATATATTGTTCCAGCTTTTCTATCGAACAATCAGTCAATATAGCAATTATCGAGACAGGCCCAGTAAACACAGCCGCTGTAAAAGTCATTGCATAGTGTAATGTTTAGAGGTGAAACACTAAGCCTCTTGAGTGCTGCAGATAGGTTTGCCAGCATGGTAAATACTAACGTGTGTGATCTGAAAGCCAAACCTTGGTATGGGACCTGCCAACGGTTACCTGCGCATTCACCATCCATGCTGATTTACTGACAAAAACAACACCCCCTTCTGAGAGTTAGACGCCGGAGCTCATCGCACAAAGGTAATGATGCGGAAAATCTGGATGTCTTTAAAAGGCAACAGGGGCTACAAGGCCATATAACCTTCTGCTATTCTAAGCCTTCATACCCATCTCTCCTCACACAGGGTTAGGCAGGGGGCACTGACTTATTGCCTTATAATGAGTAGTGTGATTCAATCCCATCGTCGGCTGTCGTAATGCCTCGGTTTGGAGATGGTGCTTCAAGTAACCCGCAGGTTGATTCATTGTCAATCTTATTCCTATAATAATCATCCAAGCATTTGCAGAGGGAAGAAGGGGTGACAGATCAGTTGTAATTTCGACAGCATGCTTAAAATAATATAGAAGCATTTGCATGTAATGGTGGCTCTAAGATATCTATTTAAAGGTGCACGGTGTAACTTTTCTGGTGTGTTTTTATTGCTCAAAAATGCCTTGAAAAACACTTGTTCT
Source organism: Periophthalmus modestus (assembly GCA_019594935.1). Taxonomy (NCBI): domain Eukaryota; kingdom Metazoa; phylum Chordata; class Actinopteri; order Gobiiformes; family Gobiidae; genus Periophthalmus; species Periophthalmus modestus. The sequence continues at coordinate 22,453,780 of JAIEZT010000016.1, forward strand.
TATTGTGACCGATCTGCCCTGTAGCAGATCAGTTGGTAGAGTGTTTGTCCACTGATCCAAAGGCTGGCGGTTCAAATTCTATTCTCGACATAAAACATAGGTAGGGCGGTTAGATCCACTCCCACAGATTAACACTGTTGGGCCCCCATTGTGCTCCCGTGTCTGCATACAGTGGTGTATGAATGTGTGTGTGTGCATGGGTGAGTGGCTCCTTGATCTAAAGCGCTTTGAGTGACTTGAAGGTGGAAAAGCACTATATATAATGTGACCATTTACCATTTAGCAAAAGTTAAATGCCGTACTGTGAAATGTCCATGAAATAGAGCCATACCATCTCCATAACGACAAGCACACACTGCCCCTTATATAGAAGCTGAAAATACAACTTTATAATTGGAACAAAGTGCCTTCATCTGAATCATACTCCACCATGTCTCAAACCAACTAACATCATATAATTTCGTTATACCTACATATATTTAATCATCATCTTAACATGCAGCCTGACAGTTCTAATCTCAGAATCCGCTCTATATTCCTGCACAGTGCGTTTCAGTTTGGCCTCACTGACTTTATCTCCAAAGTATCTCACATGAGCTGCCCTGTGATGCACTCATACTTAACCCTATCCATCATAGTCACTCTCCAGTGGAACCTCTACATCTTCACCTCTGCCCTCTGTCATTTCCTCTAGATTACTGTTTTTAAACTCTACCCTGCAAAAAATGAATATCTCCTTAATGCAGCATATCTGTCTTAATTTCAATAGTGTCGACTATTAAGATTGATGGACCTAGTTTTTTCTTTTTTTCAAGGCGTCTGTGTAATCCCTCATTTGTACAGGTTCATAAAACAGGTTGAATTTTGTCAGCTGGACACAGATTGAATGTTTTACCGCTTCTCCAGTTCTGACAGGGTTCTGGTAAGCCCCTACCTTACACCTCTCTCTGAAGGGAGAAATTAAATACTGACACCCAGTTGTTTACAATTAGGAGTGCAGCATCATCCAGCTTCCATGTCAGTTTAAGGGTAACTTTGCCATAGCTTTTAGCAAGATGTGTAATCTTGTGTAATTCCTCTGTCATCCAGAAACGTCTTTCAGTAAACAACTAGGGTGTGATAGTTTGAGAGTATTGTTAACTCCCAGTCCATTACCAGAGCTGTGTGAGAACTGAAGAAGCTACTTGGATGAGTGTTGAAATGTAATATCTTCACACACAGAATTAAACATTTTTTCCTCGTGTCAAATTTTATCTCACTTACAATACATTACATTTTAGTTCAAACCAAATTATTTCCCGATGGGGTATGGCAATTTGACTAACACAGACACCTCTTCAGTTCTACAGTTTGCTTAATTGAGAGTCTGATTTTTGCACATTTTTCTCCTAACTTGGGTAAGTTCTTGGTTTGAACTAGAGTAGATAGTAATGTCATAGATCTGTTTTAACCCTAATTTAGAAGGCAAAGTCCTGTTATATCCATAGTTTGGATCCCTTGATACTTGAAAAGCCAAATTGTTTCTAAGGTGATATTTGTTCAAAAGTCACTACTGCTCAAGCCCATATTAAAGCAGATCTATTCAGCAAAATCGACTTTTCATAGTTTTTAACCATGTCATAAATGTTTCCCCAACCATTTACTCACCTGAAGTTGTATTTGGAGTGAGTCATGCCTGTTTGAACAATCTTTAATCACTTATTTTCAAGACGCCATATTGCAGATCAATGCCTGCACCACCACCAGCATATGCCAACTGCTCTTTACTTACTTCATTTTCCAATTTTACTTACTTTGTTTACTTATATGTTCAGAATTCTGCAGCGTTGCGTAGTCATTTTGGTCCAAAGGAAAAAAAAAAAAAAAAAACAGCTGCTGGCTAGCATGATTTGGAGCTCCCATTGGGCATTGCAGTTTTCTAATGCAGATGTGAGCGGACTTGTTTCTTTTATTAAGTCACTTTAGATGAACATTGCAACTTAAAATGTGCAGATTACAACATAATGATCCACCATGTCATAGATTATAGCTATATAGCAGAGATAGGCACAATAGGTCTTCTTTAAGTTACTGTAAAACTAACTCAATGAAGGCGTACCTAATAAAGTGGCCACTTGGTGTATGCACAGACACATGTAGCCAAATTTGGTGTGCAGGACTTACCTTGCTAAGCTGGCTAATACTTTTGCTCATAGCACTTCTAAGCTTCTTACAGAAAAAAAAAAAAAAAAAGAGAGGAAAAACCGAGCTGCTTATCCACGGCCAGGCTCAATCTTTAGAAACACAGCCAAAAGATGGATTCTGTTACGTTGCATGTTACAACTGCACTGAGATGTCTTTGTACACGTCTCCATGGTCCTTTGACGTCTATATTTCTTTGCCACTGGCCTCAGAATCTAATTACTGTCAATGTAATAAACGTTTGATTTTAAATGGAAATCTGACTGACTTCATTTCAATTTAAGACAAGCTTGCACTAAAAAGAGAAACATGGCTCACATAATTAAATGTGATTAATCTTAATATGATTCTCCCATGTGGATTTGCAATTATTCACCTACTTCAAAGACCATTCTATTCTTGGTGCAGACAATTCACAAGGGAACATGTCAGATATTGAGCAAAAAAAAAAAAAAAAGTGCATTACGTACTTTTGAATTCACTTGAAATCAACATACTGCATTAAAATGCTTGAGTAATTGTGCAAATATTCAAATCCTCTTTGCAGTTAGGAGGCCAACCCATACTCCCACGTGGCCATTTTTTATATATACAAGAACAGGCCACAAAACAATACACTACAACTTGACAAACCTGATGTGATGTGCAGTAGTTTTTAACCTTTAACCCACGGGGCTAAATTTGGCCACAGTTAATCGCTGCTATCCAAAATGAAAAAAAAAAAAAAAAAAAAAAATAATAAAAAAAACTTCAAAAGCATACCTTGTGTTGGGGTTGATGGGGCACATTTGAGGTCCATAAGGTAAACAGGGTGATCTTATAGTAAGTTATGTGGTGACAATTACTAAATGGTAGTCTATTCTACAGTTACTGTGCACTTTTACCTTATAGAAATACTGCGGTACTCATTTGCATAGCTCCTAAATCCCTCCTCATCACGCTTTGCCTACCTGGATCTCAAATGTGTATAAATGATCACAGGTGCAGTTGATCATCTCCACAGACAACGGCGTAACTTCGTTGTAGTTATCGGCACATTACCTGAAAACTCATTTATGCCACACAATTGGATCAAGTGTGAGAATCACTGTTGTGGAGACAAACATAATAGTGTGTGTACGATTATACACTCATTTCATTCAACATGATTAACAAGGAGTTTGTAATTGTAAAAAACATCAACTGTGACATTACACCAGAGCTGCCTGTTTTTATGCTTTCGGGGCTGTTTTTCTCAGGGGCTCATAATGAGGCTCCCGTTTAAATGGACTAGGTGATAAAATATGTAAAAATAGTTATGTTTTTCAAATGAATCCTGAATCTCTGGTTGATATTGAGGTATGATGCATAGAGAGATTATGCAAATATTAAACTGTGAGTAATGTTTTGGGGTTTTTTTTTTTGTTTTTTTTTTATGTGGCTATGCATCAGAACAGCACATAAGACAAACTCTAAAAAATAACATATCATGCAGAGTTCAATGATTTAAAAAAGAACAACAGGCAAAAACTAAAGTAAGGAAAGTATTTTGAAGATGTACTACAACTTTTCCATCACCTGCTTTGTCTGGAATGTTCCACAGTAAGGCATTAAACTGATCTGTCGCCATGGAGATTATAGCATGTGACACTGCTAAGCCAAGTTGCAGGGCAGATGTGTGGAGAGTCAACCCCGCGCTATGAAATAATGTTTCTCAAGATATGTTCTGAGCAATAAAAACACCAACAAGACTGATAGGCTTAATGCCATATTGTGAAACATTCCAGGCACAGAAAAGTTACATGGTGCATGGTTAACAAGAATAATAACATCATTTTTTGACCCTCAACTCTAGTCACATGTTTGTTAGAAGAAAGTGAGACATAGGCAGCAGTGGTTGGGCCATTGGGTTCTCAGCACACAGGAGCTGAGAGGAGCAGATGTTTGGGACGCCTCATCTCGGCCCCTGCTTCAGGCGCTGGGTTAAACAATAGGTGTGGGTTGTAATGACATTGAAGATATACTAGAAATAATACTAATTAAAAATGTCCACTTTATAAGCTCATGAATACGGCAGCGGTCTCTTCACCGTTTCAGTTTCATGCTCTTGATGTGTGCATTTCACACTGGACCCTGAAGGCAGGATGGACTTTCAGTCTATATCAACAGTATCTCCTGAGTCACAGCTACAATGAATGGTATTTACATATTTCTGCAGTGTAGAAATCTTTCAGCATTTGGCTTATTTTTCCCACTGTCTGAATTTTCTTTTCTTTGTTTCTAAATGTTAACAAGAAATTGCATAAAAAAGTGCATAAAAAAGAAAAGCTATTTACAAACTGAATAGCATTAGGAAGTCTTTGCAAATGTGAGGGTGTTGTACAGTGCATTCGTTATTCCAGGTCATAATTGTAGTGGATGAACTTAATGTTTGTGGGTCTATCTGTGGCAGAAAATGTGTTTTACTTGGAGCTAAATCATTTGGAGCCTATTAGTGCGCTTGGCCCAGAAAGACAGAGCTGTAGGCTCATGAGCCATATGTTAGGCACCCGATTAGACCAGAGTCCTGCTGAGGCAAACACAGCCCTGCAGACATACGCAAGGTGCATCTGTTTTCAACAAGGCAACTCTCCCTCTGCATATTCAAACAGACAGTTCATTCAGAGTCCAGTCACAGCCAAATGTACAACTTTATTTGAAAAAGAGGTTTGACCTAATGCTTAGACCGTTTTTTGGGGCTCCACTTTATAATAACTATATATTTTTAGCCTCGATAAAATATGAACAAAGAGTTCATAATAAACAAGTAGTTTATTAAGAGTGATGCACACTTTGAAACAACTTCATTAAGTGTTTTGCGTTAGGAGTAATGGTATTAATTAGACTTCAGATCCACAAATATTTTTCAACAGTGAAAGAAGATCCCAAAGTGAACCTGAAAATCCACTCACAGACACAGGCCTCTTTGATTTGTCCCATTCAGTGGTTAAATGGGGTAAAATGGCATACATGCACAGTGAAACTCATGACGAATCAATATGCAAATCATGTTATGCTAGTATTCTGTGACGGCCCTGTGCAGCAGGGACACAGCATTCAAGTGAATACACACCAAGAATACACAGCACAAACTGCTGCTGATCTGGCCAATGGTGAAGTAGATTAGGTTTTATTAACGAAAAAGAAAGACAGAAAAAGTATGATTCTTTGCATCAGCAAAAATGAAAATACTGTATTGTTCATAAAATGGAATATTCTTTCTAATTATATATATGTTTATTTTAATGTATAAAACATTGGTAATTGATTGCTTAGACTGCAACGGAAGATACATATGTTTAATGCCATGGAATATGAGTAACATTCCAAGTAAAGCTATAACATCTCATCAAGGAGACAAGCAAGCTGCGGAGATCCAACAGAAAAGCAAAGCAACTTTAACAATGTACGGTATATGGCATAGATCACTGAAAGGGTAAAACAAATCAAAGAAGCTGGTCCCTAGCTATCTCAAATTACCTTCACATACTGAGTTTCTATAACAAACATAATTATCCGCCAAGAGACTATGGATGGATGTATAACATAACAGGGCAGACTGCTTCACAACTTTCTGACTTTTATCGAGAGCCTTTGATGTTTAAACACCTTTAATTTTTAAGATGGGCCCATGTACCACCTCGCAACACTTCAAAATAAAAGAGGAACAAAAGTGAGGTATAGTAGTATCTTGATGTTATAAAAAAAGTGGATTCCGATTCATCTTTCTGGCACATTTTCAGGTACGACAAGCTCACTGGGAAAAGTGCAAAGAGAAGAAAGAACGAGCCGTGTACCAAAGTGTCCGCACAGAATTCAAACAGCAGAGAGGACAATTATATGGCACGCACCCCCTCTCTCTCCAGCTGAGCCACAGGACACCACACATAGCTGACAGGTCTGAAGAATGTCCGCTGCCATGGCAACACAGCAGAAAACAGTGATGCCGCTAGGGCTGTAGGCCTTCAGTCGTTAAGTTGATTCATCAGTTCAGGGCGTCTTTGTCAACCAAAATTTGTAGTAAAATAAAAGTTGTTTTTGCGTGAACTCCCCCTGCAGGTGTAGTCTTGTGGTGAGTGCAGTTTGGGTCAGATACATAGAGATACGTAATAGTTTTGAGAGCTTTTGCCGCACCCCCTTTTGAGTCGACTAATAGATTGGCAGGACCTGTTTTCAGTCGACTACAGCCCTAGATGTCGCTGATATCAACCCGTTTTGTTTTATGTAAGCTGCAATTGCATAAAAAACTAATTTGAACAAAGTCAACAAACTGGATCTGATTGATAGGCGCTCTGGAGAGAATATTCAAACACTAGAGCAGCATTATTTACTCCTACCGTAAGAATGCATCTGTGTTTTGCAGAGTAGCATTTATGGATGAAGCCAGAAGCATACAAAGCGATTTTCACATTTTTCTACCACTCCATTTTGCATGTGCTAGAAAGAAATACAAACATTATTTACAGTACAGATCAGTACAGATTCAAGCCTTCCACTGAAATGTTTTCTAAAGAACAATGTGAGGGTGGAGAGCAGTAGTGACAGCGGATGTAGTGTTTGTGGGAGTATTTCGAGGGTTTAAATATATGGTAGTACTTTTAGCAGTAAGGGGAAATGTTGAGGACCTATTTTACTCATATCAAAACGTAACAATTTATAATGATTGCCTTTAATAGCCTTAATTAAGCATAAACAGAGACTTTACAATGAGCTAATAGTTTGATTCAGGCTTAGTCACTACTTAATGAATACCCTAACGCTCTATCTCTGAACCTCAGCCCCTTTATTATGTAAAATCCATCCATCCATCCATTTTCTTTCGCTTATCCGGGGCCGGGTCGCGGGGTTAACAGTCTAAGCAGGGACTTTCAGACTTCCCTCACCCCAGACATGTCCTACAACTCCTCCAGTGGGATCCCAAGGCGTTCCCAGTCCAGCCGAGAAACGTATTATGTAAAAGAAAAAATTTTTATCTGTCAACTGGACTAAAACTGGACGTTTCGCTGCTCATCCAATCCGCTTCTTCAGTTCTGATCAGATTACTGGTGGACACTGCCGTATATCTATCTGAAGGGAGGGGCTGAACTTTTGCCTGTAGTTCAGTCAGTCGACAGATTTGATTTATTCTTTTACTATGGATCACACCTGGACGATGGAGCGATTACACAAACACCCTTAATTATGTGTTACTTAGACTAAATCATTCTTAATACATTTGTTCATTATAAATTGTGCATTGGTTCAGGCTTTATTAAGGCTAATTACAGTGTACTTAAGGTGTAATTTAGCTAATTTTACAGTACTGTAGTTTGTCTGGATATTATATATATAGCCCGCTCATAGTGGCTGGTCTACACGCTCAGTCCTGCAGTAATCATTTGATCACATTTATATTTTGTACATCTGTAATGATCGGCGCAGAGAGGAACAAATTTGAATGTACATCTCTTCCCAAAGTGTCTCCAGTGACAGCCTTCTGCCAAGTGCTGTGCTTACTCAGCTGCCTAATCGAAAATTACATGACGCCATTTAAAAACTTAAACAGCAGTGCATTTTAAATATTCATTTCCATAATGTATTTAGATGTATTTTATTTTGACACATTGTACTTATAAATTAAATTAACCGATTTATTTATAGGATGTGCTTTGCCATGGTACATTCCACTACGAGTCAGGTCTGAGGAGTGGCAAGCCCGCTCATAATAAGGATGCATACATGTCAAGGTATTTTAGGTATTATAAAAACACTTAAACAAAACTTTTACTTTTGTTGTTTTGGCAGAATTGTTACAGAAAGTTCAGAAAGTTAGAGGTAAAACTACAACCTAGAGTGTCTTCATTTTGTTGTTGTATCTTTGGGCAAAACACTTAATGCAGCTTGTAGTTTGACACCACCAAATGCGACTGAGGAGTGACCTCATGAATAATAGAGAACGGCAAAGTGCAATTACAAATCTAATCCATTATCAGTAGTGGTGACTGCTCCAAATTAGAGGTCCATCTCTGTGTAGAATAAGCATTGCATTATATTCACTTCAGCTTAAACCGTTAATTAATTATATAAGGCAACAGTCTGGCACCACAGGAAATATAAAAACAATAGAAGCGTTTAACTGCTGCTGGATAAATGAATCACCATGAATCAAAGCTGCTGCAGTTTGTGTTAGTGCTAAGCTAATGCTATGTTAGGCCGTTCAGTGGGGTATTTCTCCAACGTTATATCCCCTTTTCATCATGACCCAAGCCTTTATTTCCTCTGAGACACATTCCGCAGCATCTAATCAACAAAGTGCACAGAAAACAGAAGACAATAGCTCCATGTCCTTGCAGTTTGCTATCAATTATACACAAAAAGAAATATTTGTTTTAGTTAAGGGTGGGTTTTGGCACGTAGTGGTTTGCACAAGGGTAAGACTGCCAACGAGGACTTGCTCGGATTGTTTGTTAAAATTAAGTGTGGAAATCCTGACAAATCTTTTAAATAGGGGATTATTAATTAGAGACACTCCAAGTAAAATGTGACAAAATTTAACCAGGCCAACAAGCAACTTATGCAAACAAGATGATCACTGTGAAAAGGTTTTTACAGTACAATAACAGGATAACTTTCTGCAGTATAGACTTTTATAAGCTTAACCTATACTTTAACCATAAACTTAACCACAGTGATAATTTCTTGATCAGTATCACAGGCCTAAATAATGTGAAAATTCAGTTTTTATTTCTCTGGAGTTTGGCAAACCTTAACAAATACTTAATAAAGCATAATTAGTCTTCACTTTAGAAAAGCTCTAAAAAAGACTTACTTAACAGGTAATAGCTGCCTGAATTATCATTGCATTACATGATTAGTAAGCCATTTTCTCATAGTTTACTAATCATTAACAAGTGTTTGAGTTGATACTTAACTAACCATTTGTGTGTGTATTTTTACATGCATATTTAAGGAGTAACATAGTGTGAAATAAGTGTGAGTGACTATATACAACACAGGCCAATTAACTGCTAATTAAGTGTTAATTAAAGTCATAATTAAGTAGTTATTAAGCTTGAATCATTATTAATTAAGTGTTTGTTCATTTTGAATTAAGTGTTTGTTCGTGTTTTTTAAGGCTAAATAGGCTATAGTTATCATAAAGCTCAATTTTGATTAGTTCAAAAGTATTTCAATGTAGTATTTGGAGTATCTGGGTATTTGACAACCTGATAATAGTGTTTTAGATAGGAGCTTTTAAAATGGCAAAACACGGAGCTGAGCAACAAACTGCAGCTGGTATTTCTTCTGTATTGAACTGATTTGGCAGTGTTTTTTTCTTGAAGAACATTTTCGGTTTTGTAAAACACAAGCTGTGACTAGGTGTTTTCATGTTCCAAAGAAGAAGCCTTTATAAATTACTAAGAGAAAAAAAAAAAAAAGTTAACTTTGTCAACATGGCGTCTATCCAAACAACTGGTGGGATGCTGTCTCACATTAGGCTCGATATCACTAATCTTTGGCTTCATAAATGAGGCACTTTTAGTCAATAGAACCTGAGCCCACGACACCTCCGCGCCGTCTTCATTCATCAGGCCTCCCGATGGAGAGATAGTTTGTCTGGTATATCTAATGACCTGCCTCGCCCTGTCAGAGAGCCATCAATAAGCACAAGCTTGAGTGGCTCCGAAAAGGCTGTTCTTGCAACCACCTGCTACTACCTCCTTCTTACCAACTCACTTTAACAACGCCAGCACTTTTACAACACTCTGCTTGTTTGCTAGTTTTCTGCATAGCCAAGTACAAAGCATAAAACTTTCATATGATCTGGAATCCCCGCACCATTGGTCAGGAATGGTCCGCAGCTGACCTTCTTGGTTGGTGTACTTGATGCAGTTTGACAGACAGGAGCGCGGTGTCGTTTTTGCTCCAACAGTCGGAGGTCTGAATCTTTATAATGTCTGTTTGGCCAGTTCCTGCTTGTTTGAGTCAGAGTGAGTGCCTTACTTCTCTCAAAACACGCAAGGGTAGCATATAATGTAGACAAATGCCTTACATTTGCAGTTACCTGCTTTGTAATAAATATTGTAAAATATGTAAAGGGGCCATATCCAATTTTCATGTAATAAAGTAAAATCTGTTTTGCCCAGTCCATCCATCCAGCCATTTTCTTCCACTTATCCGGGGTCGAGTCGCTGGGGCAACAGTCTAAGCAGGGACTCCTAGACTTCCCTCACCCCAGGCCGGCCGAGAGACATAGTCCCCCCAGCGTGTCCTGGGTCTTCCCCTGGGTCTTCTCCAGGAGGCATCCTGAACAGATGCCCGAGCCGCCTCAGCTGACTGCTCTTGATGTGGAGGAGCAGCGACTCTACTCCGAGCTTGTCCCGCGTGAGTTTTGCCTCAGTACAGATACATTGTAAAAGCAGGTCTTGAGGTCAAAATTAGACCAGTGTGTTCTGTATCTAATTATACAGTTTTTATTATCTGCAAACCAGGGAGTAACACTGGAGCACTGTTCGCATGCTAGTTGTTGTAAGCATGAGCGTGACGGCAGAACTTCAACCCTGCTTCTGAAAGTTGTGAAAAGTAAATGTCATCGTGGTGAATAATTAGAATGCTAGGAATGCGTTAGGAAAGTGAGGAAGTTTAGACCACAGTTTAAAATGAGCCTAGTTCTGTTTTTCACATTTTCAAGAGCGTGAAAAGTGACTGCTCATAAAACCATCACTGATAATCCTACTACAAAATTCCCATTACCACTTCTACGAAACACCCAACTAACTCAATGTAATGTGTCAAAATAGTTGCAGTAAAGTATATTCATTCACAAAAGTAAACATATTCACTTACTGGGTGTTGTGCACGTATGCCTATCAATCTACCAGGAAACTTCGGAAAATTTGCATATTTTCAATGTCGGCCATTTAAATATTCACATCCAGCATTTAGGCTCATTGCGTTTGGCAGGCATACATCTCCACTGTGAGTTACACTTGCTATGTATTCATAATTAAGACAAAACAGTAGATGAACTAAAGCCATTTGGCACTGGCCCGATCACTGCAGCATTTGTGAGAGTTGTGTAGAACATTGGGGCACTGCTGGACAAACATGCTTTCATTCCCTTAAACACATTTGTAGGACACAATGTCGTGTACTTACTGCAGTACTGGGTAGAGCCTGCATGTACGACCGGCTGTAAAAAGCTCCTATTGTTATCCTGACATATATTTTTTGTGTAACCAATCAAAGTAGGTCTTTCTTATCTCGAGGTGCGGACAATGTGACAATTCAACCAAGGTCAGAAATAATGAGGATTTTATGACGCGACATAAACGATAAACTATGACGATGGTTTGAAAACTAGGCCAATGTGATTGCAAAAATAACAGTTTTTGATACCAATTTTATACCGGCAGTACCTTTCACCTGCCTTTTCATTTAATAGTGCCAGTGATCACAGGAACCAGCGGGACATTAGTAGACTTTGAATTCTGTGGTAAAAAGCTTTTTTCACACCTAAAATACCAAAACTTTTTATTTCCAGCTCTGTACTTTTGAATACATCACATGATAATCTTTGTTTTGCTGATGACTAAACCTACTTACTTTCTCAAAGCCTAGCAACTTGTATTAAAAAAGCACGCACAGTGGGAGCATTACTGTGAGTCTATATTTGGCCTGTGTTACATTAGGACCTGGCAGCAGCTGCTCGTAGTGATCCACTTCACATGAACCACTCCACTGGTCCTGAAGAAATAAAGACTCTTCTTCTTTGGAAACTGCTACATTAGGGACAAAAACATCTCCTGGGTTTGGAATAAATAAATAAATAAATAAAAAGTTGTGTCCATTTTTTTAACTTCCGCATCCATCTTGCTTTTATCAATGTCACCTTGACGCTGTGCTAAAAACGGTGCGATGACCAGGTGCTAATGTGGCACGCAATTATATCTAGTCAATTACACAGCAGCCACTTCAGCAAAGGTCTTCTGGATGTTTTTATGTCAACTTTCTCCTTGGCTCTTCTCTTCGCTGGTTAGCTCGACCGTTATGAGTGCAAATTAGCCAATTAGCCAACCTGATGCTTTACTGTCATTCCTGCTCTCCCCTCCGGTTGGAATTACAGATAACAAAAGGGCAAGTAATCAGTGTTTATCAAATTGTAAAGAACCATGCATTGTGAAATATTGCGCAGCGCACCAGAGTCAATAGAGGAATACAGTGTCATCGAGTCTGTGTCTGTGATGGCTCCAGTGAAGACCAACAGAGGCATCATGTCCTTTGTCCCATGTAGTATTCAGCGGCTAAATACACCGTAATCCTGTGATCCATGGACATTTTTACATTTTAACATTATCTGTTTTCTGATGTGATCTCTATGTCTTCTCTTGCCTTGTGTTTTTATGTGTGCTCGTGTGCAAGTCAAATACTCCTTGGGGCAATAAAGGTTTGCATTCACTCTGTAAAAGACTTATAATGCCTTATAATAAAAAACACATCTTTGCAAGCTGTACCTGTTTATACGTAACATGGCTTCAACCCAAGTGAAAGTAAAACACATTTTCGCAGCAGTATTTGTTCACACGTCTGTTTTACTTGTGCAATACTGATATCTTCAAATTCAAAGTCATTAATAGTGGGTCAACAGCTGCTTAGTAGTTTCAGTGTAGTTAGCTCCTCCCTTCAGAAGCGGCTTGGATGAGCAGCCAAACGTCTTCACTCCTATAACTTTTTGTCCATTTGACAGATTTTATATTTTTCTTTTACTATGGATCAGACCTGGACGCCTGAGGGATTACACAGAGATAATACTGAAACGAGTTTATGCTACTGACACAATAACCCGAGAGCAGATTTAAACCACAAAAAGTATTCTAAAAAAAACATGAGCTGCAATAAATAAAACACTTTAGTACTTAGTCTGCATCTGTAATCAGTCAGATAAGTTATTCCTTCAACATTTTACAGATCTGACCACAGAGCCAAAAAACAACCAAATATTCCCCAGTACTGCAAAGAAAACATACACACGATAAATACAGGGTGGCCCAAATGTCACTGACACTTTTAAATCTTCAATTGCTCCTATAATTCTTAAGTTATACTCACCAAATTTTAGCAGTAGTTAAACTGAACCTTCCAAGATTTTTGGCTATTATATATTATATTAGATTTGTTCACTTACATTTGAACTTTTCACTACTTAAACTAGGGGAAGTAAAAATGACAACATTTTTAAAAATAATGTTTTTTAAGTGTCCACCATTTTGGGTTTGGCACTGAATAGCTTGATCCAGCACACTTTGCATAACATTTAAAGCATTTCTGGGCTTATGGCTCTTACTTGATCCTTGATATTACATTTTAAGTCGTTTATTGTCTGAGGTTTATTCACAAACACCTTTTCTTTAAGATAGCCCCACAGGAAGAAAAAATCGGGACTAATCAGGTCTGTGGAGATCACATACTGCCCCTGTCTTTGAAAACCACTTATTATTCCTTTAATGGCATTTACGCTTGGGGAATCTCTGGTATTAAAATGTGGACGGTAACACTGCTGGGTTTCTAAATTTGACCCATGTGACTCAAAGTAACACTGTACAATGAGGGTTTGTTCCTCAGTGCTATATTTACTCATATGAAAGTCGGAAGGGTAGTTCTAAATGCTCTGGAAAAATAAAAGAAAAATATTTAGAAACAAAAGAGTTATGAATTTTTTCCAACTGTCAGTGACTTTTGAGCCACCCTGTATTTACTCCGAAAATATATTGTTCCAGCTTTCATATCTTGAACAATAAGTTGATATAGTAATTATCATGACAGGCCTGAGTAATACTAAACTTTTAAAGCCATCTCCACGGTGACAAAAAGGTGTAAGAATGCATGTTTTTCAAGGTAAAACACCTCTAATTGACAGCTCCATGGAAACGAGCAGAAAAGTTACATATTTGCACCTTCAGGAAGTGAGTTTATTGTTATACAAATGTACTTCTTTACAAACAGTCATTCATGCACATTAAAATTTGATGTGTATTTTAGGATTTTAATAACACCTATGGTAAATTTTAAGAATAAATGAAGTGTATTTAAGTGCGTTAGCTCAAGTGGTAATGTGCCTCACTATAACACAGGAAACTAATCCGTGTTTATCTATGGTTAAAGAAACTGTGCTTGGTAAATTGCATTATACTGCTCCACGCTGCACTCAGCATGGATCCCATTAAAGAGCATGGGAGAGATGTAGATTATTCTGTAAAGGATTTATAAAGGGTTACTAAACAGAGAATCAGACGGTGGACGCAGGGGAGTCTGGGCACAATCCGACAAATACGAAAATCTATCTGCACAAACATGGCAATAAACTGCAGCAAAATGAGGTATGGCTGAAACGAGCGCACACTCTGCATCAGCACTGGCCTCTATAATTAATAGGCAAACTTTGGTAAACAATGAGGATACAGGGAAGAAACAACCGATACAAGTGAACTGGGGGAATGGATTTTCTCAGATACAGTTCAAAGTCGTTGTCAGCAAGAAACTACCTCGCTGAAGAATCGTTTTGCCCATGTATGTGTAATAATGTGCTGATCAATGACTTATACTGCTTAGCTAAAGACTATTCAAATAGCATATGGCACACAGGATCAACACTTTCAATACCACAACATGCAAGTACCGTAAGAGGTGAAGGAACAACGTACTTTTATTTAAAGGTATGTCATTTTTCTGGTGGAGGAAATGCCATGTCCTTGTCTCCATGGAGATATTATTTTCAGTATGCAGTAGTGGAAGAAGTAGTCAGTTTTGGTACTTAAGTAAAAGTACAGATACTAAAGCAAAAAAAAAAAAAAAAACGCAAGTAAAAGGAAAAATATCACATGGAAAAATCTGCTTAAGAAAATGTTCAAAGTACCTGTTTGAAAGTGTACTTAAAGAGGAAAAAGTAAAACCATTTAGCTTTTTTTTCAGATTTTGAAAGCTTATAAAGCTTCAGATTTTAATGAAGATTTATGCTGAAAACAGCTAGCTAGTTTCTAGTTTGCTCAAATTATGAACATGTTAAAGTTTCAGCCTGTCTTTTCAGCAGGTCTCAGACAATAATGAAAAATACTTTTACTTTTCAGCCCAGTTCAAACATGTAAAAAGTACATAAACCTGCTTTCAAATGTAGTGAAGTAAAGTAAAAAGTATTCACTTTAAATTTACTTAAGTAAAGTACAGATAGCTACTTTATACTTAAGTACAGTACGTGACTACTTTCTTACGTTCAACCACTGTCAGTAAGGCATTAAACTTATCTTCCCCCATGGACACAAGCACATCGCCTGCTTGTGTCCATGAGGAAAGATACGTTTATGAGACCATGTCACAGATTTGATTTGTAGAGGAAGTATGTTCACACTGGGCCTGTGATGATAACAGATTTTGAAGCACAATATAAAGGTACAGAGAAATACTGTGATAAACGATAATATTGAAACTATTTTATGACTGAGACAATAAAACAGGATGATCTCAGTATCATTAAAAAGCCTGAGTTGCAGTAAACAGACAGCAGAATGAAGCAATAATTAACCCTAAAATGTATTTATTCTACCCTCTACAACTCAAATCTTTTCATAATACAGAAAAGTGGCTAAAATCTCCTCACTATTGCAAAGAAAATGTACACGCGATATATACTGAGCCCTCAAATATATTGTTCCAGCATTTATAAGTCGATATTGTACTTATAGTCTAGTTCAGGCAACATCAAAATTGGGACTAAACTTGGACAAATTTTAGAATAAATCTGGACTAGATGCAGTTAAACAATTAACACAATTATAGTTATAATTATAATTATAGTTCAATGCCATACTGGGGAACATTCCAAGCAAAGTGATAGTATCTCCATGGAAACAAGGAGGTGGCATCTTTAAATGCAGGAAGTTTTAATGTTGAAAGTGTTACATGTGAGGCCAGTGTGTGTACTTTTCAAAATGACCCACTTTTGAAATCTGAACACATGACAATCTAAAAATCACACCACGCTGTTGTACTGGCAATAAGAAAAGTTGGACTTCTACAGTGACACAAATAAAAGAAAACATCAGTGTTGGGCTACTAAAAGAGTAAATTCGCCCCCGATTAGAAAAATGAATATTATTTTTACAGCTCCAAACCTCACACCTTCCCCAACGTGCTTCCTGTCAATTAATTAATCATGCCATTAAAAAGGATACTAATTAAACCTTAGTAGCACCATCATTTTGTGCAGAAACTGTCCTATCTGGGTCTGAAATCTTGCCCAAAGAACATTTCCCTGTATTTTAATGTAATAAAAGCTTCAGAAGGGCGTAACATTTAAACTGCAATAATCAGAGACTTTTCCCACATATACTGTCGAGGCATACCTTAAAATAAACCTGCCAGCTTGTTGTTTGAAAATGTGCGCAGCGGTAAATTGCCAGTTTGCCAGTGCCGTGCGTACAGTATGAGAACGATATCAAGTTACACATGCACAAGAGGCTATACACCAAAAGCTATTTCATGGATCTGTGCCAAACACATGAGTAGTTTGTGTTCTACTTTAAACAGATATAGTTTTCATTTATTCTACCTCTGATTGTTTTTAGAAGCCAAGCTACACTCTCGGTAGCAGTAATTTTTTTCCACTGAAATTCGTTTCTTACTAGCCTTAAATCAAGGCTGAGCATTCTTTCTTTTCGGTTCAAAACATGCACCAAAATCAAGTTGTGAAGTCTGCGTACTTAGAGCTTTGATTATGAATTAAGCATTAAGAAAAAAACAAATTTCCTCTGACTAATTCTCGACTAGTTTAAAAAGAAGATGCAGACCTTGGATTTTTACTGCAATCTTCAGAAAGAAAATATGCAAAAACAAATTGAGAAAACCTCTTGGGTAGCTCTATTATACGCAAAAAAGAGACGGAATAGGAAGGGAAAAAAGGGTCAAGGTGGAAGCTTTTATGGTGATGGAGAGAGAAACCAAAATAAAATAGAAATAATAATAATAATGAAAATATTTGCTACGTTTTAGAAAAAAAAAAAAAAAAAATGTCACTTTCACATAGGCTGATTATGCTCATTTTTCATAGTACTAGTGGACAAGGAAGTGCAGTTCATCAAATATTAACAGAGATGCAGTCATGCCTAATCGTCAATGATCAGCTTGGGTCCTTTTAATGGAGAGATCTACAGCTCATCCTGACATCATGTGGTCTGGAGAAGAGCTCAGGTTTTGGAGGAAGAAATCTGACTATTCTTTGTTTGTTTTTTTTTTTTTTTTTTAGACAAATTAAAATTGAATTGAGAAATAGTGATACATCAACGTGAGGAAACATATTTGATTGATTGTTCTGTCATACTGCCCATGCTACTCTTGGACTAACTCAAGTGTTCACCGTCCCTAGGCCAGATTTCTGCGATTTTTTTGTGTAATACAGTAAGGTTTGAGCTGTAGAGGGATGAAAACATAACCTCCAGCACTAATTATTGGGGCTCATCCCGCTACTGCATGATGATACTGTATGACACTGTATTTGTAAAAAATGGTTTACTGGGATTATGCTGCCTAATTTAAAGTAGTTGCAATATTATCGTCTATCCAACCATCCATTTTCTTTTGCTTGTATCCACGATCTTGTCCTTTCGGTCATGACCCACAGCTCACAACCATAGGTGAGGGTAGGAACGAACAGCTTTGCTTTTCAGCTCAGCTCCTTCTTCCCCAAGACTCTGAGATACTTGAACTCCCCCAGTTGAGGCATGGACAATATTAGCGTTTATATATTTCTTTGTAGGTGAAAAATAACAGTTAGACGGTGCATCTGCAGAACTACGGTTAGCAACAAATCAACAAATGTGCATTGACAGAAGCTCCAATTATAGTGACATATTTAGTGGCAATAATTTATGTGAGCATTATCTCTTGTTAATGCCCCAGTCAGGACAGAGTGCTCCATTAACTGCCCTGCATTTGGACTATTGTTCTGTGGCGGTGCAGCAGAGAAAGTCTTAATAGAACAGGTTAGCAGTGTGGGAGCTCTTCACAATAAAATATTACTCTTATGCATTATTTAATGCGACTGGGCTGCGCTCGCGTGCATTTGACATGGGCATGGGAGGGAGTAGCCTTCTTAATTGGCTTACTCCGGAGAGCCAAAAGGGAAATGTTGTTCTTGGTAGAAGTTATTGATCCATATGAACAGATGCAGAGAGTGAAAGCATCTTCTGAATCAATGTCACCTTCAGGTACGCAGAGGAAGCCGTTAGAAGACAGTAGTGTAAGACATCAGGAAGAGTCCAGCTACTACAGCAGCACCAGCCGTAGTTAGGCGTGTCACAATAACACAGTTTGAAGCACGATATATCGCTACAGAGAAATATGACGATAAACGATAATATTGAACATACTACACACAAGATCTTACCTCATTGCATAGGGCAAAATCTCCCCACTATATTGCAAAAAAAAAAAAGTATCCACGATAAATACTGAGCCTCAAAACATATCGCTCCAGCTTTCATATATGGAACAATAAATCAGTACAGTAGTTATAATGACAGGCCTAGCCACAGTCAAATCGAAATCACAATTTGAGTTGGCACAATACCAAATCGTAAGGTTGCACTTATTTAGCTAATATAATGTCCTGTTTTTATAGATACATCCTGTTGTACTTGTAGTTTAAAGCTCTCCAAACATGTTATTAGGCCTGTCATGATAACACATTTTAAAGTGCGATATACTGCTGAAGTAAATATAGACGATAAACGATAAAACTGCAGCTAATTTATGCCAATTTATGTCACAATAGCCCACAAGCAGATTTAAAACTATTCTAAATCTGCAATACTGTTAAAAAATCATGAGCTGCAATGAATAAAAAGCAGAATGAAATACTTTAGTACTTGGTTTGCATCTGTAATGAGCCAAAGAAGTCATTGATTTAACCTTGTACAGCTTTAATCTTAACACACACGATAAATGTTGACCCCAAAAAATATTGTTCCAGCTTTTATCTATAGAACGTTAAGTGGATATAGTGATTATAGTGCCAGGCCTATATGTTATGAAAAACATGATATTCTTATAAAAGTTATTCCCTTAGATGCTCTTGGAGTTATTCACGATGTGCACTCTGAACAGAATCCTACTTTTAAACATAAATCACAAATCTAATCCCCATTGTAATACTAGAAAAACATAAAATAGACTTTTTCCCCCCAAATCGTGCAGCCCTTTTGCACAGTAGAGAAAGCGTTTATGGTTTTAGTAACCAGTTTATTGTATATGATTTCACAATTGTATTTTATGATACTATGCTAATTAATTTTATATTTATATGACTTAATTAAATGCAGTGTAACCACTTAATAAATAAATGGAAAAACTCCCTTCTGTGCTCTGACTGTTTATGGTATATGTACATACGACGTCTCAGTTGAATGCTCCCATATAGGATTACATTCTGTGAGTATAATTAGCTTGCTATTCATCCTATCCTTGGCTCTGTGTGGTTCTTTCTCCAGCTGTAGCCTGTGTGTGCACTAGTGCCCTCCTCCCTGCACAGGCTTCTATTGTACATGCTAGTCACACCCTATAGCTTCCATTTTATGTGACATTCGTCATGTAGTGGCGAGGGGGTCAGTGGTGAAGCGCGGCAGCTCCTTAGCTCATCTGTTTCTATCCATGTGTCAGGAAAACAACACGCTCCGACACGGTTAAAAGGCATGCTCCGGGCAGACACTCCAAATCCACAATAACAAATGACACAACCATTATTAGCTAGAGAGGGTTAAAGGGGCCAAAACGCAACTCCAAAGCCATTCATTTCCCATGTATTAATTTATTTTTTATATAATGGCAAAGAAGGTTATTTGGAGACTGCTTTGACGAACTGGAATAATATGTATTTTAAAGACATGAGAAAAGAAGAGGAAATCAATTAAGCAACTACTAAGTGTCCTAACACACAATGGGCATACACAACTCACACAAACACATAACTACAATAATCAGATAACCCAAAAAATACAGTTTTTTGGTCTGTGTGTGTTTATATGCATAAAAGAAAATGGATTTAAGAATAACTTTTGTATTTGGAAGACAAATTTTAAAATAACTTGTTCACTCTTCAAAATTTGGTTATTTTTGTCTTTGCCACATGAGATTTGCCCTTTTTGTCTCGTCAGAACCTGCAAGATACTCACATCAGATTAGTATCCCATCTAATTAATCTGAACACTGATGAAAAACATATAAGTAATAAATAGTTTAGGGGTAAAAGCTCTATTTCCATTGAGTCACAAGCACAAAATAATTCCAGTCTCACTCACTTTTGCGCAGACTCTTATGACAAACTGTGTCCATATTTTCAGGCTGTGGTGTCTTGTTTTTGATAGCAGGATACAGATTATTTCAGCATGTAAAGAGACAAAGCCCAGCGGTCGACTGGACCAAGGTCACCCACAAGTTTGTGATCCATTTAACCTGAGTGACTTTGAACTCTGCGTAAGCCTGGGCCTCAAAACTGTGAAAATGTGCCGCCTCTGCACTGAGAAGATTGAGTGGGTCAGTCCTGAGGTCACTCGGAGGACTAGACCTGCAACAGAAGCAATATAGCCAGCCATAAATTAACCAATAGTGTGCAAAAAGGTGCACACTGGCTTTGTTTTGAATTAGCCGTGGTTATTATTCAATTGAAGAGTGAAAATATTATTACAATATAATTACTCATTTAGTGCTATAACTATTACTTCTGTGTTGGTAGCACTAATAGCACAGATCAAATCATCTAGTTACTTACCCATACCGGGATAATTGACATCTATAGAAGTCATAAATACTTCCTAAGTACAGCTGCTGTATAGTGTAACTGCTCATATACTTCACTTCTAAAATGAAACTTTAAATGATTGTGCTTAGAGCAGCCATTAGCGGCCCATCTCGTGTGCAGGTTCAGGAGGTAATGACCAGGTGCTAACAAGTTTATCTTACTTCTATCTTAGACACTCAATATTTGTTTATTCAAGTGTGGCTAAAGCTTTTAAGTCAAGTAGACTACCTAATAAATAGATGTTAAGGAAAACTAATTTAAAGGTTCTAAGAAATGTTTATTTTTATGTGACAAAGATTTTTTTTTTTGAAATGTGTATAGTTTCTTAAAGGTTGGAGAGGTTCTTTTTTTTTAAGTTTCTTAAAGGTTCTTAAAGGTTCTTAAAGGTTCTTAACGGTGGTAAAATAATGACACCATAATGTAAATCATTAGTTATGTCCTCCTTCAGACTTTCCACATCTACAGTGGTAAATAACTTGTCTTGATAGAAGCATCCATCTTGTTCTGTCTCAAGGTACCTATTTCACTGCAATCCTTTTTTCCACAACTGAATCAATTCTTCTTTCAGACTCCAAAGCCAACTGTTACCAAAATGCTAGAGCATTTTCCTTCCCTGACATCACTTTTCATACTATTTCACGCTTTTTCATCATCTCATTCTTTGATGCATTATTGTTTATTTACAAAATATCACAGAATGAAGGAGAAGCAATTCACAAAATGCTAAACTGAGTTTTGAAATTTAAATTAATTTGCCTAACAAGAGCATAGCCTAACCTCCCTTCTTTTCTAATAAATTGGTTCTTTTATTGCCCTGGTCTACACACTGCCCCATTATGTTCTTCATTTTGTGCTATTGTTGTTTGTCACTGTGCATAATTGTGTCTAGCAGTGGAAAATGACACGCATGTTAAAAAGTCTCTGTTCCTTCTCATAGCTCACAGTACTTGAAAAAACATCTTTGGAACTGTGTACAATGTGCAAATGTCACAGTGAGGATGAGTCACAGAAGCTATTTTCATAGTTGAGGTTTAAAATCTCTTCTTAAAGCCTCTATCACTGGCTTATAAAGGAAAAGGCCACACTTATATTATACCCTCATACCTGCAGTGCTTGATAACCTAGACTTGTGATTTCATAATGTGAACACATGACACAGCCACCACAAGCAGCTGCTGTAACACAATGCAACAGAATGGCAAGCGAGAGAGCCCCCATTAATCTAACCCCAGGTCTGAGTACAGCACCCAAAAACAGAACCCCCTCCCATCTGCCATGACACTTTGAAAGCATCCTGCTACAGCGCTGTACGTTTAGTGCATCCAGGACTAATGCTATACCTGGTGAGAGTGTTCAGAATAATTCATGATAATGATAATGACCATCCTGTCTGATCACATTATGCGCACACATGACAGCCGGTGCTCTGAGCTTCTGCTGTAACACACTGCAACACACTGGTAAAACCATATAGGATCATTGCCAACAACAGTCAAGTGAAAAAGAAAGACATTGCACATTAAACAGTTGCATTAACACAATGCAAATCCAAAACTCAGGGGTAGAGAAAGCTCATTAACCTCTATTTTAGGAGACAGCAGACTTAAACCCATAGTGCTCAGTGTTAAGCAAATTATTTCATCCAATTCAATTATATACACAGCGTTATCCTCCAGTGAAACGTAACAATATGCCCTAAAATAGCTGCTTCTCTTTATTTGAGCCATAAAAGTCAAGTGTCTTTATTGCTTGTTGCAGTGCCACAACCCTGCGACAGCCTCCATTCCCCCCCTGCTGTTTTATTTGAGCAGAAAGAGCTCTCCACTGACCGCTGCACTGCTCTGTGTATGAGTGCACTGCTCAGTCCCTAAGCTCACTTAAGTAAAGCAGCCTGTACGGTACTGTGTCTCCCAGCAGTTCTATGCTCGCTGCAGTCAGGCTGGTGGCTAACCCCTGATAGCAGAACTGGCCCATACTTGTTCCCCGGGGGATTCCTGGACAGAATTATGAGAATAAAGTTGGACAATATGAAGGATGTACTCTTGACTTCTGTGTAAGTGTATTGACTCCTAACCCCGACTCAATCTAATAAATTTACAACCTGGCTGTGTCCGTGCCTGAGCTGTACAACATGGATCCCCATCTGCTGTTCTGCTGTATTCTGAGTGATGAGAACAGTCCCAGAGACCAGACAGTGACCTTTGAGGCCCTCTCTGCTTCCGTGTGCCAAAATTAGAGTCAGGGAGTAACTTGTGCAGAAGTGCTGAGTGGAAGCTGAGCCCATTGAGCTTATTGAATAACGGCGAAATGATGGCAGGGGCTGAACATTTGAGCAGGCACAATTGGCAGCACTCATTTATAGTGCCTATGAGATCCTAATCATGATGCATCAGGGTATCTGGGACTCTTTATCATCTTCAAATAGGGCGGAATGATTAGTAAACAATAACACCATGACAAGATGTGAAGCTTCAGTCTCATTAGTAACAAAAAAGATATTAACAAGTTCCACTTTCGCAATCTGGCCACGTAAGAGTCCACTACTTCAGCACCTTGGACAGTTCCCCCTGCAGGGACTCTATCAGAGCTCACATTTATGAACTGTTGGCCTATATACTCTGGTGGTGCTGATGCAGACACACCCGGCCATTCCCCACGCACTCTCACTGTCTCTGGGCATTCAACTAATGTGTCATAGCTTAAGCATCTCTGCTGCGCACTAAATAGCCAAGGCGTAGATATGCCAAGGCTGTTCATCATAGGCCTAACAGCATTCATACCAGCTGTAAGTGATCCACCACGTGAGACCTGCTCCACTGTGCTTAAGTATCCACAGAGCATTCGTATAGATGGACAGATAGAGGGAAAGAAAGAAAAATTGATAGATACTTTAGACTTTAGCGTCTCAAAAGGTGTGAAAGTCATTATCCCCCTTCTCCCCAAGTATGCCAAGTGACTTACCCAAAGTAATCCTCATAAAGCAAACGTTAAAGAGTGGGGCAAAATGTCCCTCGTCGGCTGCAGATACATTGGTTTATTCCCATCGTGCGTAGAAGCGTTTATCTTTTTTCTTATTATGTTTGTCTGGTTGGTGCAAAAATCCAATAGGCTACATGCAGTCTTCAGTGTGAGAGCGGGATCCCGGTTACCTGCTTTAGAATAAAAACCCCACCTTAATTTCAACAGCGACGGGAATGTGGCTAAACCCTAAAGCCAAAATCCATTGTCCAGGGTAAAAAGCGGCTCAGAGTCAGGTGTGTTTCTACAGGGACACGGCGTCAGTACGTGCTCGTTTCAGGTCCATCGCGTTCAGCTTCGTAGCGCAAAAATAAGGGAAGGTTTAATTTCCAATAAGTCTCACGCGTGTTCGCATTCACAGCCCAGATGGATCCTTGACGAAAAACTGCAGTCGCTTCCAAGCGCATCTGACGACTGGGATGCTGGCGTCAAATTCTGCGCCAAGTCTACAAAAATAAAACCACGAAGCTCAAAAACTACCAAGCAGCGGTTTTCTCCAGTTATCACGCCAGACTCAGCGACAGTTGAGACAGGCAGCTGAAACAGGCTTTAGCAGTTTGTTGCCACAACTTCCTCCGTCTCGAGCGTAACGATGGAATCCCACCCAAGCGCGGAGAGCGCGCTCCGTCCTCCGAGAGAGCAGCCCATGTGAGCAATTACTTCTCATATACGACTTCTTCCACAAAGCAATGCGGAGGATTTCTTCAGAGAGACAATCACGATGTGTCCCGGACAACAAGCAGCACCTTTTTACCGCGCCGTCCACCTGCGTAACGAGCCCGTGAACGCGCGGTCACGCCATGATGTCTGGAGCAGAGCACAGCCTGGAGGGGTCGCCTAACTGGACGCACGAGCGCTGCTTATCCGAGGAAACGACTGACACCTTTCACGGACAGTGCAGCACTGCAGCAATGTGATGTCATTTGAGCTGCGTTTGGAGAGACGAGAGGCGTCCGGCTTTATGCTGTGCTGTAGATGAGATGTTGGTGTTGTAGCATGTGCAGAGGAGGAGGCGCTATGTGAGATGTTTGTGATACCCCGGTATGGGCTGCCGCCGGTGGCTCGTGGTCCAGCACAACACGATACTGCAGAGGGAGGAGGGAGGAGGAGAGGAGGAGAGGAGGAGGCTGCTGGGACACTGCTGCACTTCAAAAATCTATCCAGTCCTACATAAAACACTCAGGTTTACTCGAGTTTGGTGTAGTTGTTATGGCTTGTAAATATTTTCACAATCATAATGGAAAAAAAACAAACAAAAACTTTTCAAAATGTTCAAATATCTTGTTCACTTGGCCATTCCTTGTAAAATGATGAAGCGATAAGATAAGTCTATTTATAAGACTTTTTGCCCATTAAAACTGTACTGCTGTGCATGCACATTGTGTCTAAATACAAAACTGTTTTGTAACTTTATGAACTCAGGACAACATTTCACTTCACATGAACCCAACATATTACACACATATCTGTAAAATCAGGCAAAAATAAAGTTTAATCTTACATTTGTTGAGACAATATAATCCCTCATTCATCCAGAAGCTGAAGGCAGAAAAGCGTTCAGAGCTCTCAGAGGTACTCATCTGAATACTGTTTTTGAAATCACATCGTTTTCACTGTGATGGTGCTGGGCAGTAGGGGCACTAGGATTTAGTGTTCTAATGTGAACATCTCAGTATGAACCACCTTTTGTCCTCAATAGCATCTTCATTGTTCTTATTTAGTCAACATTCTTGGTTTGTTTATAGTGAAAAGCCATTTCTTACATCACCATGGACTTGTATGAAAGGTTTAACATCACCTTTTGGAATATCTTAAGCCATGTTGCTCAGTGTGCAAAAAAAGTAGAGTATGTTTCCAAAAGGACCAAAATATCAACTTGGCCAACTCTTATAAGCCGTACTATGAAAAATGTAGACTTTGTAATGTTGTCTTTATGGGAGCACATTTGTTAGAACAACTACACTGCTGTATTTATCTGTGTATGCAAATGTATTTTAGTATTTGATTTGAATTGGCTTTAACGCAAACATGTAAGTAAATCTATGTCTTAAGTGGGACTTGGAGAGCTGAATCAAGTGTGTTGTGGTGCTGGTGAGCAGTGGCCTCATGCCGTGAATACTGATAGAAATAGAGGAAGAGCCACTGAGGAACCAATCCGCTATTTATATCAGCAGCGCTCCACAGGGCGCAGCTCTCTCGCAGTAATGCACAGTAAAGGTGATTGATTACAGCGATACTGCCGGACTGTCCGTCTCAACCAGGTAAAGTGATAACATTACAGACACACTAGTCTTTTATGGACATCATTATAGCTCGGGTCACTCAAAAAAGAGTCTCAAACACGGACATCTACAGTTCAACAACATCCGCCGCTAACCTCCGAGTGAGCGCTTAATGACCTGGAACAGACGACTAGTGAGGTGGGTCTATTTAAGGTTCAGGTGCATAGTATTTGTATCTGCCTGTTATCAAATGCCATTTCTGACATAACACACTTGCCCTTGTCAGTGGTTTAAGATACTGCTCAGGTCTGCTCCCACTGAGGACATGGAATTCTCCTCAGCACAAAGGGACTCTTAATGTGATGCTTCAGTGCTTCTGTCTTTCATTGAATGTCATTGTGTACATTGAATGGGAATTAGAGCCATGTCTGAAACAATGGGGGAAACCTGCTGTTACATGGAGGAGAAGCTTACACCTTCTTGAATGCTTTATCACAAAACCATCAATTAGTCAACTAAATGGCTAGATCGCTCAAAACTGTGATCTGACTATGCACCCAACCATGCACTTTGGAGAGAAGTAGAGAATATTTACAAAAGGACAAAAATAGTATATAACATCTCACACACTAACACAAATTGTAAAATTAACTAAGGTTATGTAAAGAATGTTTTCTTTATGTGAGAACCTTGGAGAACTTAAACAGCTAACTGTGATTCCTACAAGACAAGATCAACTACTCATTCAGAAAAATAAGTGTCTTCATATTTAAAAAGCAAAATTAAACTCACAATTCACACCCATCTCAAGCTAAATCCAAGTAAAATCCATTCTAATTACAATAAAATAATAAAATGACAAATCTATTTTTTTCTTTAATACTGTGTATTCACACTTGCACTTACAATACATCAAAATTAGGACTAAACTGGAAATAAACACAAAACTAAACCTGAACTAGTCCAGGACTAAACCAGCACTAGAACAAGACCAAACCAAGTCTACATTAGGACTAATCTGGGCTCAAACCAGGACTAAACCAAAACAAGTGAATCATCCATTTATGAGTAAAGGACTAAAAGCTTGCAGCTGTAGACTTGCTATAATAACTATGTTTGTACTCTATATAGCACTGATTTACAAAAGAATAATTAGCTGTATTTCATATGTGCATGGAGTGTATGGAGTGTGGGAAGCATGCCGTTATCTGAGGTGAGACATTACTCAGTCATTAGTGATACATATTTTCTTGTTTTCCGCTTCAGTTTGATGCATCTGAGTTGATTCTTTATTACAGCTATCCATTTAAAAGGGGGGCATGTTTTTCATCTTGATCACTGTGCACATGGTGAGAGCTGCAGTGGCTGTGGTGACTAGCTAGTCTTTCATGTTGTGTATGTTATCGCATTGATCTAGTCAACACTGAATAAAACAAGTGCTTCTCTGTTGTCTTAGGGCCTGTTCAAAGGCATTCTAGTCTTGTGTAGGGTAAGATGGATATGGGTCATCTATAGTAAGATGTGAGCTAGAGTTCACTCTCTAAACATGCTGTGAAGTAAAACAGCAAACGCTGGCTGTGTCTTGTATGTTTCAAATGCACACTCAGGGCTTTCATAATGATGTGCAATAGTCACTTATACATGACCTTGCAATAACTGAAACTGTGACTGAACTTCTGAGTTCATATTGCCTCCATGCACTGTACTAAAGCTTAGTGATGGTGGTTCCCAGACTGTTATCAGGAAGATAACATTCAAATCCTTTTTACCTGCTTGGGCTCAAAATTGGATATTTAACTGTAATGTGCTGGATAAATGAAGGACATTTGCCATTTATATAGCCAATTTGACCGTTTTCTGACAGCATGTAAGACTATGTAGTTTCAATTTAGAGAGTTGCTTTTCAAATCAAACTCCACTGTGTGCATTTGTTTGGCAAGAAATACTAAATTAAAACATGGTTTGTTTGTTTTTTCATGTTCATTTTGGTTGTTTTCATTGCAATGAAAAATGTAGAAAAACATGTTTTCCTTTCTGTGAGTGGGCTTTCACCCTGGACGAGGGCCTCCTCCTGCTTGTCATCATAGAAAAGTTGCTCCTGTCGCTATTCTCCACAGAAAAGGTTCCAAAGTATGGTTTTAACTTTCTTTTTCCATAGAATCATGCAGTTGATGTGCCACCCCCAGAAAGTTACACAGTGTTGCTTTAAGCCACCTATTGAGAACATAATGATTTTGCAGAGATATGCAGAGGCGGGAGCAACTGTTTTTTGTGACACTTTTGCTAATGAAAGCACTTAGTAATTTAGTCTTTGAAAGAACACTGTGATTTCATTTGTCTGAGAGCCTGAAATCGTCCACCACATGAAATGTGTTGTTTTACAGTCAATGAACTTTAGCAGGCAGTAATTGTGTGAAGCACCTGGATGTGGTCATTGTGCCTGTAAAAGCAGAAGAGGCAGTTTTCCTCCTGGTTGGATATTATCATGAAACTCGGGAAGAGGGTGCAGAGACTGGGAAGCCATGTCTCTTCCTTCTTAAGAAGTGAATATATTCTGTTTACTTGTGTGTGATTCCTTTTGATGTTGAGTGAGCGATTTAAGCCTTTGAACATACACACAGACAGCTTTTCAGGCTAGTGATAGATGATGGCTACTGGCCTTGAAAGCAGACATCCTTTTAAAGTGTAAAATGTAAACAAAACTGCCTACCTTCACCAATCGGAAACATAAATGCGCAAACAATATGGTTCTATCTTCAACACAATCTGAAAGTCAGGCAAAATGATGAGGCTGTGTTTGAATGATTAATAGGTGGGCAAGGTGGAGCAATCAACTTATAGTTAAGTGCACTCACGGTAATAGTTTACACCTTACAGAATTATGTGAGATTTGAATTGAAATCACTTTCCTGTTTCAATGGTGGAAGGTTAATAAAATCTCAAACAGACCCTGGGAAATGCTAAGATAATAATATGGACACAGAAGCGGCAATGAGCACTACTGTAATCTCTCTATGATGAGTGACTCAGCTGCTGAAAACATACATAGCAAAGCAGAGGTAAGTATATTTGAAACTATAGGTGACATTATTGTTGAGAATTTCTACAGTATCCAATAAAATTTAGAAATAATACACACTTAATGCAACTGTAGCTTCACCAAAATTCAAATCAGATCTTGTATTAGACAGTAGGCCAATGCAAAAGATGTTGCCAGATTACATTGTTTCCTTTGTGCCAACTGCCAACCAGTCTATTTCTGTGACTGTGCTAATTTGACGTTAATATTATTCAAAGGTGTGTTAAATGAGAAAGACATAATCGCTATCTGTGGGAAAGAAATAGAGAGTGAACTCCAGCAGATTCTTCAAGGTGCCATGGCAACAGACCATTGAAAAGAATTCAGAACAGCAGCAAAAGAGACTGATTAGAAAAGAGACAATTTGTTAGTGTGAATGCAAAGACAACACCCTGATTGGACACGTGTACTCCTGGTGCTGTATTGTCACATGGACGCTGATGCAGAGTCCTATCTCACGCAGTCTGAGTGGCGCTGGAGAGAGGAGATGAAAGTCCACGCTGCACGGGCTAGTTTAGCACCTAAAGCGTTGGCATAGTGATGTGAGGTGGACAGGCCTTTGATAAGCAGCACAGGAGGATGGGCAGCAGATACACACAACGTGGAAAGAGATTTTTTACTACTCAACTCTACATTTAAAATCACACCAAAGAAAGTGAGCTCTGCAACTATCTGTAGAAGCTGGGGTAACACTTTTTGATAACTACACCTTAATTAGCCCTAATAAAGCATGAATAAAGACTTAATTCATGGTGAACAAGCACTTTTTTGAGAACGATTTAAGTTCGGACTGCATAATTAAGGGGCTAGGAGTTAGACTTCAAGTTTAATTAATGTATTTGAGCAACACTGGTCCAAGCCCAGTACAGATATATTGTATAATCAGCTCCTGAAGACAAATTAGTCAGCTGTGTACTGTCTGCATCTAATTATAAAGCATTTTCTTGGCCAAGAATCAACAAATACGCATTTAGCATGTTAGTTATTCTTAGCTTTGCTATGAAGGAAAAACTCTGTCTTTGAAAGTTGTGAATTGCACTTATAAACTCATTGTGGTGAATAATTAGGATGCTCAGAATGCAAAAGGTAAATGAGGAATAACTTGAATGAACTAGCTTTTTTTTTTTTTTCTTCGTTATTAAGAGCATAACATAAGCTACAGCTCATTTAATTAAGTAGTTACAAAGCCTGAAATGTTCTGAACAAACTATCTGCTCAGTAAGAATTAAACAACAAGGAGCTATGCGTAATACAGTTTAACACACGAAGCAGAGAGCACCACAGCACATCCCGGATATGAG
Organism: Periophthalmus modestus; assembly: GCA_019594935.1. Classification (NCBI taxonomy): domain Eukaryota; kingdom Metazoa; phylum Chordata; class Actinopteri; order Gobiiformes; family Gobiidae; genus Periophthalmus; species Periophthalmus modestus. The sequence continues at coordinate 22,484,422 of JAIEZT010000016.1, forward strand.
TTGTTTAGTGTGCGCTCATACTGAAGAGGCTCACCTGTGAATATGAAAAGCCTGTTCACCATCTGTAAATGTCTAAAATATGAGTTATTTCTGTGTTTTACATTAAGATAGTCACTCCATTCTACAGTTGCAGTCGCTGAGAATTTGTTAATGGTGATGCCCACAGAGCAGTGATACAGAACAGTGATTAGCCTTTGCCGGACTACTTGTACATTATGCAAAATTAACACAGCAGTTAGCATTGAAATTCTCACCAACCATGTTATAATTGTCAATTAAGGCTTTCTTCACGCTTATTAAGACTGTAAATAGAGTATAAAGAGTTATAGACGTTACTCCCACTTTAGAAAATCACCCTTAGCAAACACACCAGCGATTGATGTTAAACTGAACGTATGCAGGATCCATCGTAGGAATAAATGGCTGCAAATACCATAACTGTCACCACACGACATTCACCCATCTGCATCCGGCCAATCTACAAAACACACTTAGTCTCAATGGAACTGAAACAATTAGCTGCATTTTATCAGATATGTGGCTGTCTTCTTGGCAACTCAACCAAAGAGAATTAATCATGTCATATGGGTAACATGAATATTCACGTCTGATGTTTGACAAGGCAGAAACTGGAGATTTTAAGATGTAATGGCACAAACACTTATATAATCCCGTGGGTCATAAAGTGTGAAAATGCATTAGGAAAAAAAATACCATTGCAAGTATATGGTGTTGCTAAGATATACCTTTTCTCAGATTGGAGCTTTTGCGTGGTGAGTCACAGTGCTCACCCTCTGGTTCAGTACTCCCAGAAGGCTTTATTCTAACATATTGTCAATCACGCACAAGGACTAGACGTCTCTGAGAGGAACACTCAGTACCACCTATGTCAAACCACTATTATCACAGCCAGTCCTGTTAGAAATCAAAAGAAAAGAGTTATGTAAGAAGAAAGAGTATTAGTCAAAGCTCACACTTCAATTAAGGCAACATTTATATCTTAACTAAGCAAGAGAACAGATTCTTGCATCATCACTGAATACTTTTTAGGGTTGGGATTGGGTTAGTCTTGTCTCCAGTTTCCACGTCCAAGTTAAGATATTATGGTGAGGCAAGGGAAGAAAGACATTAAAATAACAACTCAACAAATCAAAACTAAAATAATCATAAATAATCATCATAAAATTTACATTAAAAGAGAAGAGTGCGGATTTTATAGGCCATTATAGGTCCCGAAAAGTCCAAGGTAAGACACTGTGGTGAATAAGAAAAAAAACATCATATAACGTCCCATTTAAATCAATGGATGGACGTTAATTAAATGAATTAATAAACATGTGTATGTTTTGTTTCTGGTGAAAGCTTAGATATGTTGAGAGCAAACTGATAAAAAAAAAAAAAAAAAAAAAAAACAAAAAAAAAGCAACCATTAAACAAAGATGAATTATTCCTGCAGTGGCTCGCTAAGTATAGTGAGAGACTCTTCCATTTAAATATGTTGGATCTCTTCACAAAAATAATAATACAGCCCAGGATTAGCTAACACATGTTTTCATAGTAAGATCCATATTGTGGATTTGTCCTTTCCTTTTGAGCCCTTGAGTAGATATAAGCTGAAATAACTACTCAATGAAAAAAAAAAAATAAAATTAAAAAAAGGAAATAAAAAGTTCTTTACAGTGAAACCTTCCCATTTCAGCAAAAAAACAGCGTGTACTGTGTACTTTGTGCATGAGTACCATTACTGTACAGGCAAGTGAAGGACATAAGATGCTATGGACTTTACAACATAAATGAAGAGAAGTAAATGTCCCCAACAACTGAAAATGGAGGTGTTTACAATATATATATCCTTGAAATCCCTCTAATGCATACTGCTCCTCTCATCATCAGCAACATTAGTCATTCTCTCTCTTCTCTCTTCTTAGTATTTTTGAATCATACTTGTATGCATCTGTAAAAACCTATTTCTGCAACCGTCTTTCACCACTCCGCCTCTTTGTCGCTGAAAACCCCGCTACGGCAGTGCATCCTGGCATTATTTCAACCGTATTTCAAGACATAATGTTATCAAAATGACAGCATCTAATCAGGGTGCTCTCAGATCTGTCCTCTTATATAAAGTAAACTATAAGCTCTAATGAAAGGACATTCACCGGAGGGCTTGCCACTGTGAACATTATTTGTATAGGTGCCGCTTCAAGGTTTTCTGTCCCATGCTCCCTGGCTGTTGAATAGTGTTAAGGTTCAGTAGGTGTGCGCTCAATGGAGGACTAGGAGATAAAAGGCCAATGGTTAATGCAGGGTGGAAGGGGAAGGGGCGGTGGTAACTAAAACTCCCAGTATAGCGCCATGGAGCAGCCCTCATCTCGTGTTGCACGCTAGCAGTGATAGAGAGGGTTATCGTGGCAGACAGGCGGGCTAAGTCACTGAACGAGCAAAAGGTTAGGGAGACTGGTCTGTTACTACTAGTGCCATGAGGACTGGGGCAGGTGAATGTCAAAGCCCCCAGTATGAGAGGCGGACACTCAGGGCCAAGGGGTGAAACAACCTTTGTGGCGCGGCTGATTTATGCATTACTTGTGCTCAATGGTGCAACAAGACATTAAAGTGAGCAGTCCTCTGATGAGCAATATATAACATGGGAGATGGCGAGGTGGTATTCTCCGGTTGGGCTCTATAACAAGAAGCTGAAAACCTCTGGAGCCTGGCGTTTCATTAATGATTTCCCACGCAGCACAGCAGGACCTTGCATCAGTGAATAGAATGTGTCAAATGTGCCATAGGAAATTAAACATGTGGTTTAGACTGGGAGGGCTGTCAGACCTGATAAGGAAACACGTGTCAATCATACAGTGGGATTGTGTGTGAAAAATTGTAGTATAGGTTTAAATGAATGGTTTTTATATGGTACAAGATGCAGCTACTTCATTTGCAAGAAGTCAGACTGTTTCTGTATAGTAACTGTGCACTTGCTCGTTACAGATGCCAAAACTACACCATATTTCTGGCGTTTCATCTTCTTTTATACCTGCACTCAGTTGGTTGCCCGTTGGATTGTTTACTCACACAATGTTTTAATAGAAAACTTAAAAACTTAACATGAAGTTTGAAAATAATTATTCAAATTCTTCCAATTATTGTTTAGTGGGCAACAAATGAGAGAATGTGGCTTACATCAGTTATTACTTTTCTGATTTGTTTTTCAGAATTCACCAAAATATGGTCTAATTAGTTTTACAATTTCTGGTAATTAATCGAATAAATTTGTCCTGCTAGCCTAATAGATGTATCCAAGCCAGAATTGCTCACTGCTACAACTAACTAAAAAACGCACCTGGACTACAAAGTTTTCAAAATGACTCTGATTAAACAAAACATGCTGTGACAATGGCCGAACTAACTTTAGCTTTGAACCCTGCACACATAGGACCCGCTTAAATGTTTTACTGTGATAAAATTGAAGTAAAATACAGCAGATGTGTAATTTTTCTTCTCCAGACAGAAAATTCATGCTCAAGTCAAGACATCGCTACTGTGTGTGAAATCCCCAAAGGACGCCGATAAATCATGGAGGCAGGTCAGCGCTCATGGGCCAGTGCGGCGCTTCCTCATTAGCAAACTGTGTACACAACAGCGCATGACTGTCTATGGAACTTTACGTGACTTTGGCCCACGCAGCACTTCCAATGAGCTTTTAATGTCATCTGGAGTCAAGAGGACATCAGTTTATAAAATATATACAAGGAATTGAAACAGCTAAAGATTAGGGTGACCAGACAATTTTGAGTCCATGTCCTGGTAGATTTATCCAAAACCATTGATTTGTCCCAGTTTTGTAAAAGAAATGTTCCGGGTACACCTGTTTTTGACCAATTTGATACCTGGCAGGAGTAAAGGTAAGTATGTAAAATACATTGTCATTTGTTTAGCTAAAATACAAAAAAAAAAGTGTTTAAAAATGAGCATAAGGCAAAAAAAAAAAAAAAAAAACAACACAGAAGTCCCATAGATTATAACAGACACAAATGACTCAAGAATGGACAATGTCTTTTTGATATTTGATTTATATCAACTATCCCAACCCGGGTGTGTCCCAGGTTTGAATTTTAAAAACCTGGTCACCCTCCTAAAGACTGATCATAACATTTGCTTTTATTAGCAGCGGAGGTGTAATATAGACAGGTAATTTATGGTCCCTGCTAATGCAGCTGAAACGACTATCAGGTCACCTTACAACTATTTCAATCTAACCAGTGCATATATAGGACTCATTAGCTGTAGGTTTATTCGTTTAGCTGTCATGATTTGGCCCTTGTGCTGTTAATGCTTCAGCTTTAATAACACATTTGTCTGCGTATCCAATAGTTGCTATAAGAACATATGTTACCTATCTATCTATTTCATATTACTGTACACTTGGTCATCGCTCTCTGTAAGAAGAAAACAACGCTGTATCAAACATCTCTATAAGGAACGACTGTACTTCACACACTGCCAGAACAACGGAAAAGGTCACTTTCATGTTGTTTAAGTCAGAAAAATTGAATATATTTCAGGGAAAGGGCAATTTTTATACTTTGGGGCCACAAATGCAAATCTAGTGATCTTTAATGTTTTACAATCACACCAGCAACTTTTTTAATGTTTTAAATGGGCTTAAGTACTTAGTTGTATTTGTTTGTCTTCTGTATTGGAACAGGGCGCCCATGAAAAGGGGGGTCTGAGTTCTTTCATTAGGCTCTCTCTGCATAAATAAAGGTAAATAAATACATAAATTTACCTTTTTTCGGTAGTCGGTTTGTTGGAAATGGGGGCCCCAACACAACGTTTTGCATAGGGCCCTGACAAATATAGAAACAGCCCTGTGTCACACTCACGGCCTAACCACAATGAAGAGTTAACCACTGTATTATGGACGAATCGACCTGTGTTCATACCGTTACACCTGCTCATAAAACGTCTACTTATTTTCAACTATAAAGACAGACAGATTGACGTCCCCTTTCACCAGGTGGGCAAAGTCTGTCTCGAGCATTAACTTGGAACAACAGCTTATTTTATATTCCTGTTCAGTCACTTATTACCAACCGTCCCTCAATTCTTGCATCTGACGACCTTCAGCGATGCGTCCAGTGGGTCTTCATTTCTTCAAAGAATTTATGGGCTGCTAAGTGATTCCATTTGTGTGCACTCCTCTTCAGAGAATCTCTACCTTTCCTCCCCCTCTTCCTCACAGCTGCGAATTTGTAAATAAAAGTATTTTCCAAGCATTTCGTTCAGAATAATGTTATTGCTACAACCTTCACCAATCAAAATGCACAGGTTGGTGTATTTTGGGAGCAGGCGTCTTTGGTAAAGGCTTAAGTCACCCACTGCACATCAGTTGCCTTTGAGCAGAGATTTTTTCTTTCTTTCTGTATTTTTGAGAACTGTCAATTATTTGCAGTATCTCGTTCTCTTCCGGCATTCAGAGTAGACCTGGGACTCTCTATACAGAATTTGTTTCGCACAGCGGTCCAATAGTCTGTTTAAGCTTCTGTGTTTACCGCATTGACAAAAGCCTCACCAAAGGAGTGCTTACTTTCTATTATCTCTTTCAAGACGACTTGTTTGTTTTCCCTCGAACACAGGGCAATAGTTTCTTTGCAGAGCTGCGCAGTATGCAGAATGTAAGTTTGTGGCAGTACGTTATATATGGGTGAAGCAAGTGAGTTTGGCAGTACTGTCTTTATCCCAGTCTGACATCCTTTTATCCATAAATCCTCTCCATTGGACAATCAGCGCTCCGGGTTAAACAGCTGCTGTAGCTCTTTCTACTGGCAGGGAACAGGAAGCCGATGCTGAACTAGCTTAGCGTTGTAGCCCGCAGCTGCAGCTATGCCCTTTTTTCTGCCAGTGTCATTTTGAAGTAGACGTCTGATCGAGCCTGCTCTTAGCTGTGATACACCATTAATTTCCCTTGGGCCAGATCATTCAATATTCAATAGAGACTTCCGTGTGACTATGGATGGTGGTACTGTGGCGGTTTTGCCCCTGACCAATAACATGTTCTCTGCACACAATCACGGCAAAGGATCACGGGAGCAGGGAGTCGTCGGGCGAGGGGATCTATATTGTAAACACCTCCATCTTCAGCTCATCTTTCCATCGTGGCTACTGTTGAACCTGAAAAATGCCACTTAATAAAACAAAACTGCTTTATGGGTCTAGTAATTATATTTTTTTCTGTGTGCATGACTTTGTGCAGATGGTATCCTTTATATAATTCCAAGATGGTGTGGAGTATGGATGCCTTTGCAGTGTTGTGTTATATACAAGGGAAAACAGTCCCTAGATTTTCAATTTTGTTCACTGACAATTAAGGATGGGACAAGAGCTTGTGCCATAACATCTTGAGAAACAAAATTGCCACAAGATTGTGCACACATGCTGAAAATTATCTTGTGAGGTTTTTTTTTTTTTTTTTTTTTTTCCTCCATGTTTTTATGTGTGGACTGGGGGAAAAAAAATTAGCTCAGTTCTGGCGCGTTCAATTTTTTTGCGATGCCGCTGTCCCAAAAACCAGAGCTCCAGTGTCAGCAAAACTATTATATAAAGTAAATAAAAAATGATGAGGCCAAAATTGTGAGCTGGATTGCACAATAGGATTTATTACAAATGATGTCAAAATCTCATCTTGTTTCCTTCTCATGGGCCCGATCTCAAGTCTCGTCTCATCTTGCGGAAATTGTGCCTCACAATAAAACGTATTCTGATCGAGGCCCATATAGTTTCGTAAAGTGAAAGCTCCAAAACCAAAATAGCATTGTCAACATTCTGTCATTGGTGAAATTCCTCACATTTGTATAATCATAGTTTTCCAAAGCTGTGCCGTGGAGAGCACTTTCAGGAACTTTATGCCATGGCTCTGCTTGATGATCTGTGAGCCCATAAGCGGAGCGGAGTGAGTTAGCTGAAAAAGTCACCATTTTCAGAGGGCTGATTTTAAGAATAAATTGCAGTCTCTTAGTTTCATCCCGGGCTGTACGCAAGTTCTGCATGAATAAAAGTGGGGACTGCATTAGCGAGCAAAATATACGAAGTGATACATTTGAATAAACTGTCCTTGTCAGCGCCTATGCTATAAGTTATTTGTATGCCAAACAAAGCATCTCTCAAATCTGTCACAATAAACAGCTGAAAACACAGGTGTCTAATTTTCATCGTGTCCAGGTTTTAAAGGTACGGTGCATAATAGCTATAGGCTCAAAAACCACTAGCTGACTTGTTTTAAAGTGAGACAGCAGATTTCTGACACCTCTGACACTCGGCTGTCTTGTTAGCTGTGCCCTGAGCAGTCATCACAAACTTCAGTACTAAAAAGACTTGGCTTTATATATATATTTATCTATGACTCATAAGAGAGAGTTTAAAACATTATTGAAATAATGATGAAGGAATTAAATAGAGTCAAAGTAAAATAACACTTAATTCTTAAATGCGGAGGAGACATTTTGTTCAAATATGGTGAATCGTGACTCACTTGTCTTTATGTACCTTGCTTTGCATTAAGGTTCTCAAGGTTATATATGAATGCATCTTTACCAAAACCTGATTCTAATTACAGCATGTATTTAAAGGAAAATCCATAGAAAAGTATATAACCCTTTTTTTTTTTGCTTTTTAATATATTTAATTCAACATTCCTCTAAATTCTACTGATACTTTTCATAAAGCATTGTATCTGAATGTCAGTATTCCTCGGACGGCACATTTCCACAGCTCCTCTAACTTGTCGTAATAATCTTATATCTTATTATGTATTTACATATTTGGAATTCCAACCACGAGTATCATAGCAACCAAAGAGCCAATCTGGAGTGAAGCTGTTGAGGGTAACGCTCCCCTCCGGCCTGCGCACCTGGTTTAGCACGGAGCTGGAGCCTAGCAACGCTGTCAATTAAACCTGTTGCTAACGCTATTGGGAGCAACCTCGAGGAAAAAAGGCACCTGATTTGTCTGTTATTAATGTTCATATCTTGAGTTTTGTACACAATAGAGAAATAACACCAGGATCATATAGAGCGGATCAATACGAACATTTTGAGACCAAACTGACGAGTCTGAGAGCAGCAGTTACAGATCGAGGGGTCAGTTTTCTAATGTAAAGTGAATTAGAGCCAGAGTCGATGGAGTCGGAAACGCACCCATTATAACTTCCTATTTGCGTGGCTAGCAGGTTAGCTATGTCCATTTATATATACAGTCTATGCTGCATACACATGTTTTTAAATGTTACTTCCTGTCTGTTGATCGGGCTCACCCTTCCTAATGTTTTCCACCTTTTTTTTTTCATTTTAAGCCTTTTCCAGTGTCCTTGTTTGGTTCATTCGCTCGGGCCTGTCTTTGTAACTGGAGATGCTCTTTTGTAAGTTTTATATGTAGATTTGCCTTTTGGATTTAGTTTATATTTTTGGACTTTGGACCTTTTTTCCATTGCAGTCTTACATTTTAAGTATTTGACCTCTTCTTGACAAAATACGCCTTTCTGCATTTTGACTTGAGCAGCATATTCTACCATAGAATTCTGACCTGCCCTCCAGCTCAATTTTCTACAATATTGAGAAGTCACAAGAACCCAACCTATTGACAGAATCAGATCAATACACTTTGGTAATTCAGATAAAAATCAGTAATGTTAAGGTCTACAGGGTCCTTGAACATGTACCACAGCCTCAGAAAGGAGTAAATATTTTTCTGATTTACAGCATCTGAATGATGACGATAACGATTGTGGCAGAGGTGGTAATGGTGGCAGGCTGTTCAGGGACTTCTGAGGAGACAACTGGCTCTCAGGCTTTGAATCCCCTCAAAACGAATGAAAGGGAAATGGAAAAAGAGGGGTGCAGGAGGGGCAAAGAATGGAAAGAAGGAGAGCGGCTGAGATAAACAACTTAAAGGTGCACTATGTAACCATTGAGATGATGGCCCCTCACCTGCTTGTCTCCATGTATTGCCTGCACCGTTCTGCACTGTCATTAAACCTTTCAAGATCTTAGGGAAAGCAAAAGACACTACCAGCCCGAGTTCAGGTCAGATCTGTGGAGAGGAGACAGCACTCATAATAAGAATTTTTAAAAGCTATTAAGAGCAAAAAAAACCCCAAAAACAACCAAAATTAAATAAACAGAGGGACTACAGGTGTAAATTAGCATCCGTGCTATAACCTGGTATCAGCATCTTTCTTATGGCCTTGGTCTCCTTCATCTTGGTTAATATATTGGACTGTCCCTGTACAAATAAAAGCATACCATACTATACTGTGGAACTGTAAAGGGAAAGCATTAGCATCTCCATGGTGTCGGATCCATGTTACATAGTGCATCTTTAAGGGATCTTCATTTAACTAACTCTACCATTGAATTTCGTTTGAATGCACTGTATCCATCCATATGCAGGAGTAAATACATTCATGATGAAACAGCATGGGTCACGACCATGAGCTTTACATGCTGTATAATGTAAACTCTTCTGTGTTGGCTTAAGAGAGCACTTGGTCATTTCACAAAGTTACCGCCAAAGTTTGTCCTTCACAGATTAATGCATTTTTTCAACAATGACATTTCAAAAGAAAAAAAGCAACAATGCCAAGGTCTTCCAAGACATGCAACCTTGGTTATCTACAAACATCAATCTAAAGCAAGGCCAGATGAGAGGAGTTTGAAACATGACAGTAATGGAAAGGGTTGGAAAAAAAAACAAAAAACTGTTCTGATTTTGAAGGACTCAACAACACCTGAGAATCATTTCGCCCACACAAAATTCATTAGCAGCCACTCAAAACCTTCATCACATATAACATTATGATATCACAGGGTACGGAAGAGGTCACAGGTGGGTGTTTGCTATCAGCTGTCAGCACAATGTGTAATGCTCAAAATCCAAATAAACAAAAAAAAGCCCACTCCACAAAGATACTAGCCCTATCCCGCAACACTAAAGATCCCGTTCTTATAGCTAAGGCAAAATGGTCAACATAGGAAAAGTTTTATTGCAGTGTTTCTCAAGCTGTGTTTATTTTCCTCTTCACTACCTCTTTGTACAGCTCAAGACTGAGAGCAACCTTTTAATACTACTTAGTTCTAATTCTGGTGGTAATTGGACAGTGAAATATTTCCAGAGGGTGTGCTTGATGTGAAAATGTTAGAGGAGCTGATTTTGTATGTTTTGGGGGAAGCACCAAGATGAATAAATTGACATCAGTGAAGATCTTGTTAGTTAGTCTGTTAGTGGGTAAAAAGCAATGACAAAAAAAAGCAAAAAATAAATGATATAAATCTTCTGAGACGTGGCATTATGCTTACGGTCACTGTATTTGCACAGTTCACCCACTGTGTCCTTGGTTTGTTTTTTTGTGTAACAGTAGTATAACTTTTGCTTTTTACGGTTCGAATTACTTTTAATTCAAACTGAAATGTGTTTACCAGTACATTCCCTTCACTCCATGCTGTACAGAACACTCTAGCCTCATGTTTTAAGTCAATACATGTTCATTTAAATGAAACTCTCTCTCGGTTCACCGTCATTCTACGTTCCTACTCTCACCTATGGTCATGAGCTTTGGTTAATGAAGTGAAAGCCAGGCGCACCCTTAGAGAGAGGGTGAGGAGCTCAGTCACATGGGAGTGACTCGGAGTAGAGCCGCTGCTCTTCCACGTCGAGAGGAGCCAGCTGAGGTGGCTCGGGCATCTGTTCAGGATGCCTCCTGGACGCTTCTCTGGGGAGGTGTTCCAGGCATGTCCCACCGGGAGGGGGCCCCAGGGAAGACCCAGGACATGCTGGAGGGACTATGTCTCTCAGCTGGCCTGGGAACGCACTGGGGTCCCACCAGAGGAGCTGGAGGACGTTTCTGGGGTGAGGGAAGTCTGGGAGTTCCTGCTCAGACTGCTGCCCTCACGACCCGGCCCCGGATAAGAGGGAAGAAAATGGATAGATAAATGAAACATGCAACAAATTTTGAGAGAGAAGTTCAAATTATGCCACTAATCTGGTTGCCCAGACAACGTGCATTTTATTTCCAACACTGACTGTATATTGAGCTGCAAGTGGCACGTGTCAATACAAACACATGCTTTACATCCAGAGTATCAGAAGCTTCCGTTCTTCTCCAGATGCACCACTAACACACTATTGATGTCTATTGACTCTTTTTTTTTCGAGAGGGAATTTGCTGAGGTTTGAGTTGGACTCGGGGCGAGGAAGTGACACAGCAGCTGTCAGTGGGATTACACTCACACACTTTGCCCTTGGCGTTTTACTTAAAAAATAAAAGCACTTTGCCACATTTAGCACACCTTCATGTCACATTAACTAAATTTGTCAAGATGTGCCATGAGTACGGAGTCATCAGCAACACACAGTATTTTAAAAGCAAGTGAACAGAATTTGAAACATTATTTCATTATTTAAAGCAGACTTATTATGCAAAATCGACTTTTCAGAGCTTTTAACCATGTTATAGTTGTTTCTCCTTCCCATTTACTCTCTCGAAATTGCATTTGGAGTGATTTGTGCATGTCTGAGCAATCTTTAATCACTTACTGTCAAGACGCCATGTTGCCGATCAACCCCGTGTTCAATGCCACCAGTGTGCACCCACTGCTCTGTGCTTACTCCATTCTCTTAATCTGTGATACGCGTAGGATAATGCAGCAATGTGTAGTCATTTTGGCCTAAATGAATTTTAAAATCTGCTGTTTTCTAGCGTGATATGCAGCTGTCCATAGGAGGTGCCAACAACTTCATGGCTCTTTGTTGTGATGTTTACAGCGATGTTAGCTCCCATTTTTCTAATGCATTCAGCAGCCTTGTTTCTTTTAATAAGCTGTTTCATATTGCGATTTAAAATGCCTGGCCAAAAAAAAAAAGTTGTCACCTGGATTTACGAGCCTCCTCCAGTTGGTCAGGTCTAGGTTCAGCAAGAGTCTGTGCTCAAAGAATAAGGCCAGCTGACTACCAGAACATACTGAATGACCAGCAATGCCAGGATTTATCGGGCTCAAATTGTGAAAGAGTGGTTCAGGGAGAGTGAGACATCATTTTCACACATGGATTGGCCACCAGAGTCCAGACCTTAACCTCATTGAGAATCTCTGGGATGTGCCGGAGAAGCTTTGCACAACAATCAGACTCGACCATCATCAATGCAAGATCTTGGTGAAAAATGAACGCAACACTGGATGGAAATAAATCTTGTGACATTGCAGAAGCTTATCGAAACAATGACACAGCGAATGCGTGCTGTAATCAAAGCTAAAGTTGGTAGAGTGTGTGTGACCTTTTTTTTTGGCCAGGCAGTGTAAACATAATGATCTACGGGTGTCATAAATTATAACTATATAGCAGGTTCAAGCACAATATATCTTCTTTAACTCTATTTTGTAAGGTCAAATACAAAAAATAGCTTGTAGTATGTGTGTAGTATTTCCACAATATAGGCTACTGATAATTTCCACCAACATTGTAAAAGCCAAAAGTAAAATCTGTCAACTGAACAAAAAGTTGTAGCAGTGGAGACATTTTGTTGCTCATCTCATTCTTCAGTTGGGGTCAGATTACTGGTGGACACTGCCTTATATCAGAAACTGTAAACTGTTTCCATTTTCAGTCTCCTGTTTCCAAGGCAGTGTCCACCTGTAATCTGACCAGAACTGAAGAAGCAGCTTGGATGAGCAGCAAAACTTCGTCACTCCTACAACTTTTTATCCGGTTGACAGATTTTACATTTGGCTTTTATTATGGATCAGACCTGGACACAGACTTCCACCAACATTATTAATTTGAAACTGAATTGATACATCATTCTGCTTAGACTATTTATACTGATTTGAATAACATCTCCTATACTTTTAAAATAACCAACTGCCAAAAAAATCACACATGGAGTAGCCAACACTTTGTGCAGATTCAAAACCTGCGTACATGAATTGAACAACTCAACATGAGATGCCAATAAAACTGTGTGAGTAATTGTAATGTATTAGGTCTTATAGGTATTTCATATCTGTCTCATTTTGTTCAGTAAAAGAAGCACCTGGGGAATTTGGGGCAACAAAGGTTTATTCCAAGACTTGTTACCCTTAAATAGTTGATGTAGTAACTGTTTACAGAAATCTGAAGGGCCACTCGCCATGTCGTGTTAAAGAAGCGTGAGTAAATTGGATGCTTCGATTTTCACAGCAATTACATTTGTTGTGGCAGCAGTTTCTTTGCACTTTAAGCATTTTAGAAGTGGTCAGGACATTTGTGTGTTCGACAGCGGTCAGCTCCCGGATCAGTACCATCCCCGAGAGCACTGGAGGGGGAAGGCAGGTGTATGGGGTATAAATGGTCTTGGTTCGATTGAGGGCACTCACCATCCCCCTATACCCCTTCAACGAAGTGATTTTTCACTTTGTCCAGAGGTGACGAGTGGTGTGAATGAAACTATGTCAGATCCAATGCTCCATTTGAACTCCAATTTCAATCACAGACCACTCAGCCAACGAGATTGGACTAATTCATCTGTTAGGTCTGAGGGAAAAGTCACAGGGGGGCATTTGCCACAAAGTGATATCAACAAGTAATGGGTGACACCAATGATTTTTGTTTTAAGTAATATTATGGCAAGTGTGGCAATATAAAGATATCTATAAGTTGTTTTAAAATGCATTGAAGCTACTGAATTTTATGTGTGTATATAGGTGATCATTATTTTCACACTTTGCTTTGTCTTCTTCTTTTGAGCCATTTCTTTTGACATTAAAAACAAAATAACAGCCAGTGCAGTGGCAATTACTTGTCGGCATATAGGATGCATATTGAATATGTTCCATCATCTGATTGATGAATGAAAAAAACAAACAAATTCAAACTGTCAAATGTATTGCCTCGGTGATGTTTGGAATCAAATATGATTAAAGGGTGGGAAAAATGAGTTTTGACAGTTGGCGGATTGTGTCTCAAACATAATAGAAAAAACACTATTGTTACAAAGATCAGCTGCAAATGAAGTCATCTAGTCATCGCAGCAAAAAATGCTCAGAGAAATTGACTGGGAAAAAGCCTTAATAATATTTGAGCCCAAATAGGACAAGAGAAATAACAAATCAACTCTGCGGTTGTGTTTATTTATTGTTACTATAACCTGCAGTTATTTTAATCAATACATATTTTCCAATAGATTGTGACTGCACAGTGGAACTGCTGAGGCAGAATATTAGGTGCACAAGAAACTCAAAGAAGAATTTGTGATAATGATATAAAAACAAAAAAAACAAAACAAAACATTGTCTCAAAGCATGCTCTTATCAGATAAATCGTTATCATTTTATTCTAACTTAATATACTTCAAAAAGTTACATAAGGTTTTAATTTGTCAGATAGGGAATCAGCGTAAAATTGTTTACTTTGTTCCCCATTTCTCTGCATCAGTTCTGCCAGGAGTCTTACAAATCTGCCCTGCATCGCTCTGTCAATAAATTTCATGCAACAAGACGCCAACAGTCCTTGAAAGGTGTTATTTTCAGTTTCTAAAATTATCTTAAATATGGCTTTCACACCATCCAAACCTCACAGACTGACGGCACAGAGTGTTCACCGACGTAACATGAACACTGGGCAGGATATTTTAATTATATAAACAAAAGTGGTACTGAAATATTCCATCTTTGCGTGTCATTCAAATATTTGAGCATGTAAGAGTCTTGGGAGAGGTGATTCGATGCTAAGTGGGGCATAATTACTTCCAATTTGCAGCTTTTAGTTTTATGAAGTCAGATAAGTACGCAGCGCTCCCTTAACCATTCTGCCTCTCAAACGCTCAAACAACCTAAATGTTAGCTTTGGCACATAGCGGTTATTAGTTACATACAAAAACGTAATTATCTTAACCTCCCCGGCCTCTTGGAGCTGATTTATTCCATCTTCTCCATAGAAAAATGATGCATCATTAGTTTAAACTTGCAGTAACTGATGGCTCCTCCTTTGCATATCGCTTCATTTGTATGGCTCTGCGAAGGCCAGCTGCAAATCAGGATTATTGAATGGTGGCAGTGAAACGGCTCTTCACCTCATTACCTGAATGAAGGGGGCGCTAAGATAAAGGCAATTTGTATGAAACCATTGTGGAGAGGATGAAGCTGCTGCTAAGAACATGGCTCAACGCTGCTGTGTGCAAAAGCAGAATTAATAGACGGCAAATAAAGATGCATGGTGCCATTGTTGACACTTCGTTTCAAGTGACTCATTTTAGATGCACAATTAGAGGCATGTGTTTAGAGAGGTGTCCTTCCCAACACAACTTGATTATCCAAGTTTGAAACAGGAGCAAAAAGTGCACAGTTACACTACAAGTGCACTGCCACTGTTGTTGTAATGATATGTTTTTTATCTCACAGAGATAAAGGTTACACCAACAAACCCTTCTCTTAAGATACTCATTTATGTTTGCATGAAAGAAGATAAGACACTTTTGTAGTATTTTTTTAAGTGAGTGTTTTATACATTTGTCTGTCAAGTTCTGAATGATATCACTCTGTGTTTCTTATACAGAGGGTATCAGTAAGGGTGTATTCTGCTGATCCCAGGTGAATACATTGCATTACTAATACATTAGCAAGCATAAACAACAGTAAACTCCAAATGATGTCATAAGAATTCAGCCCATCACATTTCCCATGAAGCATATTCACTTGACCACTGCATGGATGTGAGTGCTCTTACTTGAAACAAGCCTGGTGTGGGAAGTAGCATTAGACGAGCTGTGTTACATAAAGACAAGAGGGCTTTGTGCTCATGTTTGACAGTTCTCTCTGCTCAGACTCAGCAGACACACTGAAGAAAAAGAAACCAAATGTCAGCCTATAGATCCTGCTCTAACTGAGTGTGCACTGACGTCTTGAGCGCACACTCCTCTCTGTAAAACTGGCTCTGCGGGTGACCTTCAAATGTTTATTTTTGTAAGGTAATGACTGTCACTGTGCACGCCTTTGCCTCACACTGCACCTCAGCCACAGTCCCAGTGGCCCACACTGGAGTGGACACAGATGCTTTGGTTCTGACCAGTGTCCAGTGCAGATGGATTGTCAGTCAGCCACGTCGTTTCCACGACGATGAGGTGGAGGTGGCGCCCTATCACAGTGTGCTCTGCTGCCTCCAGCTCCGTCTTGATTGCCTGACATTCTTTATCAACAGTCAAGTAATTCTGTTCCCTTGGCAACCGTTTCCTGCTGATACAAAGAATCAGGTATCACCTTGAAAGTTTAAGAGTGCACTAGCAGTATGCTAGCAGTAGCAGCGTATTCATTTGTGTGTCATTCTGGGCAGGACTTGTTTGTAGTTGTGTTCAGGAGAAATTCTTTGCACTTTTTTTTTCTGCCATTTAGTGACACGACACAAAGTGCAGCTTTTCTTCTCATCATAGTTAATAATGTGCTCTGTTCCACATTCTGTATGTTTGTAATGAAAGAGAATTCCAGCACATTGTGTATGAGAGCAAACCAAAGCATAGCGAGTGTGTCTAGATAGATACAATAAGCCATAGGACACATGGGAGAACAGTGTTATCCTACATTTCTCTGAAGTTATACTGTCGGGCTTAAACTAAAGGTTATTGTGTGTCTGCAGCAAAGGACGTGGAGACCAGTGGGAGCTGAGACATTCATATGGAGGATCAATAGCCCCTGTTTAAGGATGGAGAGGTTTTCTTCTGAAATTGACGAATGGGCAAAAATTGTTTTGTTTGCAATACTCTGAAATAAAGCAGCCAAATAATTCTAACAGACCTTACACCACTGGGTCACCAGTATATGAAATACTAAACTGATAGGACAGTTTACCAGGGCACTGGGAGGGGGTGGGCCATTCAGGAAAAAGCATGGACTGGTTGTACTCCCTGGACCCTGCAGGTCTCTGTAGACTCGATCAGGGTCAGAATTCATCGCAGGCCAGAGGTGAGATGATGTCATATAGAGTGGAGGAGGACAAATTTACTCAGAGTTGTAAAGTGCCCACATCACAAGTGGTTGCCCCAATAGCCGATCATCACGGGTCAGAGGCCTTGCACAGTCTCCACTGCAGTCAGGTGCACTCATGTGCACAGGCTGCAGCGCCTGTCAAAATATAGGCCACTCTCCAGGCTTCTCAAGGGGTGAGACCAGGACAAATATTGATTTGGATTAACTTTCTAAATCCAATTGCATAATGTTGTTATTTATGTTACACAAGGAATACCAATAAACATGTACTGATTTATGCCACACTGATTTACTGTTACAGTCATAAATGCGTAAACATGGATGCCTATATGTCAAGAGGTAGAGCAGGTCTAAGTCTAACCTCCTCTTGGACCGACCCAGAGAAATCCCAGACAGACCATAGTTGTCTGTCTGGGCAAGTTCATTTGTACAGCACAATTTGTGCACAAAGTGATTGAAAGTGTTTTACTGTGTGTAAATGTTTGGTGAGGTCATGGTGAGTCAAAGAACAGTAGACTAATAATGGACAAGTGCCTTAATGGTCTTTACTATAAGCACTATACACTCACCACCATTTCATATGAGAGCTTTATTACATCACAAATAAAAACAGGAATACATCACTGTAATCAAATCATTACAGTGAATAAACAATAGCCTTTGTCAGTGAATCAGCGAGAATACAGAGTCTGCATATGCCAACAGATGCAAGAATACGGTGTTCTGTGGGCTTTGAAGGCATGGAGAGGACTGACAGTGTTTGGATTTTAATAAAAACAAAAGTCACACAGATTTGAACAACTATTGAAGAGACAAGTACCTGTACAGGATTTGTTTGAGCCGTCATAGAAAATCATACATTTCACAATAATTCCAAATACACAATCACACTTCAATCTTTTTTGTGCTGGTTGTATTTCATTTTATTGTGAATGACGTGTAGCATTTCAATGAGCATAAAATCACACTGTTTCCCACTCAAAATGTCATGGAGAATTGTAATCGTGCTTGATATGTATGTTTTTCTCTTTGGTCAAACGTGTGTCATGCAAGGTGGATGTGCAGATTTATGACATCCTGGGCTCGCCTTGTGAATACAGAGTAGATTATTTGTGTCAAATGATGTGAAAAGGCGGTAAATGCGAGTCGGCGCCAGGTCACAGCTAGACTCTGCCCGAGCCAATGCCCTCCGAGCACTTGAAAATATGATTCCCAGTCCGAGGGAGATTTGTCAAGCTCTCATTGATTGGGGGATGTGGCAGGAAGGGTGACACGCACAACATGCTGAAACAAGCATCTTCCCAGATTCAAGCGGCAATACCAATATTTCAGCCTGATGTCTTTCCAATAGGAATCCGCAGCCACCAGCGCAGACCCCACACCTGATTTACGGCTCCTTAAAAATGTAATTATATCTTTGGGCAAATAAAAGCTCTCTTCTGATGATTTGGTTTAAGACTGTGTGTTATTGGATCAAATCGCTCACAGTTTGATATTTTTAATTTTGAGCCGCTCTTGTTTTGGTGTTGGGTGCCACATTGATTATTGAGCCTGTAATGGAGAGTGCTTGCGGCGTGATTAGTAAAAGCAAACCCCAGTGCTGTGCCACAAACTGTCTGCAATTTCTGCGTACACGACTGGGACACTCCCACAGTGTTCAGAGTGCACATGTTAGCGATAGAAATGCCACAATTTATAATTGTAACCGGCGTCACCGGGGCCCCACCCTGGAGCCAGGCCTGGGGTGCTCAAGAGTGAGCGCCTGGTGGCCGGGCTCAGCCCGAAGGAGCGATGTGGGGCCGTCCTCACGTGGACCCACCACCCGCGAGAGGATCCGTAAGGGGCTGGTTTAGAGAGATCTGGGCGGTAGTTGACGGCGGTGCCCTCAACGACCGGATCTCCGGACATGGAGACTAGCTCTGGGGACATGGAATGTCACCTCGCTGGGGGGAAGGAGCCTGAGCTTGTGCGGGAGGTTGAGCGTTACCGACTAGATATAGTCGGCCTCACCTCCACGCACAGTTTGGGCTCTGGAACCCAACTCCTTGAGAGGGGCTGGACATTTCTCTGCCGTTGCCCGGGTGTGGGCTTGCTCATTGCCCCACAGCTCAGCCGCCACGTGTTGGAGTTCACCCCGGAGAACCCGGGGACAGAACGAGAGGATCAGCAGTCAGAGTACGCGCCTTCGGGTCGGGGACAGGTCTCTCACTGTTGTGGCAGGGGGGGGGGGGGGTACTAGACAGTGCACCCACCAGGGACTCTGTTGTTCTCCTGGGGGACTTCAATGCCCATGTGGGTGACGACAGTGACACCTGGAGGGGCGTGATTGGGAAGAACGGCCTCCCTGATCTGAACCCGAGCGGTGTTTTGTTATTGGACGTCTATGCTAGTCACGGTTTGTCCATAACGAAAACCATGTTCGAACACAAGGGTGTCCATCAGTGCACGTGGCACCAGGACACCCACGACTTTGTAGTTGTGTCATCTGACCTCCGGCCGCGTGTTTTGGACACTCGGGTGAAGAGAGGGGCAGAGCTGTCAACTGATCACCACCTAGTTGTGAGTTGGATCCACTGGCGGAGGAGGAAGCCGGATAGACCTGGCAGGCCCAAGCGCATCGTGAGGGTTTGTTGGGAATGTCTGGCGTAGCTCGTAGCTTTGGTCGTAAGGTCTGCGGTGCTTGTCGCGCTGTGGCAACCCCCAAACCCGGTGGTGGACACTGGAAGTAAGGGATGCCATCAAGCTGCTGAAGGAGTCCTACCGAGCCTTGTTGGCCAATTATAGGGGAATCACACTCCTCAGCCCTCCCGGTAAGGTCTATTCTAGGGTACTGGAGAGGAGAATCCGACCGATAGTCGAACCTCGGATTCAGGAGGAGCAGTGTGGTTTTCGTCCCGGTCATGGAACACTGGACCAGCTCTATACTCTCCATTGGGTGCTCGAGGGTTCATGGGAATTTGCCCAACCGGTCCACATGTGTTTTGTGGATCTGGAGAAGGCATTTGACCGTGTCCCTCATGGTGTCCTTTGGGGGGTGCAGCGTCTGCAGTGATTGCTGTATTGGTCCGTTGTGGTAAAGAAGGAGCTGAGTCGAAAGGAAAAGCTCTCGATTTACCAGTCAATCTACGTTCCTTCCTTCACCTATGGTCATGAGCTCTGGGTCATGACCGAAAGGACAAGATCGCGGATACAAGCGGCCGAAATGGGTTTCCTCCGCAGAGTGGCTGGGCGCACCCTTAGAGGTAGGGTGAGGAGCTCAGTCACATGGGAGGAGCTCGGAGTAGAGCCGCTGCTCCTACACATCGAGAGGAACCAGCTGAGGTGGCTCGGGTATCTGCTCAGGATGCCTCCTGGATGCCTCCCTAGGGAGGTGTTCTGGGCATGTCCCACCGGGAGGAGGCCCTGGGGAAGACCCAGGACACGCCTGAGGAACTATGTCTCTCGGCTGGCCTGGGAACGCCTTGGGGTCCCACTGGAGGAGCTGGAGGACGTGTCTGGGGTGAGGGAAGTCTGGGAGTCCCTGCTTAGACTGGTGCCCCCGCGACCCGGCCCCAGATAAGCGGAAGAAAATGGATGAATGGATGGAAAGAGCTAATTAAGGCAACATAAAGTTCAATGCGCTATAAGAACAATGGGACGTAGCACAGCTGAGACAGAGAGGTCAAAGGATAGTATCTCTGCCGTCTGCGTGCGAGAGAGAGGTGCGTATAATGAAGAAGCACAGTGTCTAAGAACTACGTCAAGCTTTAGTAGTGAAATAATAAATCCAGGCACACTGACTGACTTTAATTACTGAACAAACTTAGTTATTTGTGAAAAAAGTGCAGTGTTTAATGTCTTCTTTAATCAGCGATAATTATAATGTTCTTTTGCTAATTCTTCAAATGAACACAATCTTTTGATATGCTTTTCTTCTGGGAAAACATTTATTTACAAGTAATTTCTATTTCTTAAATTATAATCTGCAGTCTATTATCAGCTCAGGTTTATAAACATCAACAACGTTGTCTTTTTATCAGAGCATTGGACATGCTCGAACAGAAAAACACAGATAAAGACAATTGCATTACAGTACATGGCACTAATTCCTTCCATTGTTAAATCATCTTATTTATTTAGCCAAGTGAATATATCCAGCATAACATTTCAGTAGCTGGGTTTCTGAGCCGCAAAATATGTCTTTTATTTGATGGTTTGCTTCTCCTTGTGTGCATTGCCTTTTCCCACAAGTCTGCCAAATATTATGTTTATCCCATGTGCCGTTTGCCACTTCAAATACAAAATCCCCACATTTGGAGGGATGCTTCAAGCCTGAGTATTTCTTTAATTGCCAGACTAATGACCTATTAAGCTCACTCTTACAGACAGCATGTCAAATTTGAATAAACACGATACGACAGCACTGAGGAAACCCTGTGTTTAATATTGCATCATATACTATTTTCACATGCTGCTGTCAAGTGGATACAAACCACAGGAAATAGTCTAGCACTTAGCCGCACAGAATTAGCTCATCCAAAGCAAAATTTAAGATATTTATTCAAAATGTGTCAAAAATGTAATAATTTGGTGCATTTTTCACACACTCCTCTGCTCTGCTTTAGTTGGCGTAACATAGCACATCATAATGCAAGAGACTGGTCAAAGCAACTGCTAACAAACACTCTGTGCATTTTTAAACGATACAGCTTGAGCATTGAGAACTAGATTGAGCATTTTTGATATATGGAAAAAGGGCACTTCTGTTTAACAAATTACTGTTTATGACTGTGTTTAATAGTCTTATAAGTTATGATTTATATATTGATAAAATGTATTATTTCTACATGTACAGATATGTGTATAACATATTGTGCTAATGTAGATCTTTTTTGTTTGTTATGCAAATGTTAATTTATAATTTTGACTTGGGCTGAAAAAGAAATACGAACTACAACCCTCACATCTTGATGGCGAGTTACCCAGATCCTATGCGGTAGGACAAAATAAACGCACTCATCCTATTACTGATTTTTTATTTATTTTTTTTTTCCCTTGGAATCTATATCATTTTCTTTTTTTGAACTCTGGATCAAAACTCAGACATTGCAATCTTGAACTTTGAACTTCACAATACAATGAACACTGAACTATTGCACCTGCCAACAATACAAACACCATTCACTGTACTACTGTTTGTCGTGGTTATTTATTATTTTTATACATTTCAATACATTTTTGCTTTAAAATTTTAATATTGGTTGTTTGTTGGTGTTATTATTCACACCCCAGGCTCCAATATGAACCAGCCTTCTGATGCTGCCAGTAGTAATCGTACATCAAATCCCTAGCCTACAAGCGTTACACTAATGTAAAGCTACATCCACATGCACAAGTTGTATACATAAAACATACAAACCTTGAGATTTCAACATAAAATTAAAAGCATGAAGGTAAAATGCCAATAGCGAGCTTGTATAATCAGTGTTCTTATTATCTAATAATGTGACTGTGGAGAGCCGCACTTCCAAAAGGTCAAGAATAGTGCACAAAATAACAGCACAAGCCCAGTCTGCCTGCACGCTCCTCCTGTCTGCTCCTCTTTAGCACAGATAATAAGTGGATACACAAATACATACAGCTGCACTGACATTTCCCTTGGTCCATCTGAAGCAGCAGTAGGAATGCTTTAGAAAGTCACTCTCCTCTAAACGACTCGCTACAACTCAGTCCTCAGTCACCTCAGGTCAGTTATATCAGAGTAATTGCATTAAGACATTAGTTCATTGGCTTTGAATGTTTATAAAGAGAATACATCAAGAATAATTTGTGTCTGTGTATGTATTGTAACACAGGCATTCTGAAATCCACTCCTCGCTGCTGTATTTCTCAGTAAATACAGTTCTGGGAGCTCGGGCCGAGTCCTTTCCAAAGCCCGAATGACAACTTAATGAAACCCACCTAGCACAGATGAGGGCTGCCTGACCCCTCTTTGAAGTCTCTACCTCTGCCACTGCACCACGGAGAAAAAAAAGTTGCTTATCCAACCCAATTTTTACTCCAACTCTGAGGCCAGCTTTTTAAAATAAGACTGCGTTTTTATTCCAGTTTATTATTCATTTGATTTAGTTAGTTTCTTTTTTATTTCAATCCCCAAAAATAAATGGAACGCAGTGTGAGGGCGTTATGGCTCGGTGGGGGCGCGGGGGGATTGCACAAGCGAGTCCAGCGGTACATCCTGTCGGTTATCACAGCGGACATTAATCCGGCGAATTTAAGAGTTGCAAACCTCCTCCTCGAACAAATGCCAAAATGTGTGATAAGAATGTCCCTAAAGACTCACCATGCATTGGCTGTCGTGGGCACGTTTGGTTCTGACCTGGAATGACTGTTATCACCTGTGTCACTCAACTGTAGCCCATAGGCATATTTTTATCATCATATACTCTTTGTGTCGGTGAAGAGAACCTCAAGTCATTACAAGAAATCACGACGTTATTGAGGAGGGCCGTGCGGAGAGATTTAGGAGGAACAGGCTCCGATGTCCAAAAGAGCACGTAGGAAAGTAGGAAGTAGTTTAATGCATGCAATGTTAAGTGCATTAATTAATTTCACTAAAAGCTAGTAGCCTAATTACTTTTACAATTTGAAAATATTGGTAACGTTTTACTTTGGACATAGGCAGCAGTTGTGACATATGTAAGTATTTGCATAACTGTTACCTGGCAACATACTATAAACAATGGGCAAAGCTTGGCTAATTTACACAACTGTAAATACACTGCCTGGTCAAAAAAAAAGTCGCCACCTGGGTTTAACTAAGCAAATAGGTACGAGCCTTCTATTGGATAATTACTCTAGGTCAGGCATGCCCAAACTGTGACCCGGGGGCCAAATGTTGCCCTGAGACCAATTTTTCTTGGCCCTCAAGCTTCCAGGTGAATTGGCACATATCACCTTAAACAGTACTTTTTATTGTACATTTCTGAAAATCTACTTGAACAAGCCCATGTCAGATATTTAATGTGTCCCATTGAGGATGTAAGCATGAATAAAAGTTTAATGGTTCAGTCTAACTTGTAATAATAATGCATTTGAAGTATTCACTGTATTGGTGACCGGTCTATGGCCCTCAATCGGCCCTCAGCTTTGTCTATGTTTTTATTTAATGAGAAAAGTTTGGACACCCCTGATCTAGGTTCAGCAACAGTCTGAGCTCAAAGAATGAAGTCAGCTGATAACCTGAATATACTGAATGACCAGCTTGTTCCATCAATGGATGTTTTCTTCCCTGATGGCACGAGCATATTCCAAAATGACAATGCCAGGATTTATCGGGCTCAAATTGTGAAAGAGTGGTTCAAGGAGCACGAGACATCCTTTTCACACATGGATGTCCACCACAGAGTCCAGACCTTAACCTCATTGAGAATCTTTGGGATGTGCTGGAGAAGCTTTGTGCAGCGTCAGACTCGACCATCATCAATGCAACATCTTGGTGAAAAATGAAAGCAACATTGGATGGAAATAAATCTTGTGACATTGCAGAAGCTTATTGAATGCATGCTGTAAAGCTAATCCAACGAAATATCCAACGTGTGACCTTTCTTTTTTGGTGGCAACTTTTTTGCAGTGTATATAAAAATATAGATTTCTTTAACAAGCTTTATATTTCTTGCAATTTCACTTTTTTTTAAGAAAATGACATTTGACTGACAGTAAACGAAAAATTCAAATGCATCAGCTGGACAAAAAGTTGTAGGAGTGAAGACGTTTGGCTGCTTATCCAAGCCGCTTCTTCAGTTATGGTCACATTATTGGCGTACGCTGCCTTATATCTATATGAAGGGAGGAGCTAACTACACTGAAGTTTGCAGTTTTCCACTTTCTTATTATCTTATTATGGATCATACCCGGACGACTGGATACGCATTTACCACATTATCACCAAACACTTACAGAAACATGATAACCTGTCAGACACTGTCATTTGTGCAGCTGATATATCTGGACTAAATGATGGAACATGCTATAAAAGACTCAACTTCCACTTATTCTTTCAAAGACAATTAAAAAGAAGAAAAAGTGAGTGCTAAGTATTCAAAGTGTTTTTCCCTACTTGACTAAAGTGGTACAGCCCAGTCATGCATGTGTCATAATGAAGCGACAGGTGAACAGAATAACACACATTATCTCTCCATCATTGCTTCCTGTAAAGGGGAGAGGGATAATGAGTGTGACAATGGATTTGTGGAACAGCTTGTGATAACTAAAGGAGCCGTTCAAGTATTTAAAAAGTGAAATTTCACAAGGTTATAAATATATTGTAATTGGACAAAGAAGATAAAATGAATTGGTTTAATGGAGCTGGATGTGAAGAGAATTATTGTGAAGGACATTGTTTTGTTTGGAACATGATGAAGACACTTGGTTTGTGTTATGTTGGACAGTTGAGTACTGCCCACTGTGAACTGTGATTTGTGTGGGTAATTTACTTAAATATGCAAATTATAAACTGAATAGCCACTTTAATTTGACAATTTCAAATAATCCCATAAACAACTTCTCGTCCTCTCGTGTCTGATCTCGGAAGCTAAGTGCGGCCGGGCCTGGAAGCACTCAGATGAGAGACCACTGGGAATATCAGATTCCACAATCGGGGCAGCAGTGGCTCTAGTCATTGTCATTATGTCCTTGGGCAAGACACTTCCCCCACATGGCTTATCATTGTAAGGGACTGATGTGGAATTTCCTGATTAATCAAACTCTTAAAAATGTTACAGGCAGACTTCAGCAGCAGATGTCTCATTATGATAATCACGATAATAAAATGTATATTTATGTAACATATTGCATTACGGTTATAAGTTGAATTAATGAATACTTTCCCATTTATTCTAACTTGACTGCACTGTTTTGTTTCTACCCAGATACACTGATTTTATCAAATAGAGCATCAGGAAAAAAAATGAAAAAAGTATTCATCACTGCACATTTGGAGGATGATTTGCTGAAACGAACAAACGAACAATAATACTATAATAAAAGAAAGAACTACAACTGTGTGTGTGCGTGTGTGTGTGTGTGTGCGCGTACTGTGAGAATTACAACTGTGTGTGTGTGTGTGTGTGTATGTGCGTACTGTGAGAACTACAACTGTGTGTGTGTATGTGCGTACTGTGAGAACTACAACTGTGTGTGTGTGTGTGTGTGTATGTGCGTACTGTGAGAACTACAACTGTGTGCGTGTGTGTATGTGCGTACTGTGAGAACTACAACTGTGTGTGTGTGCGTACTGTGAGAACTACAACTGTGTGTGTGTGCGTACTGTGAGAACTACAACTGTGTGTGTACTGTGAGAACTACAACGGGGTGTGTGTGTGTGTGTGCGTGTGTGTGCGCACTGTGAGAACTACAACTGTGTGTGAGAGTACTGTGAGAGCTACAGCAGTGTGTGTGTGTGTGTACTGTGAGAACTACAGCAGTGTGTGTGTGTGTGTTGTATGTGCGTGTGTGTACTGTGAGAACTGCAGTAGTGTGTGTATGTGCGCGTGTGTACTGTGAGAACTACAGTAGTGTGTGTGTACTATGAGAACTAGAGTAGTGTGTGTGTATGTACTGTGAGAACTACAACAGTGTGTGTGTGTATTGTGTGCAGTGTGTGTGTGTTTGTGTGTGTATGCGCGTGCGTATTGCGTGCAATGTGTGTGTGTGTGTGTGTGTGTGTGTGTGCGCGTGCCTGCGTATTGTGTGCAGTGTGTGTGTGATTATTGTGAGTTGAAATGGGACTTTTCACCCTGGAGAAGTGATAAGAGTGAGTGTTGATTGTCACCTGCTGTTCCGTAGCAGCTATTGCCACTTAAGTTGGGTAATGCGCATCACTGTCTGCATGTCAAGATCCCTGAGAGCTGATAACAACGACAGACACAGGCACAGCAGAGAAGGAGTCAGCCTGTGTACAGCTCTTATGACAGCAAAGCACTCCCTTAAGGCTTTGTATGCTTCACTACCCAAACAAGGCAGCAACCTGAGAAACGCAACAGCCGTGGTGGGGGAAAAATGAAAGAAATAAATGATTTGAGCTGCAAATGAATGTTACTATTTAAAACCCCGGGAAAGTTAAGGAAG
Source organism: Periophthalmus modestus (assembly GCA_019594935.1). NCBI lineage: Eukaryota > Metazoa > Chordata > Actinopteri > Gobiiformes > Gobiidae > Periophthalmus > Periophthalmus modestus. The sequence goes on from JAIEZT010000016.1 coordinate 22,511,526, forward strand.
CGTCAGTGTGACAGAAGAGTACTGGCATCTTACGTCTTACAGCACTGAGGCGACTTTTGTAAAACATGAGTGTATTTTTAGTGGAAATATAGCAAAACAGTACATGATCAAATAATAAAGAAACTATTCCAAACTGCGTCATAGAAAAACAAAGCAAAGAAAGTCTGGTATTCATGTAATCACCTTTTGCCAGTATTTTATATTCACTCACAGCTAATAAACACTCATTTTAAGTCAGATGCCGTTCCATTTACCCAGGCTGGGGACTGCCACAAGGACAAACACCAGCTTATCAATAAAGTGGGTGTACCTGACTTTCCATTTTCTTGCCCCAGTACATATATTGTTATTGTACAAGCAGCTCCTGAGGTCAAAATGAGAGCGCTTTGTACTGTCTGCATCTAATTATAAAGCTTTTTATCGCCCAAAAATCAGAAGTGCGCTGTTAGTTTGCTAGTTGTTGTTGGCATCACCATGACGCCAAAATGAAATGAGCTTATAGACTCATTGCAGTGAATAATTAGGATGCTTGGAATGTATAAGGTAATGAGGAGTAACTTTAGATCTCTGCAAACCTTTTAAAAACAAAATAGTTCTGTTTTCTACAGCTTCAAGTAAAATCAGGTACAGCACCTTTCTACACCTTTAACGTAAACCATATGTCAACAGCATCTTAATAAACTCAGATTTGCCCTACCGCTGTGTCAGCACGCTCTGCTTTTGTTCAAAATGATATTCAAAATGATTATGTCTTGCACTGGCTCACACCATTAGCGTAAACAGTGCATTTGTGGCTGCTAATGCATGCTGCTTATTTGTTTTTCAATAACATTATCATAACATTTCCATTAGTTGTTGTTGAAGACATTTACTTTACAAATTATGGTTTGAGAAACAACTATATTACAATGACTGGCTAACCTGAAAAAAGACAGTTACAAATGATCAGACTATTATGACTTTTATGATGGTGGTCTGCTTCTTGTTTCCTTGGGATATAATTACTTGGTCTACAATGTCACAGAATGCTGTTAACTTATCTATACTGCATTTACAGATGTTTTTATTCCTTAAACTATACTTTATCCAACTGTGTGCGGGCTCGCCTCATCACAGATCTGTCCTGTAACTCAGCCTGGTGGTGTTACTTTTTTGTCTCCATGGAAATACAGGGTGGTCCAAAAGTCACTGACAGTAAAAAAAAAAATCATAACTTTTTTGTTTCTAAATATTTTTATTTTATTTTTTCAGAGCATTTAGAACTATCCTTCCGACATTAACATAGCAAAAACAGCACCGAGGAATGAACCCTCATTGTACAGTGGTACTTTGAGTCACATGGGTCAAATTCAGAAACGCAGCGGTGTCACCATTGGCATTTTAATACCAGAGATACCCCAAGCGTAAATGCCATTAAAGGAATAATAAGTGGTTTTCAAAGACAGAGGGCAGTATGTGATCTCCCAAGACCTGACTAGTCCTAATTTCTTCCTGTGGAGCTATTTTAAAGAAAAGGTGTTTGTGAATAAACCTCAGAAAATAAACGACTTAAAACATAATATCGAGGATCAAATAAGAAGCCTGGAAATGCGTTAAATGTTATGCAAAGTGTGTTGGATCGAGCTATTCAGTGTAAGTGAACAATTATAATTATATATATTGCCAAAAATCTCTGAAGGTTGAGTTTACCTACTGCTAAAATTTGGTGAGTATAACTTAAGAATTATAGGAGCTATTGAAGATTTAAAAGTGTCAGTGACTATTGGGCCACCCTGTATATAGTAGAACTCAAGACGCGGCTTGGATGAGCAGCAAAATGTCTTCATTCCTACAACTTTCTGTTCAGTTGATAGATTTGAACTTTTCTTTTATTATGGATCATACCTGGATGATGAGAGATTACACTGACTCCATGGAAATAGATAAGTTTAAATGCCATTCTATGTAACATAGTGCACCTTTAAGATTTAACCTGAAACAAATGAATCCAAATGAAACAAATTGAATACTGTACTAGAAGACTACAAATGAGCTTGTTTGTTTGCTAATCGAATCAGTTTAACATCTGAACTGACTGCTGTCGTCTAGTGAGAATATCAATATTTTATTAGCCTTAAAAAATTGAAAACAGAATAACACCCCTAATATTTGGTCATAGTCTTTTTTTATATAGTGCTTTTCCACTTTCTAGGCTCTCAAAGAGTTTTACATCAAGAAACCACTCACCTATTCACACACACACACATTCATACACCAGTGTACACAGACACTGGGGGAGGGGCAGGTTCAGTGTCTTGCCCAAGGACACAAAAATAGCATTTAACTGTGGGAGCTAGAGTCTATTATGACTTTCTTTACCTTAAATCTTTACTTGTATTGTTATGGATTTTTTTGACCTGACCTTCACAGTACCATCTGCTGTTGCAGGGGTGTATCTCTTGTTTGTGCGTCTAGCGGCCTCCAGACACTTTGTCTAGACTAAACGGGTGTGATTGTTTGTATGGTATAAATAAACTGTATGTACTTTCATTTGTCAGATATTAGGGACAACAGCTCTTTGACGATTGAGCACAATTGATTCAATAAAGCAGACTTTTTGATTCAAGACAACTTGATTTTACATTTTTAAGGTTTTTACTATTAGAAATTTCACAACAGTTTTGGCGACACGAACTACGCTTTTTGTCCAGATCTTTTTCTGCAACTGTGATTCAGCAGCTGGTCACCTGGGGAGGGCCCCTTCCTGCCTCATTTCTGCCTTTGAGTATGAGGGCAGCATTGCTCTCACTGGAAAACGGCAGCACAAAGGCTTCGAACCTGATCTACTTCACGCTGTGGTGAGTTGTCTTGTTTCCAGAGGGCTGCATCGCTTATTATAATTAAGAGGGAAAAAAAAGAGGGAAACTTATATACTAACACTTTTAACTGAAAGCCCTCGTCACTGCTTGCTGTGTCCTGGTGTGACCTCCACTCTGGTATCTGGCTGCTGTTGTGTCTGTTATTGAAAACTCCCCATAGGAGGGTGGAGCAAAGCCTACTGTATTTCTAAATCGTGCGTTCTGGACTGAAATTGTCGCACTAACGTGGGTTTTTATTAGTACAGAGAGGAGACGAAAATAACGTCTAGTAAAAACTTCACCCTACCGACACGTAGAGTTGGTATTCAGCACACTGACCATTTTAGAGAAAATGGGACAGAACCAATCCCAGAGCGAGGTTCTGCGTATCCCAGAGTCTGCAGTCGCTGCAGCCATGCACAACAAGTGTGGTGAAAGTTGTCTTGATTGTTTGCATATTTGGTCAAAGGAACATGGGTTTCCTGAGAGTGGATCTTTTAGCATAAATCAACTGAACAAACTTAAAGCAAGTCTTGAAAAGGAAAAAGAGAAACTAATGCAGGGTAAAAGAGCTCCTACTGCAAAATTACAAATGATAAATGATCACAAGAAATGTTTGAGTGTCTGGATGATTGAAGCAGAAATGCACAAGAGTAAGAAAATGTGTAAATAGACCAACACTGAGGTTAAGAATGAATGTAAGAAATGGAGTAAATGGGAAGGTCCCAAGTGGGATAACAAGAATGTGTGGGATATTAAGTTGGGGCCGGATGGTCCTCCACTTTATTCACCTATAAAGCCTTCTGCTAAAACATGTGCACCTGCAAACAACCCTGGATCCACCACACCTACACAAGTACACAGTGTTAAAGAACAAGTTACTGCTGTTGGTTCTCGTCTCTATCCAGATCTGGGCGTAATTTTTGCTGTGCATGTTGACCAGGACCTCGACCTTTCCCCGCCTGTCAGCCGAGCCCAGCAGCCTAAATCAGAGGACGAGTCAGACGAAGGCTTACCACCCTCAAAGCCACCGCCACCACGTAAAGATAAGACTGTCAAGACGACGCCCAGGGCTCTGTGCAGCACTGCAAAACCAACCGGCATATTGCAGCTCAGTGAGTTTCATTTCATGTTCTGGGTGGCGGCTGACGGCGCTAAGCGTCCAGCAACGGCTTGGACATGAAGTGGGATGGTGAGAGGTTGGATTAAAACAAAAAGAAATAAGAAAATAAAAACGAAAACAAAAACCGAAACAGAAAATTATAATGACATGTGTAACTCAGTCGATACTACCATCAGGTTGCATTTTCTTTCATGTGTTACATAATCAATATGACTAATCAATTATGTTATTCCTGTACTTTTATTTTGATGTGTAAGGTTAATTTTAAATGTTTATTTCAAGTATGATTTTGGGTTCATGTTTTTTCATGTGTAATCTTTAAATAAAGATTTTAACTGAGTTGATCAAAAATAAATGTAGCGGCCTCCAGACACTTTGTCTAGGCTAAACGTGTATGACTGTTTTGATGGTATAAATACACTGTATGTACTTTCATTTGCAGCTGAGGGTGAGACGACACTATTACGGACAACAGCTCTTTGACGATTGTGCACAATTGATTCAATAAAGCAGACTTTTTGATTCAAGACAACTTCTCTGTTGATTTTATATTTTGAAGGTTTTTACTATTAGAAATTCCACACCAAGTCACACTGCCAACCTGTGGGTCAGTGGATCGGACTGCTCAACCAGTGATATTTATGTGGAGAGTGTGATTGGAACCACATTTGGATCAGTGGACAAACACCAAGTGAGCTACTCCCGCCCCAGTTCAGTTCTCGCTCAGCACAGGCAATACATTGCCTTCAGACTTGAGAAAGTGAGAGAGCAAGACGAGAGCAGACACTCTTTCAGACCTCCCGTAAATCCAGTATATTCCAGACTGCCACTTGAAACATCTTCACTTGGTGGTCTTCTCTTTCCCCGTCGCAAAACCTTCCAGGCCGTATTAAATTACAAATAATGGACACGTGCGCTGTGACTTTATTTCAGTAGCATGGATGATGAGAGCATGGCCATCTGCCCGTAATATCACAAACACACAAAAATCAATATTATGAGCCAGAAATGCAATTTAGAAAATGCCATCCAATAGCAGATGTTCTATAACCAGAGGCACAACGCTAGACTCACAGCAAAACCCTGCATATGCATTGTGTCTGTTCCAGCAGTAATTGTAGAAAAAGCTGTAATGTGGTAATGAAACATGCCATGCTGTTTTGCATATGAGCTCAAAGACAAGACAACACATACGGGGTGTTTCTCCTGAGCACTGGGGCTGTGTGCTTGTATAAGCAGATGTGGGTGCCTCTAGGAGAAAACCTCTCACTCTCTGCTACTCATTATCACCGCCTTATTCTTATCAGCTCTAAACCCCAAATCAGGCCGTTAAAGTAATATGAAGTGTTTTTCACAGCACAGCAAAAATCCAAAAGTGAATTAATAATCAATATTTCAAGATCATGCAGCGGACAGCAAGTTATGGAGGGAAATTCAATAACACCACGCAAAGGACTTTAAAGGTCTTATATTATGCAAACTTGACTCTTGTGAGGTTTTAGCCTCGTTATAATGCTGTTACCTCCTCAAAAACATATCTGGAGTTGTGTTTTGTTTCATTCACACATGTTTGAGTAACCATCTATGATTAGTCTGTCTACATTTCCCAAGCTGAAAATGCCCTGTTCCACCTTGTGATGTCAGGAAGTGGTAGTTTTTAAATTTAGCTTTAGTTAAGTAGAGATGACCAATTCCAGAGCTGAAATTATCCAAATGATTCTAGTGAAGGTGTATACAGTTTAAAAACACAATGCAGAACTTCCTGTACTACCACATGATGACATCACAAGGTGGGACAGAGTGTTTTCTGTTTGAGAAAAGAACCCTAACCGTGCAGGGTTTGTGTGTTAAACATATGTGAATGAAACAAAACACAACTCCAGGTCTTTTTGTGATGAGGAAATAACATTATAACATAGATCAGAAAATAGTGCAATATGTGCTCTTTAAGTATACTTCAATCACTTCTGTGGGGCATATGTCTGTGTGTGTAAACTCAAATGTATGATATTGATTATTTTAGTGCAACCCTCAGAAAAGCAATAGAGAAATAATTAGAGCGGAAACAGAACCCTGGACATGCAAGAAACCAACAGAGCGGTGTTGTGTAAAAAGCCTGTTCTCCACCCATCATATAGTCTGGAGGGATTAGGTCATCTTTCTCTTTTTTGTCTCACTCGCTTATTATTGATGTCCAGAGAGCAAACAGGTGTTCCACTCTGACTTTAAAATGAACTATATGGAAGATTTTTTACATTTCAGAAACTGACATGAGGTAAACATGTTCAAATGAAATATAGCTTTTCCAAAAACACTGGACTTGATCTCCCATTTATTTAAGTTTTGGTGTTTCTCAAGACAATTATCCAATCAGAAAGCAGAATGAGCCTCACATCAGTCTTCTGGGTTGCCAGTTTTGATGCTGAAATTCAGTTAGGAGTCTTTCTGATCTGTCACTACCTAAACCCCAGCACCCTCAGCCAATCATGAATCAGTGCTAGTGCAGCCTCAGAGTGAGATTTCGCATGACGCATGGCCTTCCAGTGTACCGAGAAATACTTGTGTGTACTCTACCCAGGTTCAGATGTGACTGTAGTACTTTTTTTTTAAACAGTAAGAGCACAGGTTACATACAGGTTACTTTAACTCTTTTAAATGACTCATATACTCCCAGTCTCTATTCAGAACCATGATCCACAACACGGAGGCCTCCACACACCATTTTCTAAGCACTGGTCCAAATCCTTTTGCAGTGATAATGCTCTTTAATTGTGTTGACATAAGAGCCACATTTGAATATTAACTTAAGCTGGTCTCTTATGTTCAACTGTGATAAGCTTTTCATATTTTTGTCAGCACCACCCAGTGCCGCCCCACCTGTTTTCTGAGTCAAATCATAGCTGTACTACAAAGGAATTAGATTTAGACAGAATTACAAGATGGAAAAGCACTACTTGAATCCCTCATGAAAACTGCAATGGTATAATTTATTCATGAATACTTCAAGACGTCTTTTGCTTGTGCCCTTTCTCATTAAACTTTGGTGGGAAGGGTTTTTTTCTTTTTTGTTGCTCAAAGACAAAGCAGCTCCGCACTGCTCCACCAGAGGCACGCTGCTTTATGAAATTGTGGGATGGTTTCAAACGTTACTTTGGTGTCACACATGGGGCTGTAATTAACGTCCACACAAACAGTTGGGAATACAACTTTTTTTTTTTTTTTCCCACGCACCGAACTGTCATGGGCAATTACAGCAGTGGGGTGTAAGAGAGGAGGCCTGTCAGCTGCTCCTCTTTGGCACTGTACTGAACTACATTTGTGCAAACGTTGGACAGGTCTGAAGGACTCTCAATATAATCCCCAGCCTCAGCTCTGGAATGGACACAGAGCACAATTAAGAGTGGGGACGTGGGGCGCGTAGAATGGACGCTACAGTGGGCTGAAGCAGGAGGTCACAGAAACAGTTAACTTGGACGGTTCCCTGTATGTCGCAGCTCAGCTCTCATTTCATTTCCCAGTGGCCTCAATTTATCAGAAGGGATTGTCGGGACATCCTCTCGTGTCTGAGGACAGAGCAGTGTGTGGGAGAGCTAATATGCTGTAATGTAAAGCAATAGAAGAGAATAGAAAGCCATGGCCAAATCCTAACACTAACTCAAATACTCAAATTCATTTCTGGTGTCACCAAGTTTACTTTAGATTTAAGAACTAAGACGCTTTGTGGAGACAATATGAATGAAGAAATATGAAGTATTTAGGCCTATGTATTAGAGATAGATGATATTTGCACTTTTCAGTCCAGCTAATCAGTTATCTCCAGCACAGGCCAGTATTTTGTGTTGGTCGACCTGCTGCCTGAAGAGTACACACTAAGCTTTATTTGAACACTTTGGTGTGAAGAGATAACTGCTCAAAATGTCACTACACAGCGCTCTTATAGGTTTATGGTAAAGAAGGGCTGTGGGTGAGTTTGTAGTGAATTTAAATGACAGATTTGGGTGAAAATAATCAAAATCAGCCTTGTATATCAGCCCAAAAATATCGGCAGACCTTATCACCATAGGGTATCAGCATTGGCCATGAAAAAACTTGTCGATCTCTATTGTGTATTCCTATTCCTGCGGCCTATACAACAGTGCGGTTAATTTATAGATTTTTACTGGCTAACAGCTACCGCAAAAGTGAGACAGATGTGGAGAAGGATTATGTGCTGAAGGAATACACTAGTTTTGATTTTGAACTGTCATTTTGCGCATCATGCACACCCCCTCATCATGGAAAACACGCAAAGAAATGCAAATTATCCAGCTTTTAAGATAAAGGCAATCGATCTAGCCATCAAATAAGGAACTAGAGCCACTGCACGTAAGTTTGGCACCAATGAATCGATGGTGCAGTGTTCGAGATGACACATGTTGGTGCTGTTTTATTTTCTAAACATGCAGGTATGTTCATCCCGTGTTGATGTTGGTGTGTGTTTGAAAAAAAGCGTTAATTAAAACTCAAAAAACCCTCTGTGTACCATCTCATTTTTTAGCATATTCATAGCATCCGGCTTTACATGGTGCAGCCTATACTCAGGTGCACTCAATAGTATGAAATTTACGGTAGTTTAACCCTGTAGCGTTGAATGTTATCGCCGATAGACTCATGGTTGCAGACTTTCCATTACTGTACCTCCGCAAACAACTATGCTTCATGTAAATTCAAACGGAGTCTCAAAGCGGAGGCATGGGGCTCTTTAAATATTTGACTGTCATTACGGTAATGTGCTTACATTGTCCCAGGTTTCGCCGGGATTTTCCATTATTTGATGCGTTTAAGGAAAAATAAGGATGGGATATGTAAAATACAGGTGATTGTGTGAAAAAAGGCAAAAGTACATGCTGATACTTACTTCAACATGATTTTTATGGCTAGATAAAAAAGTCTGCTGGTCTATAATGTGCTCAGTCCTTAAAGGGTTAGGACTCCATGGAGATGTTATTGTTTTATGGAATGTTCCACTGTATGGCATTAAACATATCCAACATTTATTTGAGTTGTGATGTGTAACTTGACTTGGCGGAACTACTCGTGTCCGTGGAGGGGAAGTTTAAACACCCATACTCTGGAACATTTCAGGTAAAGCAATAATATCGCCACGCAGTAAAAAGCAGGTGGCAGGCGGCAGTTAAATAGTGCACCTTTAAAACTAGTTATGTGAAAGTTTTCGGAGGGTGGAGTGAGTGGTGCTTTCTAAAAACATATTGTAAGTGTACTTGTTAGCTACTTTTTATGGAGTCGTATAGCAGCTCAAATAAGACTTCATCGTTATAAAACTATAACTCATGGGAGGGATTAAGAATAATAAACAAATGTGCAGATCTGGATTGTCATGTTAAGGATTTAGCTTGCAATAAAAATGTTATTCCTCCTGCACCTGATTTCCAGACCTCCTCGCTGTAGTACTGCTGTTGATCACTGCAGTGTGTGAAGCTACCCACTCCCTTCACTCTTTACAGTTGCTGCGGGCCTGGCTGTGGTCATGGCCAGCATAAACAGGAAGCAGCATTTCCATCTGTCTGCCATAAACAAGTTGGCTCAGTGTCACCTCGACTCACCCACTTGCCAAAGATGGATGCTTTAAGGTACACTCAACTAGAACGCTAATTTCATGTAAATTTATAGGCTGATTTGGAATGATTCAGTTTGCAGAAAAGTAAACTTAAAACTGAAAATGTTCTAGTATATATCAGTTTTAAATATTTTCCTTGCTCTTTGGTAAAAACTTAAATAGTTTTCCTTTGATGCACAGAGCAAAGAAAAGCTGTTGGAGATTTATTTGAGCTTCTTAACACACTATCAATCACAACACATAAATACTTTTTCATTTCAACAAGCACAAAAATACTATCAAGCTCAAATGAGTTTTCCCATGTGTGTAAACAGATAAAGCCAATATAAAGATTCCAGTCAAAGTTCGCGTACAACTCATTTTCTGTGTCTGCATGAGCTTAATAGCAGCTTTTGTTCAACAGATAATCACAGGGACGTAATTCACCACCTGAATGCGTTTCCAGCCGAGGCGGGGTTGATGTGATTGGTCCCCTTAAGCAAGCGGCAATTTGCCTCCATAATTATGTGAATCTTTTTTAATTTCCTCAGAATTGTAAACGCTTGTTAAAATATTCTTAATGACTTGAAATAAATTCATTTCTTTTTAACTAGAAGCCCTGCCTAGTACTGGATGTGTGTGTGATTTATTCATCATTCATTTCATTGTGGTGGTGATTTGCACTTTTGACCTGGACACAGGAGTGCTTCTGTTCAATGTTAAATTGTCATTTTGATTTTTTTTTTCTTTTTTCAAAGGACAAACCCCTGGCAAGTTTATAACAATAAATCAGGCTGTAGCAGAGCAAAGTTGTTGCATTTGGTTATGACAAAATGGGATTAAAGGGATGAGCACTCGAGGGACAGAAGAGAGACGTCATATTTATGATGTATTCATTTTTTTAATTTTGTTAGATTAATTTGATCTGATAAAGTGAGTCACGCATTTTTTTTTTTATTATTATTTTTATTTTTATTCAGTACTGTTACCATAGCAATTAATAATTTAAAATCGAATTATTATATCTTCTCAAAAAGTCCTTCAAAACCAGAAGTAGATGTAAATGAAACCCATGAATAACTTGGGTTTGGGGTTTAAAATCGTTCATATTAAACCTCTAGACTGAAGTTAGAGGTACATTAGTATAAAATTGCAAATGCTCAACAGTGCCTCTTTATATGAAAGCAGAGCATAAATATAAATTGACTTTAGTGGCTTAGTGGTTAAAGTGTTCGCCCCCCAAGCCTGAAGGTCAGCAGTTTGATCCTGCTCAGACCAGAGCTCACTGTCTTTGTGCACTTGGGCAAAGCGCTTCACTCACCTTTCCTACTGTATGTATGAACAGTATGTGTGTGAGTGATTGGTTGGTGGTTGATAGTTGAGATGGCGCAGGTCATAGTTTTGTCACAGTCTTTTTTTGTCTTGCCCCAGTACAGCTATATTGTAAAAGCAGCTCTTGAGACAGAAGTCTGCTGTGTACTATCTGCATCTAACTTTTTTATTGTCTGATGATCAGGAAGTACTTCATTAGCATGCTAATTGTCGTGTGTGTGTGTGGCCTCTCAAAGTTGTGGAGAGCTAACTCTTTGCAGTGAATAATTTGAATGCTCGATGTTGCAACCAGCTCATCTAGGGAGAAGAGGAGTTATAATAAAACAGATGCTAAGATTAACTCAAAATGTATTAAATGACAGAAAAAAAGAGGTGATAGAAATAATAACAACAACAAAAAATATGTCCCAAATTTGGTCCAATCAAGCTTCACAAACAAATCAAGCTTTCTAAATTGGACGGTATAATTTTAACATAGTTTTGAATTAGTTAAGGTTTGTAATAATAACAATAACCAAATGTCGCAACGAAAAATATTACAAAAATCACTGCAGCTAGTAAGTAACAACTAAAGAAACACAATTAAACGGGTGGCGAGCTGGCAACAGAATGATCCAGCCGCCCCGAGCCCACGGCAGATGGGCCATTTTAATGGACATGCCCCATCAGGTGGGGCGTGATTGGTGGAGCGGGAAGGTGCCTGTCCAACCAAGCGCAGCTACGACCATCTAGAGTCTGAGCGTAAGTCAAATCAGCAAATCAGGATCTGGGGCTCACAACTAGAATGTGTAAAAGAGAAGTGGCAGGTTAATCATCAAAGCCTCGTGGACCGTAACATCAAAATGCATAAGGAAAGTAACTTTGGACTACTACAAACCATTTAAAAGGAACTAGTTCTGCTCTTCATGTTTTTAATCTAGAATAATTTGGCTGTGTACTGTCTGCATCTAATTATAAAGCTTTTTATTGTTTGATGATGGGGAAGTGCGAGATTTGCATGGTAGTTGTTGTTAGCATTACCCTGATGGCAGATGTGGTCTCTCAAAGTTGTGAAGAGCACTTATAAACTCATTGCCGTGAATAATTAGGGTGCTCTGGCTGCATAAGAAAAGTGAGGAATAGCTTTGAACCACTGCAAACTGTCTAAATTGAACTAGTTCTTGTTTCTAATCTGGGCTAATTTGCAAATTTTGGGCTGCCTGAAGTTTAGATGCATATTAAACATACGCAAAATCAACTATCAAACCCCAGAGCTTGTTGCTGAGGTGACCTTGTTAACCACTGTTCCACAAAATGACAAAACACAACATTTGTCTACCCCACTGACATACTTTCACTTTCCCAAAAGCGAGTTAATTGGAGAGAGGCGCGGTGTCATTGCTGTGATCCACTATCAGTGTTTAATGCTGTGATCCCGCGAGCAGCAAACCTCATGTATTATTCTGCAGGCCTGCTTGTACACACGGAGAGGCAGAGGCAGGCATTCACCTCTGGCTCCTGTCAAAACGCTTTACAGCTTCATAACCACGCCGCAAATAAGCCCTGATACCAGCAACAAGAGCCATAAAAGCAGACAGGCGCGTTGATATCTCCATCACTGGGTTATGAATGATACGGGTAAAGCTATATGACACTCTTGTCCTTGGCACAACTTACATATTCTTACACCCACTCACCAATGCTATGGCTAATCTATGCAGACAGTTTAGCATATCATATGGTCACCTGTGTCAGTGTCGCCTGCTGGGATTTGATTCTGCGACCTCGTAAACATATTTCTGCATAAGGTAAGTAACGTTTTCTGACTCATGATCTGACAAATAAAACATGTTCTCATTATGGAAGGCCACATTGCGTATCCACAGCATTGAAAACTATTGTTGCCAAAAATGTGTGGATAAATACGGAAAAGTAGATGAACATCATTGGTTGAGTGGTCAGATCCACCGAGCCCCAGGTTGGCGATGCAATTCCAGCTCCCACAAATGAATGTTGCCGTTGTGTCCTTGGGCAAGACGCTTAACCTGCTTCGCCCCCAGTGTCTGTGTACACTGGTGTTTGAATGTGTGTGTGTGTGAATGGGTGAGTGATTCCTTGATGTAAAGTGCTTTTGAATGCCTTGAAGGTGGAAAAGCGCTATATAAAAATGTGACCATTTACCATTTGCATAGTATTTGTGTAAATCGCAGCATCTTTCTGGGAAATCCATCGAAAGCTGTGCACCACCAGGGATGCATTTTTCAGGAGTACCTCGCTGGAGAGCCAAGCGGGAACCACACATATAAACTCCACATAATGGATTCTGCTGGCCAGGGAAAAGAACCTGAGATCTTCCTGCCGTGAGGCGAGACACACAGCCACCACACATCTGTAATAAATAAAGATTTTGTATCTATTTCCTTCTTGACATCCATAACTTTTTGATTGATGAGGCAATTTCTTGATATAATTTAGTTGGTTCTATTTTAAAACTGTGCACACAACTGGAAGCATTAAAATTAAAGTTTAGTCTCTTGAGTGTAACATGTAACGCTTCACGTCAACTATTCAACAGGGGATTGCAAACTTTTAGATAGTGATTTGGTTGTGTTGAAATGGCTGAACTGATGAAACCTGATGCTGGCTCAGACACATTTAGAGTGTGCTGGTTATCTCTGCTTTTTTTTGTCTTCTTCACCAATGGACTATCATGCAGGTAGGGCTAAAGTCCACAGGTACAATCGATCAATATATTAATCACACCTAGTCCAATATTAAAACAATCAACTACAAATGACTGTTATTTGGACTAAGAGAAGAGAGTTTATGGATCAGATTACATGAAAATAAATCTGTAAATGTTTGAATGTGTAAGGACTTTCACTTCAGTGGGTCGAATTTAGCAAAGATCTCTAAGAATAACTGCTAGATTAATTGATTGTCAAAAAATTTAGCTGCAGCGCATAGGGTAGGACACCATGAAGACGCATCCACATAACAAATGTTAACCACACATATTCATTTACATAAAGAAAATAATTTTAAATGAGAAAAATCAATGATCTAAGCTTAAAATGCACAAAAGACAAACTCAGGAAAGGCGAACTGACCGCTATAATTTGTTATCATTTTTTGTCCCTGCCAGCCTTGAATAAATTCCTGGAGCACATTGCATGCCTTATTGAAGTCAAAGGAATATACATGGGTAGGCGGAAAATCCCAAACCAAATCTCACACGTCGGATTGTGATCTCATTATCAGAAGATGGGAGAGATTGATTGTGTGCTATCTTCTCAAAAAGTATAAAAATAAAAGAAGATTGAAATTCTCTTGGCAGGCCTCTTTGTGGATTTCTGACAAAAAAATCAGTTTGCTTTCAAAAATAATGTGTCTGTGTGTGTGTACATTAGCTCTAGGCCACTATGTGTCAGCCGGCATCTTCAAGCACAGAGGAGATTTATGGTGATAGTTTGACAGTGACACAGAAAAATCTCCTGCCAGCGCTCACTGACCTAAACTGGCAGACATGTGCTTAATGTTCTGTTTTGTTTTTTGTCATTTATGGCTATCTTTTGTGATATCAAAGAAAACAAAACCTGCTGTGTTTCAAACAAAGCTGACCATCTCATATGCTAGGGCTGTCCAAACTACGGCTCAGGGGCCAAATGCGGACTTCAGACCAATTTCTGCTGGCCCTCATGCCTCCTCCTAAACTAGCCCAATTGTTCAGGAAGTATTTTTTACTACAAATTGAAGAGATTCTACTTCTATAACCTGAACAATATCACATTGCACTGTGACTTAGACCTAAAAATAATCTTCCAAGTCTTATTAAAGGTGCAATGTCTCTGTTAAACATGTGTTAAAAGCACCGTTTGACTCCCTGTATCGACACAGGTCTGTGGCCCTCCGCTTCAAATATGTTTCAGTATGCGGCCCTCGGTAAAAAAAAAAAAAAGGTTGGACACCCCTGTGCCTATGCCTATGGATTCATACCCCATTCAAATGTGGGACCTATTGTGCTAAAAAAAAAAAAGCACATAACAGCGTAGGTTAATTAATATACGGCGTAACCACCTGGACTGCGCCTAATCCCATCTGATCTCAGAAGCTAAGCGGGGTTGGGCCTCGTTAGAACAGAGATGGGAATATATCAGGTGCTGTAAAAAAAAAGCAGTGTCTGTAAAACATACCGCTGTTGTGTTCTTTGGCAAATCTGTGCGCGCCGCCATCTTGACATAGTGCAAGATACAGCAACCCAGAGCGACTACGACTGTCAGTTTTTGTCAATAAAATGAGCAAAAATTGAATCTTAGTATCTTCCTAGTATGAATGCATGTGCGTGATGGAGATTGGTAGTGACATGATGTTATATATAACGTTTCCACTCAAAGTCTGGATCATTACTGCCACGAGGATTCATGCCATTGTTCTTTCTCTTTGCAAATTCCCAATGACATTATTAAGCTTGGGTGTGAGACACTTCATGCTGACCCTGTTCTTAAGACCCTACTATGAATAATTCTGGTCTTAAGTCGTATCTGTCAGTCTTATCTGTCTGGTCCCACCACTCTGATGTTAATGATATCGCTCCCCTCTGCCAACAGTTACACCACATTGAGAGGCATGCTTTTGTACATCTCATTTGATTCTCACTGCTGATAGTAGACGTGGCAATTTACGCCAATGTTCATTCAAGTAGATGGAGATCAAAGCAGCTCGCGGTTTGCCTGCCCCCTCTCTCTGCATCTCCAGTTTCATCAGATCTGTAACAGGACGCTTACGGCACTCAGTTAGTCACTCCCACAGTCACTGAGCTCAAACTGTGTCCCCAAAATACTCGCATGTTGCACTAAGTTGTCTGCGGTCAAGAGCAATCGTTGTTTCTATTGTCAAACGTGTTCTCGGTAGATTAGACAGGCAACAGTGGGTTAGGATATAAGTAAACAGGGGGCACATTGGGACAATTACTGATTCAGTTATGTGCATGTGGTGCTAATGAATGGAAATGTTTTGTTTTTTTCCTCTCTTTCTCTCTCTGTAGTTCACACAGCAAAGCATCTGCCTACTTTGTCAACATCAGATGCCCTTCTTAGGAAATCATATTCTGGCATTCATGACAATCAAAGTACCAAATATAAATTGAAGTCTTTACTCTGAAAGTATTCAAGATTTTTAACAGGCCCTTATCAAACTGTCAGCACCTCACTGGAAGTCTCTTAACAGCTAAAAACACCTTGATTTTCAATTCCAGTTTAATTTTCAAGACCTTTTACACTCCGAGGATCACAGTACATTATCTGCCTGTGCATTCACTTGTATAATCATTTGTATTAGATGTATATTGGATCCAACTCTGATCCAACCAAATCTGGCACCCATATTAGATTATGCAATATTTTCTACATATACCGGCACGTGTTTCTGCATGTTGATGAAGACCATTGATGTCATAACGAGTCTGAGACAGTGACCTATAAGACCACCAACATCTATGGAACATCAAGGTGACACAGGGGGTGTGTTTCTTACCCAAGGACATAGGGACGGTATGCATTACTAATACCAACTTCTGGATGCCAACAATTCTGTACCAACTGTGCTACCAGCCAAGACAAGGTTGGCAGCTGAACTGAACC
Source organism: Periophthalmus modestus (assembly GCA_019594935.1). Lineage (NCBI taxonomy): Eukaryota > Metazoa > Chordata > Actinopteri > Gobiiformes > Gobiidae > Periophthalmus > Periophthalmus modestus. The sequence continues at coordinate 22,528,032 of JAIEZT010000016.1, forward strand.
ATTTACAATACAATACAGGTAAACTGCCTTATTGCCTTTGCCAGACCCAGTGCAGATACAGATAGTATTAGCCCATGTGGTTAAGATCATTCCCAATCGAGTGGGTGGGATCCCAGCCAAATCACACCCTGTGCAGCTCCAGCCCATTCTGAAATATACACAAACATCAAAAACATTGCATACAGACCTGCATCTTCACCTCAAGAAAGATTTTGGTGTTCTCCTATACACTTAGAACTCTAGCCACAAAAACTATCAAACCCCTGTACTCTCATGGTTTTCTCAAGTCTGAAAATATTCATGCCACAAATACATCACCTCTGCTCCACGTGCCTTCCACTATTCCTCAAAAGACTGTCAAAGGGCAAAAGGGAAGTATGTGCGTAGTGGCTAAAATATGCGGTGACATTAAAGTGTGAGCTCCTGGGTGAAAATATCGCCAAAGATAATCTAACATACATAAAGTGTGAACCTTGCTACTGCTAAGTTATTCAGGAAGCGGCAATGATAACAAGGCACTATGATTTAGCCTCCCATTAGCACACACGCCCACACCGCTGTACACAAACACTCACATACAACCATTGTTCCATATTTCACTCCCGGCTAAATTGCTTTCTAAGTAGACAATACAACGCATGGACTTTTAGATCCCAGCAAATGCATTTCAGTTTCATTCTACTCTGTTGTTGACAATAGATGTAGCAGCTATGGCAGAAAAATCCCCAGATTCAAGACAAAATATAATCTCCCGCACACGAAGCAGATAACCTTAGCTGTATGTATGTTGGATTGCTGGTGGCTTATGCAGTAGTAATGCTGAGGAAAGGACGCTCTGTTGTTTTTCGATTCCCCCGAGGCAATCTTTTGTCTCCTCCAAGAATTTCTATGAAGTGTGCGCACTACAAACACCACCGAAAGGAGCAGAGAACATAGAATATGGGTGGCAAAGAACATAAATGAAAGAAAGATTTACATATTTTTTCTAAACGGAAAAAAAAACGAGCGTTTGACTGTGTTTGACACTGTGGTTGTTCCCTTAACTTGCACTGCGGTGTCATATACAGCTCAACCTTTTGAAATGCCACACTTATCCTGCAGGCCACAATTCTCTGACAGCTCGCCTTCACTCACACACAAGGAGACCAGAGCCTCCAGTTCATTTCTACAGATTTATACTTTTCTGCTGCAAGTATTACACAGTTGAAGGGTGAAGAGTTGACTGGTTCATCTACGGCCCTTAAAATGGCCTATCAGGTAATTCTTATTAGTCTAGTACTTACAGGGCTGTAGTTGAAAGACATGCTCTGTGAACCAATTTTTTGAATAAAATGGAGGGTGGAGCTGGCGATGGCAAAAGCTTCTGAAAAGTACTAGTGGACTGCTTATGTGTAGGTAAAAAGGATAAATAAATACACTAGCCTTACACCCCTAGTACTAAGAATGTTAACCTGTACCTGTAACGTTTATATTAGAAAGAGAAATGCCTCCCTTGTATTTTTTTATTACTTATTTGGAGGACTGTGGCTGAAGGGGTACCATTTTTCCATGGGTAAATCACCAGACATGGGCAGGATGCTGGTGCACCCCATCTCAGGCCCACAGTTGTTATATTTTACATTATGAAAGTTGCACAGCCCTCATCATTTATTGAATCTACAATTTTGCTTTATATCTGAGTGGTATACCCACCACCATACACCACCCCAGGATCACAGTAGCAAGCAAAAACTCAATTCACATTTGGAGGATTTTGAATATGGCTTTTACCATTCATCAGGGCGTAAAATCATGCTTTCTATTGTTTGCTGTTGCTAACACTAACTACAGTCGAGGCGTAGCGAACACTAGTCATTTTTGTTGCAAAGTGTTTTTCTGAGAAATGTTACTATAATACTGTTTCCATAAAGTAAATATGGCTCTGGGGACTCTTGGGTTTCTATGAGATTTTTCACCTCTTGTAGCCTGCCCACTGGCAAAACTCAGCTACTGCAGCTTTGAGCAACTACACAGGGAATACTACAAAGTCCTCAAGGTTTCTGCTTCGAACACACACAAACACTGGCCATGAATCTGTGCCAGGAATTACAGATGGACACACACCCAGGAAAACAATGCCCCTCCTCACATCTGTTAGTAGTAAAATCCTGAAAAAGTGCACAAGTGATACTCAACCTTTACTGGGGCCAGTTGGAGATGTCTGGACACTGAATCCTGCCATTCCATCTGCTCTGCAGCGGCCCGGCCAACACTCTCATGATGGAGAGCTCAGACACCCATCTGAAAACACAAAACAAAACAAAACAATTATGAGTATCAAAATAAACAAGCCATTGTTGTAAATTAACTTAAAGTTGAAACCATTTTATATGTGGTAGCTTATCAATAGATTATAAGAACTGGCTTTGACCTCACCCGTCAATCTTTTATAATTGCTTTGGTCTATGCAGTTACTATACCTTTAGTAAACACATGAGTTTTAGAGGAAAAGGAAAAGGGCATCTGAGTGATTTTGTTTATTGTTAAATACAACTTTTATGGGAGTCATTTATGAATTAATGAGTTCACAGGTGTATAAGTTATGTAATTCTTATTCTAACAGTAGCTGAAGTTGTAGTTTGGTTCTGTATAATGAGTGAAAGAGCAGAGAAGAGTGGGCTATAGCAGAAGATGTTTTGTTGTTCAGTAATTGCAATGTGCTAATCAACAACAGAGATTTACTAATGTTGTACTTGAGTATCATGGTGAAGTATAGAAGTACAGACTGGGAGTGCTTCTACCTCCTCCATTATTCAATTATACCCAATTACTCCCCGCCACACTACAGCCTACTTTGTGACTCATCTCCAATCAACAGCAGCGTCAGTAAACTCCAACTGAAGTGGGATTCATGTGCTTAAAATAAACAAAAGCAAACAATGATTTGCGTTTGCAATGCTGATGTTCAAACTAATTCAGTGGTGATAAAACATGTGCCACTGGACTCTGTAGAGCTTACTTAAAATCATGCGAGCCGCGGAGGCGCCGATCCAAAGTGGAGAGCTGCATTTTAAGCGATGCACTTAGGTGTAATAGCAGCCATTATTATGATTATAAATTGCACTGCCTGCACTGGTATTATCCATAATTATATTTTATGACCTCTGTATTTTTTATATATGATAGATAACAGCAGTACTTTTTCAGCTAAATTTATAATAAATATAAAAAAGTACAATTATATGCACAATTATCGTATATACTGTATTTATCTAAACCCTTTATAACAATGACATTGGATTTATGTTCATTATTGAAAGATGTACTATTTTCTAGTGGATGATTTGCCATCTGCTTGTCTCCATGGAGATGTTTTGCCTGCAATGTTTCATAGTATGGCATTAAACGTATATTGCAGATATTCAATTGCAGCTGTCTTTATTGCTGAAACATACCTTGGAAAACATGTATTCTTATGGGTCGCCTCTCCACAGATCTGACCTGTAACTTGGCCTTGTATATTTGCTTGCTTGTCTCCATGGTGCTTAATGTCATACTAAGGAGCATTCAAGTAAAGCCATAACATGGAGATAAACAGGTGTCAGGGCCTCCACCAGAAAAGTTACACAATGCACTTTGAATGTGTTCTGATAGAGAAAGCATGGATGCATAATATGAAAAAGCTACTTTCTTCTCGCATTAACAAGGCCTCCTCATTAATGCGTGAAGACAGACAGTGGTTGTTTTCGCAGAACTGCAGGTACAAAAATAGTAATTGTTAAGCAGTGTAACTCCAATAATAAACATGCTACTGTGAATTATTTCTGCTAACGCTACGGCCCGCGGCCATTATTTACCATGCATTCGATTTAAAGCCCATTAGTGTCCAGTCAAATGCTCCTTTTGTTTTTCTTGGTTATCTCAGCGGCCTCTCCGTCACGCAATTACTCCTTCTTCTCTACTTTTTTCCTTAGAGAAAAAGTGAAAAAAATCAAACACTACGATAAATGGTCGATGGTGTTTTGAAGTGATTGTCAGTGGAATGAAGGAGCCTTGCATTGCAGCTGACAGGAGTGACGTGTGGTGACAAATGATTTCTAGTCTTTTAAGTGTAAGCTGTTGAGCTAAAATGGGAGCTAAAATGTTGGCAAACAAGGAAAATATATTATTGTTGAAGTTAACTAAAGTTGTTGTGCATCTAAAGTCAAAATTTTACGTGAAACTTGCAAATACTTCATTCAGAATATTGACCATGATTAGATTTTGTCAATCAAAATGAAAACTATTAAATAACAACTAGCAAAAGAATCTATGGGTGGAACAAGACAAATCCCATGAGACACACAAGACTGAGTCTAAGACTTTAACACAATTCAGAATAAATATGTTTAGTCTATAATTATTGTAAGCAAGTAATGTTTCATTGCTTAGATGACTAAAGGGGAGAGTGAGGGGGGAGGAGGGGCGGGGTCTGGAGGACTAAAGGGGAGAGTGAGGGGGGAGGAGGGGCGGGGTCTGGAGGACTAAAGGGGAGAGTAAGGGGGGGGAGGAGGGGCGGGGTCTGCAGGACTAAAGGGGGAGAGAGTAAGGGGAGAAGGGGCGGGGTCTGGAGGACTAAAGGGGGAGAGTGAGGGGGAGAGGAGGGGCGGGGTCTGGAGGACTAAAGGGGAGAGTAAAGGGGGGGGAGGAGGGGCGGGGTCTGGAGGACTAAAGGGGAGAGTGAGGGGGGAGGAGGGGCGGGGTCTGGAGGACTAAAGGGGAGAGTAAAGGGGAGGAGGGGCGGGGTCTGGAGGACTAAAGGGGAGAGTAAAAGGGGGAGGAGGGGCGGGGTCTGCAGGACTAAAGGGGAGAGTAGAGGGGAGGAGGGGCGGGGGGAGAAAGGACTAAAGGGGGGTGAGGGGGGGAGGAGGGCGGGGTCTGGAGGACTAAGGGGAGAGGGAGAGGGGAGGAGGGGCGGGGTCTGGAGGACTAAAGGGGAGAGTAAAGGGGGGGGAGGAGGGGCGGGGTCTGCAGGACTAAAGGGGAGAGTAAAGGGGCGAAGGGCGGGGTCTGGAGGACTAAAGGGGAGAGTGAGGGGGGAGGAGGGGCGGGGTCTGGAGGACTAAAGGGGAGAGTGAGGGGGGAGGAGGGGCGGGGCGGGGTCTGGAGGACTAAAGGGGAGAGTGAGGGGGCGGGGTCTGAGGGGAGGGGAGAGTGAGGGAGAGGGCGGGGTCTGGGGAGGGAGAGTGAGAGGGGGGAGAGTGGGGGGAGAGAGAGGAGGGAGAGGAGGGGACATGGTCTGGAAGATTCAAGAGGAGAGTGAGGATGTCTGGATCAGTGAGGAACAGCGTGTCTTTTACTTCAAACTCTGCCCCTGCAGGGGTGTCACATGCCTCTTTTCATCTTTTGTTGCTTTGTTGCTCCTAAAATTGCAAAAAATGGACGAGGAACAGAATACTACCAACATGCCATGTACATAGTTACATACATGTACTTAGTTTAGTTGCAGAAAAAAATAAAATAAAATTTTGTGCCACTTTCATTGAAAGTAACCAACATTTATCTTGGATAAAAGATAAATTGAAAATGATTCTACTTGTACAAATGAAAAATCTTGTGTCATTTTGAGCTTTGCTGCGCCTCTAAAACAGTGTGATCAGAAACCTGACTCCACCATTTGTCACTGACACTAAACCATTTCCTTGTGAAAATGTAATAGCAAAAGAAAATCTATTCTGTCAGCAGGACAACAGTTGTGACGATGTCATTTTGTACTTATTATAAACAAATAAAATACAATCACTTCATATGAGATGGATGAACTTCTGTGGTGAACATATGGAAATGTCTCAACAAATATTATTATTATATCTTATGTTGCATATGAATGTCACAGTTACCATGTTGTGTCTGCATGCTGTGGTACATGTGTGGAGTCAGCTCAAACAGATTTCTAGTTTGCAAACTTTTTTTATAGCACAAAAATATTTATGATTCTAACTTTTTTTTTTTTTTTTTTTCATTTATAAAACTTTATCTCTCAAACTCCATCTCCACACCAAAAGGTTATCTCAATTCATTTCCGTTGGGCAGAGAGTTAAATCTGCTACAGCGATGACATAGGTCTCAGTACTGATATTGGGTGTGTGTGATGACTTAATGAAAATATAAAGATGGAGTATAGGTGTCACATTAAAAAAAATTTAATATGCGGGTGCTAAAAGAATAAAGTCATAACATTTCAACATTAAAGTGATAATTTTATTAGAATAAAGTCGTAGTCAAAACATAATTGTATTAAAATGTTGGTTCCAATGCCCACATCAATGTCAAAATGCAGAAGATCATTTCGCCATTACAGGAAGAGTGCAAAAGAGTGCCGTTTATTTGATTCAAATGCTTAAATAAAAACTAGCATGCTGGCTTTTTAAACGATAAAAACTGTTGAATGATGCCCCTGGGAATGACCCCCTGTGCGTGTAGCTGAGTGCTCCTCAGCAGGACACTGACCGTCCGTTCCACAGCCAAAGACAGGTGAAGGTGTCCTGGTGAGATTTTCACCATTAATCCTTTCCCTTGGCTTTGCACTTTCTGCCCTTGTTTAGATGTATTTATGGGCTTGTGGAGCCGTGCCCAACTCAGGTCTGCACAGTCTGCCCGGAACATCCATGGATACAGAGTGGACGTCGTGCTCCAGACCCTCACGGAGAACAGCGAGGACAGTATGCTGTGGTCAATTCTGCATTAAAAATTCATGCAGATACTAAAATCAGTTTCAGCTGTGTCTTGGACTAAACAGTACACATTTGGAAACAGAAATGAGACATGTAAGTTCCTGGTGTAAGTGTCAAAGAGGACCAAAAGACTGAAACATAAAGTCAGAAGGGTTTTAGTGAGTTCCACACAGGTGAAGTGAACAATGAAGCAACAGACTCTCCAGAAAGGATAGGTGGAGAGCTCTGAGATGTGCATGTTGACAGCTTTTATAGGGTCCCCCAATGAGTGTGTGTGTGTGTGTGTGTGTCGTGTGTGTGTGTGTGTGTGTGTGTGAGGCGGGTTCTCTTCTGGGTTGCATGGCGTTACACATTAAGAAACTTTAGGCAAAGTCAAACAAGGTGATTGTTTTACAACCCTCTCAAAGTGGCGGTCATAATTCCTGAGATGTGGCTTTAACCAAAATGACTAGTGTTGTTATCTTATTGTCCACAGTCCTTGTAATCTCCCACGCTGGTCTCCATAGCGTCCTGGTGATCCCCCACACAATCCATATCCACCGGTGGGCACGTGTTATTTGCCTTAGCATTAGTAAATCAAGATACCAGTTTGATGTAGTGCTGCACTGCTACATAATACCTTACAGACAGTGCAGTGGGCAATGGCGATCAGGCTACATTCAGACAGCTCCACAAACCCATAACGAGGGGCTGAAGTTATCCACAGTGAGCACATCTTTGAACGTATGATTGTATGCAAAGTGTCCATGTTAAGAATAGTAGAGAAGTGAAACTAAGTGGAGCAGAGCATGGATAAAGATGACGCTGAGACTCCTCCACCTGTTTGCAGCTCGGCTCACAGAACAGCCCATGTCTTGCCCAATTTGTGACTGATGTGTAAGAGGAGAGAGGTGGTACCTAAACTGTGGTTGCAATCTGTCTAATAACTTTTGCAGATTGAGCTCAGATTTATTTTGGCGTCTGAGCCACTGCACTGTCCTTTTTCTGTTTCCAAATGTGTAGACTTAAGTCCAATACACAGAGCTGAAACTGGTTTTAGTTTCTGATTTCAAATACTGTCCTCGCTGTTCCCTGTGAGGGTCTGGAGCACTACATCCACTCTCTGTACTTGGATGTTTCAGGCAGACTGCGTGGACATGAGTTGCCACTGGCCTGATTGCACATGGCTCTACAATCCTGTAAACAAGTGTAAACAAGTGCAGAACGCGTAGAAAGCTCAAAGCTAAGGAAACAGATTCATGGTGAAAATTGCGCCAAGACTCCTTCACCTATCTTTGACTGTGGGAAGCTTCAAAGTTTAAAAGGCCAGTCATATAAAGTTTGAAATCCATCGTAGATTTTTATTTAAGCTTTTAACTCAAATAAGCTCCATTCTTTTGCACTCTGGTAGTGGTGGCAAATTGCTCTTCTGCATTGTGACATTGATGTCGGCGTCAGCCCCTAAATCTTGATAAAATGACGTCTTTATTTTGACAGTGACTTTAATCTCTCAAAATTACGACTTTATTCTCATAAAATTACAACTTTAATGTTGAAATGTTACGACTTTATTCTCATAGTGCCCACATATTTTTTTTTATTTTTATGTGACACCTATACTCTGTCGTATAAGAGAGCACTGTGCAATCTGACACTAACTATATGGCAATAACTGTGGCTCCCTGCCGCTATGGGACTTATACAAATCACACATTAAAAGTTGTAAAACCTAACACAATTTCTTCACTCCAGGTTTTTCATCTGTGTTTCATAAGCATTGGGTGGCTAATTTATCTCTGACTGTTTCATTTTCAGTTATATTTTCCCATACTATCAGTCACAATGTAATTTAAACATGGCATATGCAATCTTTAGTTAAGTAAGTTGGCTTTTATTCCATTTTGAGTTCCCTGTCAGTTTGTACCTAGTTGAGTCAAATGACATCCAAGTGCACGTTCAAGTTTTGATGTCTGAAAACATGTCATTAGCTGAGAGTGCTTTAATAAATACTGAATTTTAATGTTATGAAAATTTCAAAAAAGGTCAATAATCCCCCACAGTCAAATATATTTATTAGCATGTGAATAAGTTTTGATAAAGGACAGTTTAAAATGTTTCTACTATTCTGAACATCTTGTCAGCACGATACAACTTTATTTTTCATTGCCATAACACCATCGTATTTGATCATATACAACAGACTATTATTGTTAGGGGATATTAAGGATTTTGTGACTTTTGTGTCTTTGGATTGGACACATTCTCTCCAGTTCAATTTTGTTTTTGTTCTATCAGAAAATATTCACAGTGTACTTTAAAACTGTCATGTTTGCTTTGAAGCTGATTCTGCTATACTAACACTGAGAAAAGATGGGTAAATTTAACATGCAAAACGGAAAATGTTTGATTGCGAGGAAAAAAAAAAAGTGTAAATCTCATGTTGCAAAGCCAGGTGTTTGTGTGCAGTGCAGTGCAGACATGAATATTCACTTTTGGAGAACCATAATCAATGCAAACAGTGATTGTAAGTGATTAACACAGCCTCTCCATCGCGAGTTGTCTCCCACTGATAAGTACGAATCATTAAGTCAGAAGGAGCAGGACCAGTCGTGTGATGATTCATTATCACATCAAAAATCTCACAACACCAGACTTCTACTGCTATACACACCTATTTCTCTACTTAACACCCGACAGGCTGCAAGAAGTTAACTATACACAGAAGCACGCTGCGTCTAACTGTCGATGCTAAAAATAAATGTTCCATGCAAGAGACTGTGCAAAGGGAGTCTACAGTTTAGAGAGGAGTAAATGAATGCTTCTTTGGGGTTCATCCTGGATAATGGGTATTTAGCTGGAGGGAGGACACAGGGAGACGTGCCGAATTTTGCAGACAACCAGCCATTCACTTTGGGCTACTTCACTGTTAAGATTTCACTCACGCTCAGTATCATTTGGATGATTTCAGTTAGATTCCATTTTGCAGCTAACTTGAAGAGTCAAACTGAAAAGCACTATACACCGCCATTCAACAACATATATTTAATTATTTCCCTCAGTCGCCCAGGTCTACAATTATTTTTAATTATAAGAAAACTATCTTCAGCACCCACGTTTTTCTTTTTAAAAATGGATCAGGAGAGGAGAATCTTTAGCTCTAACTAAGTTATTTCACCCATTTTGTGAGCTCAGCACAGCTTTGTGATCCTGTGACAAGAATAAATGGCCCAATCTGATTTTATTTTAAAGGTTAGATATTCTCCCTCTCCCGGGCTTGTGGCCAGCTCAGGATCACCAGGTGTCCCATCTTCCCTTTTAAAACTGTCATCGTGGCCTATTTTGGACATTTAGAAATGCCATAGTCATTAGGGATACAAACTCAAACTAATCCACTTTATACAGACAGTGCAGGTCCTCATATAGCTGCTCTGAAATACACTGCACTAATAGCAGCAGTCATTATTAGTCATCATCATCAGGCTGCAGTGGATAATACAGTCATTTGGCCACAGTTATATTTACTTGTTTTGGCAGATGTCCAGTGTAAGCCTTTTTTTTCAAAAGAATTCAATTTGGTTTTGTAATCAAATGCAAATACCACCACAGCATCTTTAGCCTCAACCTGCACGAACATGTTCATTTAAATTGGTTTCTAGACAAACAATATGACAGGAAATGATGAAACTCAAATTGTGTTTTTACAAATATCCATCGCAGTCATTGTACTTTCTATTTCACATAGAATGAGATTCTTGCTTCCTCTGTCTATCTGTTCGCATTTCCCACCATGGGAGATATCTCACCCAAAGATATTAGATTGCTTCATCACACCAAATATAGCTACAAACAAAATGCTACAATGCCAACTGTAACATACCATTTGGTTTCCTCATATGTGGCTGCTCATAAATAACATAAGGGATTCTACACTCTGATACCATGACATTTAATAACTTTCTCAAAATAAAAATACATATACCATAGATCAAGTGGATCAGACTTGTATAATGGGGTAAATGTGGTGAAATATCTAAAGTGCAGGTTATCGGGTTTGGGAAGAAAAAGTGACACATCCACTATGTCTGTCTGCAGAGAGGTGAAGTGACCTTTGCAAGTCATTCTGTTCTTGCAAATCAGATTAGAAAAAGGCATGCCGGATATTCTATTTTTATGAGTGGAATGGCTTTCGTCTTTGTAGGATTTCACTCGTCTCATAAAGAGCAGGATTCATGTGAATGCAGAATGCAGATATGAATCACAATTGCACGTAATATTGCAGCTTAATAAACAGGTGAAGTGAACCAGATTATCACTAGACTGGCATGGCACCTGTTCGTTGGAGGATATTGAGTCTACAAGCTAAATATTTGGTTCTCTAAGATTACGTCAGAAGCTGGGAATCTGGACAAGTATAGATTTGGCTGAGTTCACCAGCGGCTCGTTTGTGAAGCCAAATGAGTTGGTCAGAGCATCTCCAAAGCTGCAGCAATTATGGGGGAGCTCTGGTCTGCGGTGTCATCATCTATCAAGTGGACCAGAGGAGGAGGTGGTGAACTGGCAACAGATGATGGACACAGGGGCTGAAAGATAGCTAGTGTAAAGCAATAGCCAAGGTTCTGCAACTCAAACAGCTGATAGATATGCGATATGTCCCTTTAAAAATGTATTAAGTTATATTTTTCAACGATAATTGTTGTTTTGTAGTGAAGCACAATGTCACTTTTATGGTGTGTCACTTGCTTGTGTCCATGTAGATCGTATTGCTTTGTTGGAAAGTTCCGCATTATGACATTGAACATACACTTATTGTGCGTGGGCTTGCTTCTCCACAAATCAGACCTGTAATTTGGCCCAGTGGTGTCACCCTTTGGATCAATATTAAGATTTAGATGTGTTCTTGTGGGTTATGATTGCTGTACTTCTCAGTGATTTTGCATCCACAGTCACACAGCGCAGTGAATCACTTTACATCTACACAAACCAGAGGCAGGCATATCCAGCGAGGACGCCATGAACAATCCAACATCAAAGTGCATCTCTCCAGGAGCCTGCTGTGGATGTGTTCCCTCAAATCAACGTAAACGAATCACCACTCCCCCCTAAAAAACACTTTACCTTCTCTATTTGCAGCTCGTTGGACTGTTATCACTAAACTGTACCATTTTCAGGATAAATGAGTTCCCTGGTGCCGAGGGACGAGGTGCATACTAAGCACGAATCCAAGGAATAATCATTTCAACTTGTAGCCTAAGAATTTTCCACCAATTAACAGGGAATCAGCCAACACAGGGATTTGCTGAGTTTAATCAGAGGACTCTAAGGCACTAGTTGTTTTGGAGGCAGACCAGTATAAGGCCAGGGGGGTAATTTAACTCAGTTTCATACATATGGTAATGACTGTGGGTGGTTCATTATTCCAGTGTTGAAATCCTATCTACAGAACAGAAATTCCTCTTACTCCATAGTTGGATGTTGCTTGTTTGTTTTAAAGTCATGACTTACATTTATTCCTTTATATTTACTACCAGGGTCATCAAAACTAGTATCATCACACTCACTCAGTTGGGTGGGTATCAATCCTGAAAATAAAATACATGAATCTGGACCTTTCCTGAATAATTTTAGATTGGTCTTGGTCTCTGTTAGACTGTTCCAAGTAGGAAGTGAGCATGGGAGCGCTTCCAGCTCCATCAACTCTGGCTCCAACTCACTTTACATTGATATTCGCCCCTCTCTCCGTAACTGCTCCTGTCAGACTTGTCATTTTGGTCTTAAAATATTCATATTAACATGATCCTGGTGTCTTTATTTGGCTATTGTTTTCATAAATCAAGATATGAACATTAATAACAGACCAATGAGTCGCCTTCTTTCCCTGAGGTTGCTCCTGCTAGTCTTAGTAACAGGTTTGATTGACAGCATTGCCAAACGCCAGCCCCCTGCTAAACCAGCGGTGCGAGCAGGACAGGGCGTTACCTTCAACAGCCTCACTCTGGATTGATTCTTTGGTTGCTATGATACTTGCGGTTGGAATTTCAAATATGGCGCTCGACTCCACATTCCCCCTATAACTATGAGCCTCGATGAGCTTCATTTGGCTGGAGCTGAACACTATGGGTGACGGCACACTCCCTTAGTCCACTTCTGTTATACAATCTATGGTTAGAACTAGTGTAAGACCTTATGAAAGAAAAGATCATTGTTGTCTTGTGAATTCATTGTATAAAATTGTAACTGTGGTATTAAAATGAGTATCAGCCTTTTTCCTCAGTATTTATATCAAGTTTGAAATGTTAGTGTTCTTTAGTGTTGTAGTGTTCTTTAGTGTTCTACTGGTACTTTTTTTTTTTTTTGCTATATTATCCGGTCAGATAATTCAAACAAGTATGCAACACAGTATGCATATATGGCCCGGGGCCAAATATGGCCCTCAGACCAGATTTTTATTGGCCCTTTGGCCTCCTGCTGAACTCGCCCAACTGATCATAAGCAGTACTTTTAACAGCATATTAAACTACCACTATATCCTCAAACATCACATTGCATTGTGACCCAGACCTAAAATGAATGTGTTTCAAGCCTTATTAATATGTAACGGCTCTGTCAAAGCTGTGTATTAAGCACTGCTTTGATCACCGATCTGTGGCCCTCCGCTTCGAATATGTTTTGAGATGTGGCCCCGATAGAAAAAGTTTGGGCACCTCCGATATAAGAACTCCGAACCTATACCTGAAGCAAAAACATGACTTCCTATGGTCCCTGGGCTAAAATGTATTGCTCATGTAAAGTCAGAACACTAAAATATCTCAATGACAACACTCAAATGTATTCAACATATTGTCTTTGATTTACATTTTACACAATACAACTTAGAACTGAAAATACTTCTTTTCAGCTCTTGAACGACCGAGGTTGCGTACTACAACAGCCATTCATTCTGCCCATAATACTGTTTGCATATCTTGCTAAATTCTATCCACCAATTTCATTCATTCCATCTCAGTGTCATTACGAATGCTTTCTCACTTCACTTAGCACGTCCTGACTCCGCAAGTCTGTGCCACCGAAGAGACGGAGATAACAGAATGATTCATAGGCTTTCAAAAGAGGTTACCACTTCCTGGGCATTTTTTTTTACCCGGTGAATTTGGGATTCCCTTGATGCACGAAGAAGGGCACACAGCCAACAAGCTCTGTGGGCATACAAAGTGAGCTGTGCAATCAGAACGGACGATTCATCTCTGTGTTTCATGGTAACTAAGACAAGTGGAGCTTCAATAACATCTCATTGTATATGCAACATCCACCTAAGTTTTCTTAACTCAATGTGATCTAATCAGGCCAGTGACTCTACCCACAAAGTTTAATAGTTGTCTCCTACCAATAGCCATGATGCTTAGTCGTATTTTGTAACATTTATTCATCTATTAAAATGGTGAATTAGGGATGTCCGGCATCAACTTATTTCCATAAAGATGTTATTGCTTTGCCTGAAATGTAAATGGAAAAGTACAGCATTAAAATTCAGTCTTGTATTTGGTCAATTTCAGGTCTTTTTATTACTAAAAGTACCTAGAAAAACATCTATTCTTACAGTGAGCGGGCTTGCTTCACCACAGGAAGGACCTGCAACCTGACCTGGTAGCGTTATTTGCTTGTTTCCATGGCAATAGATAAGTGACCCGTCATGCAGTGGAAAAATCAAAGGCATCAATAACCTCTCAGTTTAAGCAAACAGGTTACAGATACTCCACTAGAAAAGCTACATAGTGTATCTTTATGTCTCAGGGCCATTCTCAGTATATAAAATCACTAACATGCACGGTTATACAGGATAGATAGCAGTGACAGGATGTGCATGGATCTTGTCGCACTGCCATGGCAACATAAGGGTGCGAAGTGTGTAGAAGGATTACCTAAATAGGACTTGGAAATTCACTTCTGGTAAAACAAGGATATGTGAAGGTTAAACTCGCGCTCTCTCTCACACACGCCTTTCCTTTTTCTAATTACACTGAAAGTGAGAGAGAAGAGGGAGTGGGGTAGTGCAGCTGCCTGACGACTACAGAAACGAAATCTTTTCTCCAGTCTTTTATAGTGAGAGTGACCCCTGATGAGATTCCTCACAGGAGTATTGGGCTAGATGACAGTTTCTAAGCTTAACTCATCCTTCCAGAATAATTAAACATTGCATCTACACCCCATTTTGAGACTAAACTAAAAATAGCCACCTGTGCGTTGTCGTGTTGTTGACAAGGTAAAAGGGGCGTCACTCAAATGTCTCTCCACCGGTCATAATCAGACAAGAGTCTTATTTTAAAAGTCTGTCTGCAAAGTGCAAATAGGGAATGAGTGTGCAGCAGTGCCATAATGAAACACATAATTCAGGTTACCCAGCAACCAATCAGACTTAATGATAATAGTTTTAGTGACTCTCAGTAAATGCCAATGTGTAGGAGTCTGCAAAGTAAATGTCCATTAAAAGTGCACTATATGGAACAATAGAGGATCCACCATGGTTATTACACTGCCTGGAATGTTCCACGGTATGGCATTTGAACTTCCCCTCCATGGAGACAAGCAGTGCCATCAAGTCAAGTTATGGGTCAGATCTGTGGAGAGGCGAGCTTCACAGTTTTTCAAGAGATTTTTGAGCAGAAAAAAATACCTTTAGGCAAATAAATGGTCGATAGATTTAATGACAAAATGTGGAGTGAAGCAGGGAGCTGGCTCTCCACCAGAAAAGTTGAGCACCTTTAAGAATCAATATAGTTTCAAAAATATTTCTACATGTATTCCTGCATTTATTTAAACATGTGTGCTGCCAGAGAACTATGTGTATTTCATGAAGGAGGTTTGACTTTCACTAAAACCATCAAACATTTATATGAGGGTTTCACAGACAACATCTGGCAACTTTCTTGTAAATATGTCATTCTGTTGACATCAGATGCTTTGTCGCACAGTATCTGTTGATTATGTCCCCAAAGTTCAGAAACCACTGGCTATTTCTGTCTGCAGCCTCTTCGGAAGCCCAGAAAAACTTGGGAAAGATATGGCTTATCTACTGAAGGCATAAAAAAAAAAAAATCATTAGAGTAATTTTCACACTACAGACATTTAGCCTGAGCTGTACTTCTATTCCTGGGTGGCATATAACCCCTATCAATTTTGGAAGAAGATTAAAATCAAATGCTCGAGGATATAGTAAATAAACATCTACAAAATATAACTTTATCCATATCACTTTTTCAGTATTAGTTGGGTTCAAGTTTCACAACATGCTTTTGGATTCTTCATCTCAGAAGACTCAGGCTTTTCTTGGCCTCTCAAACATAAGAAAAAGACATGAGCAGAGTGGTTTTGCTGTTAAAGAGAACATTAGCAGTCTTTCCGATAGCTTTTGAAACATTGAATAATAAGTTTCCCTTAGCAACAGAAGTAAGAAAAATAACTGAATATTCTAATCTTTGAAGAATGTTTGGGTAGCAACATGCAAAAGATGCTGGAGCTCCCTTGAGGCAGATAAAAGAATGACAGTCACCATTAAACCTTTTCACTATAGACTTTATGAGTCATGGAGGCATAATCATTATATGGTCCGTGTAAACAAAACAGAACAAAACAATAAAGAAATTAATGTGCATGGTTGTTCTTCTAAGCGAAATGGGGGAATTCGTCTCAGATGTGACAATGAAGAAATAATTAAAAGGGCATGTAACAGATTTTTGTCCATGTATTTGAGCAAAATGTACCTTGCCCCAGTACAGATATGTTCTATAATAAGCTCTTGAAGTGAAAATGTGTCTGCTGTGTGCCATCTGCATCTGATTGTAAAGTTTTTAATGTCCAGTAATCAGGAAATAGTATTAGTATGCAAGTTTTTGTTCGCTTTACCATGAGGGCAACATCTCCACTCTAGTCTTTAAAAGTTGGAAAAAGCACTTAGAAACTCATCATGGTGAATAATTAGGAGGTTGAAATCCAAAAAAGGAAGTGAGGAATAACTTTGAACCATTGCAAATCATTTTCTTTGAACTATTTTTTTTTTAATCAGGCAATAAGAGATAATAAGAGATAATTCAATTAGAACAGTGGAAACTGTGAAATGCATTAAGCAAAGAACAAACATACTGCCATAAATGTGTTTCCTCATTTCTGTTCTGGTCATGCGATCAGGAACCACAGGAAGTTATATAACCAATGCAAAATGGACCAAAAGATGCCCAGTCATAAGAGTGTACACACACACACATGCAGATTCTCACATTCTGCTGTTTCAGCTCAGCAGGTAGCATAGTTTTCTCTCTGATTGTAATTCAATCTCTGGCCCTTCCTGTTCTCTCACTGCGGCACAGAAACCCAGTATGCAAAGCTGAACTCCAATCCTGATCATATCTGCACGGTGTAAAACCCAACAAGCAGAGCAGCCAAACAGACAGCACTGCATGTAAGAGAGAGTAGTTACTTACATCCCATCTGTGTAACTAAAGTAAAAGTAAAAATACAAATACAAATCACTACACAAATACAAATTAAAGATGCATTAAGCAACTTTTCTTCTTGTCTCCATAGATATGCTATAGGTTTGCCTGGAGTATTCAATATAGCACTTGACGACCAAATCTTTCACACTAACTACAACCTAAGAAAACATGTTGCCTTCCAAGTACCACAGGATCTAAAACATGACTATGTTTATACTTGGAATAAACCAGGTCTAAAACAGAATTGTCAAATACTAGTACAACCCAAAAGAAGAAACAACATTCAGAAAGTATTAGTACTGCAGGAATCCGCATACCGCCAGTGTTTATGGTATTAAACTCGGCTATCTCCATGGAGACAATCAAGTGACCAAGCCAAGTTAGAGATCAGATCTGTGGAGAGGAGAACCCACTGACAGTATGAATGCATGACATTTTTTGAGTAATTAAAACACCTGGAACTGAATATACACAAGATAAGTTTAATGCCAATACAAACAAGGCAATGACATCTTCATGGAGACAAGCAGTTGGCTGACCCTCCACCCTCCAAAGTTACATAGTGTACATTTAAAGAGGTATTTTGTGAAAAACCTTCCAAGTATTGATTAACTGTTTGGAGTGATTAAATGTTAAGCTTTGCGTCGAAAGAATCGTCAATGCAACTTCCGCTAGTAGAATTATATAACATCTTGTAGTTGCTTTTTAAAGTGCACTTGAAAAGGTACAGATTCCCCCTCAAACTCTTTACAAAGTCACCCTCCCCCTGACCAATGCTCAAGTGTATATTATGCGCCCTGCTCAGAGGATCTTTAGGCTGGCCTTGTCCAACAGTGGAAAAACACATTCATCGTCTCATTTCTTGGCACTTGGATGTAGATATGTAGATGAGAGGAAGGCTGATAATCTGCTGATGCTGCGTTTGTGAATGGCTCCGGGGCAGCACACTCCCACAGCTCTGTCAGTCTTCTACAATCAGCCTCCGTTATGGTCGACCAGAGCATGCAAATGAATTTCACATCCTAAGCAGGTAACAGAATTTCCATTGAAGCTCCTTCCATCAATGAGAATGGATTTTTTAAAGAAGACTTGGTAGCTTTTCTCTCAGCAGGAGTCTGACCACCTATTTTATTTTTATTGCTCCGTTTCAAAGCCTTATAACACACAGGTGGAAAGTAACGTTGCCATTTATTTAATAAGTGCACTTTGAGTACATTTATCATAATCACTCTATTTCTGGGATGAACATAGTCCCAATATTTATATAGATTTGTTATAAATTCTGGAAGTTAACAAGTAATAGGATTAGGATAGTTGGAAGTAGGGCTGCGCAATATATCGTAATCGAATTAAAAGTGCAATTTGCGTTCACACAATTATCATTTCTGTGTAGAATCTGGATCTGAAAGGTGAAGGAAACTCCCGCACACTGTCTCACTCTTGATGCAGTTTTGTTATTACAACGTTTCGGTCGCTCTGACCCCCCTCAGGTATGAGGACAGCCCCTTCCACTCCCATAATATAAGTTAAGGGACCTCCCCCTTCAGTTTAATCAACCAATAGTGAAAAAAACCCATTCACGATTAGACCCCAAAATACCCGCAAAATTGTGCATAATTCATTATACAAACATCTTTTGTGCGTTAAAATGCATGGATAATAACAAGAAAAATATACAGATTATTATCACTCGGAAAAAGTAGCAGTTATATACTATATTTACTACTATACTATATTAAAAAAAGGTAATAAATGACATAAATGACGCCCCCAACAAGTTCACATACATCTCCCTCATAGCTCAGAGGGAGGGCAAACAAATAGCGCTCTACAGCACAAAACATCATAGCATTACATTAAACAATAGTTCATCATTTAAGCCTTTTGGACTAAGAGTTTGTAAGGTAAAAATCCAATAGGCTTTGTGTCTTTTTAACGTGTTTAACGTGTCACAATTATGAAACAGCAAAGGCTGTATTTAGATAAATGGACAAATAAAGTCGTAATGTTCAACAACATACTTTTATACGTGTACTTTATACTTCTACAAACAAAATACAAAAATGTTCTGAAATTAAATTCATGAAATTCTTAGTTCATGAGTTCCTGTTTTCTTCTCTCATATTGCTCCCGGAGTTGTTTACAATGTGCACTCCGAACAGAACCGTACTTTTTAAACATATATTCTAGAAATCACAATGCTTGGCGGAAAAACTACATTTTTTTTTTTGTTTTTTTTTTTTAATAGTACTCCTCATAGGTAGGAGGAGTTGAAGCAGTAGTACAAAGCCGGTTGCAGTGCCAGAATTCAAATTTACTGGTAGCTGTGAGCACTGTTAAAAAAAAATCAATAATGTTTAACTTTTTTGTAAAGAATTTGGTCAAGTGATTTGACTTGAATTATGAGAGTAGCATAGATGTAGAGTGGTTGCACATAGTGGTAGTAGAAGCAGTAAAATGTTGTACATCAGGCATGCCCAAACTGTGGCCCGGGGGCCAAATGCGGCCCTCAGATCAATTTTTGTCCCACAAGCTTCCAGGTGAATTGGCACATATTACCTTAAACAGCACTTTTTACTGTGTATTTCTAAAAATCTACTTTAACAAGCCCATATCAAATATTTAATGTGCCCTATTGAGGATGTAAGCATGAATAAAGGTCTAGTAGTTCAGTCTAACTTGTAATAATAACGCAGTTTATATATGTGGCCCTTAATGAGAAAAGTTTGGACACCCCTGTTGTACATAGTTGGGTATTCATCGGCCCCTTATAACACAGTCACCCGTATTGCACCTTGCATAGCCTCACGTCGCAATAAATGTCAAAAGGTATAACAGCCTGCACTTGCTGCATTAATCGACTCTGAACATATGAAAAATAATGACCAAATCCAACAGTCTGTAAATTCATCTAATCAGAGTTGATGAAATGAACCCTGGCCTCCATCTTATAGAGGCTCATTAGCATTAGACGTGAGGCGGACAACAGCTCACTTTAGTCTTTCGCTGGCCACCCTTTGCTACAGCAGTGAGTCAGAGGTGAACACACTACTGAACACTTATGAGGACTGAGGTTGAGTCTTGGATATGCAATAAAAGGTAGAATCAAATGGGTCAATTATACATGTAAGACAGACAGTAACATTTGGAGGGCTTAAGGCTTTCATAAGCTTAATTACAATTTTCTGTGACAAAGGCTAGCCACTGTTACATTTTAATACCAGTCAAATATCTACTTTATGATGGTAGGTGAATAACACATTATTAAATACATGTATGCATTGATAAAGTAGCATTCAACAGGTACTCTAACTTGATCACTACCATTACAGTATGTTTTTACATGTTACTACTACAATCACTCATATTTAACTACATACGATCACAGAAAATGCTACTAGTGTTGTTACTAGCCTAAAACAGTTGAGGCCTGGTTTCGTGCAGCAGTAACTTGTCTAACGTTATCACTTTTGACAGTGTAAAGCATGAGCTGTCTGTGGTGCTGAATTTAGGGCTTATGCAGATTAGCAGACCAAAAAAAAATGCTAAATGCTGTTTTCTAGCCTATATGCAATGATGCTTGCAAATGTAATAGCTCCTATAGTTCATGGCTGGTTCCAGTAAATTATGAAATGTGTATCATTTAGTTAGACTATACGGATGACAAATTCTGACAAGAAATTATGGAATTGATTAAACTGCTGACTGCTGAGGTGTAACCGATGTAAATGTGCAACAACAACGCAGTAAGAAAACATTTCACACTTTCTCTTCCGTGTAACAGCCTGACATTAAATCATTGCATTTTCCTGATTAAAGTGCATGTGACAGGTTTTTATGTTGTTATTTTTTTCCTATTATTACTTGGTTTGGTGGGATAGTACCTTTAGTAAATACTAATCTCTCATGTCATCAACATGGCAGTGCATCCCAAATGCAGGGACAATCTATGCACAAACAACACATTTTCTCACAGTTTAAACCTTCACTGGACAAAATAAAGGTGATGTTATTTGTTTTTTATGAGTCTAATCATAAATATTGTGTAAGTTAGCCCTTGTTGACAGTATGAGTGCTAGGTTACAGTTATGGAATTACCTTTACTATTACCTTTACTACAGATATGTCACTATTAGTAACACGATTAATTTAAACTTGAATTTAAAAACTAGGCAACATTGTCATGAAAAAAATATGTATATAATAATCATGTTACCCCTGTTTTTTTGTGAAATTAACAGTCTAACCGATCATATGCACTTTGATTTTGCATCCACACATTTAAAGTTGGAATTCTCCCAGGTAGCTGTACTCACAGTAGCCTGCTGCCATCCTCGCCAATGCTCTCTTCTTCCCTTGAGTGCTGCTTGAGAAGCTGTGTGCTGTTCTTTCATTTGGCCTGTCCTGTCCACAGCACAAGTACATGTTGTTAGTGCTTCTGGGATAGTGCTGTGGGGATAGGCCCAAAGCCTTTAGCAAGAGCTTTGAAAACAACACATTACTTTGAAAGAAGCCTTCGAGCAGCCTTTTTTTTTATACCATGGAAATATGTTTGTATATAGCGTTAAGTAAGCTTATATTTTTTTTATTCCAGACAGACAGTAGCCTAATAATTAGAACTTATCAGCAAAATTAATCAAATTACTGCTTGCTAATTTGGTTGTCATTTGTAAAAACTCGATTCTATTACTATCTGGAATTAATTGCCAGCAAAAGCAAACATATTTAGCCCTTATCAATAGCATATTAGAAAAAGGTATAAATATATAGCATCAACATCGAGGTAAGGAAATAACAAAAGGTTTAAACAATTTACCTCACTGACTGCTGCTCATGAAGGGTCAGAAATGTGCGAGGCCCTCTTTTGTCTTCCAGGTGTGCATTTCTTTCTCTGGTGGCTAATTACTGAAATTGTCCATAATGTACTCTTTAGTCTGGTGTCGTAATGTGTGGTGTGAGGCGGACCAAAGGTGCGGGACTCGGGGCAAGTTTAAGGGTGTTTATTGACAGAACAAGACAACACAGGTGACGGGAGAACATACGAGGAGCCGGGTGCTGGGGTGCAGGTCAGGGTCCAGAGGTGCAGGGTAGACACGAGACGGGAAACACAGCCGGTACCGGGAGACAGGGTTGGAGAACACGGGCAGGACACGGGAAGGACACGGGCAGGACACGGGCAGGACACGGGCAGGACACGGGCAGGACACGGGCAGGAAGCGCAGCAGAGACACGAGGACACACGGTGAAAATCAGCAGGGTGACGATCAGCCGACCTGGCAGAGAGAGCTGGGTCCTGGCTCCCTTTATCCTCCTGCAGGGTGTGTTGATTGCCCTGATGGGCTGCAGGTGTGTGTGGGAGGAGCCAGGGCTCCACCCAGCTCTGGAGTCAGGCAGGTGAGGGAGGGGCAGAGCAGACACATGAGGAAGGAGCAGGCAGGGATCATGACATCTGGCATTTAAAACTAAGTCATTCTGTGGTGTAAAGTTATAAATGTGAGGCTACAGCTCTGTTTGAAATGTATGCACGTGGCCTACAACCTCTTGTCTCACCCAATGTGTCAGATCATGGAGGAATGTTTGAATGCACATTACTGCTTTACACTAGGGAGCAATCGTTAAATCGCAAAAAGACCCCATAAAATGATGGCGCATGGTATGGATTTGTGAATTAGCATTGATAAACTAGTATTTCTGCCACCTGTTACGCACTCATTATCCAGTCAGTCAATGCAGATTGTGATGGGAGATGGGCCTTAATTAGCTTACTTTTGCCTATGTTCATTCATTTGAAAGACAGATATAAAAATATACTAAAATAAAAGCATGTTTGTCTGTTTTTTTGTTCTGAAAAACATTGGAAAAAAACATGCACCCTTACTCTGTGCGGGCTTGCGTCTCCACGAACCTGATTCTTATGTGGCCTCCTCCTTGTTTCCATAGAAATGTTGTTTCTTAACTTGTAATGTGGCCAAAAACGCATCTCTTTCACATCCCTCCTCCGGAAAGTTGCATTCTGTGTCTTTAATATTTGGCTTTAATAATTCAAAATGTACTTTCAAAATGTAAGAATGTTTATATTTGTGTTCAAGGCTGAAGTTACTGACCCAAAATAACTCAGCTGCAGTGGTTCCCTTGCCTGTGAAATCCATCCCTCCCTTTATCCTCTCTGGGCACATAAGGGTTTGCGTTTACTCCCAAGTATCTGGAAGAATTGGATATCAGCTTGATACCCTTCCCATGAATTAATGGCCTAGATACACCACTATGTCATGGTAGTTAAGTCTATATGAATCCGCATGCATGAGTACAGAGTCCTACTTGTATGGCATGTATTGCATTCTAACATGTAAATTATGGGATTGTAAATGTCCCTATGTGTAAATATCATTGCAAGCTTATTCTCCACCTCCAACTGTACAGGGATTAGACGTATATAGCACAATCTCCTCTTTCTATGGGGCAAAATGGGCAGCTAACAGGCAGGACCACTCTAAGTACGTGTAGCCAATCAGCTTTCTGCTTTTGCCTTTGCAGGTTCTCCCTCGAGGCTTGTTGATCCAGGCAAAGAAAAGGCGAAGTCCTCCTCTCCCCCCAGGGCCTGTAATACCTGCATGATGAGAGCCACAGTGGTCCCAGCTGCAGAGGCCACATCCAGCCACTCTCTCTCGCGCGATCTGAGCGCACCACACGGGAGAGACAGGCTCCACAAAGCAGCCAATGAGAAGCACCAAAGCCCTTTAGAGCCCCCTGCTGTGCGCACTGGAGCACAGCAGGCACCATCACACTCTCAGAAGCTTCACTTTCAGCTTCCTGTTATAGGTGACATTTTGAAGACTGTTTTTCATCATTCAACAACATCAGGAAGGGGTTTCTGATTGTGGTTATAATTGAGCTACATAGATAAAGCTACTGAAAAAGATGTCGCACTAACTCAGAAATGTTTTTTTTTTTTTTGTGTTTGTAAATCCTTTTCACTTTAACACAAAAAAATCAAGTGAGATTGGACTTTTCACTGCCTAGCATAATAAATCTGCAAACTACGAGTTGGTATGTACATCCAGTTATTTAAAATCAAAAAAACAAAAAATCCTTACTTTAAATTACATATATGTTCAGGTGCAAAGTTTGCTGTTATTTTGTATTAAAAGGTGGAACTGCTGTTGTTTGATAATCTTTATAACAGTGTAAATCTCCTTTTTGTTATTTTGAAGGCAAAAGCGCACATGAACATGTTTTTACCACAACTATAATTTGAGCCACTGCCATTAAAAAAAAAAAAAAAAAAAAAAATCAGAAAACGAAATAAAAGAAAATGTCAAGGGGAAGCCATTTTGCAGGAAAAAAATAATGTTTTGGGGAAAACAATACTTTAATGCATTGTTCAATTTTTGCTGGAAATATTAAGATGAGAGATTGGGAGATTTGAGTCTTACAGCACAAATCTGAGTAGCAGACAACTATCGGTAACAAGACCCGCAGTTCACAAATGATTTTGTTCCATTTGTTTTACTGTTCTAATGAGATTCTTCATCACCAAGCAGTTTGTATCAAATAAGCCTGAAAAGTTTGAGATTTCCAAATTGATACAAGAGTAGAACAATATAAAAATAACCTCATTAAGTTGACAAAACAGTGTGCTTGGATTTTAATGATCTTTTCTTGCTGTTTGTTCATTATGAATAATCCCCACCATTCAGTGTTAATGACACTGCTAATATTGACTTGCATAACAACACAAGACAGAAGAGATGTTTAATGTGTAAAAAAAGAAACAAAAAAAACTAATATTGGAGAATGATAATAAAGGTTCTCACTGTGCTGTGCTCCTCTAAAAGCTAAAATGAATTTGTCCCATTGTGCCTTAGCATGAACTAAATTGATAATCAGCTGGCTGCTATCCGAGTAGGAACGGGTAGCACATGCATCGTCCTCTTACCTATTATAATCAGCTCTCAGCTCAATATGGAAAATGATGATGAATACTAACACACGCTGCACTTGAACACTACGGTAACAAGAAGAAAACCTTGTCAGCATGAGCTCCACCTTCCCAGCACGCGAGTGATGAACAAGTCCATTATAATCATCTCCATTCACAATAGGACACTTTGAACTCTCAACCACAGATAATTAAGCTGATTTAGTCACACTCGAAAAAACTAAGTATGTACAGATGAGCACTTGAACATAATGGAACCAAATAATGTTTAATTTAATGATAAAAGAATAAGAATGTGCAATATTAGTCAGATTACATTGTTCCCAGTGCAGTTTAGTATGAAGACAAACGCATACAGCAGAAAAAGCAGGTCCAATACAGTGGAGGTTATGACATAGGAGTGACTGAACACCAGGATAGGTCCAACTTTATATTCTAATTCTGATTTGCTCAGCATCTAAAACTTCATTAAAGGAGTAAAGTACTGATTAAAGTGTCTTAGGCTGATTCAATATGCTCAATATGTTTTCTGAATAATTAGGGGTCCACCTGTATTTTGTTCTATTAACTTTATTTTCATTCCCACCAGGTATCCATTCTTCGTACCCGCACCCTCTGCTTGTAGTGATACTCTTTCAGGTGTTTTTTCAAAGCATTAGGAATGGGAAGCATATTAATACCATCATAGGTTGTACAGCTGCTTATTACAGCTCGACAAATGTGTTGCAAGCTGAAGGGGTGAGTACGGGAGATGGGGTTGGACAGAAGAGGCTCAAAGAACATGCAAGAGTTTGGATCCTTGTAGTGTTCCAACAAACCAGTGACAGTGGGAGCATGGAACACACTGGGGTCGTGGACGTCAAAGCTAAAGTTATGGTTCCACTGTTCGATACGTGCATGCAGCGAGCGGCCATAGCGGCGAAAGCTCACAGAGAAGAGGTAGTCCTCCTGAGCAGAGTCACGGAGCAGGAATGTTCCTTCAGGCTTTCCCTCCAGTAGTGTCTCTGCCTCGTAGCGGTCCATCACACCCCAGTAACAAGGCAGATTGGTTATTTGGAGCAGGTCTGGAACCAAACAGTGAATGTAGTCGATCTGAGTGTGAATGCGGTAGCCATCATTACATTTGTGAGACTCTGTGTGAGGCACTATGGCTCTTGATGGCAGGTCAGTGGCTGTAATTTCAGAGCTCTCACTTGAGTCAGAGTCCCCAGCGTGGGCAGCCGTGGAGGCAGACGCCACCACCTCATCCAGAGTGTCGAGGCAGCTCTGGAGGAGGAGCTGGTGCTGCTGCTGCCTCTGCAGAAGCAGCTGCTGCTGGAGGGCACTGGCCCGGTCACCTCCTGCTAAATCATTCATGCCATGGGCCAGTTTAGGGCCATGTTTGTAATGCTGGTTCATTTGAGCAGTCACCTCAAATGTGTGGATCTCTGCGTTGGGTGGAGGTTCAACACCTTGTTCAATGCTGATTCGACGACGTTCTCGCAACTTGTCATCAACATCCTCCACCACCGTGGCCATAGCTGCAAGTGGAGCACTGCAAGCTACAGCAGAATCAAGTATGGGTGGCTGTGTAATGGGGGCTGTATGCTGCTTAATGAGGTACCACTTCTGAGCCAGCTCTGATCCTACAGGGAAAGGGCAATCATCCAGCATCAGCTCACTCAGATGGATCTTGCGCCTTGAGGATGGACATGTTGTTGATGATGAAAGGGGAGGTGCTGGTGTGGCAGTTGCACTGTTGTGTGTCTTGATTGGAAAACATTGGCCCATTGCATCTTGAATCTTTTGCCTTAAGGTGCGGCTGTTGTTGGGTCCTCTGCCCTCAGCATCACCAGATGCGGGTAATTCTGCCACAGAGCTTCCTGTACTAAGCCCAGGCCTCATTACTGCCCTCTCCTGTCCTAATACAGAGCCAGTGCCTTCTGATCCCTGCCATCTCCAACTCTCCTGCAGAGGGGAAAATGACAAATTGTCCCTGGTTTCTAAGTCATTTAGGAGCTCCCCATACTCAAAGCCATCACTCACTGGACGCTCTGCAGTGGGTTCATGAGCAGTAAGGCCTTTTTTCTTTGCTTTCCCAGATTTTCGCCCAGCACCTGTGTCCCGTCTCTCTTCTGACCGGCTCTGCCGAACTTTAGGGCGTGCTCCCCGCTCTCTCTCTTTCCCCCGATTGCTTGGATCCTTTGGTAATGACATGATTTTCTGCTCTAGATAAAGTATATGAGACAGCTGCAGAGTGATCAGTGAGAACAATGCAGCGGGCGGGTAAAGGTTTTCATATTCATATCTTCAAGGAAGTTCTGATCAACAGTAAATCTGCAAAACACGAAATAAATCAGCTTAACAATACAAATTCTTTAAGAGATCGACTTCTGGGCTGTTAAACCATGTTTGACCAATGTTTTAACCGCATCTTCACATTTACATTGAAGCAGTGCATCCAGCTCATGAAATAAGAGGCAGCTATGCTAAGGAAGAGACACTTAGCCACGTTAGCGTTAGAAGTTACGGCCAGGCTTACAGCCTGTTAACAAAATATTAAGCTCATTCACGTTACAACATGTGTGCATAGATGCATATTTTCCATCAGATCCGGTTGACCGAGGTCGCGAGCCTGATATAAGTTTCTTGTCATAAATGTCACTTAGCTCAGCAGCTAGCAACTTGCTAACCAGCTTTAGTTAGTGCTTTTACACAACAAGAGACTCAATAAATTGTCTTATTTAACAGACATCTTACCCTGGGAGTAACAGCTGATGCTCCAGAGATACTCTTCTGTTTCTTGGTGTAAATAAAACAAATCACGATGTAAAAAGAGGCGTTTAAGGCAAGGGATCGGTCATTTTTTTCCCTTCAGACTCGAGTAACCCGGAAGTACAGCCGGAAGTAAGAATTGTAACCGTTTCAAAATATCAAAATAATCAAAACTTGCCTAAAACAAACTTGACAACCTACAAATGAAGATGCAAAAGAAGTGAACTCTTTATTTAAACTGTCAGTGACCCGATGGATGCTGCACCTCAGACCATAACACAAGTGACAGTAAAAAGTATTAGCAACAGATGCAAAGGGTTCACAAAATCTTAGAAAAATTTGGGGTATTTATACTTAAATATAAATTGTACAAGACAATGATACAGCGTAGCATTCAGCTGACTAGAGATAATATTCAACCTGGCAGGGACATTAATATGACCTCAGGACCACTTGGTACACATCTCCACTGATCATTCTGAACCTTCCAGCAGATGCAGCAGGAAGAATACAAAATGTTAAATTAGTGAATGATTTTTCCCAAAACATTTCACTCAGTGGAATGTAAACATTGAGTACACATGTTCCTTGGCCAACTATAGGTGTTTGACAATGACCAACTTAAAAGCTCAAATAGACACTGCCAACCCCTGCTGCTACCTTTGACAACAGTACCTCTGTCTCTGTATGCAGAAATGTTCATTTTGCACAGGTTTTAAAAAGGACTACCCAGGCTATATGTAACAAATAGTTGGTTTTACAGTAAAGTGAATGGTTAAAAAATAAAGAGAGGTTTAAAGTGATCAACATTAATTCACAGAAGTTATTTGCGGACATGAGTATGATGCATTAGCAAGTCAGATCTATCCAAGAGCCTGCTCTGAAGAAATCAACGACTACACTACTGCTCAGGACCATTCATGAATAACACAAAGTATATGTTGGAGCTGTGCATTTGACATGTTCCACCAGAGTTTCTACAGACATTAGAGCCACTGATCACAAGGTCAAGAACGGCATTCCTCTTGCATGATCAAAAACAGGTGTCTTGTATGTTTAAAAAAAGAAAGTAGAGTATAAAATGTGTCTTTTGGGCTGTGAGAAAGCTTCAGTTTTTATATTTCATACAAAAAAATATACTGATGTCACATATGAAATGGGTGTTATCCCACAGATGTAAACAGTGACATTTAAATGAAACATTTAACATTAGTTAAGATATCTTCTTTTGAGTTTTTGGCGACTACTGTCATCTCTCAACCCCCATGTCCTCTATCTACAACAGTGCTGTATTAGTGTGGCAAAACATGCTAATATAGAAAATAAGCATAAGTTAACAATATCACGTGAAGGGTAAAAAAAAATACAACTGGAAAAAAATCTGTAAATAACCATTTTACTACACAGACCTCCTATGGCTCTGCTGAAATAAAATATGGTTATCCCTGCCTTTTGATACAACCAAAAGTGATCCAATAGTTAAGACCATATAACACATACATGCACCTCCGCTCTGCCACATTCAAAGACAGAGGCTTTATAAGACAGATTTTGATTCAACACTGATACCACATGATAATGTTAGGATTCTGAGAGTGAAACACACGGAGACACAAACAGAAACATCAACATCGTCAAGCACCTTGAAAAGTATGATTCATCAAATCATCACCTTGGCCATTGAGGAAAAGGGCAGTGGGATGACATGCTGCTCACCAGAGCGGTTATTACCAGATCAAGTTCCGTTTCCCAGATCCAATCACGCGGGTGGCACAGGGTTGAGAAGGCTTTCATTTAGTTTTCTCACCCAGCATTAGAGTGTAAATTGAAAACACTCCACACTGCCCGCTTTTATCTATTCAATATCACCAGCTCTCCCTCCGCCACACAGACCGCCCCAGCCCTTATTCATTCAGAAGGTTCCTCGGCACAAAATGAGATTCATCATCATTTATGTAGTAGGACAGAAAATAACGAAACAAATTGCAGCTGGCATCAGTTCTTCAAATTGCTGTTCTCTGGGGAAAAAGACAGCCTTTGTTTCCTTTCACTTCAGATACACTTCTCAATTTGACAAATGCACAACCTCTCTTTGGCGTTGTAAAAGTTAGGAGGAAAGTCATTTCCTAAAAGAATAAGTATAGGGCAACAAGCTTGATAAAGGATTACTGTTGAAATAACAAGCTATTTGTTCAGTTTTTAAAAATTCCAAATTTTTCTATACAAACATGTTTTTCAAGATAATACAAAGGACTTGGGAAAGCTCTAGTCAATACAAACCCTATCGATGGTGCTGGATACGCAGCAGTTACCAAAGCTAGAATATGTATTGAAATAATATACCAAGGCAATATTTTAAGTGATGCCAATTGGTAGATACAATGTTGGGGCTATATTTAGTGCCTTATTGAAAAAGTGCCTTACTTGTGGCGGGAAAATTTCTTTATCTATATACTGTTGTCTAAGGGCCTGTGGCTATCAGTCTCTACCTGACAGCAGCCTTGTACTAGGACAGTGGAAAAGAGGAGTAGAGTAACTTGAAAACAGCACCATTTTACTGT
This sequence comes from Periophthalmus modestus, assembly GCA_019594935.1. Taxonomy (NCBI): domain Eukaryota; kingdom Metazoa; phylum Chordata; class Actinopteri; order Gobiiformes; family Gobiidae; genus Periophthalmus; species Periophthalmus modestus. The sequence goes on from JAIEZT010000016.1 coordinate 22,558,444, forward strand.
ATTTCTGTCCAGTTCTGGCAAACTGAGGAGCTGCACAGCATGTCACAGTCCTGCAGGTGACATGAGGCAGTCGGCACAGTTAACCCTTTCTCTGTCCTGTGATATAATAATTATCTGTATTCCATTTTTAATAAACTTAGTTGTATATAATAAAGTACAAAAATATTAGAGAACATATACACAGTTTTTGTCATTTTGTAGTGACTGCTTTGCCTTTTTTCTTAAGCATACATATACTTTGTGCTGGATGACGAGGAACCAAACAGCCCTCCATTGAAGTGTGTTTCTTCTTTCTCTCTTTTCTTTTTCTATATTGTTGATGTACGGTCAGTTCCATCTGGAAAGACAAGAATTAGTTTTGAAGAAGGCAACATCTACAGCAGATTGAATTAAGAGACAAAAGTCAATTCAAAATTAAACCAGAAAACTATGTGTAAATAATTTACTATGACTAGCTGTATGGTACATGCGGGGACTTGGGGAAAACTAAAGAACATGATATAAACGATGATATGAATGAATGATAAATGATTTCTCTAGTGCAGTATGTGACACCCATTGTAATGTAGTAATACCACTGATATGGAACAATTGGTACAATTCTGTGACTGAAAAAGTTCCCTGCAGGTTGGAGCTTTTTTTCTCTTTGTGTGAATAATTGTTTGAATAATATTTCATTTGTTTAAAAATAATCCGAATCTTGCGTCCATGAAAAAAAACAAAAAAACAAAACATCTTTGTCTGCAGTGTAACGTAGCTGTTAACTTTTCTCTTTGGAATATAATCATATATCATTATTATACATTTATGAACTGTGTAGTAACCTCACTAATTACTAGAAAAGTGCAGTTTTCCTGCAGAGAGTAGTGAAAGCCTGTGAAGGGTCTGCCTGAAGCAACCCTGCTGTTCTAGCCCCATCTACATCCTCGCACTGAAAGAAATGAGGCATGAGGCTAGCCAGCTAATAGTCCGTTTAGCGTCATGCTGTGGAGGACACCTACCCCCCAAGGCATGCTCTGTCATACTGAGGCACAGTGACTCCAGCGTAGGGTTGATCTCAAGGTCAGCACCTGGAACTTGGCATTCTGTAAAAATGTGTGACACGTTTGTTTTTTTTAGTAAAGAGTAAATTACTTTATTTATTAAATTACTTTTTAAATATATATACAAAAGTTTGTTTTGATTTATTGTATTCCACTGAGCCATACAGTGCATGACAAACATGAATTAATCTGTAAAATTTGACCTGTTACTACTTGATAAATGACATCACAAATAATGTGTGCAGCATTTGCCTCATGTCTCCTATTTAGAAGTCTGTATTAAATGTTTAACCATTAGAGTAGAAACGGTACCTTGCTGTTGGAACATGAGCATGGTTTGTGGAGAAGTGTGGACAGGGAGCGAGTGTGTTCGCTGAACAGAACTGCGACTCTGACTTGGCATGCTGTTGCTGCCCCCAGGGTTAGCAAACCACAGGCTCTGTACATAAAAAAACAAGTTAATATTCTCTGAAAAAAATAGACAGAAATTATAAATGACCAAAACCAGTAACAGGAACGGTCAACAGCACTTTTACCTGGCGACCCTGGCCAGCTAAAGCGGGATTAGCGAGTGAGTGACGTGGGGATGCTCCACTCATTCCACTGGGACTCAGAAGACCCATGCGTCCTGCGGGGAGACCTCGAGGTGTCATCTGGAACTGCCTCTGGCCCCTCCGTCCAACTCCTGCACTCACAGATCCTGCTGTGGGGAGCGAGTTTGACCCATATGTCCAGCTGCAGAAAGACAAAGAGGACATTTTACAAAACAAAGGTTTTATAAACAAAGAAACAACATAAGAAAAAGACCTCACCCTTTCGGTCGATAAACAGGCATGTCCAGCATTGGTTTCCGAGGGAACAGGCGGAGCAGTTTGAGGACCTGCTGCTTCCAGGATACAAGCCTTTTTTTGTGAGTTTCTGTGAATGCCTAAAATATAGAGGTAACATTGGATACATTGATTATAATTGAGATAACACAAACAAGTATGTAAAGCTAGGTAAAGGCATGTCAGTAAAATCTTGTACCTCATGTGTGAGACATTTCTCAATAAGTTGAAGGTAACAGCTAATATTCTCCTCATCTGGCCTTGAAACAAGCAGCTGCGTGCACACTGTAAAAAAAGTGTTAAATATGAAATGTGGCATCTATTGTTGTTCTTGTTTGTCATTTCTACTTAAAGAGTTTTTTTATGAAATATTGTTAAGACTGGTGTGGTTGTATTAACACCTGAATACAATTTGTTACCTTTTCCCATCACACGAGTGAACTGTCCAGGAATATCACTGTCAGAGATGGGCGTGCCGGAGGAGTCCCCATCACAAGGAGCAGGGTTGTGGGGCTGGAACCCCTCCAACACAGGCTCTTTGTCCACTGCAGCCTTTGCCGAGTCTGAAGGGGGGGTGTCTTGGGTGCTCTGTGAAAGACTGGGTGGACTGTAGGCTTTGATTGGCGTCATGATGATCTGCTGCAATTCTTGGAGGGCATTGCGCAGATTTCCACCTTCCAAAATATCCTGTAAAGGATTGATAAAATGAACAAAAACAGTGAGATGGCTCTGCAACAATTGTATGTGGCTGAAATAGTTTGTTTACCTTTTCTAAGGATCGTAGCACACTTGGTCTTTCTCGCAGCTTCTGGATGCTTAAGGCAATTTTATGTCTAGCTCCTTTAGTGACATTCTAAAGACAAGAATAAAAAATATAAAATATAATAATGATAATGATAATGATAATAATAATAATAATAATAATAATAATAATAATAATAATGATAGGTAAATAGAAAAGTTGAGCATAAATGTTCCTATAGGAGGTTTATATTATAAATAATCATTCACTAAGTCAAAAACCTGTGATTCCAGATGCTGCTCTGTAAGAATCATCATCTCTTCATAGGACATCTGAGAGAAAAGTGATGCATATTTATGAAGCCGGAGACTCTTCAGCCATGCAGGAACATCTTAAAACACAGGTAAAGCACAGACGTTCAAGTTTAGATAGTGTACAAAGCTGTTGAAACTCCATCAGTACCTTTCATGCCGCTGCCGTCCTCTTGGAAAGTGTTGCGCAAAGACCCCTGATCATCTGTTTGCTCACTGCCTGAAGATGCAACACTGCTTTGGGGTGACAGTGGGGCATGATCTGTTGAAATATAAGCCTGTCGACCTCCTTGCTCATCCTGGCAGACCCACTCAGAGCCACATGCTTGGGGACTAGGGGGAATGATTGACATCGATTTTTTCAAAGGGCTCGGCTGCATTTGATCACCCATGCCTGCAAAAAATGTATTTGTTTTGTCATGTTGAAATTGACTCCAAGGATAATCTGTGAAATTACTCTGGAAACCCTACCTGCATTATTGCTGTTGATGGGTGAGGACATTCCCCCTGGGAAAGGCATGTGTCCATTTTGGCCTGCTGGAGAAGTACTAGAAGACTTGTCTTGCCAGATGAGGCCTGGATCCAGGACCTCAGCAGAAGTTTGCCATTCTTCCTGGTGAGGGTGGTAAGGGCTTGAGGGGGCTCGGGAGGTGGGGGCATAACCGCTGGATAGGTGCTCCTCCAGGTGGTTCAGCCACATGGCCAGAGACGTGCGATCCTCCAGTGTGGTGGCCGGGTGGATGAGCGCGTAAGACAACAGCTGTCTGCTCTCCTCCACAAACAAGCTGCTTTCAATAGTGTGACTCAATACTTTCTGCAGAAGCTTCATGTATTCACATTTGGCTTCACTATTGCGTGGCTGCAAGAGCGGCAAATGAGACAGCAGCAAGGACACCACTTTTTCTTTTGACTCCTGGTGCCACTGGCTAACAATAGCTGAGGATAGGGGCACAATTTCAGAGTACCTAATTAGTGAGTTTTAAGTTTTTATAATTTCCAATTTAAAAAAACAAAGAAAAAAAGTTGAACAGCATCAAATCGATATGTTTTATCTTACCTGCATTGTTGGCCTCTGCTTCTAGTATGTGAATCTCTGTGCAGTCTGCCAGCCAGTGCTCAAGGCAGATGTGTAAGAAGCGAGCTTGAGTGCGAGAAATCCTCTTTAGGAGGGACAATAGTGCTACCGTCTGTTCACACTCATTCCAGCCTTTGAACCAGTCTGTGAGTATTCCTACCTGGTCTCGGAACATCATGGCGTGTCTCCTTGGGCAGGAGACAGGTATGGTCTACCTAATGACTACTCAGTTACACACAGACAGAACAAGTCCTCCCCGCACAGCGGGGGTGAATGTATAGTCCTGAGATGCCCCCAGACCAGAGAAGGAGCCCTCACATGGTTTAGCTACAGGTTCAATACAGGCAGTGGCATGAAAGGATTGGCAGCAAAACTTCCAGCAGAGAGTTGATGGTAGGTTTGGCTCACAGTTAGCACTCCTTACTTTATCATATCCAAAGTTACATCTTCCATTTCCTGAAAAAGAAACATGGTTAAACTAAACAAGATATTCATAAAAAGTATGTTAATAAAAAGTTAATTTTAAGTACTAATAGGTAACATGATACTTTTAATAAGAATTTTGGAACAATCAAAAACATCAGTGAATATATTCAGATGAATTCTCATTTTGTGTTAAAATTACATCGCACTAATATATATAGTAGTTATTATTTTGGATGAAAGCCAAGTATATTGATACCATTTTTGTGGTATGTTAGAACGAGTGTCAGAGATCACATTCTCTGATATGCTACAATAACTACTACACCTGTGCAAGAGCTCAGGGAATGAAACACGGTTCAGTGAAACTGCAGACAAGCAACCGAGCCAAAGGTAACACCTGTAACATTGGGCCAACATTTACCCGAACACACCCAAATGACTGGTTCAAACTCTGTCAAAGGGCCCTTCGTTTCAAACACAGCATAATGGTACTGAAACGGTGCAAAAATGACACTAAAAGTGTATATCAAAGAGGCACTTAGCAAGTGTTAGCTGGATAGGCCTAGTCAGAGGAGATTGAAGGTTTGTATTGTTTATCGTTGACGCTGTTGCTGCTGGTATGCCGCTTTTCTAGGCTCATTACTTTGACTGGGCACACAAGCAGCCCTGCACACAAACAGCCCTTTCGATGGATAAATCGATAAGGTTTCAAAAACTAAAACAAGTTTTATATGCATAAACACGCGAGTAATATTCATGGAGAGTTGTCTGTTTACCTTTGTCAGTTGTCAGTGGTTAGCGACCCTGGCTAAGTGCTAATACTTAGCTTAGCTCGACGATATGGGAGGAAAAGCTAAGTGGTAGCTTTGGCGATAGCAGTTTTGCTAATGGATACAATAACGTGAGCTTAGCTGAAAGAAGCGCAGATCGGTCCATACGCTGTGTTTCGTAATGTTATCCCCTTTACAGAAGCGAGTTCCGGTCCTACTAAAACCATGTTACACTACATATGTACTAAATTGTTTATTGCATATACAGAGAATAAAGAAGAGTACGCTTGGAGAAATCTACTTCGATTTTTAGTTGACGTAAGACGCTGACAGAGCGTCATACGCCTGGACCGTGCGTGCCAAAGCCACGCCCATCGTGGATCTGATTCGTTTCAAACCAATATATTATTCCTAAAAACAATATAAGTCCTGGCAGAGGATCGCCACAGCCGACTTTACTGTAGTGTCTCTTGAATACTGCAAAGATACTGCATATTTACAATACTTGCTCTCATAAATAAGTTGTTTGCTCTTAGATTACTCAATATGATATTGTAAAAATAATTCAGCCAAGACCAAACATGTAGAAAACGTCACCCGCATTTTATTAATTACAAAGTTATACCACAGTGGCAGGGGGAGGGTATAGACATTTACATAATTCTTCAAAATGTTTGAATCTACAAAAAAAAGGCATTTTGACAAAATGTTACTTAATAATTAATAGCTAGTAATTAAGCGAATACCCCCCAAGAATGGACTAATGTTGCGACTAGCGATGAAGTCAACTTGGTGTGTAAGAAGCAGAAAAAAATTGCAGTGGTATCTGTTCTGTTCATCACAGAGCTGCCCTGCATACAGACTTTATTCACTGTCACTGGCATCACTAGAGTCTGAGGCACGCTCACTGCCGCTGGCGCTCTGAGCACGTGCCTCTGAATGGGCACTGCTGTGGTCACTGTGAGCTGGAGAAGCACTCCGACTTCTGCTGCCTCCTCTGTTTGCCCCCTCATCCTCACTGCCACTGCCTTCATCTGCGCTGCTCCTCGCTGAGTTCTTGGGCTCATTTTCATCACTGTCATCGTCGCTGCCAAAGATTTCCTCTTCGTCTCGCATCTCTCTGGTGCGCTCCTCACCACTTTCACTGCCACTGCCACTGCTCTTCCTCCTCCGCTTCCCTCTGTCCTCTTCCTCCTCATCCTCTTCTCTTTGCTCCTGCTCTTCATCTTCTCCTTCGGAATCGCTGCCAAAGTTCTCCCCATCACTGCCACTTCCCTTCTCTTTCTCATCACCTGTGAAAATGCATTTTAAGGTCACCAACAGGAAGGTTGTGAAAGAAAATGTACAAAAAAAAGAAGTTACTGGCAACTAAGAACTGACCAGAGTCCTGCATGTCTTTATCCAAGTCCATGTCTTCCTCTTCGTCTTCTGGTTCATGGTTCTCCAACTGAGCTTTACGAGCCTCCTGGAAATTAAAAATACATCCATAGTAAAGGCTCCTATTTGTAACACACCATTTACTTGAAGAAAGACATTCAGGCAAAATATCCTTCAAGAAGTAGGCATACATAACCTAACATTACCTGTGCTTCAAGTTCTTTCTCATTCATGTCTCTGTGCTTACAAACCAGCACAGCATTTGTGGTGGATTGCGCTCCTGCCTTAGCTCTTCTCTTACTTAGACGCACTCTAGAAGTGGAATCAGACAAGATATTGAGTAAAACTGCACTAGGTCAAGATATACATCTTCAAATAGACCGGAGAGGACACAAAGCATTTTGTAAAAATAGAGGTTACCTAGTTTCAAGTTCATTATAATAAACACCATCGCCATCTCGGAAGATGAAGAAGTAGTTTTCTTCATAACCCTTGCTGGCCTTGTTCTTAACATTCCAGTTGTACTCTCTGGCGATCTTGTAATCATACCTTCAAAAACACAATTACAGTTTAGGCGAGTGGCTTTGCCTTTTTTAATGCATGTTTAATAGTTTATATAGTGATTTTACTTACAGGTCCTCGGGCATATAATCCACACCCTCCTCACAATCTCTTTTGCGTTTCCGAAGAGTTTCTTCATTGGGCAGGAAGTAGGCCACAAACTGATTACCTTCTTCATCCATCATGCCCCTGTATTACACAAGGGAATTTGTTAGGCATATAAAATCAAAAGGGTTTAGGTTTGTAATTTAACCAGTCAGATAACCGTCATTCAACAAACCTAATCATGGCTTGGGACATCATTTCCACTCCTGCAGGTCCTGATATGTCTTTTGGAGCAGGATCAGAATCAAAAATAACTTGAGCGCAGGGGTTGATCCACATCTAGGAAATAAAAATATTTTCTACATCGAATAATGAACAGAATAATAATTATAGGTGTGTGTTGACGATGTGTGCTCACCTTAAAATCTGGGAACACGGGCAATACCTCTACAGGAGTAACTCTAGGTTTACTGTAGTGCTGAGCAATCTGGAGAGAAACATAGGCAAAGTTCAATATCCAAACATACAAAGAGCTTGGATATAGTAATTTGTAAACAAAATAAAAGTCAATAAAACTCACATTTTTCTGTGCATCCTCAAATGTCTTCTCAATGGCTGAAATCTGACTATCTCTGTCTTTGTAAATCTCTTCTTCTGTGAATTGTTGTTTGACAGAAACTCCAATCCTAATACCACAAAAGTTATGAGTTATATGTATTCACACAGGTATAGAAAAGAAAACATTTGAGCACACTTACTTGACTTCCACTTTCTCATTAGAGACACCATATCTGTTAAACTCTGTGGAAATGTACTCAGTTTTTCTCATCCATGGAACAACTTTTGCATGCTGCTGTGACCTTATGAAGAAATTGAAAAAATGTCTGATCACACAGTTCAAATGGTGTACTGCATAGGCCTGTCACAATAATTACTTTAATTTGATAAATGACAGACTCACAATATCTGAGCTCAATAAGGGCTGCAAGGTATTTAAGTACCACGATTACTGTGTCTCATTATGCATAAAATCTGTTATTTCTGTAGTTTAGTCCTCTAATGCATGGGATTCTTGTACAAGCTTAGCAGTTCACATTTCAGTGTTTGTTCTGTCATATGTCAATGCTCTTCTTATACTTTGGTTGTACACACTGAACAGAATCCCACCATTAAAACATAAGAGGTAGTTTTCTAAAATTGTCAAGTCAAGCTACTCAGTATATACAGTATTGTCTGATTCTTTTTTTCTTTTACCATTTGAACTGTATTGGGTCAAATTATTACAAAATTACTTATTACAGATACTAACTACCAACTCCAGTGTTTGACTGCGCCATTTATTGCAGTTCAATTTATTTCTGACACGGGTAATTTAGAAAATTACTTGCTGAAATAATTTTTTTTTTTTTAATTATTTTTGTCACTACGTCAGTGACAAATATAATATCAAAGACCACATTCACAACACTTTTCTACAGTGAAATACACCACACTTCAAACTTAATTTTTGTGACAGCCCTTGCACTATGCACTCTATATTCATACCTCTTTGAACTGGATGGAGCTTGGATGTCTTCTTCCAGCAGTTTCTCATCAGCTGGATCTAACAATACTGCCAATGACAAATAAACAATAAACCAATTATGTAAAATCTCATACACACATTAACAATCTGCTCTAGAGATTAAAATCAAAGTCTTACTGCTGGAGTCTATGCGGTAGGTATCAGGGTTTATGAGATCAATGGTGACTCCTAGGTCTGGTTCAGTCAGAAGCTCATGTTTGTGCTGCTTCTCCAGAGAGGTCGCCTTATACTGTACAAACCTAAAGCGTCAACAACTATTAGAGTGGTGGCCATAGAGTAAAGGTAATGGTAACACCAGTTTACAGCATTGGTTATGATCGTGTTAATATCAATGTTAACATGAGAAAGTGTTCACCTGTGTTGGTCAAATGGATATGTGATGAATTTGGGGTCAAAGGGGATGTCAGGGAGGCTGTTGCAGTACTTCACACGGCAGACGACTCCTGATCTACATTAAGTAAAGGCAATTTAATATCTCGTCATCATTATTACACACATTTTAGTTTAAACAGTTGTAAGACAGTTGCCTTACCTCTCAGGGACAGTTCTGTGAGAAGATGGCCTGCTGAAAAAACAAGCGATTTAATTAAAAAAAAAAAAAAAAAGGAGCAAAACGCAATACCTACACAAAAATATACAAAAACAATTATTTGGATTACTGTTCTTCTACTAAAGATACTCGATGCAACTGTTCTGGAGGTGAGTTTTCTGCTGGATTTTCTGCGAAACACCATGGAGATGCAACTGCTTTGCCTGGAAAGTTCCACAGTATGGCATTTCTATCCATCTTGCACATATGCAATTACAGATGCTTTTATTGCTAAAAAAAACATGCATTCTTAATATGAGTAGGCTCACCTCTCCACAGATCTGACCTGTAACTTGGCCTAATAGCATCACCTGCTCTTCTTTATGGAGGTAACACACTTAATGCCATACTGTAGAACATTCCAGGTAGACAAAAAGTTGGCATAGTACACTTTTGATATAAATTAGACTATCACGGTTCTCCTCGCATTAATAAGAGGAATAAGGACAGTCCTTAGATGAAGTCCTCAGCTCTGTTGCGTGTTGCTGCAGAGTCCTGTTCTTACCTGTGTCCGTCCTCGCGCTGGGCCTGAGTTTGAATAGTTGGTGCCATGTTTCAGCACAAATTCAGACCCTGATGTGCCGACTAAAGAAATATCTCTTGTACGCTGTCCGAGAAGCATAAATGTTGTGTCTTTATTTTTGCTACGACGAACAGGATGGCGCTCGTGGTGAAGCGGACAACAGAGAAGCGCCCCCTGCTGACTGGGAGGGTTAACTCAATGTTTTACAACATGACGTCACGACATCCTAAAAGACATATTTAATACGGATAGAGGCACTTAAAATGAATATGGCTAAAATGCAGATTTTTGCTCAGTATTTATGAATTTACCTTTTGGATATTTCTTATAAAAAATATCAGAATGTTGCCTCCATCTGGACGTAGGACACCATGCACTGAAGAACCTGACAAACACCAATGTCCCTCTCCTCTGGTAGGGGGTCTGCGGCTACCTGCTTATCACAATTTAGATAATATTGCTTTTCCAGGAATTTTCTAGAGTATGACATTAAATTTAATTAACTTACACTACAGGTGTTTGTTTTTTTTTGTTGTTGTTTTTTTTTCATTTCTTAAAAACAAAAAAAACTCTCAAAAAACTCTCTTTTCAAATAAGACATGTCTTTTAATTAACATTCCTACTTAAGTATGCCATGAAAAATTACAAAAGATAATTTCATATCTCCAGGTCACATAAAAATACACACCTCCATATGTACAGACCTAACTCTCATCCAGTCAAATGTGTTCCTCAGATGCCTTTATGCACTTTTGATAATGGTTCATATATTATGCGCAACTCACTGGACCTAGATAAAGTTCATAGTGGGAAATATATAAGCTGCAGTTTCTTGTGAATGTGAACAGGACTAGCGCTCTGCCCTTTTTAAACAGACCCAGTGAGCTACAGTGACGTTTCCTCCATCACAGGGCAGGTAACCCCGCTGCGCGCCCCTAAGGCTGGCATCACCTTCGCATAGATTTTATGCAATATTAGTCTATTTTAAGGACAGGGTCTTTATTTTCAATAAAGCTCAGCAAAAGGTATTGCTGACTTCAGTCTTTCAGCACCACACTCCAGTCCAGCAGTCCACTTCATGGGAATATAAGGTCCTGTCAGGTCTGGATCCCTACTTGAATGTGGTCTTCTCTGTGGAAAAAGAAGCATCTTGTGAATGAGAGATAAAACAATAATATAATATTAAATAAAGCATGTAATAAACTATAGCGTTTTTTCAGGATCCTGAGAATTTGACATAAAGGATGATCACCATTATACCAGATTATGTAATAAAAAGCTACTTATCCATGTTAGTCTAAAGACCATTGATGTTTACACTTTGGACAAAGAACAATAGTTTGTTTAAACAAACTGTGTCATATTTAAAAGAGGTGACTGTGTAAAGCCTCAATTTCAACGAGACATTCTCAGGCATGTTTTAGCACATTTCCGATGGATATTTATTTTTGTCACATCATCTAACCCTATGGGCAAGCACAAAGTATATAAATATAGTTGTATGTGTAACATCCTGTAGACAAAAGAGTTGCCTTAACATGTGATAATGATTAAGCATAATTGTTCTTCTTACCCATCTCCAGACTGGTAAAATGCACTGTTCTGGTGGAACATAGAGAGGAACAGCCACACGCTTACAGTCTCCACCCAAAATATGACAAACAGGAACCAGAGAGATGACAGCACGACTTCACACAGCATCTTCAGGCCTGGAAAAGAAGTTAGTTTTTATTATATGTTATTACTATTATAACCACCTTTAGAAAGAAAGGACTCAAATCACAACTGAACCTGTGTTGCCAGTGCCTTAAATCTACCAGTCATAATTTCTACCCAACCTGCCCCTGTTGTATTCTCACATATGACCACTAGATGCCATCTATGTTGCTGCTGTCTGATAGTGAGTGCTTCTCAATTCCTGGGACCCTTACTTCAAAGATCCTCACACTCCTCTGGAGTTGGCTCCTCCGAAGCAGACCTAAGTGTCCCGCTCACGCTAAGCTAATGCTAACGCTCACACCACCTGGAGCGCATGTGGAACAGTGACAAATCAAATCTGTTAGAACTCCATGTTTTAATAAAAATCAATGCTTCTGAAAAGTCTTCAGTAAGTACCTTTATGATTCAACATTCATTAAAGCATGTGAATAATTAAGATTAAGTGAATAATCTAATAGCAAGTGATTTCAGCTGATAATTAGCATCAATAAATAGATGCATAACCTAAAACATCTTCAGAGGATCATTTCATATCCAATCTGTTTAAACAAAGTTAGTTATAAAATGAAATTTGCAGAGCATTGTGCGCAGAGGTCCGGAGGAGTTGTGAGGGAATACAACACCACTTGGTGGAGCTTTGATGACGTAAATCCCTCCGAAGTGGTTCACAAGCTGAGGATCCTGTGCCAGCTTTGGCCTGACAGAAGACAACCAGAAAACACAGGTGAGCCTGAACAAAAGCCAGGTGAGGGGGAATTGGTTTCATCTGCCATCTACTGGTGAAAATAATCAAATAAACTTATGGATGCCTCTGAGCTGCAGAGGCTGCACTAGCACTGATTCATCATTAGGGTTTTGGAAGTGAGGATCAGTTCTTTGATGTTGAAACCAACTGCTTTTAGGCATTGAAACTGGCAACAACATTGATGTAAACTATGTATTAGGAACAAATAAGCTTTGCAAGTGTTCTGAGTGAAATCTACATTTTATTTGAAAATGTTTACCTCGTATCCGGGAAAAACATATCCAAACAGAGAAATACTAACACCCTGCCTATAGTGGTCAGACATTTAGTTTGTACACAGCTGTTAACCAAAAGTGTATTATTTACCTCAACATTGTTGTACAAATCTTAAATACATTCTTAATACATTGTTGTAAAATCTTAGCATAAATACATTACCTTTACTTTTATTTAACGAGTCGCTTGTCACATAAGAGTCGACTTAAACACAGATAAACACTCGTTTTCATGGCAGCGAGCGCTGAAGAGCTTCTTACTTGTGCTAAAAGTGTTTCATACTAAACGATCACACCGTGTGCTCTCCTGCAGCGCTCACTCGCGTTAGGCCTTGACTTAGGACACCATTTCTATTTCTTTTAGGAGCAGGACATTTGTTTGTGATCCTCATGACGCTGCGTCGCTTCCGGGTTTGTGCACGCGCTGCGGTGAGTCTCAAACTGTGGTCCGCAGGTCAAGGAGGCTCATTATTACTATTATTTTATAATCATGAAAAAAATAAGCCACAAAACAGGTTATACAAAATCTACAGATAATTTATTTTCCATGTATGCTATTTATTGGCCACCCCAACGTTAAATGATCAAACAAAAAAATGCATTTGATCTATTTATTGTTTTATTTATTTTTTTTACACATTTTAACCCACATTTAGTACTTTACCATCTTTTATGTAGAATAATCTCTGACATTCAATAGCATGTTCCACCATCTATACACTTTAATACAAGTTATGAGTTGTAGTGGTAATGTGCCCGAAAAATACTGTCATCTTCAAAGAAATGCAATCTCTTTTCATAAGTTGTCTGTCACAAAGGCGCCACACACTCACTCATTTCAATCTGCGTTTTCTTTTTCTTTTTTATGCAAAGATTGAAGCCAAGACTGTAAAGGGCTGCCATGGTTTTAGACATCAGTATGGCACAGTGTTTGACAAATGCCAATTTTTACCCAGTCTCATTCAGAATCGTGCACTTATTCAGTCAGTAGGACACATTTTGACATCAAAGTATAACATATAATAATTGTTGAATAAGCATGGATATGTCTCTCACACAAAACATTCAAACAGTGAACAGATCGTGTGCATAAGAAGTCTTGGTTGGCATGTCTGATGAGGTTTGTATGGCCTAACATTCAAACTCTTGGCTGCTGACATACACAGGGAGGCAAGTATGAATACACTTGCTTTTTGCGCAGTGTCAATTCAAAAGAAGAAGAACATTGTACCAGACAAAAGTTAAATGCAGTTTGTATGTGTTTTAGAGCCGAGGAAGAGCACAACAAGAGCAATACATATAATGACCCAGCAACTGAAGTGTGAAGGGAAGATGGCAAAATAATATACACAATAGACAAAACCAAACCAAAAATGCCTTATAAAAAGCTATTTCTGGATAATAAGAACTTTTTTTTTTTACTTGAGAGTAACTAATAGTGCGGTCTGCCAGTTAAATAGTTAATCTTAGAAATTATTTTCAAAAACATGTTTTAGTCACTGAATGCTTGAATAAAATATACACATATAAACATAAAACTCTAAATTAAACTTGAAGGATAATCTTTCATTTCTGACTAATATGCTTAAATCAACATGAAAATACAAGCTGTGAGGACATGAGGGCACTCAAAGTAACTAAGTGCTTTGCCACATTTATTCAATTGTATTTGGCCATTTTTACAGTGTGTAAAAGAACATCTGCTACTATTATGTTAGTAGAGCATGTGCTTTTAGTTCAGTCACTCATGTTGTGGCATTAGAAGCATGTGTGACCAAGCACCTTTATATCATTAGTGTTGCTTAGCTGGGCCTTTAGCTTTGTAGCTTATTAAGTATTAGTAGTGCCAAGCCTGCTGTTATGGTCAGGACAAAATTTCTGGCCTAACTTAAGCATATAATAGTATTTGTGAAATTCTGACATACAAAGAGAAGATCTTATATTTCTCACAGTCCCTTCCTGTATTTGGGAATAGTTGTATGGGCCAGAGACATACTAGCACACTGCATGAAAAGATGTCTTTACTAAACACATACTATCAATGCATCCATCTGAACATTTACTCTAGAAATAAAGCGCTGTGTAAAGTGCTGTGAAATAGGCAGCAGTTTTAAAGGCACCAATTAAATTATATTAATCACAATTGTGACAAAAGGCAAACAAACCGCAGACCTTTGAAAAATGAAAGGGTTTGTGGTGTAACCTTCCAGTACCACTAATCCAAAAGGCATATATACAAAATAGTTAATATGAAGAATACATTTCCCAACAAGATATTAAGACAATATCACTTTACAGATCTATTTAAATTGATCATTGCTATATGCTGGGCTGCTAAGGATGTGGTAAAAACAATAAAATCTGTGTGTGAACATTCATTTGCATGTCTCTCAATAAGATGGATTAAAAACAATAATAAAATTGACCTAAACAAAGGTGTAAAAGGCACAGTAGTAGTGTTCTAAGTATAAAACACATATTGCAAGTCAAGTTACTAAATGGATATTAAATGAACCCCATAGACCATTACAGCAGGCTTGTATAATGGTAGCAAAGCAATTAAGAAGTGGTGTGTTCAGACCAACAACAGAAAATCAGCCAGTGTATGAATGATAATGAACCAGGCATTTTAAGAGAAAGGACTTTAAATGATGTTAAATTTGAGATTGTGCATACCTAAAGTAAACAGTGTGCAAAGTGATGGCTGTGGGTAGAAATCGGTCAAAATGGGAGTACTGTGTAAATACTCTGTCCAACAATGAAAGAATTTTAATGAGCCAATCATCTGCCTCATAAAGCCCTTTGACCCTGAGCAACATGTATTTCCTTGTACATCCACATTTGCACAGAGAGGAGAACTGAGTGCAGAGCTGCAGGACAGTAATGTCTCTGGCCTGCTGTGTCTACCAAAGCCCACATTTCCATCCTCAGACTAAGTCAGAAAACTATGGATCTAAGTGTAGGAAAGGTGTGAGCCGTTTGAAATCTGAGAGGCTACACTGGCACTCCGGCTCATGGCTGGATCACTGCGTCCTCCTGAAGATGTCCTGCCTATTCCTTGGGGACTGTTTTGTACTGCCCCACTGCTACGAGAGACCAGAGAAGCAGCAGATGAGTGTCCCCATGCATGATGCCCCCCAGCACCCTGCATGCTCTGCCCCCATGCCTGCTGTCCGGACGCCCCTCCTGGACTGGAGTGGTAGTGGTATTGGCTGGCTGAGTGGCTTGAACTGCCACTGCCCCAGTGTTGTCCATGGGAACTCCCAGATGGGTGTTGGTGGCGATGACTCCAGTTCCCTGGAGCTCCAGGAAAGCTATTGCTGAGGGCCTCTGGGGAGATGTTAGCAAGCACCATGTTGCTGAAGCCAAGGCGCATACTCTCAGAGTCAAAAGCTTCGACTTCGCGGGCTTGGCGCTCAAGAAGACTCCGAATTCGTTCCAAGCGCTCATTTCTTAGGGATAACATCTCTTCCTCAATCTTAACCAAAACAAAAAAAAAACATTTTGAGGTTAAAATCCTGCTTAAAGATGTTTCTTTTTGTTGATATATGTAAATTTAACCTTCTGCTCCAGCAGCGCTCTGCGCAGGGACACTCTCTGCTCCAAGTCCTTTTTCTCTCGCTCGTGCTGAGAATCTGTCTGCATCTTAATTTTGCTCTGGTAGGCATTGAGCAGCTCCAGCTCCTGCTGCAGCTGCATTCTTAAAGCTTGGCACTGAGCCTCCTGAGTCTCATCCAGACGAAGCTGAAAACAAACCAAAAGGGTGAGAATCAACATAACTAACACTGGGACAGAGAATGTTACTACAGCATTCATTCACAAATTTAATACAGCATTAATTTAAGTATTGAGGCTTTCCCACTCACTGCTTGAGTTGAAAGCATCTCGTTGATTGAGTGATCGTACTGCTCAGCCAGGATGGCCAGTTTGCGATGCTGCTCTTGTTTAACGCGCTTGAGGACAGCTTTGTGCTCGGACTTTGGCGTGGTCTCCAGCAGATGATTGATCAAAGCTTTATACTGTCTCGTCTGTATCTTACAGGTGTCCTGAAATTGTTTCTTGATCTGCAACTCTTTGGACTGTTAAGCAGAAAATGTTTTTTTTTTTATAGATTTCAGATTTTTAATGTAATGGATCAGACCAATACAAATATTAGAAAGAAAGTTCACCTTAAGGCTCTTGGGCTGCTGCCGCACTTCCATGGCGTGTTTCCGTCTAAGTTCCCTCTCTCTCCTTTTGTTGTACTCCTGCTGATTGGTGAGCTCAGTCTGGTGTTGCATGCGAATGAGGTCAGCTCTGGTCTTTTGGATGGTACTGAGCTGACGAAACTCCAGTTCTTGCATGGATTCATGATGCCGAAGGAGCATAGCATGTTCCAAATCTTTTTGTGTCTGTCGCTTGTTTAGCTCCTAATTATAAGACAATTAAAAAGTCAGACATGAGCTTGACTGGAGCATTCCAAGTGTTACTCATATTTTAATTTCAAATATTTAAATTAGCAAACAACATTCACAAATAAAGTTTAAACTGCTCACTTCGCGCACTAAATCCTGTTCAATGTTGTGGCGGGCGATTAAGATTCTTCGCTTGAACCGGCGACACTCCAGTTCTAAGTACTGCCTCTGTCTCCGCTGTAAGTTTGCCTCTTCTTCTGCCTGGAAATGTTGGAAATTCTCTTTCTGCTTGGATAGCCAATCTTGCTTTTCTTTCTTTGGTGTTGATTGGTTTTCATTCAACTCCTACAAAAACAGTTACAATAACAATAATTAATAATTAGAAAACTAATAATAAATAAATGATCAGTTCATCTTCGATTATAATGAAACTATCCATACCTCCTTAAGTTGTTCTTTGCGTAGCTTATATTCCCGTTTTTGGGATTCCAAAAAGCTATTAAGTTCTTTCTTCTGCTGGTTCTGAATGTGCTGTTGAAACTTCTTCTCATCATTGCTAAAGGTTTTTGCCTGTGAAAGGTTTATGTCATTATAATTTCTGACATTCATTTGACACATTACAAAGCTGTAGCCTTACATCTTTCTCCATGGATCCCTGGTGTTTCTTGATTAGTTTCTCCATCTCCTGAGCAAAGCTGTTCCTCTGGTTCTCCAGTTCCTTGTCGAGACGCAGTCTGTGCTCATCCATCTCAGCTTTTAGCTTGTTTTCTAGAGCCATCAGCTGTTTCTGATGCTGCCGTCTCATTCGTTTATAACCCAAGATTTGCTCCCTTAGCTCGGAATTTTGCTCATGCTCTTTTATTTGGCGTGTAAGCTATGAAAAAAAAAATAAAATCATGTTATGAAAGTATTACTACGCAAATGCTTTATGAATGTGTAATCACTTACAGCTGATACAGTGCGTATAGTGGCAAAGTGTTCACGGTTTCTCTTTGGTCTTTGAGTCTGTGCAGGTGGAGACTGAGGCTCAGTTGGTCGAGTCTGAGGTTCGGCTTTTTCACTGACAGGTTCTTCGTTCTTTATTAAAATATGAACATGTAGAAAACCGCTTCAGAAATTGCCATGTTTAGAAATAACATCTTGTTTAGTGATCTGTACCTCCTCCTTACCTGAGTGAGGTGGATGACCGAGTTAGTAGACATAACTGTGTGGCCAGCCTCGATTTCCAGCTCACTCTTGTCATCGCCGGCGTCTGTCAGACTGTTGACAGAGCTGCTCTGGGAGCTGGCACTTATTGACATACTGGGAATAGACTGATTGCTCCCAACACTGTTCACGGTGCCAGTGCGGCTAACCATACTCTCTGGCTCCTAAAAATAGTCAATAAGAACAGAGCTCAACAGTTTGAAAAACAAAATACAACATTTCAATGCTCTACATGGCACAGAATAACAAATCTAATGGAATACCTCCTCTTCATCTTGCACATCAGTTGCTGGGCCGTTGTGTGCTTCCTGAAACAAGATTTTTTTCATTTTGCGATACTGCAGATTGTCTAATTCTCTCACTGCATCCTTGGTTCGATTTATTAGGTCGACTAAAACAGATTCGGGTCTTTCTCGCTGAACAAATGCATGCTGAAAAAGACAACAACAAAATAAAATAATTTACAATTTATTAAGATAAGTTAGTCTATTAGAAGTAGGTGAAAAATTATCTAATGTTACAGTTTTGTCACCTTTAAGAGCTCTTCAGAGTTGGGTCTATCTTGTGGAAATTTTTGAAGGCAAGAATCTACAAAGTTTCTGAAATAGTCCGTCCTACAAATCAAAAGGGAAAGAGTTGTTTTTTTTAAAAGGTCCTATATTAAACAAAATTGACTCTTGTGAGCTTTAAGCCATGTTATAATGTTGTTACCTCCTCAAAAACATATCTGGAGTTGTGTTTTGTTTCATTCACACATGTTTGAGTAATCCTTTATCATTAGTCTGTCTACATCTCCAAAGCTCAAAATGTTCTGTTCCACCTTGTGATGTCATGAAGCGATAGTTTCAAAGTTAACAGCTCCTTTTACCTTTAGTTCAGTAGAGACTGGCAATTACATAGATTATCCAAATGATTCTAGTGAGGGTGTATGCAGTTTAAAAACACAGTGGAGCACTTCCTGTATTACTACACACAAGGTGGAACAGAGCACTTTCTGTTTGATAGAGGAGCATAGCCTAAATATGCATGGTTTGGATGTTAAAGATGCGTGAATGAAACAAAACACAACTCCAGGTATGTTTTTGATGAAGAAACAACATTATAACATAGAAAATAGCATAATATGGGCCCTTTAAATCAAACTGATTACATAACAATAAGAAAACACATTCAACACATTTTCCATATCTAAAAGACACAACTTACCATTCACTTGATTGGAGCGTTGGACTTTCATTCTGTGCAATATGGTATAAGGCACTCATCGCATTCATATTGAACAAAGGGGGTTTTCTCTCCGCTGTTAAAATTAAATACAATAGAGGCATTT
This sequence comes from Periophthalmus modestus, assembly GCA_019594935.1. Classification (NCBI taxonomy): domain Eukaryota; kingdom Metazoa; phylum Chordata; class Actinopteri; order Gobiiformes; family Gobiidae; genus Periophthalmus; species Periophthalmus modestus. The sequence goes on from JAIEZT010000016.1 coordinate 22,577,987, forward strand.
TGTAATTACATTTATATGACATATTTATGGAAATTAATTAACCAACATAAAAAGTTTGCTGTACCCAGTTCTATGCAGGTTATTCCTAAAGACCAGATGTCCACTTTACCATCATACTGTCCCTCGTCCATTGCTAAAATGACCTCTGGAGCCATCCTATAGCGATAAAAGCACAGCAAAGCAAGCAAGCAAAGTTAAGAGAAGTCTTGGATGTGTATTTTAAAATAAAAGTGCAACATACCAATAAGGTGTTCCAACAAAAGAGTTTGCAGGACACGCTATAGACGCAGAACCGAAATCTGCCAGTTTGACCTGTCCAAGCTCCGTCAGTAAGACATTTCCTGCCTTTATATCTCTGTTAAAAAGAATACAGGTGAGGTGAATAATATGTCATTTTTAAAAAGTCAAATTTGTGAATATGATAAAAAAAAAGGGTTACCATGGTAAAGACGACGAAATAATAATAATAATAATAATAATAATAATAATAATGATAAACAACACCACCAACACCAACAACAACATTTTTAGCATATGTTTAAGTCTATTTTTTTTTATTATTTTAAGCTATTTATCCATTATCTTGTTTTATTGCATGTACCATTTTCCTTCTGTTCTTTAACTGTGCAGTGCAATACTGGAATTTCCCCACTGTGGGACTAATAAAATGCATATCTTATCTCATCTTATCTTAATAACACTAATAATAACAATAATAACTGGTGCAGTTTGGAAAATAGAGAAATTACAATCTAACCTACAACTATAACCTACAAATCACATTTGTCCTTGGTGTTAAATCTTTAAAATAAATGAAAAACAAAAATAAGAGGTGGGCAACATAATTAAGAGTCTCCACAATATTCAAAAAGCACTCACCTGTGAATCATGTTGTGGGAATGAAGATAAGCCAACCCTTGCAAAGCACCATGGGTAATTGCAGCAATTTCTACTTCTTGTAGAGGTTTTTTGTGAACTAGTGAAGACGGAGGCATAAATTGAGGCATGAGAATTAAAGACCACAATTTTAAGAGATAAAGTATACATGTGTTTCAGTCTTACCTTCTAACAAGTCTGATGCAGAGCCTAGACAATACTCCATCACAAGCTGTGTAAATCATAATCAAAATTAGAGTCAAATGTTTAACAACACGACAAATAAGTCTAATGAGTCAAATAAGTGTTGCAATAAGCTAAGGTGCGCCAACTCTTCCAATCAACTACAACTCAGTAATAAATTGACATAAATAACTTCCATAATATGTGTGAAAATTTAGCAAAAATACACTTAATTAACAATTATTAAATTGGAACATAACCACCGAGCTCAAACGCTTCTTGATAGGCCTGACATTTCAGTTCAGTTCTGGTGACAGTTCACACTATGATGGAAGTTTAAATGTACTTTCATTTAAATAAAAATAAAATAAAGTCAGACAAAAGTAGGACAACCCATTGATGAGTGATTAGAAGTCATAAGTGTTGAAGAGTGAGTGGGGCAGCCTAACTTATCTGTAGAATGCACCTTACCCAGGCAGTGTGCTCCCGTAGATAACATCCTTTATATTCTATACTGTTTGGATGTTGTATTTTTTGAAGAAACTTCACCTCCTTAATGATATCTTGCCATTTCTAATAAAACAATAGAAAGACAGATGTTTTACACAAGAAAACTGTTTTTTATGGTACAAGTAATAGTACTAATAGTACCTCCATTGGCTGCTTCCCACTGTAGGACATCTTTTTGATGGCAACCACATCGTTTGTCCGCACATCCCTTGCCTGTAAGAAAATGTATTCATTTTCTGAATTGTTCAAGTCAATAAAAAAATAACAACATTTGGAGTGCTTGGAGTTTAAGTAATTTATCCGATTATTGTATTGACCAGAAAAGGTGTAATGACAAATGAAAAAACTAAAAGTGTGTCTTTATAAATGAATGGATTACTTACGAAGTACACAGCACCAAAGCTGCCATGGCCAATTTCACGCAGATCAGCAAAAAGCTTTTCTGGGTCTTCTTTGAAGAAGAGATCTGCGATTTCGGGGTCCTTCAGACTCCCCGCCCGACTGCTGTTGGGCATAATTGGAAAATTGGGGGCAACGCCGCTGTCGCCAGGAACTATCTGGGTCTGCGACAGCGACTTAAGCGCCCCCTCTGACGGCTCATCTGCAGGACAATGGTCTCATATGTTCAGATCTACAACACAAAAGCACACAGCTCATTAGTATAAATGACTTCAACTGCTAAATACAAAACATGCACTATGATAAAATCACAAACAACAGTGCAGTTCCCTTAAGCACCAACAAAACCTACATTTAAGGGTTGAATCTTGAGCATTTTTCCACAGATATGGGAGAGTACAAACTAGAATATCGGTGTCAAAAAATATTCAAATTTAAATTTAAGTGATAACAATCAAGAGGTAAACATAACACAGGTCAGACCTGCCCCACATTCAAAAACATTCCGGTGATGAGAAGTACCTGTCCGACCAGTACTTGTTGATATCAAGAAATATTATTTTTTTTAAACTAATTGGCTTTGACAATTTTATCAAAGCAGATCTGCTTCATTCTTCTTATTTACAACAGTAAAGAGATGGACAAATTATTAACACAGTAGCAGAGCATGTTATGTATACCCATATTATAGACATAAAAAGGCAGTAAGATTTTTTTTAAATACCTAAATGTTAAGATAATGCAAATTAATAAGACTATTAACCTATATTAGTGACAAAAACACATATTTTAACAGAAACACCAAGCTCAACTTAAACAGATGTGGGAGAGAAGCAGAAAGGAATTGCTCTGGAAAGTTTACCGAGTCCATGTGCCTCAGATGATCAGTGGTAAATAGATGCAGAGCTGACGCTACAGTCACAAGACCTTTACCCAGCCGGAAAGAAACAGCCCCCAGTTTAAGCGGACATCTTTTGTCTCACCACCACAAGACTGAACAGCTCACACTATCTGACAGTGATGCAACCAGCGCTCTGAAATAAAAGTCTGTTACCATGTGGGACTGTGCCTCTTTATCATCATTGTTCTTTTGACACTGTCGCTTGTGAATGAGCCATGTTGTCATATTTAATGATGGCATGTTTAGTTGTGTCTGTGGTGAACACACAAGTCAGTGATGATAACTGATACCTTCAAAAAACACCTTAACATTCCACCTAGCACTCATGCACAAGAATGCAGAAGGACAGGACAACAAAGCTGGAGGGCTGGAATTCCCAATGTATGTACTCACAGTGAAGCATATCTGTACATTTTCTGTTCACAAATTATTCACAGGTTGTAGCAGGGCCAACCAATAAAATGAAATAATGTTCTACTTCCCTGATGTTCATTTGGGAACCTCCAAACATACTGGGAACATTTTAATAAAGGACAGTGTGCCCATGAGTCAAACAGAGTGACCGAGGTTCAGATACAGAACACATTACAAACTATATATTACGAAACATATTCATACTAAACACTATATTGATGAGGGGTCTATAAGATTTAAATGAAATATAATCTGCAGTTAAAATAAGGAGGTAATGCTGTGACACAGAAGCTACCCTTGTCAGCAATAAATCCATTTGTGAAAGTAAGTGAGCAAGATATGTTTATAAAGCAGTGTGTATGTAAAAATAACAAAATCAAAGAAACAACCAAATAAATAAATAAATAATAGGTAGAGCAATTATGATACAGGGCAATAAAAACTTCAGGGATTGTACTTTTTGTTGACTGCTTGAATACTCTTGATAGGTTGAAGACATTAGCCACAAAACGAAAGTAATTAAGTGAGTGCTATTAAGGCTTTATTAACAGTGACTGGAGTGTTATGTTAGCCAATAGCAACACACCAAAGTTAGCACGGCTAAGTTACGTGTCATGATTTTAAAATGTTTGTAGATTAATGACACTATGTCCACGTAAACATAGCATTTATAAATAGATGATCTACGGCTGGGTGTGATTAAAAAACACATTAATAATCACTTTATAAACAAACTCATGTCGCTGCTGTTTGCTGCGTTAGCTTAGCCACCTCAAACTCACCCACTTGTGACAGGCCAGGCTCCTGCGCTGTGGACAATGTCGTGTAATTCACTACACTTAGAGATTATGGCAGTACTCCTCCCTTTTTATTCCCAGTGTAGAGATGTGGATGTGCCAAAAACGTAGGGTCTCTGGGACTGTCAGTCGATTTAAGCATAGATATTCCCTTGAATGTTACGGACTAAAATCCCCACCCTGAAGTAAGTGGGGAGAGTTGTCGAGTCCCACTCCCAGGTTGATCCAAAGATGGCTGCCAAGCTCTCCGCCGCCTCCCTTAGTCAAAATACGATCGGAACCAGTCAGAATCGTCCCAACACGTGCTAAAGTCACACAGAATCAACACAAGTATCCGCTGTTTTGTTAAAACCTGTACTACGTAAAACAGGACAAACGGACTACTTTGTTGTTGAGTTATGTTGAAACTCTGCGCTGCGGAACTGCCCGCGGCAAAGTGCAGGAGCAGTTCCTCCGTGACTGCTGCAGTAAAAGCATCGAGTAAAGGATGACACTAAACTCTACCAAAGAGGCATTGTTCCATGGACCAGCTCCTAAAATACAGAACAACTTGAATAAGGATAAAAACCCAACAAAGTTTGTGCTTATTGTGTTATCTACACTTGGTCTGGCTGGTGTATGGCAGGTGGTTTTTCGTGTTCTATTCTATTCTCAGAGTGAAAAGCCACTCAAAAAACTTTCTTAGAAGGACTAATACAGCGTTGGATTATTTTGAATGCTTAAATAAAACTAGCATGCGATTGCCATTATTAGCAATTATCTTGTATTATCATCTTATATTATCATAAAGCTCCTGAAGTACTCGTTCAGTTTACTACTTTTATTATGAAAATCCCGGAAATGTCCCAAGAAACGCCTCTGTGATGACGTCAACACGTTACGGAAGTTTCCGTGGCTTTCCCACATGGCAAAAAATGGCTGCAAACGGAGAAAAACAACAGGGCCACAGACCTGGGATTTATAAGCAGAAAAATAAAGGTCACAAACATGGGAAGCATCGAACGAAAGGTGAACTTGAAAGAGAAAATAAAGGTAGGTTTTTTCTGTCAGATTGTTGTCATTGATGAAGCTGTGGTGCTCAGGAAGAATGCAGCGGCGGAATAATTCACGTGTTCGATGTCATGTCTTAAAATAACAATCAAGTTGTCTTTTGGATAGGAAACATTCCATGACACACAGATAACACACTATGTCAAGTTTATCAAGTAATGGCATTTGTGTTATCATTTTTTTTTTTTTTTTTTTTTTTTATTTTACTTCTAAATACGTCTTTTACACAAAATTGCCTGCATTCATGTTGTTATTTGTTCACCACAAATTAATGCATAATATTCTTCATTTCAAAGAGTCAGGGGGCCTTCAAGAATTTCCCGATTAGTCCATAACTATTTACTCTATAACTCTCTCTCTTTCTGTAGTATCTTAAACTGATACCCAACATCAAAGAATCAAAGGAATCCAGGGTTAACATTTTCTATGGCTATAGCCTAAAAGATAGAGTAGATATTAGCAAACTAAGATTATTATTTATTTTTTTATTTATTTTATTTGTATTTATTTATTTAATAAATATTGTATTGTTTTATTAATTGGTATTATTTATCTTCATCTTGTATACTTTTATTTTCTATCAGATTATGAATCAATTTTTATATTGGCATCTAGTAATCAACAGTCCCAGTGTATGTCTATGCAACTCTCCAATTCCAAATGAATGCTTAATATTATGTATGTTTAGGCAGAGTACCAGTGACAGTCCTCAGCAAAAAACAAAGGAGAGAGCAAAGGAAGATGGACCGGAGGCATAATGCAAACCAGCTACGTCGAAATAAAAAGGACATGGTAATTTTTTTCATAAATTCATTTTTTTTAACTGTAATAACATTGCTATTTGTAGTAAGCCTCCGTGTGTGTGTGTATTTCTAGGTATTGACAGAGAAAAGGCGATTAGGCAGTAAGGATGGCCCTCCTCACTTGGTTGCTGTGGTGCCGCTTCATGCCCAAGTCAGTGCCTGTGCTGTCACTAAACTCCTCCGTGGGGAAGGCGCAGGGGGCATTGTACACCAAGAACAGCTTATCAGTGGGGTCCCGGAAAGTTTTGGATTACTTCTGCCTCGATTTAAACAAAGATTTATTTTTATGAATCAAAATACTGGTATGGAATGACATTATGCTAAAAATAAATGTATAATTATTGTTCAGATTGATAATTTGTGTCTTCTTTGTACTTACTCTACCTTGTTTTGTACTTTCTTTGAACAGCCGACTTGCACTCCCTGCTGGATATTGTGAAGGTTGCAGACAGTCTTGTCTTTGTGTTGGACTCTACTGAAGGTTGGGACAGCTATGGAGACTACTGTCTTTCATGTCTCTTTGCTCAGGGCTTGCCCAGTCATGGTATGTCTTGGTTTAAGGTAGTTTTCTGGTTCTAAAAGTCAAAACAAAATAAATAAACACACACAAACAAACAATAAATCTTCTATTTTCTGTTGTCTTCATAGCACTGGTTTGCCTTGGACTGACAGACCTTCCCATGAAAAAGAGGATTGAATCCAAAAGAGCACTGTCAAAAATAACTGAGGCCCGTTTTCCTGATGCACGGCTGTTCTCCCTCGACACAGAGCAGGAAGCAACACTGTTGCTAAGACATCTGGGCAGCCAACGGCAAAGAAAACTAGGATTTCGGTCCAGACGTTCTCACCTTTTAGGCCAGAGCATCACCTTTACTCCTAATTCTGAAGGCAACACTGGTTTGGGGACTCTTTGTGTTTCTGGATATGTCCGCGGCTGTCCTCTGTCAGTGGACAGACTAGTTCACATTAGTGGGCATGGGGACTTTCAGCTCAGCCAAATTGATGCCCCCTCAGATCCACTTCCTCTGAACATTTCAGCTCCACGAGTTACCAAACCTGGCAAAGGAGACGTTGACATGATTGTAAGTTACTCATTTTACATATTTTTTTAAATGCTGTTTTAATCTGCTTATTAGCACCTTACTTGGGGTTTAGACTGAAGCTCAAACAGGCTGCTAAAAAGTTTATTAATGAATATAGAAGTAACATTAAATCAAGTTTGTTTGCCTTTATAATTGTTAATATTGCCAGGATGGAGGTATAGAGGAGACCACTCGAGTGCTAATGAGAGCAGACCCGTCTCGCAGGGAAAGTTTGCAGGCCGAGGCAGAGGTGGACCCCATGGACGGAGAACAAACATGGCCCACAGAGGCAGAGTTGCTTGAAGCTGAAGGTATCAGTTTTTTTTATGTTTTATTTATTTATGTGCTGACTACCGTGAAAAAGGTTAAGCTATTCATAGTCTTCATTTCCTTCTGAAGCATTCTGTTGTAATGATGGTTGGAAATGTGTGCTTTATGATCAGAGGCCAGAAAGAACAAACGTGTAATGAAAGTGCCCAAAGGAACGTCGGATTACCAGGCTACGTGGATTGTGGATGAAGATGAGAATGGGGAATTAGATGGAGACAGCAGTGATGAAGATGATGATGATGACGACATGATGGATGAAGCTATGGAGGGGGATGAGGATCTAAATTCACAGGTAACACTGACTAAATTATATGAAACCTTTCATCTTTTGAACTGTGTCATCTTAGTGGTTAGCTTGTTGCCATAGAAACAGTGATTGGTTCCTGTGAAGGTGATTAACAGCTGCTCAACCTGTGTCACAGTTTCCGGCATTAGCGTATACGTGACCTCCAGACGGTGCACCTCAGGTCTGAGAGGCTTTGTTTGTTTTCACAGTGTCTGTCTCTGGCTTTCAATGCCAGGCTGCTGGCCACAACAATAGTGTTTGGAGCAGGAGTCCCAGGAGAAGCCTCCTGTCTTCCTGTTCAGTGAACACAACTTCCTGTCTGGACAGAGGGAGGGGTTGTCCATTTATTTATTTGCAACTCTGGTTGAAAAGACGTCTAGGAAACTCTTCTTAGGCGAGAGACCATTGAGATTTGAATTGTTTTTAATATGTGTTTGATGTTAAGTAGAGCACACAGGAATCAATATTTAATATGTTAGCTAGGAGGTAAGTGGTACTTCAGTTGATAATTATTATTATTGCTGTAGCCAGGATGTTGGAAAGGTTGTGAATCAACCCCATGCAGAGTACCTTCCCCTCATGTGTCTGGCATATGAAGTTCGCCAGAAGAACACTGGTTGGTGTATTCTAAGTAGCATTTCTATGGGGGCAATCCAGCAAGGGTCTACCTCCTTGTCATTCAAGTCATTTCATAGCAATATATTATGTTTTAGTTTTTAAAAGTAGTTTATCTGTTTTACAATCTTAACATTGGGCAACTTAAAATGAGTATGTTTACTTATCAGGAGCCTACTTCAAGTTGTGCCTCTGATGAAGAGGAGGAAGAGGAGGAGGAAGAGGTGTGTGCCTCGGAGCGAGCTGGGGCAGATGAGTGCTATGATGCAAACATGGACAAAGCTGCAGAAGAGGAGGGCCTTCAGCGATACCGAGAGGCTCGTACCAATGAGATGTTTCCCGATGAAGTGGACACACCCCTAGATACACCTGCAAGAATCAGGTCATTCATTGTGATATTTAATAGAATAAAAACAACTGCAACTAAATGGTTTAAAATTGTATTGTATATTTCAGATTTCAGCGCTACAGGGGTTTAAAGAGTTTTCGTGCCTCTCCCTGGGACGCCATGGAAAACCTGCCTTCAGACTATTCACGTATTTTCCAGTTCCAGAGTTTTGAACGCACTCGCAGACGCATCCTGACTGAGGCTGCAGCTGAAGATGAGGGGGCAATGGTAAATCTGTTGTAGAAGTGCATTTGAATGTTATGCTTTGTCTTCATGACCCAATGTATTTTGCTTTAGGTTGGATGGTATGTTACTCTGCACATTATTGATGTCCCATCCTCTGTGGTGGACAGTGTCCAATCAGGCAGACCACTTGTTCTGGTCTCTCTTTTGCCCCATGAACAGAAGGTTTGTTCACATGCCCTGTGTTTTAAAATACAAGAACTCAGTCAGGTCTAATACGTCTATATTTTTGCAGATGTCTGTAATGCATCTTTTGGTAAGGAGGCATCCCAGTAACATAGAGCCAATTAAATCCAAGGAGGAACTTATTTTCCATTGTGGATTTCGAAGGTTCAGGGCCTCCCCTATTTTCTCTCAACACACCTCAGGTACATTTCAACAAATTTTTTCCTTTTCTTTTTTCCAGTTGTATTTCTATATAGCTGTCATATTATTTTTTCTCTTGTTGCTAGCTGACAAACACAAGATGGAGCGCTTTCTCAGACCAGATGCCCCCACTGTTGTGTCGGTGTACGCTCCCATCACCTTTAACCCTGCTGGAGCCCTGCTGTTCAAACAACGAGATGATGGTGAGGGTTATATATTACTTAATACAATTAGCAGCGTTGCTGATGTTTAACAGTTATCATCTTTTTATTTGTGTGATCTTTTTAGACTGATCCTGAGCTGGCTATTAATTTTGTACATTCTCTTTTAGGTGCACAGGATCTTGTGGCCACAGGCAGTCTGCTTAGTTGTGATCCACAGCGTATAGTACTCAAGAGAATCGTCCTCAGTGGTCACCCTTTCAAAATCAATAGACGATCAGCAGTTGTTCGATACATGTTTTTTAATCGAGGTGAATGCTTCAAATAACACATAATTTTCATAATATTATAATTTTGTTTGCACATATTTTAATATTTGTCATCATTTTATTCTGTTAAAGATGATATCATGTGGTTCAAGCCAGTAGAGCTGCGAACTAAATGGGGACGAAGAGGCCATATTAAAGAAGCTTTAGGTAAAATTCAAACCTGAGCCAAGTCATAATGTATTATTCCTTTTACTGTTAGATATTTATGGATTTTCTTGTATCTTTCAGGAACCCATGGACATATGAAGTGTGTATTTGATAACCAGTTGCGCTCTCAAGACACAGTCCTAATGAACTTGTATAAGAGAGTGTACCCTCGCTGGACCTATGACCCCTTTGTGGCTTTGCCTTTACCGTGGGTTAAAAGAGAGGTGACCGTGGAGATGCAGGACTTGGACGATATGGAGTAGTACAGTACACAGAAGATGCAAAAAAATTAAACTTATATTCTGAGTGTATAGCATCTATAAATTAAAAATTTATAAAAGCTTATCTATTGTCTTGATTGGTGGATTTAAACTGAATATTTTTAAAAGTTGCAGAATTTTTCAAACTAGGTGCAGTGCTTCAAGAGTACTCTAGATGGCAGTGAAGAATCATTTTAGGTACCCAAGGGTTATCTCATTGAGTCAATGTACACCAAGTCAAATATTTTTTTAGATGGTATTTCTGAATGTGTGAAAATGATCAAAAAAGCACAGTTATAATCATTAGTATTAGTTGGATGGGTTAATGTGAATGAAATGTGAATCTGCCTTTTTGAGCAGGTTTTTCTGTGGTCCTCCTTGGTGGTCCTACACTGACTTGAAGCCAGAGCACACAGACCAGTCAGTTATAAATCTAAAATACTTTGGTGTTCTTCCTCATGTTCTATGAGAAAACTAAGTTGTGAATCATTTATTATTTATCCTAATTTATTTTAATAGATGTCTTCAATACTTAAAGCACTTAGATTGGTGGTGTAGACATTGCTGAAGCTGAGGCATAATATAACACTGGAAACTTTTTTCATAGATGAACTTGGATGGTTGCTATGAACCTCAAACTGTTTGGGTAGTTTGGTTCAGATAAGATTCAGTAAAATGATAAATTAGAATGAGAAGGAAGTTGCCCTCCTATAGGGGAAATACAAAATTGATATAAACTTAGATGAACAGAATGGTACTCATGTTAATATTTCAAAAAATCAATGATAGCATCAACCACATAGTGGCAAAAGTGAAGTTATTCATGTCAAAAAAGATTACTGAGTAATAAGAGTAGGGAATATTATAGCATGTTTTTAGCAGCCAGATGAAAATCTATGAAAACAAGAAACTAACTTTTGTTGTTTTTTGTGGCACATATACGCATGGGTAAAGCCACCAGATGACATACTGACCGTGTCTCCCTGAACAGGAATGCCTTGTGGTTCTCAGTCTTTGCCACCACAGTTAGCTGGCTCCCAACTGAACATATGATGGGCAAGAGATTTTTTTTTTTTTTTTTTCATTCAATGTGGATAAGGAGAAGGAAGGAGAAGAGGGCCGTGAAGGAATCAAAGATAAGAGTCAGCGTGAATCAAGCCAATGGTGGTAGGAGCCAGGGAGGTAGGAATGCACAAGAAAGAATCTGGAAATTAAAATAAAAAGTTAGTGGGTGAGAGAGGCACGGAGGGGTGAAATGGAGGAGTGTGAGAGTGTGGGCAAAGGGAGTTGGAGCGAGTGGCTGGCGTTTATGGGTTGCAGATGTGGCGCTGTGGGGCTTTGGCAGGGGCCGTGTTCCCTGGAATCGCACTCAGGCTGGGTGGCACCGGGGTGAGAGGGAGGTCACCCCACCACAGCACATAGCCCATAAAACACTGAGAGAGGAGGGGGAGAGGAGCAGAGAGCCCCCCAAAACACGCCAGCATGGGACACTCAGCCTGCTCCAGATGAAGACTTATGGGCTAATGGTTATTACTTTTAGCATCCTCCACTTAAACCTCCCTTTTACATACAGTACATGTCCATCATGATAAAGATGACAAAGTGTTAATATTTTTTATCTCAATTGATTTACACAAGTGGTTTAAAGAAGCATACTATTTTATCAGATTTGGTGGAAATGGGCCAGTAAGTGAGCAAAAAGGCTTTAGATAAGAGTATTTTTCAGTACTGAAAGAAAAACATTAATGGCACCACTTTTTTGTAATGAAATGTAACTATTTTAAAAACAGGATGCTAGATTACTAGATTTGAAGAGAATGGACAGTTTTGGCCTATGAAACAATACAATATCATGCAGTTTGTTTGTTTGGTTTTGCTTCAAATTATTATTGGTTAAAGATATACTTATTCACACCAGTAATCAAAGAGGTTATCAAGATAAACTTTTTATTTCCCTATGCACAGTCTGGTTATATTGGTTGTGCTTTGCCTTTTTTTCTCTCTTTCTCTCTCTGTCTGTCCCTCTTTCTGTCTTTACCCGTGCTCTGGCTCCCTGGTTTCTGGGGCCCAAAACCACAGCTGCAGCTCCATCAGCCTCTTCTCTCTCCTGGCACCCTCCCCACTGCTGCCATTAATCAGATGAGAGGGTTGGGGTATTTCTGCATGTGAGATGTCAACTGTATTTATGCCAATCCCCACTCTGTGATGCAGGGCCGATGTGTTGTTGCTGATGGTATGGAGACCAGGACCTCACAACAAAGCTCTGGGTTCACACAGAGAACAGAAGAGGGAGGGGTGCACAAGACACAGACCCTGATGGTGCACACATTCGGCTCTGTCAGGAACAGGAAGAGAGAGGTTTTTAGATGCCACTTAAAGAGAAGACAGATGCATCAAACTATGACGTATATTTATATCTGATGGCAAGGATCTGAAAGTATCCGGAAAACTTGACTTTTTAGTGCATTAACCCCAACTCTCTTAAACAGTGTCCTCACAATTCATTATAAAAGCTTTATTAATTCTGTATCACCTACCCTTTTTACACAAAAGCAAATGATTATTTTTTTTTTGTTATTATTAATATTATTTATTTTATGTTTTCTAACCTAAAATATTATGTATGTTAAAACCCAACTGAAGGAGCAACAGTAATTCAGCTCTGATCTCATAAAACCTTGATTAATGGGAGGAATGAAGTAATTTAAATTAGCTCTTTGTATTAAAGCTGCTTATTAGCAAGAGATGCAGCGTAGTGAAGGTAATCAAAGCTTGGAAATGACCAGAAGTCTGCTTAAGGAATGGCTTAAAATGGGGAGGAACATGTCCTGGATCACCACAGATAATGTAAATTGGTGGATCTGGAGGATTCTTAAAATATGTGCAAATGAAACAAAACACAACTCCAGGTATACACTATAATTACAATTGAATGTAAAGAAAATCAGTTAAATAGTATTGTCTCTACAAGTGGCAGTGAAAATAAAAACACACATGCTATTTCCAACCTGCTCAGCTCTGACCCCCTTGAGGGCCTCCCATGCAGAGTGCTTTAGTGCTGACATCAGAGCACTGAGACCTGGCAACCCACTCTCTCCTCTTCTCCCCTCACCATGCTTCCTGCCCTGATGATGTCACACACCATATGGTTTTCAGCAATATCAAGCCGGAAAAGAGATTTGGGAGAAGGAGCGAAAAAAAGGAGGACTGGAAGAGTGCATGGATTGGACACAGAAAACAAAAGATTGGCTCGTCCCCCTGAGTGTGAAGGAGAGGAGAAGGAGAGAGACTGCTCTGTGTGAGGCTAATGAGGAGAGACCAGGGAGCAAAGACCACGCAGCAGAAACGCATGTGCTAAACAGACGCCCCATGCACACTGGAGGAACCCACGTTTACAAAAGTGAAGGCAACAATGTAAAAATAAACATGTATAGTATATCGTATCGTATTTAGCAGTGCATACTACTTTAAATTTGTATCTCAATGCACTAATGCTACTGTTAATAACATTTCTGCATAGCTTAGTTTTGATTTGATTAGGTTTCTCTGTCTTGCAAATTTAGAAACTAGATTATAATTCTTGTAGCCTATCTAGTCCAGTTTGAGTTTTTACACATGTAAAGTTGTATAAAGCACATCTACTAACACATAGGGACAGATCAATAAGCCGGGTGGTTGGACCAGGTGGTGCTAGGCCCGCCAGTCAAACTGTCAGTAGACTAGGTCTATTGAACAGCCAGGACCCTGAGGGTGACTTTGTTAATCAAATTACCTCTTGGAATACAATCTGACGAGACCAAGATGGTTGGGCCATGATGAAGGTTATAAATCCTGGTTGAACCTGGTGGCACTAGGCCCAGTCCACTGACAACAGACTAGATCTATCGGCCAGAGTTGGACTCTGAGGGTGTCAAAATATCCTATGGCCAAGATGGTTGGACCATGATTAGGGAGACTTGGAGCCTCGGGTTTGGAACCCACTCAACTGAGCAAAGTTTATTTAAACCGGCAGGGACAGAACCCCTTCTTTCTGCTTTCAGGGTTACTGTGGGTGGCTTGAGTCTCTGATTTCTCATTTGGTGCCTTTACTGCATAGAGCATTGGTTGGAGCTGTATTTTGGGGTGGAGAAAAATAAAGGCAAAAGCCCGTGGTCTAGGAGTGTTGGGTTTTTAAAACTGAAATCATACACATATCCCAATAGAACCCCCACCCCCCACACACGCCTCGGTCTCTGCGTAGAAACTGGACAAGCTCAGATCTAGTGGGATCTCTGTGTGGTGAAAAGTTTAGATCCATACATTAAGTTACAGGTGATTAAAACAGACCTAGTGAGAATTACAGTGATGGACAGAGAAGTAGATAAAAGTACTTTGTTGCTGTAACTGAATAAATGTTTTGCTATTTCTCTTAAATCTTAGTGAATACTACCATTACTGCCAGAACTCGCTCCTCTCTGCTTTTCACCACTCCCTGTCACCATCTCCCTTCAACATGCCACTTTATGTAACTTAAATATGGTAGTTTTATGCTAAGGGGCAAATTAAGATAAATAAAATTAAGACATGAAATCAGACTTAACTTTTCCTGTTTTAGGTCAGTTAGGATTACCAACATTATTTCTATTTGCTAAATGCCAGAATAATGAGAAAAGGATTTTTTAGACAATTTTTCATTACTTTATTCAAAGTCAGAAGTTTACATACAGTGAGACTATTAAGCATGTAAACTATTTGGGAAAACCCCGATGGTGATGTCATGTCTTTGGAAGATTCTGATTGGTTTATTGAAAACATTTGAGTTAATTAGAGACACACCTGTGGATGTATTTGAAGGCACACAAATCAGCCAAAATATCCGGAAGAGAATTGTGAACAAGTCTGGTTCATCCTTGGGTACAATTTCCAGATGCCTGAAGGTGCCATGTTCATCTGTTCAAACAATCATACACAAATATAAACACCACGGGAATGTCCAGCCATCATACCACTCAGGAAGGAGACGGGTTCTGTGTCCCACAGATGAATGTGCTTTGGTCCAAAATGGGCATATCAAACCAAGAACAAAAGCAAAAGACCTTGTGAGGATGTTGGCTGAAGCTGGTAAGAGTGCGTCATTATCCACAGTGAAACGAGTACTGTACCGACATGAGCAGAAAGACCACTCTACCAGGAAGAAGCCATTACACCAAAAGAAATACAAAAAAGACAGATTATAGTTTGCAAATGCACACAGGGACAAAGACCATAATTTTGGAAACATGTCCTGTGGCCTGATAGTAGTTGGCTGCATCATGTTGTGGGGTTGTTTTGCTGCAGGAGGGACTGGTGCACTTCACAAAATAGACGGCATCATGAGGAAAGAACATTATGTGGAAATACTGAAGCAACATCTTAAGACATCAGCCAGGAAGTTAAAGCTTGGACACAAATGGGTCTTCCAAATGGACAATGACCTGAAGCATACTGTCAAACTGGTTACAAAGTAGCTTAAAGATAACAAAGTCAATGTTTCGGAGTGGCCATTACAAACCCCTGATCTCAGTCCTATTGAAAATGTATGGGCAGACCTGAAAAGGCATGTGCGAGCAAGATGGCCTACAAACTTGACTCAGTTACACCATTTCTGTCAGAAGGAATGAGCCAAAATTCCTGCCAAGTGTTGTGAGAAGCTTGTGGAATGTTTGACCCAAGTCATACAGTTTATAAAATGTATGTAAACATTTGATTTTGAAGAATGAAAAAATGTCTAAAAAATCCTTCTCTGATTATTCTGGCAATGAGCAAATAGAAATAATTTTGGTAATTCTAATTCCTAAAACAGGAAAAGTTTAGTCTGATTTCATGTCAGACAGTGAGAAAAAAAAGTATATATGTCTTTTTATAGTATGTATGTAAACTTCTGGTTTCAACTGAATAGGATAAATAAATGGCAGCATTATTTATAACTTTACCATTACTTTCATGAAAATAAACAACACAAAATAATTATATAGTGGTAATTTTAACATTTTACATATTTACCTTTAATCCTTGCTCTAAGTTGGAAAGAGAATATATAGGTCTATAATTACAAAAAAAATTGTAGCTCCTCCACTACAGCAACACAGACAATGTAAAAAATAAGCTTAACAACTACTACTATGACAGAAGAAGGGTGGACTGATTTACTTTTGTTAGACAGAGGAAAGTGACAGACGAGTTTTTAAAATGGGTGAGAGAGTTGCAGATCAGAAGTTTGTGAGGGCAAACTATGTCTTATAATTCTACTAAAAACAGTGAACATTGTAACAATTGTCACTGCTGCTTGTGACTCCACTAAAGCTGAATTTTAGCGGACGTGCAAATATCTGAAAGACTAAAATGCTAAAGCAAAAAACAAAACAGAACAAAACAACCACATAATACTTCATTCCCTTCCAAAATGGTCCTAATAGCTCAAGCTACAAGCCCGAGGATTTAGCCTAATGCATCTCCCCAACCTACTGCCAAACAAACTTTCTTTACCACAAATTTTAGATAAATTA
The DNA here is from genome assembly GCA_019594935.1 of Periophthalmus modestus. Taxonomy (NCBI): domain Eukaryota; kingdom Metazoa; phylum Chordata; class Actinopteri; order Gobiiformes; family Gobiidae; genus Periophthalmus; species Periophthalmus modestus. The sequence continues at coordinate 22,594,651 of JAIEZT010000016.1, forward strand.
TTTCAATATTTTTCCTCTAATATTTGTGAGTATGTGATCAATTTCAAAATCCGCATTCAATATTTTCATGTCACAATTTATTACATTTAAACAATATGACCCCCCTGTATGATCTAATAGTATGTGGGGTCACTTTTACATAGATAAAAAAAAACCCCAAAAAACATCTTGCACTAACCTCAGCAGTGGGTCCAAACCAAACTGACTGACGGCATGTTTGAGACTGTTATAAATGTGCTTGCAAGGCACCCTTTTGCACCCCTGTAGAGCTGGGCCTGACTAATCACAACCTTTACAGAGATGCTTGCCATCAAAGCACTAAAGCACACCAGCCAAGTTGGGGAACCAGCTTTTTGAATTGTGGGACGTGGAGGCCTGTGCTCTAAAGCTGTCTGGGAAACTGGTCATTACAATGAATTAGGAGCGGCGTGTGTGTAAATGTTGAGCCTACTGTTCAATCTTTGGTGACAATGGAAGTTTGAAGCCGGCGGGGTGTGTCTGGTATGACAAGTGGTCATGGCAGAATCTGGGCAGACGTGGACAAATCCGCTCAGGGAGAGAAGACAGAGGAGACTGTGGACTGAAGGCATCATGGACCAGGGCCGGAGACGATTAAGGTGTTACTTTTTATTGGTGGTTAGCTTTTGCAAGTACACATGAATTGAGAACGTAACATGTTACAGAAACCTATACAGAAGGTTTGGGATAAATATTTTAGGCTTAACTTAGATCCGTACCTCTTAATAATAACTACACCTTAATTAGCCATAATAAAGCATGAAACCACTTAGTTCATAATGAACAAATAGTTTATTAAGAATGATTCAGGCTTAGCAGCCACTTAATTAAGAGTTTAGGGCAGACATGGGCATACTACGGCCCCGGGGCCACACACGGCCCTTTGGTCTTATTTATCCGGCCCGCCGAACGTGACCAAATTATATTAAAATAGGTAAGGGTAAAACTTGTTCAGAATTTTTCTGCTGTATTTATTTAACTGAAATTTAATACATTAATCAATAATTTCAATTCAGTTTATTTTTGTAAAGCCCAAAATCACAACAGCAGTTGCCTCTTAGGGCTGAACAGGAGAATTAATTTGACCAACAGAAAGTTAGAAAATCAACAATGAAACAGAAACAAACAAGTAAATTAATCAACAGAAAAGAAGCAAATGGAGACCTGTCCCAAAACATCCCTTGTCCTTAGACCCTCCTTCTCAGCAAGGAAAAACTCACAAAAAAACTAATTAATGTATTTGGAAAACAATTTGTACAATGAATCCTTGCATATTCATGCTTTGCTACATGTTACAGGCCAAATCTCTGATGTAATATACACATATATATCCTGGCCCGGCCCCTCTGACAAATTTTAGAACCCACTGTGACCCATGTGTCAAAAAGTTTGCTCACCCCTGGTTTAGGGTTAGGGGGGTTAGGAGCTGAAACATTCTTTAAAAAATTATTAATTATAAAGTATTTTTCCTTATTAAGGCATGGATAAATGTAGTTATTATGTTACCTGAATTTCTTTTGATTTTGTAAAAGAAAAAAATTAGGGCAAATTTTAGAAATAGTTTACAATTTCTTGTCAAACTGAAATAATTATTAAATAATTAGAGAAATCTTGGAACAAACATTCAAACACAATTTATTTTACACGTGATTCAGCACAGCCTCACTGTCTGTAGCTCATTTACTCAAATTTTCCCAAGCTGAATTTATCTCTATTCAGTAATCTTTGAATTGTGTGAACCCTATCTTTAAAATAAAGCACATTAAAATGTGTCAACTCTAACCTGGAGAAATGAGCAGACATATGATTTAAAGGGCAACACAATAATCTCAGATTCAGTGCTTGTGCTGCACTAGAATCCCTGTACCATTATGACTAGGCCTGTCTTATCTCCAGCTCTGGTCCCATGCAGAGGACTGGGGATTTAGACACATGAAATTGGGATGGGCTCTTCAACTCATGTTTGTGGGCCTGTGGCAGGCAGCTTAATTGAATCATTGCTTACAACCGGCAATTTGGAGGCTTTCTCAGTTCATTAGAAGTTCAGCGTTTCAGGTTTAGTGAGCTCCAGATTTTGGTATGCTAGATTGTGTTTGGACAAGCTGAGGTTTAATGTCCAGCCTCAGAGGACTGATTGATTAGTTAGATAAAGCCCATCTGGCAAAGAGGCATTGAGAGTAACAAAAATATAAAACATAGTCACTACTAACTTAGAACAATTTAACCATCTGATACGCAGGGTCAATTTTACAAAAAGGTAACTACTTCTCTATTCCCAATTCGCTGACTAGACCCTTTCTAATCACAATACTGCCATCAATGACAGCACTCTCACCTCACAGTGAGAAGGTCGCTCCAGATATTCTGGGTTTCTCAATCAGCTTTAAAACCTGCACAGTCTGGCAGTCCTCCTGACCTCTCGAGATCTGGTCCCTGCCTGCTAGTAGGTCGCCCTGTCAGCATCACGGCATAAGTCAAGTGTATGGGTCAATCTTCCCTGTAGGACGAGTGTACAATAACATACTTATACCTTGGTACTGTCAATAGCCTACAGCTGATATGAGCTATACTCTCCCATACAGGTCTAATGTTATACTGCTCCAAACTGCCCACATAAGTACTGGAGTAAAAAAAAAGAACAAACAAATAAACAAAACAGATTGTAATGCATGTTCTTGAATAACCTCACCAACACAAAATGGCATAATATCTGCACCAAGCAGCGCAGTAGATTTCAAATACGCTGCACCTGGCCATGCACTAATGATATCACTGTGGCTCTTCCTGAATGGAAAAGACTATTTTGGAGCATGAATTGAGAGACATCCTTGATAGAGCATAATGTATGCCGTGGCACACCTCAGTCTGCAGGGTTATCTGCGGTTCATCAGGGAACATGGAAGTCAGACAATAGCTTCCTCTGGGGGTCTTCAAGGTGTCCCCGGACAGCTTCAGTGGGACAGACGCGCCTTGACCTCCAAAATAACACCCATGATATGAGCATTGGCAGCTGCAGCGGGGACAAAAAACAAACAGGAACCGGTCACAAGTTTAATCAGAGCTGTAATGTTAAAATAATGGGCTACATTCAGATCTGTCTGCAGTTTTTCACCACACACCCATCACAGAAGGAGAAAATATCTGATTGATTGATAAAGTGCATACAAATATTATGCTACATTTTTTAAGAAGTACTATGTAACTTATGGTGGAGGGTCTGCAACCTGCTTGTTTCCATGGAGATTGCTTGGCCTGAAATGATACACAATATGGCATTAAATGTATCTTTCTCCATGTAGACAAGCAATTGACAGGTCTGTGGAGATGTGATCCCACTCATAATAAAAATGCATGCTGAATAAATGCAAGGTAAAGAATAACGCCATACTGTGGAACATTCCAGGCAAAGCAATAACATATATACATAGAGACAGGCTTGACCCCCACTAGAAAATAAATCAATAATTGATAAAGTTATTTAAAACAACCTACAAAACTACATATTATACTTTTGTGAAAATGCTGCATACATATATACATATATATATACATACATGCATACATGCATACATGCATACATACATGCATACATGCATACATGCATACATGCATACATACATACATACATGCATACATGCATACATGTATACACATACATACATACATACATACATACATACATACATACATACATACAAAAATACATACATATAAAATAAATACATACATGCATGCATGTAAATATATACATACATACATACATACATACATACATACATACATACATACATACATACATACATACATACATACATACATACATACATACATACATACATACATACATACATACATACATACATGCATACATACATACATGCATACATGAATACATGCATACATACATGAATACATGCATACATGTATACATGCATACATACATACATACATACATACATACATACATACATACATACATACATACATACATGCATGCATACATGCATACATACATACATGTATACATTATATGCACATATACATACATTTCCATACAGACCACAGATTCCAGCAGTGGCTCAGGGCAGAGGGACTCACCCTTGAACGCCATTGGGTGTCGCTGTGCGCGCGAGTTTTCCGCGAGCAGGATTTTGAACAATCCGAAGTGTCAGGTTGTCGCCAACACGTGAGTCGAACCCCAGATTATGAGCGCGGTCTGAAAGGGGGATCCTGGAAGGGAAGCTCGAGTCCGCGTTGCGAGATTACGTGTAAGAATATTCTGAGGAGCGAGAGACTCATCGAGGAGACAGCGGGACATTTACAGAGGGAATGTCGAAAAGTAGCGCAGTGACCGGCCAGATCACCAGACATGAAGCCGAGGTAAACGAGTGAGTGGAAGCGTCAAAACTACTGCTCAACTACAGCTGTAGTCAAATGTATGAGGATTCACTGTGTGTCCTTTACGCGTAATCTGAACTTTATAAATACTGGATGGAGAGACTGTCTTGAGCATAACCGTACGACCATACAGGAGTTATAACGCGTTATAATATGTTTTTGGTTAACATAGTCTGAGTAAAACCCTGTACACGCTTTTAGGACGGACGTGGTCAAGAGTTTTTAATGCGCTATTTTAACAGGTGCGTCTGGTTTTACGCAGGACACTACAGAGGTCAGGTGCGTCAGGTTTTACACAAGAACGTTCGTGAATCACTGTTATATAAAAAAAAAAAAAAAAATTAGGCTACACTAATAATAATAATAATAACAACAGTAATAATAATAATAATAATAATAATAATAATAATAATAATAATAATAATAATAATAACAACATCTAATGTCCCCTATTTAATTCAAACTCCGCAGAAATGTTTGACCAAAAACATCATAAATATGCAAGCCCATGGACATATGCATTCAATATGTGCCTGTCTCTTTAAGACGATGTGTTGAGAAGTTCGAGTCGGGGTCACATGAAGTTCCTGCCCTCGATTTTACCTTTTAGTTTTATTATAGACTGACATCACACGGGGCTCTGAAACACTTAAGACGCATAAAGACACCATTATCATCCCGGTGCGCGTTTTTGCTTCCACTCAAAAATACCTAAGAGAAATTAGTTGAGAAAAAAAAAAGTTAGAGGAAACTGATGCTGGTCAAAGCACGTATTTTTATAGGAGTGGATGAGAAAGAGTAGAGAGGAGGGGCAGTGACAAGGAGAGAGGTGGGTGGGAGGACGGGCCGTAAGAGCGACAAGAAATTCATATCAATTAATAAGATAAAAAAAAAAAAAAAAAGCGCTGGCAGACGCGCTCGGAAAACTGGCATGGTTTTTGGAGGCTGGCAGTTAAAGCTCAAACGTCAGATATGAGTTCTGGAGAGTGCTGAGATGATCATTAAGGGAGACTTGGAGCGTATGGCAGAAGACATCGGGCATGCAGGTAAGAGGCTCTTGCGCACAGCCGGGACGTGCGCACTGAGACGCGGTCAGGGCTCCAGGCTGCTCCGCGAGGCTTAACTTAGATACATGAACGTGCAGCGGATTTTTAAACACATAGAAATCAAACACATCCCTGTACTGTATGCTATGACAAGAACGGGCTTGTCTAATTATTTATTTCGTGCGTAATTTGTCGTTTAGGCCAATGTACTCAACTTGTTACATTAAATGAGGAAGAAACAATTTCAAACTTAATGGAAAATTGCGTAGTCTAATAAAATTGCGTTTCCTAACTACAGATAGCCCTAATCAGTCATTTCTGGTGATGGTTTTGTTTTGCCTAATTAAGCTCAAATAGCCTCACAAAAAGAAAATCACACAAGTTGTAAAGGTTGTTATATATTGACAGTTCCACACTAGTCATTATGTGGAACGGATTTTATATATTATATGAATGAACAGCGATTTTTACAAATTGTGAGCACATTGTTTTGCTTTTACATGTGTTGCTTAAAGCCTAAAGGTAATCACAAAACGTAATAATGAAAGTAGACGCTCGTGGTGCTGCTGACAGCCCAGGATTGGAACCATCTGTGAGATACACCTTGTTTTAAGGCACTATTTCTGGATGTGATTTAGGAGCTCATTCTCCGACAGAGATAAGGGCAGCTTTAGGAAAAGATGAAGCCACTCGTGAACTTTTTACTACAACAATATGTGGAGAATAAAATCGATTAAAGACAGGCGCAGTGTCATTGTCCGACTCACTCCGCTGTGCGCTTTCCTCGCAATGGGCCATGAAGTCACAGCTCAGGGCGTTTGATTCACTTGTTGGACAAACACACACCAAGTCAATTGCTTTTAAAAATCCACGCCAGAGAAATTCAGTTGAAAAATATAGGCTTATCCTAAATTTCAGGCTCTATTATTTGATTGTGGATCAAAGTGCATCACGCATCAAGATGAAAAACATTTAGACGATTAAAATATCAGATTCTTTTGTCTTTATAAAACTCTTTGTAATCCTCCGCTCAATAAAAGAGAGTCAAAAAGGGAAAATGCAAACAGGCCTACTGTAATTAACGAAGGACAATGTCTGTTTGAGCTCCGTTTATTCTAACGGGACCACGTAGTATGGAGCTGATACTGTTATTAGATTATTAATGCAGCGTTTGTGTTAATAAAGAACACAACCAAGGCACAGTGCAGTGTATGTGGAGAGCTCAAAACTGAGCATTACGCACAGTTTGGACATATAAAGAAGCATACACTGTGCTGTGTTCACAGTTCAATTGTGAGGATATTTTATGCCATATTTAATACATAATTAATGAATATTCTTAATACAGGAAAAACTGTCACAAATTATGCAAAAACATGTCAAAAAAAAAGTTTTGATTAGTGTTCAAACTGTTCCACTTAACGGGATGCCCTGCAGATAAAAAAATCAGTCTAATGTGTTGACATGTGGTGACATTTTACAGTATCTTAAATCAAGATCACATCTGTTTAAGTGTTAAATTAAAATCTATCGAGGTAACAAAAATGGCAAAATTCATCTTAGTCACTTGAATGGTCCCTTTTAATTAAAATGTTTTTTGTTGTTGCTTTTTTTTTTTTTTTTTTTTTCCAGTGTATTTTAATTCTTATCATGGTAGAGACTGAATCACCAGTAAAATGAGAAATGAGAATAAGAATTTTCAGTAAGGCGGTATGACTGTTTCCACGCAGTGAACTGTTAATCAGACTAAACAACATAAAGCAGCGGTTGCAGTGACTTATCCAGAGTTCATGACCTCTTCATATCACACTCACTCCTAAACATATTTGGTCTGAATAACACTAATATTTACTGCAGCATATGTTAGAGGAGTAATCAAATGCAGACACATAACTGAATTTAAAACACTTAACATGATGCGTGGGGACAAGATGAAGCGTGAACTCATCTCTACCTACCACGTAGCTGCCTGTTTATCCAACCCCATTCACTTTACATGTTATAACTCAATGGATTTTTTTTTTCCACCTTGACAGTACTTTTAATAGGACATGGCTTAAATCTCTGCCTAAAATAAAAATACACATCAACAGTCTGATTTGCAGGTATAAGGCAAAAAAGACACAAATTCCTTAGTATTTTTCATAGTCATTGTCAGTGTTTAAAAATTGGACTTTCCAGCGTGCATCAATCTACTGTATCTTTGGGTGTATATTTGAATCAAGTAAACAAGAAGTGGATAGAGTGATGTCAGGAAGGCATGATCAGACAGCTGACATGCTCTTTGTTTAGTTGCTTGTTTCCTTTGAGTGAGACCAAATCTATCTACATGGTGAATCTTATAAATAAATTGTCTATTTGAGATATTAATGTAATAACAAAATGCTGTATGACGTGGTATATTTTTGACTGGATTAAACAATTATAGTTGAGATTACTTCAGGTTTTTGCGTGTGTAAAAGTCATATGTGTACTCAATAGGAGTTCATAATCTAACCCTAATTTACATTGTGGGCATTTGGCGTTCCTTATACGACTGACTCAAAAAGAGTCCTCTCTTTTTGGAAATGTCCTCTGCACACAGTTATAGGTTACCTGGTGTACATCACACTCTGGGAATCATCAAGTGTTCACATGCTTTTTTAAACAATGTTCAATATTTTACCAACCATAAACAAGTATGTGCCTTTTTTAAACTCACTTTCTACGGAGGAAGTTGATGCAATAAAATGTCTGATAATGAGAAAACCATTGCATCCACTCACCTTTCATAAAAGTTCACATTACAGCGCAGTTTCCACCTACAATACAAATTGTATATTCTGTCAGATGAAGAACAACCACAGTGACTGAAGCTCTTCTTTTAACAGTATTTATTCAAATGTATACATAATCAAAATGTGTACATAATAAAAAGTATATACCTAATCATAATTGCTTTGATCATTCTGAACCCGCTCAAAAAGAATGACAGCTTTGACTGAATTCCTCATTGCATTCCTGGAGCTTCCTGGAGCTGGCCTTTGTGACATTGACACATTTCTATTGTTACAGGTGCTGGACTGAAGACGATGCTGGATGCCATGGAAGTTCCAAGTCATGCAAGGGATCTTCTCCTGCAGCTCAACAGCCAGCGCACCAAGGGCTTTCTGTGCGATGTCATCATTGTGGTCCAGAACGCGCTTTTCCGAGCTCACAAGAACATTTTGGCTGCCAGCAGCCACTACTTGAAATCACTAGTGGTTCATGACAATCTCATCAACCTTGACCATGAGATGGTGAGTCCAGGAGTCTTCAGGGTCATTCTGGACTACATATACACCGGCCGCCTTAGTGAAGGAGACCCCACTTCTCCATCAGAACCGAGTCTAGGGGCTGTGCTAGCTGCAGCTAGCTACCTCCAGCTACTCGACTTAGTGGCCTTATGTAAAAAGAAGCTAAAAAGGAATGGCAAGTACCTGCCCCGTCCGAGTCCTGCATTTCTGCCCTATCCCAAGATGGGTCCTAATAGTATGGGGTTGGGGAGCCGTTATAGAGTTTCTACACCTGTCATTCAGCCATGTCCTCCAGGAGGAATGGTAAACAACCTTGCCCCTCGACCACCTCCACTAGAGGAGCTCATTCCACATCGCCTGGGCATCCCCACAGGAGAACTGTACGCCCCCACTTCCACGCAGCCGTCTCAGGTGTTTCCTTCCCCTCCCAGCTGCCTGCCTGCTCAGCTGGGACTGCGCTCAGCCCACCCAGACACAAACTGCTCCCCAATGTTCGGCCTGGACCTCACCAAGAAAAGCCCAAGCTCACAGTCGCAGCACACACCCACCCAGTCCCATCTGGTTAGCACTCACAATGAGGAGGAGAGAGAGGGCACTTTGAGTGGACACACTAGCCCCATGCATGGCATCAATGGACAAGCCTCCTTCCCATCAGATAAATTAGAGGCCAGTCAGCAGACAGGTGCTCTCTCTCCCCCTCCTTTCCCCCATCTAAACCAGCCTCTGGGCCCCCATCTGCCCCACCTGCACCGCTCCACTTCACAAGGCAATGAGCGCTTCCCGTGTCAATCCAGCCCTGGTACCCCGACAGAGGTGGCAGAGACTGGCAGAGAAATGGGCAACATCTACCGTTGGGTCAAACATGAGCCTGTTTCATATCCAGGTGAAGATGAAGATGATGAGGATGATGATGAAGCAGGTGAAAATGGAGAGCAGCATCACAACCATCACAAAGTGGGAGAGGAGAGTGAAGGAGCAGAGGACAAGAGTGGCTCAGGGACAGAGGAGACGGGCAGCAGTGAAGGCCGCCCCTCCCCAACAGGACCTATAGGCAGGTTCCATATGTCGTATGAGCCAGAGAGCTTTGGGGACAATTTGTATGTTTGCATTCCTTGTGATAAAGGCTTCCCCAGCTCAGAGCAGCTCAATGCACACGTGGAGACACACACGGAGGAAGAGCTGTACGTCAACTCTGGTGGAGACATGGCAAACGGCAATAACAGCTGCACCAAAAACAATAGCAGCAATATTAATGGCTATGGGGGCAGCAGTTTGAACAGTTTGTCCCACCTGGAGAATAAGTCCAGTCAAGGCTTAGGAGCAGGGGGCATTGGAGACATGATTCGGCCCTATCGCTGCTCCTCTTGTGAGAAGTCCTACAAAGACCCTGCCACTTTGAGACAACATGAGAAGACCCACTGGCTGACCAGGCCGTACCCGTGCAGTATTTGTGGCAAAAAGTTCACACAGCGCGGCACCATGACCCGCCACATGCGCAGCCACCTGGGCCTGAAGCCATTTGCCTGTGACTCCTGTGGCATGAGGTTCACCAGGCAGTACAGGCTCACTGAGCACATGAGGATCCACTCCGGAGAGAAGCCCTATGAATGCCAGGTCTGTGGGGGAAAGTTTGCCCAACAGCGTAACCTTATCAGCCACATGAAGATGCACAGCAGTGGGGGGACAGCAGGGGGGCTCACTGTGGATGGCAAACTCAAGCTGGACTTTCCGGAGGGCATTTACCCCCTGACTAAATACACAGCTGAGCACCTGGGGCTGAAACAGGAGAAGGCCAGTGAGCTCCTTCTACAAGCGCAGCAGCAGCTAGTGGCCGATGCAAAGGCCTTAGAGAGCCTTTACCCCCTGTCCAAACTGGCCTCAGAGCACCTGGGGCTCCCCCCGGACAAGATGGACGTGCTGGGACAACCACTGCCCCCTCAGGCCATCTCTGACAATCGCACCATCGACCGCTACTCCCCCAGTTAAGACCTTACTCAAAGGACTTCAACATTAGTAAGTCTTCATACACAGCAGTATTGTGACACTGTTCACCTCAGTATCTTGTACACCTCAGACTCAGGCCTGAAGCCTGTTGGCCTGCCAGTGCACACCCCACCATAGGTGCCTTTATGTGTATCTAATGTAACTAAAGTTTTACTTCATAAGCACTGTGCCTTTCAATGACCAAAGAACAATTTTCATGTTTTTGTACAGTGTGCAGCAAAGACCACTATTCCAGCAATTGAGCCAAAGCAACAGGTTGAAAACCAAAATAAAGTTGTCCTATTTATTTTTGTATGATGATATAATCCAAAGATCAAATATGTTTTCCTTACAGATTGTTAACTTGTGTACATTTAAATACATTGTCTAGCCTATGCAAAAACCTAAGCACATGAGCAATTGTGTCCAGAATGTAACATTTGCCAAATACCTGGACGTAAAAAGAAAATGTGTTGTTATTAATATTATAATGTCTGAATTTGGGTACTAGTCCTCAGTGTAAAAGCCTTTTGGCTGACAAAACAAATTACCTGTATTTTATTGTTCTCCTTTTATTTTGCCACTCATAGCGTCACCTCACACCTTAGTTTAACCTTCCTTAAGCTAAAACTTCCTTTAACGTTTAGCTGTACAACCACAACCCCTTTCTACGTTAGTGATGTGGCAATCAGAGCAGTGATCCAATAACTGTGGCATTGTGGTCCACAGCCAACTGATGACATACAATCCCTGTGCATGATGACAGCAGATTCTTCATAGGCTGCAGACCATGCATGGGTGTTGCCCCTGCCATTGTTAACATCCACCATTAGCTGTATCCAGGAAACTCAGTGCCTAGAGAACAGAAGCAGTTTATTGGTTAATCAGGGCTAGTGTGGTCAGATCTTGTGCCTGGCTGACCATTTGGCCTGGGTCCCCTTCAGCTTGCTTGTCTGTTGGCCTCGCTATGGTGGACAATTTCAAGCTTTAACGCTGATACACAATACATCAATTAGACAGAAAATTATAATAACTGACAAATATATGAACAACACATACTTTTCCATCATGGACCATGTTAATTGTGTGGGAAGTTAGATAACTATGTGTACATTTTTAAATTTGCAAGGGCAGATTTCTGACACTCCTAATTTAAAGATGCCCTGTTTAAGTTTTCTGGTTGAGGTCTGAAACATTTTCTCCAAGGAAATGTTGTTGTTTTGCCTGAAATGTTCCAAAGTATGACATTAAACCTAGCTATTTCCACAGAGACAGGCGGGTGATGTGTAGCAATAAAAACATATGTGAAGTTTATACCATTCTGTTGAACATTCCAGACAAAGCAATAACATATCTGAGACAAGCACGTAACAGAGCCCCCCACCAGAAAAGTTACATAGTGTAGGTTTAAATATCTGGGTCAGAACATCTCCTAAACTTTGGCAGCTCTTGTAGGTTTTTCTGAGTACGCATTGGTCAATATCTGTCTAAAGTGCTAGTTAATTGCATATCAGGTGGTGTATTCAGCTGGTGGTCCTAATGTGAAGGCTGATTATGTACGCTCCCTGCTTCTTAACAGTGGGCTGCTAATCTGTCAGTGATATGAACACACTTAGGGCTATCCAAGTGTTAAAAGCCGACTGCAAACGGGATGTCCCAGCTGTTGTGTTTCAATAATCCCTGTGAAGTATCACTTTTCTTCAGAACAATTCACGCAGCTTTTCGGCCTCATGTCCCCATTTTATGCCTGCCATTCTACCCCATAACCACTCTCTAACATCGTGTCTCACAAATACAAATGTCTCCCATGTGCTTACCAAACAATGAAATATTTCTGTGTTGGCTGACCAGCCGTCCCCTTGAACAAAAGCACTTAATAATTGTGGGGTAATTTTGTTTTTAAATGTTTATTCCAAAGAACATTGTGACCTTAGTTTTTTTTTTTTTTATTTAGCTTGGAAATGTCTGACCACTATTGCCTTTGCCAACCTCAGTCGGCGAATGTGAAGTTTATAAAGCCATATTTACACTGTGATATATGTAATATATCTGAAAAGCCTTAAATCAAAGGAATAAAGTGCTTTGCTTCTCAATGTAAGAATAATTTAAAGGGTTAGTACTTAGTGACATGCTTTAATACAGTACTGTGCAAAACTCGATGTGAAAATGACTTAATAAAGATGAATACATGTATTTTGTTTTGGGTAATTCTTCAAAAGTGGAGTGAATGGTTATAAGCATTATATTAACTGCCAATATGAAAAAATGACATTGCCGACATCTTTGTTGATATTTATACATTGACACGTCATTCTTACTTGCAGACTTTTGCACAGTACTGTGGCTCTCGGCTTTCATCTAAACTAAAGTGCACATGTTAGCTGTGCGTACCTCAGGACTGAACCTAGACCACAATGCTAAGCTTAACTAAACACCACACATACAGTAATCCTCTGCATACAGGACTTCCTCCTGGCTCAAACCTGTGTATTTAAGTGTGGCTCATAATGAGAGCATAAGATGTAATATTCAACGTTCAATTTGTTTTTCTATGAAGCTGTCCTACAGCATGTTTTTGTTTGACCAATTCTGTTGGCAGGCAGTGTTTGGCGTGGCTTGATAATCCACAGCTAGCAGGCTAAGCATGGTGATTTTACTTGCAAATGTTTACATTGTTTGTAATTTCAAATTTAGAGTACTGCTCAAGGGTTTTAGGCTTGAGTGAGAAAATGTATTAATTATGATTTTTTTTACTGGATACAGATTTTATCCGTAAATGAAAATAGCATTTGAACCTGACGATTTGAAGTTTGAATTCCGGTCTGGACACAAGGCCATTAAGAGATAAAAACATTGCCTCGGTGGAGGTCTCTGCTTTCCAAATTGAATTCTTTTTCTTCCATGTTATATACACTTTTTAAACGTTTGGACAGTACTGTGTGAGACACAGGACGACCCTGCCTCCTCTGTAAAGTATAGTGGCTGTTGGTCATGGGAATTCTAGCAGTACTTTCTCACACCAGCTCATTCAGCCACTCAAATCTATCTAATGTATTTTCTTTTCAATAAAAAAACACCACAAGTTCCGCTGTCACATAACGGAGAAAGAGCAAGATAATCTAAGAACTCTGTAGCGCTATTTGGGAAACGTGCACTTGTCTGCTTGTGTCCCTCTGCCACTGCAGTTCTCAGGGCAGTGTATGTTCTGGGAATAAGGCTGGTGAGGAGAGGAGCAGGAAGCGCTGTGCTGGCTGCTGTGTGTCTCTGGGCGGATGTGCCTTGTGTTTGTGCTCACAGTGAGATACCGGACCAGGAGAGGAGAAGAGAGAGGAGCAGGAGAGCAGGCGCAGCAGGGTGGATCACGGCCATTGTCTCACCATGAAAAGCTTGTCGAAAAAACTGTCCATTCACAAAACAAGGCATATCTGGTCTTTTTCCTTCCCTCTGCCCTCTTTGGGAGTACACTCTGGTCAAGATCACACTCCTCTGACACTGTGAGGAAGCCATTCAGACACACAGAGGATGTTTGCTTTTTTAGTATTTTTTGTAATGTGGCGGTTTATTATGTCTGGATTTATACAACGCAGGCTGATTAATAACTCTATTAATACAGTTTTTTTTACTTATATTATTTTCATTCTATTTACAAAGTTGGCAAGCCACAGTAAAGTCATTTTAAAAGCATGTAAATTAACGTGTCTCTCTCTTTTTCTTCTTCTTACACTTGTACTATAAATTGCCAGTTTCATATTCACTTACAAGTTACCAATAGATTTTACTACAAGCAGCTGCTTAATGTTTTGCATTTCTCAGGAGAAATTACAGTTGTATTTTTAATACTGTTCCAATCCACTAGAAGTCTCTCAGTTGCCTCCTCTCAGTTCACCAGTTCAGTGTTACCTCACTGAGCTCTCCTCACCTCGGCCTGCTCTTCTCCATTACACTGCCCCCCTCTGTCATGATCCACTCACACTCCGCTGGTTTTCAGCCTCAGAAAGACAGTTGTCTAAACGCTTGTGTGGAGTGTTCTTTTCCTGTAAGCCTTTACTATGAAGTGATCTCAAAAACAAGCAATGACCAGTAAAAAGCCACTGCCCTGACAGACAGTGACTATATTAGGTCTGATCAGAAAGCAAAAAAAACAACCAAACAAACAACCAGCTTTGTTCTTATAGTGAAAGTAGTAATGCAAAATCTTGTGAAAGGAGGTGAAAATCAGAAAGATGCAGTCAAAACTAAATTACAAAACTAAGCCTAACATTGGACCCCACAGTCATTAGTTAAGCCTTTATCAGAACGTGTCATTGTGTTGAAAGCTTGCACCCGAACACAGTGAGATGTTGACAGAGGACACAGCACCTCATGGCCGGTACAGACAGACAAGCAAAGCCACAGTTTTGGTTTGGATTAGGTCTTGTTGTACCATTGATTATGATGTTATGATGTATGAAGATTAGAGTGATGAGGGACGGAGATTATCATCGTCTGGTTGAGGTTTAAGGATCAGAAAGTTGAGAGAAGGCCGACAGACAGTGGTGGCAGAGGATGATGGAAAAACACACATTTACAGTGGAAAGTAATGGCTGATTTGTTTAAAGTTATTATTGAGGATGTAGTGATTTTGTGGATTACAAGGCCTCGCTTCAAATGCCGTACAAGCCAACTCAAGTAATACAGAAGAGCTGATGCGGCATCACTGCATTTTTCAGTAATGATCTTTTTGCTTTGGTGAATTGAATGTATTTAATGCATGTCAAAATTGTTTTATAGTTTATCTGTGTGTACATTTTTTAAATAATAATAATTTCATCTAATGACAGTGTCTTGATAAGATCATGTTGATAAGGCTTTGCTGATAAGCCAATGTGAAATGTTTTTTTGTTTGTTCATATTATTCAAAATCAACTTGGCAATAAAATCCATTGAATACCACACAGAGTCAACCTGTGATTTCTATATAAAACACATTTTACATTTTACTAATCTCTGATAGAACTTCAGTCTATAAATACAACTATATGTGGAGATATGTGACAGGTGATGAAGTGCTAAAAATTATATTACAGTTTTTTGGTATGTTTTTTTTTTTTTTTGTTTTTTTTTACTCCACCACCATTATGATTACGACTTTTTTTAAACTTCCGTTTCTGCAAAAACCCACTAACCACTATAGAATCATAGTACAATAGCTTTCAGAATGTTTCTTTTTTTAATGGGCTAAACTAAACAAACTGTGGTACAGCATGGGGCCTATGAATGCTATAACATGAGACACTTTTATTGTGCATGATATGAGTTTCACATTAAAATAAAACGCTGAAACAAAACACCAGGAGGGAAGTCATTTGACTGCCATGTTAACCACGATTACAAATCTCACGTCGACTTTCTGATAATTCCTCTATATGCATAGAGTGGCTCATTTAACAGGGAGAATTTCAAATGAATCCCATACATCATATACAGTCCACATGCAGCAGTGAGCGAATCCATTACTCTGTCAGCAGCGACCAATACGGCCTGACCAAATTCACGTATCGCCCCTGAACGCACCTTATTCACCTCACCAGAAATGATCCTGATGTCCAGATGTTTTAAACACGAATCAGAAAGCTCATTTTGCCTCAGACATATTAACATTTCCTTCTACAGGTGTTCACGCTCATCAGAATTCATTATGGACTACATTAACTTCATCATAAACATCATCTGAGGTCGATGGAGATACTATGTCAATTTGGAAATGTTTTGACACTGTAGTAGAAAGTAGGTCACAAATTTATATGCATAGGAGTAGTTGTTTTTATTTGTAGTTTTTAGAATGGTGAGAAGTCCTCAAAATGGCGTCCAGGAAATTGAAGCGGCTGGTAGTTGAGCATGTTTTATTGCACCTGGAAATGATCAGAGAAACAAATTCTTTATTTAAAATGAACTATAACTATGCAGCACATCATAATACATAAAAATAAATTACAAAACAATGACGAATTGTGACGATTAACGTAGGCTATTTTCATCAAAAGTTTCATCTGACATCAAACCGTGTGTCCCCATAGACTCGGTTACCATGGAGATGCATTGTACCATCATAAAAACGTTCAATGCCTCCACTTTTAGATGAGTCATTCCCTGATGTTACCTGAGGAAGGTGCTGTGAGGACAACAAGGCTCGCTGACGACAGACACATCACTTTAGCACAGGGGTTCTCAAACTGTGGCGTTGCTGCCCATTTTGAATCAAAGCGAGGCGGTCTCTGTTTGAGGTGCATTCGGCCCCAGATTGAGCAGATTACTGTGTCTTTGATAAATTATATGTGGAACAATTATAATTTAATTTCTTTACCAGATTGTTGCATAATTTAGACTAGAGATTTAATCAAGTAAACAAGCTGAACTCTCAAAACACTACAATCTACGAAATCAGTCTGGAAAAATACATGTTGGAATAATTAAATTTCATGGTTTGCAAGAAAGAAGATCTTTTCTCTAGAGACAGTGATGACTTTACAGTTGCATTCCTATCGAAAACATAATATAAACAACCAAAAATAGAGAAGGCAGCCTGTTTATTTGATGGTATTTGGCACATGTTTTCTCTCCTTCAGTGGCACTGGTCTGAGTCCAGGGCAGTGCTGGCCCTCGTGCCCGGTGCCACAACAGATCAGATGGCGAAGCTCTCCCGTCTCGGGAGTCCAACATTAACGAATATCGGGTCAGGTTGTGTTTGCAATTGCTAAAATACTTTATTATTATGTGGAGAGCAAACATCGGCCTAGTCACAAAATGTTACTTTTACCATATACTCTGGGGCCTATATGCACTAAATAAGGTAAATACATAAATTCACACATGTAAAATGAGGTAGTTTATTGCATTCGTTTTATGTTATGTTTTTAGTTGTAGTATTTTTGGATCCACGTTTTAAAGTCGGTCATATTCATTCCAGTAAATGCAGTAAGTAATTATCTCCAGAGTGCTATTTTCATTGTTATGTCATGACGAAAACAAAGCCACCGTTCACGTTCATTCAGTCTCAGAGAGAAAAGGTCACAGCTTGGGCTTTTATAGAAGCAGTCTGTCGTACATTATTCACTCATTTCCAGAGGAGTGTGTTGAGTTTGAGGTGTTTAATTTCCTGTTTCAAGTTTTACTTTATAAAACTTGTGTTTGAAGATGCAGGAAGGTGCCGTTATCTGTCAGGCACACCTCCACTGGTCAACGGGAATAGTATGGATAGTTAAGATTCTTCTCTGTAATCTAAACACTGACATATTATGTTCTAGAAAGAAGTGTCACAGATGCATTTTCAAATAATAAGAAATAAACAAAAAAACAAAACTGAGTGCGTTGTAATGTAGTGTAGGAGCGTGATGTTAGTGTCATGTTATCGCTTAGGGGGAAGTGGGTGAAGTGTCTTGCTCAAGAACTCAATGGCAGTATGGGTTTAGGGTTATGGCTTGTCGTAGTACCACTCCTTCACTTTATAATCAGTATATTTTCATATTACTCAAAGATAGACATAAACTGAGTATTTAATTATGTACTCGCGCCTCATAAAATATTTGCTATAGAGTTTAATTACTGATGTTTAAATATTTTTTTACTGTAAATGTAACTTTTCTTGTGCATCTGCATTTCTCCATAGAGATTTGATTGCTTTACCTATAGAAGATTCCACAGTACTGCATTAAACATATCTATTTCCATGAAAACAAGTAGGTGATGACACCAGGTTACAGGTCAGATCTGTGGACAAGGACACTGAATGGAAGATAAGTTTAAGGCCATACTGTGGAATATTCTAAACAAAGCAACACAGACATAAAACATGCATGAGAAAAGTGACAAAGTGCACCTTTAATGTCATGTTTAATTGAAATGTATTTTATATACTGGAAAGCATTGGAGTAACTTCAAAGTCTGAGAATAATTATACATACAGATCTACATTAAAGCGGTGAACAATAGGATGGACTTGACTTTAACTTCACCTCTCTGTGTCATGTTCCTCTCCTCCTCTCCTCCTCTCCCCTTGGCCGATCCCACCCCTGCTACATTTCATTGCTCGGACTCCCACTGAATGGAAAACAGCTGGACCAGAGCCTGCCCAGAGCACATTATGCCCAAGTTTTCAATGAATTCCCATCTCCCCTCCTCTGTCCAGTCCGCTCCCCTGCTCCCTGTCCTCTTTAAGGTGGGGCTGTGCAGCTGAAACAAAAGAAAAACAGCCTGTATGAGAACATGCTCCTCACCCACATATGGTACTCTCCTTTCTTTCTGTGAATTTCTTTCCCAACCCTACTCCCCGGTGATCGGCCGCTGTTATGGCTGCTTCTGCTCCTGACAGCTCTGAAAAACGCGCAGATATAACGCAGCTGAGTTATACACACAGGTATTCGTACAGTTAAGTAATGTGTCAGGCTTATTTCGCCCGATACTCAAGTGTAGTCAGACGGCGGGGTCATTGGAGGTCACTTAAAGACAAAAACATTTAAAAAGTGGGGCGTTTCAGAGCCAAGCCATTTAGAGGAAAGCTGTGTTCTCATAAAAGGCTCTGGAGCAGGAGCAATGACAGCTCACACTGATAAGGAACATAGATATGAGCTTTTACTGCAAATCCTCGCATTAAAAAGCATTTATATTTGTTGGTATAAGGATTACAATTGTTTTACACTGATTCACATTGTTAAAAGGGCACTGTGTAACTTTCTGGTGGAAGGTCCGCCACCTGCCACTAGTGATGTGATGTTCATGAACGAGTCGGCTCTTTTGAACGGTTCCTTAACGTGAACGGCTGGATCTCATTTTTTAAAAGAGCCAAATCTTTTTCTGTCTAATTTGTATGCATTTTTACACTGATTAACACTAAACCGACACAAGAAACATCACAGAAGCAGAGCAGGCGACAGCAGTGAGAGATTTGTGCACAGAAAACATATTTGGCACCAGATTAACAAAATTACTATTATTGTAGCGTAATGTTTTATTTAGATTATGCATAATTTGAAAGGGTAAACATACTCCCACTCTCAGTATGAACCATTTTAAACACATTTAAGCCTTGATCGGTTCTCTCTGTGATTAGTTTATTGTTAAAATGAGTTCTCACATTGGCTCCTCTCAAATAAATAATAGTAAAAGAGCCAGTCTTTTGAATGGCTCTTTGAAATGAACAGATCCAACAGATTTGGATCCCATAAAAGAGCCAGAAGTCCCATCACTACTTGCCACCACCTTCATGGAGATATTTATGGTTTACCTAGAAATGTTCCATAGTATGGCATTGAACTTATCTCCATGAAGACAAAAAGATGATACCACCAGGTCAAGTTACAAGTCAGATTGGTGGAGAGGCAAGCCCGCCTACAGTAAGAATGGAATTTCAATATAATAATCGATAAATAATACCATATAGATAAGTTTAATGCCATAATTTGGAACATACCTGACAAAGAAAAAACATCTCCATGGAGTTAGGTGACAGACCCTCTACAAAAAAGTTACTTAGTGTACCTTTAAAAGAAACTAAAGCTATATAAGTAACCTCCACCAAGGCAATGACCCAAGTGTACAGACTGTGATCACTGCAGTGTATGATCTTTCTAATAAAAGAAATCATCTGTAATCAAATAAGTCTTTTTTAAGAAATGGACTGTGCTGTATAAATGTGACTTGTAAAATTTTGCTGCAGAGGAAGTGTTGCTCTGGCTGGTGTGATAAACTGGGTCGCACATATATGTGTGTGTGTGTGTGTGTGTGTGTTCATGTGTGCGTGTGTATGCGTATATGTGTGTATATGCGTATATATGTGCATGTGTGTGTGCATGTGTGTGTGTGTGTGTGCGTGTGTGTGTGTGTGTGTGTGTGTGCATGCGCGCACGTGTGTGTGCATGTGTGCCAGTGCAATTTCCTGCAGCAGATTGACTAACATGTGGGCACCTGCCCTGACAAGTCCACCCATCCTGTTTCTCTGTGCTTGTATAATGCACCGTTTTTGACATATCTGTAAATTGTCATTCATCTGATGTAGAGAGCAGCTAACACACTCAAAAGTACAAAAAGTACAACACATAATGACAGGGTCGATAATTTAATCTTGATGATTAGGAGGTCAGAGTACAGCCTCACTGATGGAGAGTTCAACTGCCAAATGGAGGGTTGGTGGATTGACCCTGTCTCCGAGCGGATATTATCATATTCTGAACACACCCACAATGCCTTGTGTTGTGAGCAGAAGGGAATCCAATGTAGGAGCCTATATTAAATCACTCAGTGACTGTTTGGCAACACTGGGCTGCTACCTATGTTGGCCCTACACTAAAATATAATAAATAGTGTTAATAAAGGCAACACGATTAGGTAGTTCATGAATTAGTCATTCACTGATGCTGGAAGCAACAGACAATAAAATAAGAAGGGACTTTACACCATAAATTTGAGCTCAGAGGAGGAGTGCAGAGGCCAGACAAGCCTGGACAGAGCTGCTTGGCCACACATACACACACATACAGGCCAACACTACAGGTAATAATGAGATCTTTATCTATGAGGGGAAAACTGGAAGGCGGACTTTATAGCAAGCGCCTGCAGGGAGACGTCTGACAAACTAATGAGCTGGCATCCAAACAATTACAGTTCAGAAGGTGATCTGCTAAAAGAGTATGATGACTGTGGGCTCGAACTCTGAGTGTACAAGCATGACTTCATCTCATGAGCAGTGCTGTGTTTGCTGAGAAAGACTAAATGTGTGAAGGTGCCAAAAGTTCCGATGCTACTGTTCCTGGTGACTCCTCTAGGACATGTGCCATATTGACAAAAGGAAGTGAACTATGAAGTACAGGGTGTCTGTTACCTTCAGAGTGTGGATTTACCTACTTGAAAGCAAGCCATTAGTAAGTTTGACAGGGTCATACATTTCAAAGTACTTTATCACTTTCATTTTGAGTGCCTGTGTGGTTGTTAAAACTCTCACAATGAGTAATGGTCTTTATTTATCATTGGAGTACAGAGTTGTTTTGTGTGAAAGCAGTGGTGGTTTCAGGAATAGGGCAACTTGCTAAATGGTTCAACTGGTATGCAAAACTTTCATAAAAACAAAACTGATTTTCAAATGTCAAATGTTATGTCACTACTCAAATTATTTTCACTTTAATCCTTGCCACAGCAAATCCAGGGTTGAAAAAATCTCCTACACAGATTAGTTTAGTTTTTTTTTTTTGTTAGCTCAGAACCAAATCAAAAACCCAATTTATATATTTCTTATCACAAATAAAAACAACACAATCACCAAAGGAAGCATATAGAGAATTACAGATTAGACTTAAATCAAAAGTAACACTAGATCTGCCATGAGGAATGTAGGCACACTTGGGAGATATCCACACTTTTTCTTCTTTAAGTGCACATTTCTTGGCTCCTCTGCACATGTGGCCCTCAAGGGTTGTGTGTTTGGGGATTTGAGAAGACAACATGTGTGTGTCATCCATCTGTAGATTAGGAGCCCATTAGTCCCAGTGGCAGGCCGGCTGTTTACAGTAAGAGTAAACAGACTGAGAGAAGGATGAGCTGACGTCTTCCAACTTCAGCTCGACTCTCCTGATAAAATGTCTGGACAGTGCCACATGTGTATATAGTAAGCGTATATGTGTGTGTATGGACTTTGGTCTGGTATCTGTTGAGAATGCTGTTTGGATTGTTCTCATGATTCTCTGGCTCCACTGGCATCACTGGGGCTTCCTGTGCCAGCTGCAGCTCGTCCATGCTCTGTGTCTGCTCTCCAGGGGTTGTCTTTCATTCCCACGATCACATTAAAAGTCGTAAGCACAGTGTCACTAAAGGTTGTAAATATTGGTAATAGCTTCAACGTTAATGCAGTTATAATCTATGGCTGCAGCAAATCATTAAATCATTTTTGTAGTAGACTATGCTTGAATTCATAATATTAGTGTGGGCAAGTGTAGTTTTACATACGATTTAAATGGGCTATAGACAGTTTTTAATGCTTTTACCTCTGTGTATTGTAAAAGAGAGCTGCTATGTGTGGTGTGTGTCTCATTCTAAAGCGTTTTTAGTGGTTGCGAACCAGAAAGTAACGCTGATGCACTGTTAGCTGTGAAAAGATTAGATTGCTGGGAAGGTGTATACAAAGTGACGAGTAAGTTTGGACCACTGCAAACATGCATTGGTTTTCATAGAGTATTGAGTCATATACGTCAGTCAACCAGTGCACAATAGCAACCAGCAACAAAGCAGACATCCATATGAAGATTGTTGGTGCTTCTCAACCTGCTATTCTGAGTTTAAGTTGTGTCCTTGGGCAAAGAATCACTGTCTTTATTGTTAATGTGCGTACTGTCTGTGAGTGATGCTGGTCAGGTTAAGGCCTGTTGGTGACTTTTATTATCCTGCCTCTCACCCTGGCATTGGAATCACAATATAAATACCCACAAAATGATTTCATTATATTTACACATGATAAATTTTAATGATTTTGTATGCTGGAAGTAGATTACATAATGTATTGGCCTGCCAGTTCAATAGAGCCAGCTGTTTTGTATTGACACCACTGGGAGCGCATCTTCAACCACATTCTGCCCCAGTTTATTGGCAGCGTCCCGAATGTCTGTGCTCAGAGTCACGTCGCGAGGAGAAAGGCAGCCAGGGGAGAGGGCTCGGAAGGAGGGGGAGGCGGCTGCAGGGGGCACAGGGAGCAGGACACAGGAAGTAGAGAAAGATGAAGAGCCAGCGGAGAGACAATGTGATGCACAGAGGGAAGCGGCGGGGGAGAGGGAAGGCTGAAGAGGAATGCTGGAGCTTCAGGAGAATGCAGCAGGGTGTGTGCATCTGGCATGAGGGTCCAGGGAAAGATAGCGTGGGTGAAGACTGGCCGGACATGTGTGTTTGTGTTTGACTGAAGAGGGATGTGAGACTGGGACCACTCACTGGCCCAAGCACCACTGGAACTCTGCCATGAAGAGATGGACACTCACAAACAGCAGCTTGTTCAATCTAAACTAAACTCTATTAGGATTAGTTATTGTTTTAAGTACAGTTTGATCATGTTTGAATTGCCATGTGAGCAAACATAGTGTTCAGAACCATCACATTTTTCTGTTCACTTCAGATCATTTCAGTTTCATCTGCTACAGCCTCTGTCCATTTCCTCCTATGTTTTCAATCTTATAGTATTATTGTTTCAAACTGTTAACTTGTATCTACCTTCTAAGGCTTGATTGGGTTCTCTTGAAACTGAAAGGACATCTGAGACTGTTGAGCTGATTCATTGTAAACCGCAACATTTATCTAAAACAGCTGACTTCCTGTTAAAAATGCAGAATTGATCAGTCCTCTACACAGTTGTGTTTCACCCCAGCAAGAATTGGATTGGATTTAGGGGCTTATGTTATGTGAATTTTGCTACACAACTTGTTTAAATATGTATGATCTGGAGTCTAGTTCTTTTATTAAAAAACAAGTTTGTATAGGGTAAGTAGGCAGAGATCGGGGGTAGGTGAAAACAGGAACTTTCAGAGCCTAAAATCCGGCATAATACAGGATTACTCAAACATGCATGAATCAATTAAAATACAACCTTTGAGTAAGATAAGGGTGAGGGAACAGCATTATAAGACTTCTAAAAGTTGATTTTGCATAATATATGTTGGAAAGTGCATGGAGCAAGTGGGTAAATCACAAACGGCCATTTCTTTTTAACTCTACCTGACCTGGAATCTGTTTTCAAAACACTTTAATATAGGGAAGTGGGTGGAGATAGAGCATAGGTGAAAAGAGGATTTTTTTGAGCAGTCAAGATGATGACAATGGACATCATTATAACATGTCTGTAGCAGCTAATTTCGCATCCCCTTTAACAAATAACTAATTGCAAAATGTATATAGCAAAGCCCTGGGGTGTGCTGCAAGTGGCTATATCACAAATAGCCGATTTCTTAGCAAATCTATACCAGAATAGAGCTGTGTGACACCCATTATCTGAGGTCTGTTGTTACCAGGACACTTGAGGAAAAATGACAAGCTTCAAGGTCGCAGCCACACATGAAAACAGGATGCACCGAGCTCACCTCCACAACCTGTGTTTGTGTCCAACTGTAGACAAGCATGCCCTTAGAGCCAGGCAGCAGGATGGGCCTCTGATAGGCACAAGGATTGACGCACGCTGGGTGTCGATGCTCCCAAACTACTTGCATAATTCAGAGAATGAATAGGTCACTCTGAATTGGTGCGACAGATGCTAACGTGTCTGCCGATAAAGGCTGACTTCCTATTCAGTAATGTCGCCAAAAGAGCCACTTCCTGTCTGCCAAGTTTAGTGTCGCTAGCTATCACCAAGACGCCATATTGGAACGCATTTGATATTCTTAGTATTTGGCTCTTCCTTATGAGACTCCTGAGGCCAGATGCACTCCACAAGCACACACACCTATAGGGAGAGGCAGGAGTAGCTCTGGGAGGGATGGGAGGGAGGGGAGGGAGGGGAGGAGGTTGAGGGGGGTCCATTGTTACAACCTGGAAGCCACAAGTGTTGGGAAGGGAGTGGAAATGTCGGGCAGAGGCTAAATTTAGAGCACTACGGTACAAATATTCCAAATATTCTTACGTGCTTCAGGTCTGCTCACGTATACACTTTGTGACTTCATTCACTTAA
The DNA here is from genome assembly GCA_019594935.1 of Periophthalmus modestus. NCBI lineage: Eukaryota > Metazoa > Chordata > Actinopteri > Gobiiformes > Gobiidae > Periophthalmus > Periophthalmus modestus. Next base: position 22,620,036 of record JAIEZT010000016.1, read on the forward strand.
GAGGATTACATCATTCAGTAGTAACTAGGTGAGAAAACATTTACTACTTTTCAATAAAAATACAGACTGACTCAACCACTGTGCATGTCTTTCATCAAGATTCCAAACAAGCTCAGAAAGCGGGCCAAATAAAAAGGTAACTTCACATACTGGTGCGACCATGCTACACTGGAGAATATTTAACATTTTATTTACATGTTGGTAACACTTAATAATAGCCTTAGTAAAGCATAAACAAGGACTTTTCACTATACATATTTTTACATACATTTTTCTTTTTTCTGGATACAAAGTAGTAACACTGACATTTAAAACATAACGTCCCAGACTCCGAGCAGCGTATAAAGGGTTAAATCTTCTTAGCGTACTCATGTTTTGGGTCACTTCCTGCCGACTGTACAGCCCTGACCTGCTGCTGGAGACGGGGTCACACACACACACACACACACACACACACACACACACACACATAAACACACTGGTTCACAGTGACCTCTCAGACAGCGTCACTGAGCTTCCTATACTCCAGACGATGTATGTGGCTGGTTATGGCCTTGGTTTAACCTTAATCTGGGCTTGTTTCTGTTCAAGTTCTGGGATCTTATTTATAAAACATTCACATGCAAAAATGTTACGTGCGTTACTTTGCATGTTAAGTTTGTGATCAACTTAATGTAGAAATGCGGGTCTGGCCCAATAGAACTTTGTGTTTTGTCCATACACACTTTGAGTAAGACATTTTATTAATGAGACCCCTGCTTTACTCAAAGTCTGCTCCAAGTTTAGTTCAGTTTTGAGGAGGGGTGTGTGCAAATATGAAGGTGCCCTAAGTAACTATGTCAACAATGCATTTGATTGTCTTGAAACTGAGTAACTGTACAATTAGAACAGTAATTTCCAAAAAGTCCGTCAACAGGTGTAGTTAGGGCTCTGCAATCAATCACATTTTTAATCGAGATCCTAGAATCATTTCTTATCCATGTCCGTGCTCAACCTGGGTCTTTTTAACAAAGACGCCCACAACCAATCCTCTGTAAAAGCATGTGGCTTGGAGCAGAGGTCAGTGTTTCTGTTTTTTGTGATAAAAGGCAATGATTAAAAGTTTGTATTGTTTATGTTTAGGAAATTAATATTGAAAGACATTTTTTGTTTTTGATAAGAACAAACAAACAATCAAACAAAAATCAAAAACTGAGGTTGATCAATATGAGGAAAAGGTTTGTCATAATACCCGGCCTTCGTCCAAACATTGTCAGTTACAATTGCTACCTTAAGTCTAAGTTTGTATAAAGAAATTTTTTTTTTTTTTTACATTTTCGAAACTTGTTTTTGTCACAACCTGTGACACATCTGGATTAGTGATGGGTGAGCTGATATTGAGACTGACCTACAAGGCGTTTCTCTATATGGGAAATACTGTGTTGTATTTCCGCTTTGTCTCACTGTACTGATACAGAGGTCAGAGATCATGACTGATTGGGAAACATCTGCAGGACAATCAAGAGAATAACAGGTCTGTGATTGTTCGGTGTCCATTCAAATGGTCTGTAGTTGTAGGTTGCATTCACACTCTACAATTTAATGATGTAATTTCAGATGGAAGGTAAAGGCCTATGTGACTCTCTGGGTGATTCATTGATTTATTTTTTTTCACCTTTACCTTAGTTTATGTGTGCTGGCAAAGAAGATGTTGAAGTCTGTGCCAGTTTTTGTTTCATGTGAATAGGCCCAGTGCAGAAATACATCCACCAGGACAAAACATCTGCATTTTGACAGTTAAAACCTTGTACCATAGAACTCTGCCCTCCAGATCAATGTTAAACGATATGCAGTTACGATGTGTGGTGTCATGTGAACACAACCTATTATATAGTTATACTTATAGATTTAAACTAGGGCTTTGCACATTGATTGACATGTCTGACGTGTCAACCATTATTGCAAAATGGGTGCTGGCAGTTTTCCTTTGGGTGATACAAAAAGGTTAGAAAAAGGTCAGATCTTAAACTTTGCCAAAAAAAACAACAACAACAAACAACAACAACAACAACAACAATAATAATAATAATAATAATAACAATAATAATAATAATAATATAATAATAATAATAATAATAATAATAATAATAATAATAATAATAATAATATACTACTACTACTACTACTACTACTACTACTACTACTACTACTACTATAATAACTATAATAATAATAATAATAATAATAATAATAATAATAATATTATATTATTATTATAATAATATTATTATTATATTATTATTATTATTATTATTATTATTATTATTATTATATTATTATTATTATTATTAAAACACATAAATAAACCAACACAACTGAGAACTATATGCAAACATAATTTTATTATAGTTGGTAGTATGCAGCTTTTAGCTCTTTGATGGGAGCTGGATCTTTGTGAGTTGTTCATTTAAAACAGCCGTTAAAAGTCTGGATATTATTTATTTATATAAGAAGCCAAATGACAACTACTTTGTTCAATTAAATAGCAAGATTTAATAAGTGGGACTGATTAATATGTCTATCCAGATGAATTTGTGTGTGCAGAAGCTGAGTTTGAGTTTGTTTAGACTAAAATTATACGAACACGTGGCTCTATGCTGCTCTGGACTAACTTCTCATTATTAATTAAGTTAAAATAACAACATAACAGCAACAATAAATAACAATAAAACCAAAAATAAGATGAGTACAGCTTTCGGTTCATGTGTGAATGTGCATGTGAGAGTGTATTGTGAAGGGGCGTGACAGAGGCGTGTAATCAGAACCAAATGGAGCAGAGTGTGAGTGCGTGGTTCGTGTCCTCCATCTCTAATCACACAGCCCCCAGAGCCCCCCGGAGCCCCCCAGAGTCCAGTGTGAGACTGTGGGCTTAGAGCTCTGAGCTACCCCATAAATCAGCCCTGCCCAGTCAGTCACCTACAGGATACATGCACTCTCCGCTAACAGACCCACGGACCTGCCAAATGTTTAATGAGTAATTGTGTTTCATTGATATTTCCACATGTTTTGGTCGTATTCACAATTCATTTGGATGTTTGGGAAAGCTGTAAAATTTTTGAATAACACAAGGTAACCACTAAAGATTACACATTAGCATATTTACTCAATCAGTCTGAAGCTTGGATAAATAAAACAAAAAACAAAAAATTTACATTTGTAAACTAGATAAAAAAAAGTTACATATTTCAAATCTGAGTTAATCTGGTAACACAAAAAGAAATGCTACAAGGGTTAGAAAAGAGGAAGGTAAAGTAGAGAATAAAAAATAAAAAAAAAAAACACATAAAACCCCAAAAATGTGTTAATTAATTACATTTTTGAACTCCTTGGGGCTGTGTGATAGTCTGGTAATCGTGCCTGTAGTACACATGCTAATCTCACTTTGACAATTCACTGAATGTCTCTCCCTGCTCTCCACCCCCATTTCACACTCACTTCTATTCTTCCCAGCAAAGTCAAAAATGCTTAGGATAATGTCTTCTATAACTAAGTATGATTTAAGTCTGATCGGAGTAATAATAAACGTAACACAATCCTATTTCAGATTTACCATGAATTATACATTCCGTTCCTATCTCATATTCTTTCTTCTCGCTGTTTCAATACTTATTCCCCACAGGAGGTGCAGGCCTCTCCTTGTCCTCCTTCGCTCCTGTCTCCTCTCCCTCTTTCACATCTGGCCAGGCAGCTGTGGCTGGCCTGAGTTCAGCGGAGAAGAAGGTGTATAAAGAGGTGGGGGCCATCAGCGCTGCGTTTGGGGCAGGCTATCAATTGCAAAGCCCAGGGCACCGTAAAAGAAAAATCACATTAGAGAAAAAAATAGTAGAATCTCTTTTCGATTTCTTCTCAGTCTATCTATCACAAAGTCTCCCAGCGCTGTATTAAAGTCTGTTAAAGCTAGCAACAGCGGTGGGACAGGGGAGTAATGGAGGGGGCGTTTGGGGGTGAACCAGAGGAGGAGGAGGACCAGGGGAGCATGGCGAGGGCAAAAATTTCAATATCTGATTTCCACATCTTAAATACATTCATTTATCTGACCCTCGGGGCTCCTTGCGAGTGGGGAGAGAAGAAGCAGAGAGGATGAAGAGGGCGAGGGCACATATGACATTTTCATTGTGGAATCCGACTTGTATTGTTTCTGTGGTCAGCGCACTGCCCAGAGATTTCACATGCCATCGTGGCCACACAAGCTCCGCTCTGCTAAACGCTTGCAGATGCCATTACACACATGCACTTGGTTCTCGACAGGCTCCGATGACTTTTCTGTTATATGCCAGCGCCAGATGAGTTACAATTCAACTGCCTCATTTTGCAGCGCATTCCTCAAGGTTATACCAGCTAAACATTTGCTCATGGGTGCCAGTTTCTCTTTAGCGCTCCGTTAAAGTTCATGACCTCCTTTTCAGGGTTCACATTGGGACGAGCGGCTTCGGAGGGGAGCGTCAACCCTTTAGTGCGGGCTCACGTGATCCGCAGCATATGGTAAGTCGCGCTCAGAGTGGAAAAGGGGGGAAAAAACTTAATTTTCAGCTCTTTCCAGTTCATTTTATGGCCCGTTTGAGAAGAGCCAAACAAACAGAGGAGGATATGGATACATGGTTGGAGAGTTAGAGAGGCTCAGGAGACAAGCATATTCGCAGATAGGAAGTTAAGCAATGGGAGGGAATATATGTGTGGTGATGTGTTTTGTATGTGCGCATGGGGTACTCGGGAAGGTGAAGCCGCTCTGCGCAGGAAGCCCCTGATTAGCGCTAACGAGAAGTGCAGATCATATTAATGCAACCACACACCTCCCACCTCTACGCCCTCCCTGGCCCGGGTACGATCCCTGCCTTCTCTGCCCCGGCCATATGCGCTTTCTACAGCCTTCGCCAGACACCGTAAAGACGCGAGCTGCAGTGCTGAGACAGACCAGAGACCTGAGGGGGGCGGAAAGGGGCTCGGTGTACTCAATCCACCGACAGAGGAAAAGTAACCATAATGAGCACAGAGAGGTGGATAAGGACAAACATTTACACACCTAAACAAACAAGGTAAAACAAAACAGACACGAGGAAACACATTCAATTTCCCCAAAGCCTCCCACCTCATTTGTTGCTCATTAAGTATCACCATAGAAACAAGGGTATTGTTGCTAAGCAGGATTACATCTTGGAATGAAGCAGGATTAAAGCTCACACTGGAGGTTGCAGAAGATTTGAAGTCATGATTTGATCCATGTGTCCTTGGGCAAGACACTTAAAGGTGCACTATGTAACTTTTCTGGTGTGGGATATGTTCCAGCTTGTATCCATGGAGATGTTAGTGCTTCACTTGGAATGTTCACAGTATGGCATTAAACATCCCTATCTTGGTATTTTAATGCTTAACAAAATACCTTGAAAGTTAAGCATTCTTAAAGTGAACGGGGTCTTCTTTCCACAGATCTGACATGAAACTTGACTCGGTAGCTTCGTGTAGGTAAAGTTTAATATAGTGGAACATTCCAAGCAAAGCTAAAACATCTTCATGAAGACAGGCAGGTGACAGGCTCCACCAGAAAAGTTGAAAAGAGCACTTTGAGCCCCCCAGTGCCTCCAGTCTGAGCACACAGGTGCATGACTCTGTGTGCACATGGGAGGATAGTTCTCTGATGTGACTTTTCACAACTGTAAATTATAAACACAGCTCTGGCTTGTCTTAGTCTTGCTCTTGCCCAGTTTAAGTTTTAAGGCAGAGACGAGGCACAGATGCAGTTGACTCATCTTGGTGTCCTGTTCAAATCTATAGAAATAAAATGAGTGTCCTTAAGTATTGTTTCCAATAATCGAGACAATTACCAGGGCAAATCCTGGTTTAATTTTGGATTTAGTCTGGTTTAGCTTTTGATTTAATCTTCAAATAAAGATCTAAACTTAAAAAAACTGGCTATATGAGAACCTTTGTCATAAACAGGGGTAAGAGGGACATGGCAGCTGAGAGTGTGGACAGGTTCCTGTGGTGACGTGCTCTTTGGTAATGTTCTCACAGATGGACAAACTGGGCGAGGCTACAATATTGAGACACGGATACCCTCTCCTGTATCCTCCTGACTCCCACCCACACTTCACATGTGTTTCACATTCAGAGCGGAGATGTGCAAACCAACCACTCAGGGTGACTGGCAGTCCACTCTATCTCTTCCTCTTTCACTCTATCTCTCCTTCTTTCACTCTATCTCCCTCTTTCACCCTCTCTCTCTATTTTCTTTACACTTTCCCTTTCTGTCTATCTTTATCTTGGATTAGATTTGATAAGGCCTCACAAGATCACAGTTTCCTGGCAAAATTAGGACAAAAAAGCCATAATCTTAGTGGTTTGTCCTGAATATCAGAAAAGCACTAGATAATCCTGCTTCAAATCTTATCTTCACAGCTTACCACTGTTAAGTACATCTGTCTTGTTTTATGCAGTATTTTAATTTGGTAGTGCTTCCTAATTTGGAAACCCTTCTGAACAAACCAATTTATTATTAATCTTCTTTTTTTTCATCTGAAAATGAAGCATTACTTATCACTTGTTGAGACGAGAATGCCCGGCCTCATCAGATTGGACCTGGTTAGTACTTGGATGGTAGACCACTGGAATGCCAAGTACCACAATGGGGTGGCAGTTGCTCAGAAAGTGCAAAGTTGTTGTGTCCTTGGGCAAGACACTTGACACACCTGGCCTTCGTTGTCCACAGTCTATGAATAAGTGAGTGTTAGTGGATAGAAATGAACTAAAAATCTGATATATTTACAGATTTCATTAAGATGCACTGTCCTCATAAATGCACAGCCACAATACAATAGGAAATAAACACAAATTCAAGGTACTAATCCACGCAATCCCAATTTGAATCACTTGTCTCCGGTATATCCTTAGAAAGAACCTCTCTACTACAGTACATGTCCAGTCCTTATGTGTATACATGTAAACCAGAGGGGGGCCATCCGAGTTTTAATTTCAGTGAATAGAGGTCAGAGCGAGCGGATAGGCAGCAGACACACAAACAAACGCACATAAAAGACCCATTTAGATAAAACACAAGGAAACACATGGCATTATGGAGTTTGCTGCAAGAAAATGTCGAAGAATGGACCCACGACGGAGATGACTCCCCAGGGCAGGATGGGTGTGTACGTGTGGGCGGGGGAGGACAGTATATTACACCGGGGGCTGTCTCTGTCTAGTTTACCCAGCTGGAGCACCCCAAGCCCCTAGACGGAGCATTGATGTCACCCAATGTACCCTCCCCAGCTCCCCTATTTCCTGTTCGCTCTGGTGTGATGTCACTGGCCGTCCCGGGATGTCACGTCCACCCCCCTTTACCCCCATCCTCACTTTGGCTGCTGTCCCTCCTCTTGCACTGCCCCCTGTCTCAACTCTGTTTCAATCGCTTGGGGTCCCATTGTGATTTGGGAACAGTCAATGGAGCACGTACCAAAACAAAAGACCACCCAACGGACACACACAAACTTGTGCGTGTCACTGTGTTATGCAATGTTGGTCCAGATGAGATAAATGTATCAGATTAGCAATTAGGGCGAATTAAAGATTTAAAAAGGTGTAACTGAAACCAAAATCATCAGAGTAGATCCGGTGACCTCAGCCTCCCAGCTAAGAATACAAATCATCTGCATATGGGGTGAGAACAACAGGTGTACAGGAACTATGCGGAAATATCGCTTGAAAAAATAACCTTTAAAACTTCCTTGTAAACCAGGCATGTTCATAAGTTGCTTTCTGTATCAATAGTGGGAGGAACTAAGTGACAGATTTATAGCTTGAAGTAACTATAAAGAGATTTTGAGTGCGCTTAATGGTCAAATAATGTAATGTAATGAGACTGTATTACACATAAAGGAGGATATCATCTGTCATATGGGTAAGCATTTCTGATTTAAAGGTGTTTCGTGTGCGTTTACTGCCTCCTCAGAGAAAGTATTTGATTAGAGGTGAATTGTTTTCACTAGGAAAGAAATAGTAAAGACAGACAATAGCAAATATTTTGAAATGGATTTCTGCCTGGCCGAACTGTGGGTAAATGAAATATTAAATTATGATAAATAAAAATAACTTAAATTAGATCCATTTACACTTAAATGTGGAAATGCTCAAGCCAGTCATCCAGGTAGCATCCATAGTAGGTTCTGAAAAAGCGGCTTGGGTGAGCATCGAAACGTGTTCACTTCTACAACTTTTTGAAGAAGAAGAAGAAGAAGAAGAGAAGACTTTTATTGTCATTGTCAGTGAAAACAACTTACAAACTAGGAACTTTCTTCGGTGATAAAGCGCAGCATAAAACACTGAATAATAATAATATTCTTTAAAAAGTAGAAATATAGCTATTATAAGTTAAAAAAAAAAAAGTTTAAAATGCTTAAAAATAAGTCTTAGAGGTCAGAACATCAGAACAACACAGTGACTTATTAAGGTGACCAGTATTATAAAGTGTCCAGTTTAGTACAGATATTCTTAAACGTCAATTTTATGTATTCTTTTTGTCCAGTTGACAGGTTTGAATTTTTCTTTTATTATTATTTGCAATATTTCCCATCCTAAGATCCACATCAAATTGTCTTCTTTCAGGTGCAGTGATTTGTTTTATAATAATAATAATCGTTTTACTGTGTGCCTGCGCGTTCTTACCCACTGAAAAAGTATTAATTCAAAGCGCAGAAGACTGGTTGCAAGGAGTGTAGTTATGCCAAGCTATACCACACAGCACATAAAGAGCATGTGTACATTATACAACTGTAAAAATCTGCATCAGAAGAAGACCGCACCGAAGTTTGTTTTAAGTCCTGAGATGTCCACCACAGCGCTAAAGCTTCTATGTGCCGGGGCTGCTGTTTATGTGTTTGTGTGCACATTTCCTTATGTTCAAAGAAAGTGAAAGGATGTGTGTGTTTTTACAAGGGCCAGCGCGTCCCGCTCGTGTGTGTCTGTGTGTGCCCTGATATCCAATCCCTCTTGGACTCCATGTTGTTTGTACTGCGCGTGGGCTACAGTGTGAGAAGAGGAGCGCTCTGTGTACATGAGTGTGTTTGTTTGAGGACACTGGCCAGTAGGGGACAGAGAGGGTTCAGGCCAGGAGAGAGGGGGCGCCTCCAGGGAAGAGGAGAGGGGACTTCACTGTCTGCAAGTCCACATGTCGAGTTGGATGTTTATCGAATGTGATATCAGTACACTTTTCACTTCAGTTACAAGGGCTTAAACACAAGTCCCTGCAGCTCATGTGCTTTAGGACATTTTTCTGCTGGCCTTCATTGAAATTCAGAAAAGTGCGTGAAAAAGACTAAAGAGCAGCCAAAGTTCTGTTACTAATTCTGTTTTATTATATTTTACTCTGTGATAGTATTAGTACTTTTTGCACTTTTTTGTACTACCACTGGGAGTGTTTTCAGAGGTAAAAATAGAACCTCAAAAATAATACATGTACTGTACCTAATATAGTGGCCATTTAGACTTACTCATACCTACATATATGTATATCACTCATTACATAGCTGTATGTCATATATCCTAATATGATCCAGCTCGGCCCTACCTGATTGCCTGCTTGTTTTCTCTGGCGGCCCGCGGCTTCCGTTCCCAGGCCGGGAGGGAGGTGGGCTTTGGGCCTGAGCGGAGCATACTTTCCACCTCTGAGTGTGGGCCAGAGCAGCCGCAGTTCCTCATGTCCGACTCCCGACAGGAAGCACTCGGAGCCCCACAGCTGCCCACCACCAGTGACACTCGGCTGGCTCTGCTCTCATCCAGGACGCGGTGAGTGAGGGGAGCACAAGTGGAAACAGAGAGAGAGTGTGAAAATTTATGCTAAGATTCACAGCTATCCAAATCTTTATTTTGGCACCAGGGCAACATTAGGCCGAAGCTTTCACACCTCAGAAGTCGATGATAGATTATCTGAACACTGGCATTTGATTTCTTTCATCTGAGATCTCTGCTTACAGAGAAGGAGCCAGCCACAAAGCCTGTTTTTGTGGAGCACACGATTAACAATAATGTAGACTTTTGACATAATGGTAAATATTTTGTCACTGCAATAACAAATATTTACATTGTCACTTTGTGGTTATAAGGACTTTTGCTCAAAATATTTATTTCGTAGGATGGAACATTTTTGTCAAACTAAAACATGTTACAGGGGACATTAATCACTATGTCGTCTTCCACAAGAGCAGTTGGTATGTGTGCTTGCAATAGACACACACACACACACACACACACACACACACATGCTCCATTAACTTCTATTTTATTGTTGTTAAAATTCACACCTGAAGTTCCTGTAGTAAAAGAACACACTCCTCACAGCTCTTCCTGAGTGAACAAGGCTGTGTAATTAGTACAAATGGCTTTCATTATGTGCTAACACTGTAATTACATGAGCCACAGAGCTGCCTACTGTTAACACACAAAACCAGGCTCCGAGGCCTCCTCCCTGATACTCACTCGTGTTTATGGACCAGTCTTTGAGCTCGTTTTAATCCTCCATTACAATTCATCATGTCACTTTTAAGTTAAAATAACACATGAACACAGAAGAGCTGGAGTAACCACAGCTCGTGTTGAACCTTGAGGAGAGTGTGACTGTCACAAGGTCGTGACGCTGTCTTCTTCTCATTTATAGTATTTCCTGGAAGTGATTGTCATGCTGTTGCATATCTATTCAAATGAGTAAAATTAAGTAGAAAAGTAGATCTACAAGTGAAATGACTAACATTTCACTTAATTTTGACAACTAAGTAACTGGGCCACTGATTTTCATTGTTGAACTTAACACCGACACATTATGAGGCTAAATATAAAAGCAGGTGATTGAAGGCTTTGTCTGCTCTCCTCCTCTGAGCTAAAATGCTATAGTGGGTGTGAGTGGCCTGGTCATGATTGAATTACATTGTAAACTCATGTGCTGGGGATCCGGACAGAGGACAGTCTTTTCTGTGTACCCTCCACTCAGAGCAGGAAGCTGCCAGGCTTTTTCAGATTAGGCCTTTTCCTCTTTTTCAGCATGCACTCTGCATGACCCCTGTCCCATAACCTTCCCCTCAGAAGGTATGGCATAGACACCATGGGCTGAAGAGTGTGCCAGCTGGCCAGCACGCACAAACACAACACTAAATCATCTCTCTCTAAATGACGTTGAGTTCAATTCAAAAACAATATGGCCTTTCTTGGCACAGAGGAGGAATGCTGAAGCGTTCAGCAGACACAACACAGTCACAAATTCATATGTCAATACTTTGTCCATATACAGCTCTGCTCTAGTACCCTGCACCTTTCCCTCCTTCAGACAAATTGAAGCAGTAATTTTTTGCTTCTCAGTGACTTTTACGAGGCGTAATGTGAAGCACCTGTAGCCACACAGAGGCCAGACTACAGGCTGTGTAGTACCACCATGAGCACACAGGTACATGGTACATGCGCACACACAGGTACATGAGCGCACACAGGTACATGCGGCACCATGAGCGCACACAGGTACATGCGGCACCATGAGAGCACACAGGTACATGCGGCACCATGAGCGCACACAGGTACATGCGGCACCATGAGCGCACACACAGGTACATGCGGCACCATGAGACATGCGGCACCATGAGCGCACACAGGTACATGCAGCTCATGAGCGCACACAGGTACATGCAGCTCATGAGCACACACAGGTACATGCAGCTCATGAGCGCACACAGGTACATGCAGCTCATGAGCGCACACAGGTACATGCGGCACCATGAGCACACACAGGTACATGCAGCTCATGAGCACACACAGGTACATGCAGCTCAAGAGGGTAAAGTGTGTTTTTGGACGCTACTGCTACATGAAGTTGAACTGTGATCAAAACTACATCCAATTTTTTATGTTCACATCTTTGATGTGCCTCCATCATGCTTTGTTGTTTGCATTTTTTAAGTCTCTGGGGAAAGTCTTTGGGGAAAATGTTTTACCACCTGAGCCAGAGGTGGATGATCATTAACTCACTAATTCTAATAGTGTGTCCAAAACAGAAAACTCAAACACTGTCTGAAATGCCCTGTGTAAGTGCATCATGTGACACAGGTTAGACTTGACACTCTTCTGAGCACTTGCTGAGAAATAGTGGTTGAGGCCGCTCTCTTCTTTGAGTGTGATAATGTCTTTTATTGGGGCCACATGTGGCATCCACAGGATGAAAACAAGAGGTGATTAGTGCAAGGGCTGTACCCTGCTCCTCTGCTCTCTCAGGTCAGCTGCTTTCTATTACCTCCAGCAATGGGCCAAATGAGCACTCTGCCACGCTTTAGACTGGATACAAACTGATGTTGTTGATGACCTTTTGAACTGGAGCACTCAAGGGCTTGTGAGTCTTAACACACTTAACAAGCCAAAGTTATGACACGGTCACAGTCTTGTGGTCTCCTGACCCAATATTTGAAATAATCTCTTGCTATAAAATAATGGCCCGTTAGCATTTCTCTAAGTCAGCCATGCAGAGGAATTATGTCTGTGGTTTCTTTACCACGTGCCTTTAATTGTGCACAAGCTATAATCCACAGCACAAATATTGTATTAATTGTGTTGTAAAATTACCTCGGCTAAGGCATTACATTTGCCCTGTTGAAATGTTAAAAAAGTAATTCTTGATAAACACAAAAATGTGTCAGATTCTTTCCCCATGACCTCTTGTGTCATTTAATAAAACGGTGGTGGCCCTATCTCGCAATGGAAAATAAGTGGTAATGATTCCAGGGTTCAGTTGTTTTAGAACCACATCATAAATCTTATTCTTGGCCATGACATATATAATTGTATTAAAATGCAAGGAGCTTGTGCATTTTCATTAGACTAAAGAAAATCTTTAAAAAATATTTTTTCTGTGAGAGAAAATAATCGTGGTCTTTAGACAAATAGAATCATCACAAGAATCAAGATACATTTAAGTGAATGTGGACTGATTATAGGAAAACAAAAGGTTAAATAGTGAAACCATGTTTACACAGCATTTTTATTTTTTTGCACTTTTAGCAAAACAACTGTAATAGTGCTTTTGTATGAGCAGGAACTATTGTAAATGATACCTCACTAAAATGCTTTCTCTCTAGAATATGAAGTTATTATGAAGACGTATGACTGGATCCCTTTCCCTCACACCTGGTGTGGGGCTATGCGGTTTGGTTTCTGTGGGCTTCTGTAGTCATAGTCCTGGGTTTTTAATGGTGTTAATCAAAGTCTTATTTTGATCCAGGTCCAGACTCTGCACAGGGAACGTGTTCAGTCAGCGAGCCCACAGCTGGAAGGCAAAGAAGCGCATTGAAATGGAAATGAAGGAGGCATCGTCCTCTCATTCCTCACACAATGGTAATTCCCTAATTCATTTATTTATGTGACTATAGCCCAAAGGGATAGGGTGCCATGTCTACAGGAAGTTTGAATTCATTGTTTTTGTAAAAAGTTTTGCATTTTAAATTATTTTTATATTATCAAGAGGAATGCCATTAAGCATTGTAGTCTTTTAAGATGAATGTGGCTAAAGTATTTGGAAAAATATTTAAAAAGGTGTGGGATGGACATTACAAAATACTTTCTTTTTTCACCTTTTTGTTCAAATTGCTTTAAAGTTCAAGAAATATCAGCAAAGAGCCAATAACAATAGGACTGTTACAAAGGACTCTTCAACTCTTCAATAAGACAATATCAACTTTACTTTACTTCCATTTTTCCATTTAGGGTTTGTTTCATGAGATCCTTTAGCCCGAATTAGAAAATCCACATGTCTGGGCACTAAGCGGCACTATCTTTTCTGTGGAGAGTCCAACATCCTTATTGAATTATAAGTTGGTTGTCCCAGCATTCCCTTTCACTCCCCTTCACCGCTGAGTGCCTTTTGATCAGCCCCACTGGCGGCCTGACAGTTATGCCCACCCATGTAGAGTTCTGGGTGTACATCCATGTGTGGGTGTGCCAGCCAGCGGGCCGGGACGGGGCTCAAAATATCTTGGCTAAGTGAGAGAGTTTCCTTGGGCTTTGGAGTGATTGCATTGATGAGAGAGAGCGTGGTCTGATCTCAGGCACACAAACTGAATGGCTGACTGAGCCGATCCAGTCCCCTTTGGACAGGTATGTGAGTCTAACTGTAGATGCACATTGTATTAACAGATGAATGAACGGTGACAAACCTTTACACTAAGACGGGGCTATACTGTATCACATTATAGCGATATGGGGATTATATGAAATTTGGAATAACATTGTCTAATTGTGCGTGTACTGCAGCTTTCCTCTCAGATGTGAGGGGAGGCAGACAGAGATTGCGGATAATTGCTATCTCTAAAGCCTAGAGGGACTTAAACACTGTGGAGGTTCTGCAGAGACAAAAAAAATCTAATAATGAGAGAGATTAGACTTGTGCAATAGGAGCAAACTTCATAGCTGCAACTTAAACAGCCACACGGTTAGCACAAATATTATAAATGGCACCATTGAGAAGCCTTGGGTACATCAATTATAGAGTTAAAATATACATTGAAATAACACTTTTGGAGTTCTTTCTGTCATGAAACACTTAAATTAGTGGTCAACCAACTGTGCATAAAGCCGTTGTTGGTATTTGTAGAAATAACTTGTTTTTTTTCTAACTGTGCTTTGGGCTGTTTTGGTCTTTTTGGTGCATTTACTTTTATCAGTCGTTATCAGAGTGCCCCATTTGAGTCCAACTGAAGCATTTAGAGATTTACCACAAACGACTGGCATTAATCAAATCATTAACAGGCTTAGACAAGATGATGCACTCGGCTCTTGTGCTGGTTTACTGGAGCCTTGTCAGCATAAAGACCAGATACGACCAACCAGAACAAGAGGGGACAGCTGATGCCAAGATAAGACTGATAAAAGGAGCATATGAATGGTAGCTAAAATGGAAAATTAGACACTGTGAGAAGTTTTATGGCTTTTTCTTTTGCCCCAGAGCGAGGCGAACACAACAGATTTTGGCATTTTTAACAGAAAAAGTAAGATTCGGATGATTTATCGAGAAAGGAAGAGGGAGAAAAAGCGTTTGGGGCAGGGAGGCGGGGTGGTGGCAGGGGGGCTTGAACATGATGCAAACCATTTGGAGAGGGGAGCGGAGGTTGCCAGCACAGCCTGCTCTGTTTAAAGTGCAGAGGAAGTGACCTTGTATACAGCATGCCAGCAACCTCCCGTTCATCCACTGTCTTTGTCTATCTGCTTCCACACACACACACACACACACACACACACACACTAGAATGAGATTTACAGTACTGCACAAATGTTTAAACCAGGAATGTGATTTATCGATATAATTATTTTACATTTTCAGGAAATTACTCATAAATTATTAACACAGATCACTGATGTAGAAGGATTTGGTGCAACTACAGTAATTAACTTTAAAGGGCACATATTATGGTATTTTCTGATCTATGTTATAATGTTGTTTCCTCATCACAAACATACCCAGAGTTGTGTTTTGTTTCATTCACACATGTTTAACACACAAACCCTGCATATTTAGGCTGAGTTTTTCTCTCAAACTGAGTGTTTTCGCTCTGTTCCACCTTGTGATGTCATGTGGTGATACAGGAAGTTCTCCGCTGTGTTTTTAAACTCCCTCCAACTTCACTAGAACCATTTGAATGATTTCAGCCCTGGAATTTCCTATTTCTACTGAACAAAAGATAAAAGGTAGCTGTTAACTTGAAAACTACCGCTTCATGACATCACAAAGTGGAACAGAGCATTTTGAGCTTTGGAGAAGTAGACAAACTAATAATAAAGGGTTACTTAAACATGTGTGAATCAAACAAAACACAACTCCAGGTGTGTTTTTGAGGAGGTTACAGCATTATAACATGACGTAAAGCTCACAAGAGTCAATTTTGTGTAATATAGGACCTTTAATAATGAACAAATAGGTTGTCAAAATGTCTTAGGCTTAGTAACTATGTAATAAAAGGGTTAGGAGTTATGGTTAAGGTGTTCATTAAGTAGTTTCTAATCCTGAATCATTCGTAACAAACTATTATAAAGTGTTACAGAGGATTTGCAACTACTTTGTTCATTTTCAGCCTCAAAAATGTTCAATTCACATGACAAGAATGATACGATTTAATTTTATACACTGCACCCATACCCATACCCCACGAGATTTTTGAGTATAGCCAATGAGAATCCAGATCCAAGCTTATTTTCTTCGCCCATTAAACAGAAGTCAACCTTAGGACACAAGTGGGTTTGTTATTCTTTAGATTGAATTTCTTTACAACAGCATCAACAAGAGCCAATCACTGTTATTATCATTATTGTCTTTTTTATTATAATCTGAAGGTTCTCTGGGTAGAAAAAGTCCAAGAAGTAGTGAGTGAAAAGTAAAAGAGGGAAAAAAGAGGTCAAGATTTTCCCTCAACACAGACTCATGACTTAATCTGATTGTGCTCTACAGAGACCTGCCCAGGAATGAAGATTTGTTGGGACAGACACATCAGGATCTGAGGAGGAGAGTGGTGAAAAGGTGAAGGAAGTAGTGTGATCCAGAATCTCCTGAGGTTAATACTTTGACACAATGACAATATATGACAAATGTCTATGTGACTTAGGTGATGTCATGGCCTTGAATGGGATGTCAAAATGTACGCAATTGGAACACATTTGTGGTCCAACTCTCACATAATAAACAAAGAAAAATTGAATTAAAATGTATAGTTTAAATATTGCAGAGGAGTTTCAAAGTTGGTGTAGCCACAGATTGCAACAGGCTGTTTGAACAGGAAGTACAAACGAAAAAACAACAAAACACAAAAAACAAAACCTAAAAAACATAAGGGGTGAGATGTTGTAAGGCTGATTCTCTTCAAGGATCCACGACATATGATACGACATGAAATAAAAGACCTTTATTGTAAAAACACAAACAAATGAACAAACAAAAAACATAAGGGTTTCAGTGCATCTATGGGTCACATGTTGTAAGGTCGATTCTCTTCAAAGATCCATGACAATGTGAAATAAAAGTCCGTTATTGTAGCTATAGGGTTATTTTAATTCATCGCCTACATGATGAATAATGCTTTTTCCTCTTAGGTAATCTGGTGTTACGTTAGTGTGGACCTAAATTAAACTCTGCCAGTTGAATGCGTCACTCCGGAGAACTGATGAAAGTCATTTGAAACTTAACTTCAGAAGCCATAATGTTTAACACAGAATCATATCATTTCCGTTTGGCATTTTCATACACCATTTTTCTACCAAATCTCCAACATTGAGGTCATCTTCAGCAACAGTGATGTTACCTAGATACCATTATGTTGACAGAGGAGTGAAAGTCAGTGACCCAGCAACACACATGGTTTTATATTGACATATGGAAATGTAACATCAAATGGTTGTGTGATTAATGTGAAAAATGGCTTTCTGCTACCATCGCTTTCATGTAGAGTGGAAGTGATGGCACGAGTACAGCCTTGGACAAAATGAATCAAGTAAAATGAAAAGAAACTTTCCTTTTGGACATCTGCTCAGTACAAACAGCATTACATTTAAGTCGTAATAAACATAAATTAGCCTTAAAGAGAAAGTGGCTGCTTCCCTTGTCCACATTTGCCTATAGTTATAGTAATGGTTTCCAATCAAAATGAGACTAGCGCTAATAGCCTCTGGACTCATGTTTTTAGTTTTCGCAAAGCCAACGCAGGCCACCTATTTTGTGGTGTGTTTGAGCAGTCTAGACCTCACATAAGTGCAGCTCGATGGGTGGTGATGTCATGCTATAAAAACACTGCACACATAATTGGTTTATGGTCACCTCCAAATGGACTCCCAACACATTTGACAGAAAGGCTAACGTGAGTGGAAAGGTTATTAGGGAGTTCAGTGGCTGGAAAAGGAAACATGAATTACAGTTATAAAAGTATTACAGTAGAACCAGTAAAAGTAAATAGAAAGATCATTGAGGAGGGTACTTACAAAGGGGGAAGAGCCTGTGAGACTCCCTATTTTCCCTAACAACTCACATCCACCTAAATAGGAACCAAGGCTGAAGTGTTCAAGAAGTGCTGGTAATGTTAATTCATCATTTCCCAACTGTGTACAATAGATTACAATGACTTGCATTCATTCTGTGTATATGTCATCTTTGACCATGACAAAGAGCAAATAACTGAAATTGCCTGATTTGCAAATTGTCAAAATTTTAAATTGAGGAAAATATATTTTCATTACCATTCTAAATATTTCTGTAAACATACAATAGAAACCAATCTTGTGATGGATTGAAAATAAATGACTGAACTATAATAACAATCAGATTGCACCAAATGTATTAAATAAAGTGTCTAATCAAAAGTGCTCTCTTGGTGTGACTTTGTAAACGCTCACATATGTAGTGTGAAGAGTGTTGCTGGTGGCTCTGCTTCAGGATTGTGTCGAGACTGTCTATAATAAATGTGCCCGGGAAAGAGGGCCCAGAGAGATATATCACAAACAGGAGGGAGGCAGAGAGCTGGAGAGGAAGAGGATGAGCGAGGGGGTGAGGAGGAGCAGAAGAGTGCTGGGAACAGAGGGAAGATGCAGAGAGCGAGGGAGAAGGATCGATTGGTGAGGAGAGAGGAGGGCTGCTTTCTCCTGGGTCCTGCTATGTTTCCCATTATGTAAGCCCTGGTCACCGGCAGCATGCCAGCAGGCAAAATAAAAGAGTCTCTCTGGCTTGGCACGGCTCGTATTTTCCTATCCTCGGTGTGGGGTCAGGGAGGGGTCAGGCAGCTGGATGGGGCGCTGGGGGGATTGTGGGGTCTGGGCTGGCCTCCAAAACCCAAAAGGCCCAGGGTTCAAGTACCAGCTGAAAGCAATCAGGAAAATCTGGGAGTGCCACAGCTGCTGCAGCACAGCGCTGTTCTGCAGATCTGTACTCTGCGTCTTATAGGTCGCCCAGTCCCATTTTGTGTTCTTTAAATCCTACTCAAACTCCTCAAACACAGAACCTAAACATAGAGCCATGACCTGTGTGCCAGTGTGAGGGTGAAGGGCTCACAACCTAGACTGCTATTTATATGTTTGGTATGCACAAAAATTCAAGAGGCATCAAGACAAGTCAAAACTGATAAAACAACTGCAGTTCTACGGTCTGCCCGACCACAGTCAATGGTACACTGCTGTGTCAGGCTGGATCTGACTTAGACCACAGAGCCAAATTTCTTGGTAAAAATGCATGTCTGGTGTTGCTGTATTTTGCATGAAATTCCATTAGTTCAATCAGCACTGAATATTTTTGTGCTGTCAGTCTGCCATGACATGCCAGCTTTAGTCATAATTTCAGATAGTGCCATGGAGGAAAACAGGCAAAGACCCGAGCTCTATTGAATGCAGATGGTCGGTGTTTTCCTGCTCTGGTTTCAGGTCTAATCCTTCTCTCAGAGGGCATGATAATGCCAACAAATACAATACCACTCACACTGATTACTTCCATCCTCTGGAAACTTTCTCACTGACTTTGGGGTTTTTATTCTAAATGTATTCACAGGACTTGAGAGGTCACAAAACTATTGTGTCAGGTTGAAAAACAATCAGATATGTTCTTATAACAGCCAACAGAGAATTTAAGTTGCACTGTGAGAAAGGGAATAAAAGGAATGTGATCAAGTGATTCGATGGACAACTTTTATTCAATCAGTGGAAATGGAGCACAATCTTCACATTATTAGTGCTTTAGATGAACAAAGATAGAATAATTGGATTCAAAAGAACAAAATATACAGTTTTTTGTAGGAATCACAATTTATGTTTTGTTTTTTCACAAATGTTTAAAATGCTTAATGAGTTTGAAGATTTGTGGCTGCTCTTACACGGCATTACACCTAGCCTTTAGTCTCACAGTGTACTAGAGATAGAACAGAGCATTCAGCAGCCCCATTAAACTATGCAGAATGTTTACAGCGCTCCATGGATCTTTCTTATGTCTTCCTTAATCGACACTGCAAATTACCAGTTGTTCTGCAATGTGTCCAAGAGCTGGCACTATTACTACCAGACCCACAAAGCAGACCTGTGCCCATTGTTAATGAGGATAATAAGATGTGCTCTTGACTGGATCCATTTGAGCTGCCCGTCCAGACACCTGGAAGGACGAGATGGGAGGGGGCAGACACACTGAGCAGTATGACTAAGATTATGGAGAGGGGCAAAAACAGAGGAAGTGATGTAGACAGTGAGCCAGCCAGCAGACACTAAAGCATGCACTGACCCTGCCCATGGATCACACTCCACGTATGCTCAGATCTGGTCCAGAAAAAAGCTAGCCGATAAGAGCTATGAGCTGGAAGACACCCACTCATCCTTGTTTTTGTGCCTGCAGTGACAGAGCCGGGAGCGGGCTGGCTGTCGTCAGGCTGGCCCAGAGCAGGAAGTGTGCTGGGGATAAGGCGGCCATGTGGCAGGATGTTATGGATTTCTAATTAGAGCAATTCATCTGTCAGCAAGGGCACGCTTTCACTTTAGGCCTGCTCTCACCGCTGGGACCCCTATATTCAACTCAACATTATCCCTACCATACCCAGGCATTCTTCACAGGGCAAACACGAACACGCCCCAAATATCCCAGGAGGCTTCACATCATAGTGTGGTAAGAACAGAATACACCAGAACAAATCATTCAATCAGCACAGCTCACGTCCAGCCAACAGTCCGACACAGCCCCCTGAGACTGTCCATTCTTCAGCCGCGTACAACCACGTCTAAGATAAGGACTCGCCAATGCAGCTGGAATTAACCGAGTTGACATGGCTAGCCCTGCGCCAGAGCTGTAGCCTGCATAGCTAACACTCCCTTAGGATATTATGGTAACTAAATGAACTGTTCACCTGAAGTTTGAGTGAAAAACTTATATGTTTTAATTCTTTGTTTGAAAAAGACAGAAGTTGAGACACACATTATCTGCTTGGAGCTTGAAGCATTACTTGTTGTATTGGTATTGGTACTCGGTATTGGTGAGTTCTCAAAAGTACTCATATTCGTTTTGGAAAAAGTGGTACTCTGCAACCTTAATTGATGTGTTCTTTACCAACATCTGCACATTCATCTCCAGTATTGCTTCAGTTTCTTCAGACTCACAATCTTTAAGCACTGTTGGTGTAACATCATTTTGCTGCTAAATTTTCCGGATCACTGATTTAGTTTTGACTGTCTTGATAATGGTCTTAAGGATGGTCTTGTGGTGTTCTATGTTTTAAGGCTCATTAAATATGCCTTTACCAGGTCTAACCTGGGATTAATACTGGTCCAAACTGAGACTTAACCAAGTTCAAACCACAACTGAATCCCAACGTGAGTCAGTATCCGCATGAGGGGTCTCAGTATTTAAACATATAGGTCAATGATCTCTGACCTTGACTTTTTCCTCTTCTTCTTTTCCTCGTCTTTTGGCATTGGTTCAAACTCTTTCCAGTGTAGAGTTAGTGTCCCCATTCTTTTCTTTAACTTCCAAGGAAGCTTACTAAACCCCTTAAAAATGTGGTTCTTTGGAATATTCTCTTTGGATTTCATGAAGTTCCTGAACTCTTCTGGGAGTTTGAAGTTGTCCTTCCTTTTGCATCTGCCCATCACTGCTTTAGGCTTATAGTCTTTGGGCATAGCCAGGTTTTTAGCAGGTTTTGTCTGCTCTTAGTATGGTTTGACTTTCTTCAGACATTGTTTTGAGGCCTTGGTTGGATGCTAAATCAACTCTTGTGCTTGACCTGAGGCTTTATGGCAGTTTTGCACTCCTCTGCAAGGTTTGAGTGGGGGATTTGTGTACCTTTTTTACATCTGCTGGGTTTACTTTTTTTGGAAAGCGCTGATTCCACCTTGACTACATCTGAAGTCTTCTCTGTTTCTTTAGTTTGAGGTTCTGCATATTAGTGAGCACCTCTTTTTCCATACATTCTCTGGTTGCCACTGAAGTGTTTTTCAGAATTTATTTTAGCTCTTGATTTCTCTCTCCAGTTTTGGAGGCATTTGAATTAGACTTCTTCATTTTGAGTTTGTAGTAATGTAAGAAAATGTTCTTTGGCTCCAGTCTCCTAATTTTCAGCAGTCTTTTTGACAACAGTTGAAGGCTCTTTAGTATCTTCAGTAAAAGTGTTGTCCTTAAGGTCTTCAATTTCAGATTCTAAAATATTGGGGAGAACCTACACTTCAGCCACTTTTTTGGTGTCACCACTTTCATTTGAAGGTGTTTTGGAGTTTGCACCCTTATTTCATCTTTGCCTTTTCCCTCCCTTTTTTCCCTGTTTGTCCCCATTAATTTTTGATACAATAGGAGAAATATCTTGAGCATTGGATCTGATGTTGTCCGATCCCTCTTATAACTTACCAACTGCATTTTCTCCTGACAATTCTAGATCTTTTGGAGATTCAACAGTAACCTCCAACTCCTGAATTTCAGCTGACAGTTCCTCATTTTTGGTACAACGTCAGCATGGATAGACTTATCAGGAACACTTTCCAGTATTGTTGCATCAGGTTCAGGTAGATCATTTTGAGATTAAGTAACCAAAAAAGAAAATGCAAACCAAAAACAATGCAGCAGGCAAAACAGCAGCAGGTTAGATACCCTGAACGGTACAGGAACTAACCAGAATCTAGGAAGATTTGCATAGGAGTCAAAGTGACCAGTGCCTACCTCCACAGCAGAACAAACCACAGTGAAAGCAGCAGACACTCTGCAGACACAGGAGCTTTTAAATTAACCATTGCCATCTTTTACTGGGTAGAAAGGGAGCTTTTTCCTACCTTACTATAAACCAGACAAGAGCAAAACAGTACCAGCAGCAGCCAGGGTAACCGCAGCAGCTGCAAAGGGGCTGCCATATTGGTAACAGGTGGATTAAGTAGACTCCCTAACTAGGGAGCAGGCCAAAGAATGGAGGCAAGAGGTGTACTGTACTTCATGGGCAGCAGGGGAAAACAGACAACCCCACTACAAATGGAAATCCACTGCTCGCAACTGGGAAATACCACTATGAATATGTGGTACTTTTCAGTTCTGCTGTTTTGAACAGTCAATCAGTGAACCTGTTTCTACTATTGGACTGGTTTTCATATATATAAGATACTGCGCAGAACCCTCAAGCTCCCAGGCCTCTGGTAGAGGTCCCGAGCGTGGAAAAAGAGGGGATAAAGACCACCCGCAGAGGGTGAGGAGGAGATTTTTTATATATATGTATATATGTATATATATGTATATGTGTGTGTGTGTGTGTGTGTGTATATATATATATATATATATATAAAATATATATATATATATATATATATATATATATATATATATATATATATATATATATATATAAATATATATATATATATATATATATATATATATATATATATAGATATATATATATATATATATATATATATATATATATATATATATATATATATATATATATAATATATATATATATATATACATATATATATATATATATATTGTCCCTTTATTCCTGTGTGTATTTGCAAACTGTAACTTGTCTTTTTTATGTTTCTTTTGTAGTAATGGCTTCTTCCTGGCAAAGTGCCCTTTCAGCCCATGTCGATACGGTACTTGTTCACTGTGGATAATGACGCACTCTTACAAGCTTCAGGCAGCATCCTCACAAGGTCTTTTGTTTTTGTTTTGGACATTTTGGACCAAAGCACATTCATCTCTGGGACACAGAACCCGTCTCCTTCCTTAGTGGCATAATGGCTGGACATTCCCATGGCATTCATATTTGTGTATAATTGTTTGAGCAGATGAACGTGGCACCTTCAGGCATCTGGAAATTGTACCCAAAGATGAACCAGACTTATGCAAGTCTATCTTTGGCTGATTTCTTTTGACTTTCTCATGATGTTACACAAAGAAGCAGTCTGTTTCAGGTGTGCCTTCAAATATATCCACATAGTGTGTCTCTCATTAACTCAAATGTTGTCAAAAAACCTCAGAAGCTTCCAAAGACATGACATCATCATCTGGGTTTTCCCAAATTATTTAGAGGCATGGTAATCTTGCAGTATGTAAACTCTGAAGAAAGCAAGGAAAAATTGACCAAAAATATCTTATTCTGGCATTTAGCAAAAAGAAATAATTTTGGTAATCCTAATCGATCTAAAAAAGGAAAAGTTTAGTCTAATTTTATGTCAGACAGTGAGGGGAAAAAAGCACTTAAGTCTTTTTATACACTGTATGCAAACTTCTGGTTTCAACTGTATGTGTTATTTAAATATAAATCTTTATTGTCTATTTATTGTATGTGCATACAACAAAACATAACACTAGTTCAACTTGTACATTTCTTAATGTCATTTTGTTTGCCTTTGTTTTAAAGAGACAGTAAATGTGACTGTTGCAGTGGTCAGACAGTGATCCCAGAGGAGCCCGTGTGCTATTGTGTTATAAGAGATCTGCTGCTCCTTCAGTCAGGAGCTTATGATCACACAAATAAACAAGAAGAGGTGTGCGGTACGCCTGACATCTGCACATGGGTCTGTGTCCAATGGATTTCTTGAATCAATAAAACACGGCATGCTCACACCTGTGCATACTGTTGATTTGAACATAATTTCATCATCACCCACATCTACTGTACACTGGAGACCTTATGGTATTCACTTTTTGACTCCACAGTAATGGTTTCTAAATTATCACACATTAAAGGAACCATATGTGTGTTTAAATTCCATAAACATGACCTAGCTGTTTCCCCAGAGACGAGCCATGTTCAAATCAAATATTGATTTTACTGATAGCAGTTGTAATGCTGATTTATGCTTGATTACAAAAACACTGGACATTGTGGCCAAGTTGTTTATGTTATGTTTAGGTGTTTTGGTTATCCGATCAGAAAGCAGAAGGAGACTCACACGAGTCTCTCATTTGGGTTGCCAGTTTCAATGATGATATCCAGGGTTTAAAAAATCCCTTTCTATAATCTGAATTCTCACTATCTAAACAGAAGCACCTGCGCCAATCATAAATCAGTGCTAGTGCAGCCTCTGCAGCTCAGTGAGTGAATGCTGGAGGCCTGGCCTGTCTGTATACTGAGAGTGAGAAAAACTTATGTGTCCTCTTTTTTAAGTCACTGTCAATCCAGGTTCACTTGTAGCTGACTTTTTTAAAAGTATGAGCACAGGCTTTATATAGTTCTTGTATAAAATTATACATATTGTGTCTTTGGGCAAAACACTCACTACCACTTTGCCTGGTCCATTTGAAGTCAATTTAAAGATTCACTCTGGAGACCCAGTTAAGGAACAATCAAACTCTATAGATTGCCCAACGCAAGATGATGAATTGTGTATCATTTAATTTTGGTGATTGATAATGTAATACCACTTCAGCCTGTACAACTTTCTGTGGTAATGTTTTGTAATAAGGAAACATTTGTTTTATTATTATTTATTTTACATTTTTTTATTGAATACTGGTCAATAGACAAAAATTAGGACACACAAGTTTAATACAGGTTGATAGGATAATGGGAAGCACCATAAAGTAGAATAGCAGAAGGAAAGTGGGCGTGAGAGAGAGAGTGCTCTGTGAGGAGATGAGCAGGGCCAGAGGAGGAGGAGGGGGGCCTAGGGGCTCCATAAGGCCAGGAACAGAGCGCTGCAGCCGGGGGGATGTTTAGATAGGTGCAGGCTGCCACTAGGAAGTCCACGCTCCAGTGTAAACAGGGCCACCACACTGCCTCACTCCCAACTGTGGGAGAAATGTGCCCTGAGACGTGGGCCGAAGTGCTGGTCAGGGCAGTAGAGGAGAGAGAGAAGGGGGGTCCACAGGGAGAGGAGAAAGAGATGGGGCAGTGGAGACAGAGAGGGGATCAAGACGGAGGGTCAGGAAAATAGAGGAGAGAGACGGGCAGGGTAGCGGAGAGAGGGAGAGTGGGTTGAGAGGAGAAAGAGAGAACGAGAGAGAGTCAGAGTGTGAGAGTCAAGGCAATAGAGGAGAGAGAGATTCAGGACAGTTGAGAAGAGATAGAGAGGGAGAGAGTCAGAGCAATAGAGAGGAGAGAGATAGAGAGAGAGGGTCGAGAGAAGGAAAAATAGAGAACAAGAGAGTCAGAGTGTGAAGGAGGAGAGAGGGTCGGAGCAGTAAAGGAGGAGAGAGAGCGGTTTAGTAGAGGAGAGGGTCAAGGAAATAGAAAAAGAGAGAGAGACAAGAGAGAGAGAGAGCGTGCCGGAGAGTAGAGAAAAAGAGAGGAGAGAAGGGGGACTGGAGAGGGAGGAGAGGGGATAACGTCTGGGCAGCGTGGAGAGAGGGGCGGGAGGGAGGGGGCGTACATGGTCACTTGAAGATCTCTGGGCTTTTTATATACACAGCTGAGTCTGGAGCCATTTCCTCTGACTTCCTTCATCCACACCCCTCGGGATGATTGAGTCTTGTCTAGTTGCATATTTGTTTGTGCATTTACTTGCCCCACATGTATGACCTAGTGTATGACAACACAGCACAGAAATTTATATAAAAATTCTTCTTCTTTTTTAGGTTCAATACAACAGCTATTTCATGAATAGTTGCACAATGTCCCACAATGCCCAGGGCTGGCATTTTTTTTGAATGTCC
The DNA here is from genome assembly GCA_019594935.1 of Periophthalmus modestus. Taxonomy (NCBI): domain Eukaryota; kingdom Metazoa; phylum Chordata; class Actinopteri; order Gobiiformes; family Gobiidae; genus Periophthalmus; species Periophthalmus modestus. The sequence continues at coordinate 22,646,668 of JAIEZT010000016.1, forward strand.
TCACTACTCTTCAGCCGCATATCATGCCTCCCTGTTAAATAAAGCATATGGGCCAGAAAATCTTGAAAGAAATCTAGTGAAATAAAACCACTCGGCTTCTAAAACAGGTGCGAATTATTAAACATTTGTACAGAAAGACCCATGGATACTTCTGTTCTGTTCATGAATCCCATTCACCACTGTATCATGATAAACAACTCTAAAATAAGGTCTATTTCCTTCTTTTTAAAGCCCAATCTAAATTAAACCTGGGCATTTACACAGAGGCGGCTGTAGTTTCACATTTACCACCAAAGAAACATTTTAGCAGCCGTTTCCTCATTCAACACTCTTCGTGCTCTTATGTCCTGTGTAGTGGAAGAACTTAAAATGTCTATAACACGTAATTACCCACAGTCTGTCTGACACTGTGGTTGGTGAAATATGTGCTGGGTTTTTGGGGAAATTCCTTTTAACTTCAACACAGAGAAAAGGGAATGGAGGTGAAGAGAATCATTACTTCCTCACTTTATTGAGCACATGTTTTTATATCCAGTTAAACAGATACAAACTCCATTCCTTTGGATTTTTATGTTGTGGCTCATCAAAAAAGGAAAATCCTCCCAGTGTGCATTGATTTGCATTTTACTTTGTCTCAATATGCTGAATGGTTACATTGCCACAACAAATATCTGAACTCATTACATTTGCATGTTTAAAGAGGTTAGCTGAAATGTTTCAATGCTTTTGCCTGTTCATTCCTAATAAATTGAAACTCCTCAAAACCTTCTGTCACTGGACAGGTTTGTTTTCTCTTTCTTTTTTTTTTTTTTTTGATTAAAAACTAGTTTGAGCATTATTTTAATAGGTGGACAGAGTTTTTTTTACACCCTGGTAAAATGTATCAATATAAATTTAAGAGTATGGAGTATGGAGGATGGAGTGATAACATAACTGCGGTCTGGTTTAAGTGTACTGAGCGTGCATGTACCTGGTCCAGACACCTCTGAGGGGAGCAGAGAAAGGCCAGTGTCCCATGTTTAGTCTGTGACTGCAGCCTTTTACAGAGTGAGCAGAGCCATGGCAGTTTGGGGGACAGATTCACTGCACTCAGACCTGATCCAGCACAATATTTACTCTGTTTCTGTCAGGAGCGTGCACACAACTGTCATGTCAGGAGCACACACACAAGTGTCATGTCAGGAGCACACACACAACTGTCATGTCAGGAGCACACAGCACACACGCAGCACACACACAAGTGTCACGTCAGGAGCACACACACAACTGTCATGTCAGGAGCACACACACAAGTGTCACGTCAGGAGCACACACACAACGTCAGGAGCACACACACAAGTGTCATGTCAGGAGCACACACACACACGTCAGTGTCAATGTCACGTCAGGAGCACACACACAACTGTCATGTCAGGAGCACACACACAAGTGTCATGTCAGGAGCACACACACAACTGTCACGTCAGGAGCACACACACAAGTGTCACGTCAGGAGCACACACACAACTGTCACGTCAGGAGCACACACACAACTGTCACGTCAGGAGCACACACACAACTGTCACGTCAGGAGCACACACACAACTGTCACGTCAGGAGCACACACAAGTATCACATCAGGAGCACACACACAAGTGTCACGTCAGGAGCACACACACAAGTGTCACGTCAGGAGCACACACACAAGTGTCACGTCAGGAGCACACACACAAGTGTCACGTCAGGAGCACACACAGGTGTCACGTCAGGAGCACACACACAAGTGTCACGTCAGGAGCACACACAACTGTCACGTCAGGAGCACACACACAAGTGTCACGTCAGGAGCACACACACAAGTGTCACGTCAGGAGCACACACAAGTGTCACGTCAGGAGCACACACACAACTGTCACGTCAGGAGCACACACACAACTGTCACGTCAGGAGCACACACACAAGTGTCACGTCAGGAGCACACACAAGTGTCACGTCAGGAGCACACACACAAGTGTCACGTCAGGAGCACACAACACAACTGTCACGTCAGGAGCGCACACACAGTGTCACGTCAGGAGCACACACACAAGTGTCACGTCAGAGACACACACACACGTCAGGAGCACACACAGTGTCACGTCAGGAGCACACACACAAGTGTCACGTCAGGAGCACACACACAAGTGTCACGTCAGGAGCACACACACAAGTGTCACGTCAGGAGCACACACACAAGTGTCACGTCAGGAGCACACACAAGTGTCACGTCAGGAGCACACACACAAGTGTCACGTCAGGAGCACACACAAGTGTCACGTCAGGAGCACACACACAAGTGTCACGTCAGGAGCACACACACAAGTGTCACGTCAGGAGCACACACAGTGTCACGTCAGGAGCACACACACAGGTGTCACGTCAGGAGCACACACACACACGTCAGGAGTCACACACAAGTGTCACGTCAGGAGCACACACACACAAGTGTCACGTCAGGAGCACACACACAAGTGTCACATCAGGAGCACACACACAACTGTCACATTAGGAGTACACACATCAGGAGTCAGGACACACAGGTGTCACATCACAGTGTCAGATCAGCACACACAACTGTCACGTCAGGAGCACACACACAGGTGTCAGATCAGGAGCACACACACAACTGTCACGTCAGGAGCACACACACATGTGTCACATCAGGAGCACACACACAAGTGTCACATCAGGAGCACACACACAAGTGTCACATCAGGAGCACACACAAGTGTCACATCAGGAGCACACACACAACTGTCACATCAGGAGCACACACACAAGTGTCACATCAGGAGCACACACACAAGTGTCACATCAGGAGCACACACAGGTGTCACATCAGGAGCACACACACAACTGTCACATCAGGAGCACACACAAGTGTCACGTCAGGAGCACACACACAAGTGTCACATCAGGAGCACACACACAGGTGTCACATCAGGAGCACACACAGGTGTCACACACAGAACAGCACAGGTTTCTTCTGGGCTCCACACAAACAGATGGACAGCAGTATTTAAGCTCATATTTTATGTACATTCTGTTCATTTGTATAAAATGACCCTTTTCAAAAATCCATAAACGATGCTGATTAATCCAAAATGAACATTTGCTGTTGCCAACCTGCTCATGCTTCTTAGAAAGTACTTACAATTGTACTTTTCATCTTTTCAACAGTTCCTGGGCAAAACTGAGAATCATTATGGGCAAAACTGAGAATTATTATTCTTTGGAAGCAGTCCTAAAAACCAAGGAGTGTGAGGGCGGTGACTGTGGGCAGAGACACTTCACTGATTCTGGTAAATTCACCACTTGTCACTTCACTGATTCTGGTAAACTCACCACTTGTCCAGCAATAGTTACTGGAAAAACATCCTGAGAGAGCTCTCCTCCCTCTTATTGTCATATCAACTATTCAAACACACACCTAGAATTTATCCAGAAAAGAGTTAAACAGACAAACTAATTATGAGCTGCATTAAATATAGTGTTGAATAGATTTAATTTGGAGCTCAGAAGCATTAAGGTCAATGTGCCAGTAAAGCAGTGACGGGAGAGGTAGATTTGTATTTACACTGGTGGCTAAGGTGCCTGTTAAAAAATCTTCTTCTTTTTTTTTTTTTTTTAAATATAATTCAACACTCAGCACACGATGAGTGCACATAATGCAGTCATTATAACACAAATTATAATGAGTGCATTGTGTAACGTATTATACTAGAGTGTAATGCAATAGGTCAATTGTATGTATAATGTACAAGTCAGTACATGTATGTATATATACACATATGTATGTACGTGAGCATATGTATATACCATATGCTCTTCCGCAACATCACCCCACATCACATCAGAACAGCTATTGGCTGTCTATAACCACATGTCATGTGACATCTCCACCTCATGTCAATACAATATCTCATTCATCTAAGAGTGGTCCTTAGCAGTGGTGATGTAACAAAGTAAAAGTAGTAAAATATAACAAAGTATAAAATACAAAACAATTATTTCTGTTGAACAAAATTCAGCACAAATTTTTATCAAAATCATTGCATTTGAAGCAAAATTAAATCTTTAGTAAAAGCCAGAAGCAAAATATGTCAATGGGACAAAAAAGTTATAAGAGCGAAGACGCTTCGCTGCTCATCCAAACCACTTCTTCACTTCTGTGCTCTTTTGACATTTATTAAATGTTGTGATACTTTTACTTTTACATGAGTATTTCTTTGCCCTGCTATCTGTACTTTTATTTAAGAAACAAAACTGAGTACTTCCTCTGGTCCTTAGTAACAAAGGTTTCAAAGTGAGTCTTCCAAGCTTGTGAACAAGACAACCTTTAAAGCCTTTGTTTGCATCTGCAGCTAATGTGTGTTTGTGTCAGTGTTACCACTACTGTCACCCATTTCCCCTTCTCAGAACTGTGGTAACCATTGTGGTATAAAGTATTTTAAGTGGGGTTATGTGTGAGAACAATGAAATCTATCGCATCTCTCATTCAACTTGAGTTTATCTTGTTTATTTTCTATTGCAGTCCAGGCACCAGAGTGTAGCAGCGTGTGGACAAACTGAGCTGCCTGCTTTTATAGCCTCATCAAAGCCCTCCCTTCAGACATTTATCCATCCTAACCTAAGACTTGTAAACTTTGATGAAGCTTTGCAGTACATTGAGGGCAGCTGTAATAACTAATTAGGGAACCATTTAGCTGCCTCAAACTAGTGTTTCTGTGGTTACGTCCTGCTGTTTTTCATCCAATATTACATAATGCTTTGATATTTGTTTGAGAGATCAAATGTGACACTAATAAACATTGACTCATTAGAATTTTGAAAAGTATTTTAAAAATTAAAGTGGCTGTACCCATTTCCTTCCATGTATTTGATCAGAATTAGTCTTGCTTCATTACAGATACAGTAAACCACCTTGTGAGGTCACAGTGAGACTGCCGTGTCCTGTCTGCATCTAATTATAAAGTGTTTCAGATCACTATGCCTTTGCTTCATTGCAGCATAGAGGTATTAAAATAGGATGTGTACAGCTCCCATGCACTTTTGGTGACAGTTTCTCAGGCCTTATTCTAGCCTTGCGTCACCTCTTCTAGTCTAGTGTCTGTTGTGGTTGCACTGCTCTGGTTCACAAAGAGTACACCAAACACTTTCAATAACGCTCACTAGCACATTCGGAAATCTGTTATGACATAAGCTGTGTTCAAACTCTACACACAAATGAAGCTCTGCAATTAGAAAGTCCGGATTTTGTCGAGTGAAAAATTGAGGCCAGGTCTACAGTGAATGTTCTTAGCAGATGCTGAGATCGGAATGCTGTGCTATTTATCCATTTGTTTCAGAATGATGAAAAATTACCACAGTTGTCGTAGCAATTCATGATTTAAAAATAAATCTTTTTGCTTTTTAATTGTCAAAAGTCCCCAAAATATCACCTATAAACAAGAAACTGAAACCACTAAAGTCTCAGATGAAGACAAACATGTAAGTATTGGTGGGAAATCCCCTTTTTGTGTGAAACCTTTTCTCAAGTACATTTACTTGAGAAACTTTTTAATAAAATTGTACATGTTGAGTAGTTTCAAACACATTACGTTTACTATTAATATATTTGGCAGTGTATAGTCAGTGACACCTGAATGCACGTGCAGGTAGGAACAGGATATAGCAAGAAATCAAAGCCCCCAAAACAGTGTTCTAAATCTCGTAAGCTTTTAGCAAGTCTCTAACACTCTCGTCTGAGCGGTTAACAATTTAAAACAGAATAGTATATCTTTTATATGATCAAAAGTTAGGAAGGAAAAACAGGACAGCTGAAAATCCATATCACACAAGAACACAGTGCAGGGCCGGCCCTATTTCAGGGGGCCCTAAGCTGAATTTGTCTCTGGGGCCCATGGTAGTGGATCCCTCCTGGCTCAGCTATTGGTGATTCACATTTGACAACATTATGACTCTGCTTTCATCACCTTGACCAGTTATATTTGTATTTATATGACCAGCATCAGACTGTAAACCTCTAGAATGTCACAACATAGTCACAAGAACAGAACACAAACTTATAAGGGGGGTCAAGATTTTTTAAATTCTAGACAAGTTTCTGGTGGATTTTAATGTGTTCCAGTTGGCAACAGGGGGCTTAAATTTACATTATAAAGGCTCCTTGCACCGGACACATGGCGGCCGTCACCTCTGCACGGCTCAAAAACAAATGTAGCAGCAGCAGACATTTTGCTACTATCGATATAAAACATTGTTGTAATTGTTTTAGAGGGATATTTAGGCTAACCCCTTTTTCCAATAAAACTTTGATATATTACATTATTTTCAATATAAATGTATGGACTCTTGGGGACCCTCTGCTGGCCTCGGGGCCCTAAGCAGCTGCTTAGTCTGCTTAAAGGCTGGGCCGGCCCTGACACAGTGTAATTGTTGGTATGAAGTGTCCTTTTCTCGCACACTTGGCCTTTTAGATTGTTAAATGGTAAATAGTCACATTTTTATATAGTGTTTTTCCACCTTAAAGACCCTCAAAGTACTTTACGTCAAGGAATCACTCACATTCACACACCTTAGTACGCAGACACTGGGGGTGAGGAGGGGTTAATATATATGTACAATCAGATACGCACTTATATCTCTTACTTTTATTTTAAAAATGTATAGAAAGTAACGTGTTTATAGAATCTAACTAATTGTGAGATGATTTTTCCATGACCTCCAATTACCATCACTTTACACTGTTTGTCTAAGTGCTCAGGTTTAACTATTAAAACAAGTGTTGCTACTGAAACGTACTGTGCACCTGGGCCGTGTCAAACACCAGCTATTCTGACAGTAACAGGGCCATCCACTCATGTAAACTGTCCCTGTGATGAGACGGAGGCACCTGAGTGTGTATGCAGCCTCACTTAAGATGAAACAAGACTAAACGCAATAAAGGCACACCTCGTCCTCAGTGTAAACAGCCCTGTGCTCCGGGCGCCCGTTCAGAGGAGCCACTTGTCCTGGATGAGCTATTCCTCACACAAGGGGGTGAGAGGGGGGGCGCTCTGGGCTCTGGGCCTCTTGTGTCTGTCCAAGGACCAGTATAGAGCACAGTGACACTACCCAGCGACAAATGGTTTACAATCAGTCACACGCAGGACTGAGACACTGCGCCCGGGACAGGGAACACGGAGGGAGGTGATCCAGAGTCACTCACAAGGCTTTGGAACAAATATGAATTAAGTAGTTTTTACTTTGGTTATAACATTTTCATCCGTTGCGTAAATTGAGGGTAGAAAAGTCCAGTACTCCAGGTATTTTTCTCAAGTACATTTACTTACATTTAATTTACAAAAAATACTTACATATTTATACTTAAATACTTAGAATTAGTTTTCAGATACTACACTATTACAGTGCATTTAGACTTTTGTCAGATTTGGTCATGATTTTAGCCCATTTTCAGTTCTGGTGTAGAATTGGTTTTCGGATGTACAAGTCCTGGTTTTGTCCTGGTGTAGTCTTGGTTTAGTCCTGGTTTAGTCCTGGTTTAGTCCTGGTTTAGTCCTGGTTTAGTCCTGGTTTAGTCCTGGCTGAGTTCTGGTTTAGTCCTGGTTTAGTCCTGGTGTAGTCCTGGTTTAGTTCTGGTTTAGTTCTGATTTAGTCCTGGTTTAGTCCTGGATTAGTCATGGATTAGTCATGGTTTAGTCATGGTTTAGTCCTGGTGTAGTCCTGGTTTAGTCCTGGTTTAGTCCTGGTTTAGTCTTGACTTAGTCTTGGTTTAGTCCTGGTTTAGATCTGGTTTAGTCTTGGTGTAGTCCTGGTTTAGTTCTGATTTAGTTCTGATTTAGTCCTGGTTTAGTCCTGGTTTAGTCCTAGTTTTGTTCTGGTTTACTCCGGGATTAGTCCTGGTTCAGTCTTGGTTTAGTCCCGGTTTAGTCCTGGTTTAGTTCTGGTTTAGTCCAGGTTTAGTTCTGGTTTAGTCCTGGTTTTGTCCTGGTTTTGTCCTAGTTTTGTCCTAGTTTTGTCCTGATTTTGTGCTGGTTTAGTCTTGATTTGGTCCTGGTTTAGTTCTGGTTTAGTCCTGGTTTTGTCTTAGTTTTGTCCTGATTTTGTGCTGGTTTAGTCTTGATTTAGTCCTGGTTTAGTCCTGGTATAATCTAGTTTACTTCCAGGTTTAGTCCCAGCTTGTTCCCAGTTTTGATGTAGTGTGTATGAACACACCCCTGCTACATCTGCTCATTGACAGAGTAACAGTACTCTGACTTGAGTAAAAGTTTTGGTAACTCATTCTTTTAGTGGCAATATATTATTATTATTATACTGGATAAATTGAACAATTTTGTTTCTTGCATTGCACATTTTTGTGGTTTTCTGAGGCCTTTGAAAAGATTGTGTACATTTTTTAATGTTTTGTCCTTTAAATACACCCAATTATAATCAGATGTTACAATCCCCAGTATCTTCCATCCACAATCTTCCTTCTTGTTTGCCACCTCTTCTCTCATATATTTTCCATTTCTAAATCTATACTTTCTCCTGAGCAAAGTTGTTTTCTTTCCTGTTATTGGGTATCAATATGTCTATGAGATCATTTGAATCTTTTTGCGTATGTGTGCTCAATGGCTTCTATCTTTCCCTGTCTCTTCATTTGACGTTCTTACTGAAAAGTTCTTGAATATAAAAACAACTTATGCAATAACTGTGGACATGCAGTACACCAGGCAAAGATTCAGGCCCTAAACAAATGTGGAATTTAAACATCACAAACTCTCCCATATTCTCAAATAGAAATGGATTCATTTATTTACACATAGACAGAAATACAGCTTTGGTACATGTTTGAATTACTTCTATCGTTTGACAGCCTAGTCTTTTATAAACCTGTATTTCCTCCCCTGAATGTATAACTATCAATAGCCTTGTGTTTTAACAATGCCAATTCTGTGCTGGAGACATCTGCAGGCCTGGATAACTGGCTCGGGTTTCACTGTCGGTAGGCTGTAAAACGCTGACGTTCCTGACAGCTTTGGACAGAATTAAAATCCAGTCATGAATCACAAGCTACAATACAATGTAAGTGGGCATAACATAATAGTTACACAAATATGAAAAGTAGGAACTAATGGGAACAAGTCAAATGAAAGATGCCTGAGAGTGTAATGCAGGATGGAAAAACCCGTTTATTGCTTTGTTCTGATGTGAGAGCCAAAAGTAATTACTGCACTTATTATGGGTAACATGTTCTCTGCACAAAAATATTTATACCAACATATTGCAACTTTTTGCTATTTCTGATTGACAGGACTCCAGAAACCTAAGTTTTATCACCTATTATCAACAGTAAACTTTAATGTACGCAGTTTTCCAAAAGTTGTCCTGGTTTAGTCCTGGTGTAGTCCTGGTTTAGTCCTGCTTTAGTCCTGGTGTAGTCCTGGTTTAGTCCTGCTTTAGTCCTGCTTTAGTCCTGCTTTGGTCCTGGTTTGGTCCTGGTTTAGTCCCAGTGTAGTCCCGGTTTAGTCCCGGTGTAGTCCCGGTATAGTCCTGGTTTTGTCCTGGTTTTGTCCTGGTTTAGTCCTGGTTTAGTCCTGGTTTAGTCCTGGTTTAGTCTTGGTGTAGTCTTAGTTCATTCCTGGTTCAGTCCTGGTTCAATCATGGTTTAGTCCTAGTTTAGTCCTGGTTTAGCCCTGGTTTAGTCTTTGTTCAGTCCTGGTTTAGGTATAAATATTTATACCAACATATTGCAACTTTTTGCTATTTCTGATTGACAGGACTCCAGAAACCTAAGTTTTATCACCTATTATCAACAGTAAACTTTAATGTACGCAGTTTTCCAAAAGTTGTTAGTGTTAGTTTTGGTATTTTTAGTGCTATTGAACACAATATACCAGTCTAATATAAAAGTCATTCCAAAGTTATGTTAAACACTTTAAAAACAACACTGTTAAGAGTTTATCTTTAGTAATCAGTAAGTCTTAGCTCTATTTAAAAGTTAAAGGTGTAACTTTTCTGGTGGTATGGCATTAGACTTATCTATCTTGCATTTATTCAATTACACTTTTTATTACTGCTAAAAAACAGGCTCGCCTCTCCACAGCTCTCACCTGTAACTTGATGGTGTCACGTGCTTGTCTATAGAGGCAGATAAGCTATACTATATTACTATACTGTGGAATATTCTACGTACAGTAATAATATCTCCATGAAGAAATGCAGATGACAGATCTACTATCAAAAATTTACATAGTGGACCTTTAAAATGAAGAGTATAATCGTGAAACATTTGATACATGTGCAAATGGAAATCTTGGACGAGGTTGGGGGAACTAAGAGAATACAGTATGTTTTGCAATCCTTAGCCTTTTGTGTCTGGCTGATTGAGAGGGTTGCATTTCATGTGCGTTTATGTGTGTAAACGTTTGATTAAGGGGGGAGCTTTTGCAGGTGGCTGGCTCCGTTGTTCTGCCAAGAAAGAATACCCCGGGGTGGGACAGGGAGAGGTGAACCAGCGGAGAGGCAGAGGAAGAAGGGAGCGGAGATTTAAGATGGCGCTTATCATAATCGATTAAAAAATGTTTTTGCCTTAGCGCCCTGCGTCTTTCTCTCTGGCTGGGGCTCGGGTGGGGCTTCCAGAGAAAAGGGCCAAGCCAGATGACTTCATTGCCATATGGTATCTAACCTCTCAGTCACACTCATTTACAACAATACAGAGCACACTCCTTCTCCAAACACTCCCTCTGTTAGGCAGTACTTTTGATAAAGAAATGCCCAATGTGACCGTGTGGAGGAGGAATCTGACCACAGGGACCCACCCTGATGTACTGTATGGACAGGACCATCGATGATGCAGCCACATGACTTTAATCATGGGCTTTTGTCATACACTGTGTGAAACCAAGCACATTACATTTAACTTCATTTTACTGTTTGTAACAAAAGATATAACACAAGATATTTTCATTTAAATGTGCAATATGTAATTTTCTGGCCACTACAAGCATGGAGACAAGCAGGTGAAGCCACAATGTCAAAAAATGTGTCAGAGCTGTGAACAGATACAATACTATACACGTTTTTCAAGGTATTTTTTAAGCTATTAGAACACCTGTTATTGAATAAATGCATGTTTTGAATGCATCCTTTAATTCCAGTTACAGTGTTTAAGAGTTTTATATACTTGTATTTATAAAAACGAGGTTTGTCCATGTGAACATCATTCCTGCCTTTGTGATTCACTCAGTTCTACTGTGTCATACGACTATCTGTTTACACAAACTAATGAAACCACATCATTGTGAAGAAGAAAGTATACCTGAATAACACACGCATGCGTTTCTTATCCAAATCCATGCAATAACTTTGAATTGAGCCAAACCATAAGCAGTTATGGCATCACATACCACTGTAATCACTGGGTAGTTTTTAAAGTGAATACTGCCTGTATACAACTCTCTGTGAGGAGACTGGGGGAGAGGGGGTTTTACTACAGTGTGAGCCAGGGTGCTGCTGCTGGTGACTGCAGAAAATATGGAAAACATTAAGGAAGTGACAGAGGCGAAGATGAAGACACAAACAAACACATAAATCGATGGAGGACAGACAGACAATGCACAGACAGACAGGCACCCCTGGCAAAGCTCACACATCTGCGACTCTGTGTCCCACCAGGAAGAAAAAAAAAAAGCACTGCTATAAAGCGTTATCATATTAACCAAATAACACAGTCAGTCAACCCAAATTACAAGATATATTGTTGGGAAGGAAAAGTAGTTCCCACTTTATAATGCCAACACCTTAATAAAGCATGAACAAAGACTGAATCTCAATTTGTTCATTAATAATTAAACATTTGCTCATGGTTTAAAAGTGTAATCAATACACACACATGAAAGGGCACACATATATATATATATATATATATATATATATATATATATATATATATATATATATATATGTATATATATATATATATGTTTGTTTTTGTGTGTGTGTGTTGTGTGTGTGTGTGTGTGTGTGTGTGTGTGTGTATAAATACACACACATATTTATATATGTGTGTGAGTGTGTATAGTCGATTTACTGTCCACAAACCGTATGGGTCAGTCTCAGTTATGCTTGGTACCAGCACAAATTTCCTTCTGTTTAGGACTATTTACATTTTATGAGCTTATATTTTTTGTTTTGTTTTACATAAGCTCCATTTTGGAACAGACTTGCATTCCTAATTCTCCCCATCACCTCTTCTCCGGTGTACTAGGCCCCATGTTGGTTCATCTTCTGGTCTTTGTAATGTTTATGGTGTTTTGGTTTCTTTAATACAGTCTAGGGCATAAGAGTGCAAGCCGTGGGTGTGGGTCTCTCTGGGTGAGTTATGGACAGTGTATTTAGGGGACCCCAGAAAGAAGAGAGAGCGTACTGGTGGGACGTGGATGAAAGCAGAGGGAGGGAGGGTGCACACGGGGAGGACAGTGCTGAGTTCACCATGCCAAGAGCTGATGCCTTTGTTTTTTTCTATGACTGCTGTTCCGGGCAATGACAGACAGAGAAAACAAACACACATACTGATATATGACGCGCATGTCTGACTTTCATCTATACTCTCAAAGCAGAGATTAATTATTCAATCTAATCAGCCAGTTATCTTTGAGCCAGCCAAAGAGGTCCCAAAGCGAGGGTAGTCTTCATGTCATTCCCAAGTCTGGATAAATGAATGGTGTTGGAGGGATTGCATCAGTGTTAAGTTAAAGACGTTAAATATGAGAACAAGACATGACAAAAACCTGATCACAATTTTGGGACACACACACACACACACACACACACACACACACACACACACACACACACACACACACACACACACACACACATATATATATATATATATATATATATATATATATATATATATATATATATATATATATATATATATATATATATATATATATATATATATATATATATATATATTCCTCATTTGTGTAATTTTATCTCACAAAATCTTCTATAAATATTCTTATTATATATTATTATAACAAGTAAGGCAATAATAATTTATAAAAATAAATAGATAAATAAGTGTTCAATGTAGTGTTCATTCTGTTTAAAAATAGAAAAACAAAAAATGCTCACTGATCATAAAAAATTGCCTGAATAAATTAGTCATAGTGTACTCAGAGTCAAAGACACATCATTATGCAGTTCTGAAAAGTCAGTTCTACTTGAAATATTTGTAAAATATTATTAAAATTTGGACTCTCATGCAATATTTTGACACAAACAAAGTACTATATGTACCGGTGGATTTTTCTCAAAGTGACCTTATGCTACGACGTCTATCGAGAATGTTAATAAAAGGTTACTTCACCGTAAAACTCCTAGGTCGTCGTAGTGAGGTACAAAGTCAAAACATTGTCAAATTATTCCTATCACAGTTAGGAATATTTCACTTTAGGTCCCATGCGAGCGGGCGTGTCTCTGACTGGACTCATCTTCACATAAACTTAGTACGACAGGTGTCATGAGCTGTGGATGCCGGGGGTGGGTCCATTAGCGGTGACAGAGAACAAAGATGGCTTCTGCTCAAATACTTTTATTGTGTCACTTTGGGGTGTGTTTCTAGTGCGTCCAGTGGTCACATACCTGTCTTTATAAGGTAGTTTGTAGCAGCAGTTGCATGAGACAGAGTCAGGAGTAGTAGGACAGGACTGTAAGGTATAATGTATGGGACACAGTAAAGGGGAGGGGAGTGAGGACAGACAGGGACTCAATACATCAGGCCCAGACATCCATAGACTGTAGCTGCTGCCGTGCATACAGAACATTATAGAGATGAGAGGAAAGTCAGTGTAGTCTTACAGTCTACATGCCGATAGAAGGTACCTGCAAGTGTTCACATATGAAATGAACTATTCCCAATCTATTTACCCTCCAATAGATTTTAAAATATTTTTGTATAAACTTATATCAAAATGTATTTATTTATTTTACAAAATTCATGCCTCATACTTTCTTCCTAATAAGTGATCTGCTCTCTGCACTCTTGCTCGTCTCGTGCGTATGGACAAGACGCTGCTCGTGGGGAGAGACAGTTTAACGAGGACACTTATTTATTTATTTTTGCTGCTGTTACTGATTACAGAAAGGTCGCTAAGCTAATGCTACTTGAATTTGCTGGGTTTCAGATGACAGCCCTCCATGTGACTGAAACTGTATTTACATATCTATTTTCAATATGCAGGTTTTAGTTTTAATATAGCTAGTTCAAAGCTCAACTCCTCTGCAGTATTTTACGTATGCATATAAAACATATTTTACTATTTATTTTCTGTGTTCATTTGAATTTAATGCTATGCCAAGACATTTTGAACTTTAAATCCGTACAAAGCTTTAAATAAAAAGTATAATAGGCAAATCAAAGAGGAAAAGGAAGACCACTGGCCCCTACAAACCAGAACTGTGCATTGTAGTGTCTGACCTGAGCGTTTCTTATGAATGAAAGGAAAAGCCCACGTACAATTCCTGATAATAGAATCTGACCAGAATAGAGCAGGACAACACATCAGTGGAGCTAAAAAGGGGCCGTACAATTGGAAAGGCGGAAGAACAGAAATGCATAGTGTAAGGATGCTCATTTCTGGTGAACCATGAATCTGAAATGTAAAGTCAGAGGATTTATTGAGTCCCACACAGGCACAAGTGAACAGCGTAGCTACGGGCCCTCCAGAAAGGACAGAGGGAGAGCCCTGAGGAGTGTGTGTTTACAGTTTTTATAGTGTGTACAGTCTTGTCCTTGAATCCGAGCAACAATGTGTGTGAAACTTACTGGTAATCACTGGTATTAAGTTTTAGTACATGGAGTGTAATAGTAAAGTGCACTGCTAAATGTGGATACTTACTTGACGATAAAAGAAATTAATTATATTTGTCCCTAATAACTATCTGACAGATTTCCTGGAGATATACTGCAGATCACATGTAAAATAGTTTAAGACTGATGTCAACTGCTTCAACATATGAAATCTATTAACGCGAGCAACAGCAGACGCAGGGTGAGTGGGACCTAGCGAGCATTAGGGAAAGTGCGCTAGAGAAAGTCATGCAGCCTGAAAAAAACTCACAATCCGTCCAAATTCTTCGAGAGGTAAAAAAGTCAGCCAAGACGCAGAATCTGAAAAAAAAAAAAAAAAAAACAAAAAAAACATGGCGTGCACATACACACACATTGCTGATCTCCACATCCTGCTTGGGTTCAGGGCCAGCTATGAAACCAGTGCCCAAAAAGTGCTGCCAGCCCCAGGGAGGGAGAGATCCACGCACACTCATAAAAAAACAGAAAGGGTTGGCAGCGCTAGTATCCTGCCAATTGAACTACCATGTGTAAAATAGTATGACTTTAGGGCATCAGCAGCTGGAAATGTGGCTCATACCAATCCAGTTAACCTTTTCACCTACGATTGTTTACCTAAAAAACCCACACTTTTCCTTGGGTAACTGATGCCTCTCTGCGTTTGTACTTTATGGGCTCGCAGTGGAAGAGATTCATGTCAAAAGCCTATGTAATTATATATATGCCATGTGTGAGGAAGCCCATCACTTAAAGACATAGATCTTGGATAACCACAAGGCAATCACTAATTCATGCCCTGGTTAGCACATATGCAAGCAGCAGTGGTTCTGTATTTTGGAAAGAGGAACTGGCCCAATGGTGGTGCCAGTATGTCTGTGGCACTGTGGCAGCCCTGGTATTGGGCCACCCTCACCCGTGCTCCTCACCCAGATCCAAGCCGCAAGCCAGTACCCACAAGAGGCCTGTTGAATACCCACCACACACATGCCGAGTTCAGAGGTAGAGTTCTGGAAAAAGAGAATGAGTGAGGTTTCTCTGTTTCTCTGCCCCCCTTCATCTTGCGGGTCTGAAAGGGCACGCAGAGTTCAGCTGGGACAAAGCGTTCGTGGGCGGGGAGAGGCGGAGAGGAGCCAGTGCACGATATGACACTATGAATCTGTGAAACAGAGGTGCCATCACATGACTGTATGACTGTGACGTTAATTAAGTGTTTAACACAAAACTCTAGATAACACATACGAGTTTTGCATGCTTTTGCTTTCATTTACAGCTCCTGCACAGTCCTGTATATGATTCATTCAGTCCAATTTTTTTTATAGAATTTGTGTGTAGTTTGCACGAATATCTAGAAACAGGGTGTATTTTATTAGGGAAATTTGTTATCTGCATTTGACTCATATGTTAAAATGGGCAGAGACACAGCTATGAGCAACACGACACAACCATATGAAATATAGTGAAGGCAATTTCAGTGCTGAAATGATCACAGCAGATCAAGTGCAGGTTATGGGCAGTCAAATTACTTCATAAACAATGAAAGAAACAAATATTTCAAATCTGCCTATGAGATGAAAACAATGGAGGAACTCTTTTACAGTGTTGCTTAATCCATGTAATTGGGCAGCAAAGTTTCCCTTTACAAATAAACAGAGGAAAAGCCATCTTTGTACACTTTGTACACTATTTAAGTCATCATTGGCTAAATGTTAGACTACTGATTTGCTGACCCAGATGAAAGAAAACTGGAAGTGAAGTGGAGGTCTGTTGCCTGCTCTGACAACATGTTACTTTAAAGAGCATATTAAATATAACAGAGATAAACATAATACTAACAGGGGATCTTGTCACCTACATTATAGGTGTCATCCTTTGCGGTGATGCAGATTGTTTATATTAGATAAAGCTGTAGCGTGTGTGCATGTTTGTGTATTCTGCAGAATCGAACTTACAGTGACAAAGCATCCTCTCAGTGCAGGGTACAAACTGTTCACTATCCAAAGAGTTCTTGCCTCAGTCAGACCCTGCGCTCACCACTGGCCCATGTGCATGCTGTGTGTGTATATGAAGTGTTGAAGGTGAAGGTTCCCGTTCGTGTTGCCCGGGTTGTGCAATGGCCCAGCGGACTTCGAAAGTGATGAGAAGCCGGTGTTTGAGCCCAAAGCAGGCCCTTATATGGAATGCTGGAACTGTTTTCTCTCCTCTGCGCTGTCTTGCTTCTCTCCAAAAGTGCTACAAGGTCGGAAGAGAAAGAGCACATCCTTCCAAGTCAACATATTTACATATTTTGCACGGCGATGTGGGGATACTCGGTCCAAGTGTTGGCAGGCGAGCCAGTGGTCAAGCGGGACAGCTGAGAGTGGACATCTGGGCCTGGACCTTGGCTACAGCCCAAATTCATACCCTTATCACCCTGTCTTAATGATATCAAACATTATACTGACATTTTAGCGCAGCTTGGTGGACATCAAAAAATCTTATCTCTTCTATCTTTTTATGTGACGTTTGAAGTAATCTATGGCTCTCATCCATTGCGCCTCAATGGACACACAGGGCATATTTTACAGGTCTGTTTAGATTTTATCACATGATCAACTCCATGGGTCACGTAATGCCTGGTCACATCTTATACATCTTTTGGCAACAGCCCAAAGAAGCACCCTAGGGACCTCCTTGTCTCCTCCATCACCCCCTCAGCCCTCCCCAACACACCTTCATCTTCCTCTTAGTTCTCTCGCCCTCTTCACTTCTCTCTTACCCCCATAGCTCTTGCAAGGAACACAGCTCCATGTTTCTCTTGGCAGAACTCTGAAGGCTGTCCCTGCGTGCCTCAAAAGCCCGCGTTCTCTCCCCCCTCATCTCGAAATATTTCTCACATTTTCTGCCTGCACTATGTGAACTGATTCTTCGGGCCTCCTCAACATCATCACGAGCAGAGGACAAGGGTGGGACAGATGAGTGGTCTTGCTTATATTATATCCTCCCAGTCTCTTCCTCTGTCTCTGTCCCACTATAACTCAGAGTGGTGTGGTCCAAATCCCACTTTCCCCCATGGTTAATCAGGCTTAAGCTCCATGCAAATGGGCCAATGACGCACAGGTGTGGACTGCGTCGCACTATACCCTCAGTGTCCATTTTATTAGGAACACAGACTTCCCTTTTCACAGAATTCTCTTATAGCTTTTCAGGTATAATCCCACAGTGTTCCCCATAGTCCCAACACATATAGACCATATGTCCTTGCTGTGTCTATGACCCACCTATTATGCCCAAAGAATAAGCACACAGGAAAGGTCTAAAACAGATGTGTGAACCACTTCAATGGTCTTTCCTCAAGGAGCAGTGGCTCTACTCCAAGTTTTCTTTGGGTGAACATGTATTTTAAAAGGATTAAAACACTCTCTACATAATACCACAAGTGAGAACACTGTGAAGCATTGACTTTGATCACTATAACAATTACAATTCACTGACAATACAAAAGCATTTATGTAGTTAAATTGGTAGATTTAACAAAATATTTTGATAGCTAATAATCTTATTTTTTGATTGCATATTTTTATTCTCTTGGCGTTGCAAACCTGGAACTTCCCCAATGTGTAACAAATAAACGTACGCTCATCTTATCTTATTTCGAGCAACACTTTTATGATTAAGTAGTAAACACTTTTCGACCATCTGCAGAATAGCTCCACAGGCAAAGGCTCATGAAGCATATAACACTCAATGAGGAAGTCTACTGTTACAAAATGTGAATGAAATGCAGAGCGAGGCGGGGTGAACGCGTGGTCGACCAAACATATGAACACATCCACTCTGGCCTGAACTGGGCCTGACTCAAACAGCTGCAACTGTATCCACATCTACAGAGGATGGCCCTATAACCTTTATCCCACACAACAGGCCACTTGGCAGCGCATCACTATTTGTATTTATTATTTCATTTATTTCTTCTAAAGTTTAATTTAAACTTTATTTCCTCTTTAGGTCCGGGGTTCTGGGCACTTGTACTTAAATGAGCATTCTCACAAAACAGGCGCAGCTAGGGAGGGGGAGAGAGAGAGAGAGAAAGGAGTGCAGGCTGTCTCTTGGGTGCCCTTTTTGCCATCCCATTTCCTATGCATCTGGTCTGTGTTTGTGCTGCGAGGGGAGCGGGGGAGCATGAGCAGGACGGGCCGTCTGGGGCCGATTAATAACCAGTGATTTATATGAACTTTTATAGAATAATACAATAAAAATGTGTGCGTACGTGTGTGTTGGAGAGAGTGCATATGTGTGTGCGCGAAAGGCATCCAGCTTGTGTGTCGCGGTGTATAGTGCTCAATGCTTTTGTAATTCGGAGGAATCAAAAACAAATTATCAGGGAAAAAACACAGACTATGCGCTGGATAAATTGGGCACAGATGGAAGCAGGAAATAAAGCATGAGGAGAAGACACTTGAAGACACAGTTGAGACGAGGTAGCAGATACAGGGACAGAGAGACAGAGAGGTGGGGTAAAAGTTTGAAGGAGCAAGGTGAAGAAAGAGGAGACATGAGATTCAGGATGAGCGGGAGAGATGGTTCAGAGGAGTTCCCATGCCCTGATGCAGAGGAAGTGGGCTTAAGAGACTACTCTGTGTGTGTGCGTGTGTGTGTGCGCATGTGTGTGTGCGCGCGCGTGCGTGTGTGTAAGGGGGGCAATGAGCTGAGCAGACTCCTCTTTGGCACAGTGCGGAGCTTCCTTGCCAAATTCGGATCTGCCCCTCAAGGATATGTCCTCATACATTCACTACACATGACCTGACTGCTACATAAGCAATGGGGAACTTGACATAAACGTTCTGTAAAGTGATGATTTACTTGTGGAGGTTTGTGGCATTAATCTGAGGCGTTGATAGTTGAGAAAATGTAAATATATGCAGGGGATCAGAACATCGTTACCTAACCTGACCCTAGAAACCAAAAGGCCAAGTTAAGCTAGAAGTAAGAGTATAACATTTACTGAAAGCTATATACCAAAATAAAGACATACTCAGAAGACTGTAGCACTTAGATGTTTGTTGAATTGGTTACGATTGTTTATTTACTCTCAGCAATCAATGGATTCAAGGTCTAAAGAAGATGAATAAATGAAGCTAGGCTGTGTAAGTTTATCTGCAAAGTATATTATATAAAAATGACATAATTCAACATAGAAGACTTGATTCGAACCATTTGTGTCCATAAAAAGTTTTAAATACAGACGTTTTGGGTCAGTTGAGATAAAAGTACAAAACACCTGTGGCTTTAAATCAGTCACGGGTGGTTCAGTTCAGACCTGAGCCTAAGAACTGATTCTTTATTGTGAACCTGAAAACTGATTCCCACTAGATGAGGCCTGAATCTTCGCTTGCTCCTGCTCGGGTCTGCTAAATCTCACACTACAAGAGCTGAAATATCATTTGGTGGCCATCGATCAAGCGTGAAGACAGAATATACTCGATTATCAGCTCTAAAAAGCATTATATACACATAAAAATATATATATGGGTTTTTTCGAGTGTGGAACAGGCCAGGTGAATGCATTAAAAAATCACAATACTAGTAAAAGTGAGGACACAGAGTGAAGTGATTAGATTATTATTCATAGTACAATTACAAAAAAGGTCATCTATAAAGGATATCCTCATTTGCAGTACTGTCTATGTATGAAAACAAAATCAACTTTCACCCCATAACCCCCTCCAGAAAAGGGGAAATTATGATAATGCTCTCTTTATTAGTCTGTGGATATTTTTCCTAGGTCATTATTAAAATAGAGATAATTTAAATTACATCAAATAATTCAATAATAATCTTATCAAATGCTGCATAATAAGTAAAGTAAACTTAAACTACATTTGACTTTGTGATGACGCCTTGAGTCGGTCGTTTTTGTCACAAACGCTCCAGAATTGGCTAATCCTAAACAGTGAGCGTGTGGGAGTCGGAGGCACTTCCCTGTATGAATGACTTCCTGTGCAGAGGCCTGGACTGTGGCATCTGTCAGCACACCCCCTCCCATCTGCCCCTGGACGCTCCTCCTCTACTGTCCTGCCGCTCATACTGCAGTACCCTAATGCCCACTGACTTCTTCACACTTATGAATCATACTTACTCTTCTGGTAAATCTTATAAAACAATCCTCCCTCTGAATGAATGTATTTGTAACTACAGCAAATGTCATATTGATTTTGACTCACATCCTTATCCATATACTATAGGGGGGTTGGTGGTTCGATGCCAGCTTTGGACACTGAATACAGTTGCGTCCTTGGGCAACACACTTACAGGCAACACCAGTGTCTCTGGGAGTGTGATTGGTGGTGGTTGGAGATGCCATTGGCGCAGAATGGCAGCTACGCTCTGGGGCAGCCGTGACTAAAGAAGTAGCTATGTATTATACCAAGTGTGGAGAGTGTCAAAGGCCCTTGCCCCCCTGTTTAAAATGCTTGTCTAGCTCACTGAAAACTGTCAACTATTGCTATTAAACACTACTTCTACTCTTTACTTAACTCTTTACCTTTCAGTTTTACACAATATTGTTGCAAATATTACAAAAACAACAACTAGTCTAACAAATATCTAATAGAATCTCTACCTTCCTGGACTATGACCTGGCACATCTACCCACGCACCACTTCCTGCCCACAGCCCCCTGGGTCCACTTGCTTTGCCCGTGGGTAAAGGCTAAATCCAGGAAAGAGGGGTTGGTGGTTGTTGGCACATGAGAGGAAAGCTGAGAGGAGCTTCTCTGGAAAGCCCATCAGTGTCTGAATCACTCTCAGCTGTGCGTTACCGAGAAGCAAAGCTGGATCTGTACTTACAGCCTTTGCTTATTCGTCTTCCTGTCCAGTTTTGATATCTTCATATTGTCCTGCCAACAACTAAATTTGGCTCAAGGGAAATCATTTATTCAGCCTTGAGTCCGAAAACATATTGATTATACATATGGACTGCATAAAGTTGGACGCTCTGCAGCTGGTTATAAACATGTTTTGTGGTGGTGCAAAGGTTCACAGTTTGGCATTGTTTTTTTACACCCGTCTTACCGGATGCATTACTCTGCAGGGCCACAGAAAGTTCACCGGCTTGTGCCCTCTATGAACAAACGGTTATGGTTTATATCACAAAGTTAATATCAATGTTTTTGGTGTTCCACGTGATTTCCTAAATTGCACAATAGGTGAGACTGGTTCTTAAAACGATTCAGCATTAGCATTATGACTTACTCCCTTCCTGCAGCAAATCCTCTCATTTATTTGGTCTTGACAGTGGATGTGGTTACATGCACACATAAAATCTGATTCATATCAGAGTTTTGGAGTTATAAGATTATTCAAATAAAATGTGAAAAGAAAAATCATTAGTTTTCTTTCTGATCATGGTCTCTCTGATTACTCATATCAGAATTTGCAGTTTACATGTCATTTAAATCATCTTCAAGGTCTAGAAATCTGATCATAATCAGATTTTGGTGAGCTTGTGAACAAGGCCACTGACACAAACTCTAAACGACTGACACAGACACTACAGTTCTACTCGGGTGCGTTCACATCTGTCCTGGTTTGGTCCTGGTTTAAGTCCAGTTTAGCCCTGAAAGGTACTTTGGTCCTTTTCTATTCCTGGTTCAATTCTGGTCTAGTCCAGGTTTACTTTACAGCCTAGTCTCTGTTTAGTTCCAGTTTGTGTGATGTGTGTGCAAGTGTATACCCTATTAAAGGCAAGTACTATACTTCCCATGTGAATACACCTGGCCAACAGACACATACCATCAGACAGGTTGCGTACGTGCCGACCATCAGTGTATCTGTGTGAACTGGAGCTCTGATGACTCTTGGCCCCAGTCAGACTGCGAAAGTGAGCATATACGTGACCGCACTGAGGCAAGCATGCCCGCCACAACGGCACAAAACTAGACAGAATAGGAGAACAAGCAGAGAGGCAAGCGTCAGAGGTGCAGCACAGTGCTGTGTGTAAAGCTGAGGGTATGAAAAGACACCCATGTTTGGAAATACACACCAGACCGCACACCCACAAGTTTCACTTCTGCCTGGTGTGGCAGCACTGAAACACCAGGGCTCCGGGTCAGGGTTCAGGCACAGGTCACTGGCACACACACACGCACACACTCTCATGCAGTAAATGTCTAATGATATTTTTACTCAGACTTCACTAAAATAGTTCTTTGTCAAACAACTGTGTAAAAGTACAAAAGTAAGTTCAAAAGTGAACATGCTGCTAAGGTCAAAGCACTGCATTACAGCAGTCGAAACACTGAAATATATCCATTATCCAGAAGCATTCACATAGATGTAACACTTTTAATATCCTTAACAAAGCATGAACAAAGACTTTATTCATAATGAACAAATTGTTAAGACTTAATTATTCTCAATTAACTAGCTATTTGTTCATTATCAGTTAAGTCTATCTTCAAGTTTTATCAAAGTTTGAAGCAAAGTTTCAGTTTTTCTCATTTCACTTTCATGAAAAAAGTTTCCACACCAATCCCACATTCTTAATCTGCAGTGCATCAAACAGTACTACAGATTTACTTAATTCAGTGAAAAAACTATGATCTTAAAAAATAGTATATCAAGGACCAGATTAGACCCATGCATGCGCTTTATGTAAACCATGTGTGCACATAAACATTCATACTGCTGCCCTGTGCAACTCTGTGAATCCCACAGTGCAATTCCCCATTAATCAAAGTCTGACGGCGGTGAATAAAATAGGGTGAGAAGGCCTGGAGGGCACCTAGACACTAGACAGGCACACTGAAAATGTTCTGAATTGCCCCATAGACACTAGTACCAACATATGCAGGTGCCAGTGTGTGCTTGCCGCTCATTATTCAGCACTGAGCAAATCTGCCAGAATCAAAGCCTGATTAGAAACGTGCTGACGAGGGTGCTACAACTTGCCTACTTCGCTTTAAGGGAAATGAGCACATGAGAAACATTTGTGACAACTCTAAGAATACTGACAGAAGGAACTTGACCCTGGGAACAGAGCTGCACTGTGCTTCACTATCACTGCCATACAATGAGGCTGCTTCTTAATGAATGCAGTACAAGTTGTGGTGGCAACATGACACAAATAAAAATATGTTTTTTGGGGCTTTAGAAATGGCACATTTTGAGTCCAGATTTAGATTTTCTTAATTATTGGTGGTTTTCATCTTCTTGAAATCTTCTTGTGATGTCATACTCCCAGATGGGGGACACGAGAAAGTGATTACCTATTGATTACATTACAGAAATATCCAAAAGGTAAGTCCACAAATGTGATCCTGAGCATTTATTTGCATTTTAAGAAGGTCTATTCTTCCTGGATGCCTAATTCGCGTCAATGGCATGACTTCTTTCGTTGATAAAATTGCTTAAATAGTATCTTAAGACATTTATGTTGTGTATAAATGGCTGTGTGAGAGATTTACGCGACCAAGCAGAGGCCCTGGGCGGCTGCTTCTTCATGAGCATGTGACAGTATGTGCTGGAGCGTCTGCAGGGGCCAGAGCAGCGCTGCTAAGAGGGGAGAGGTTACGGTTGTTCAAGGGGTGGCCAAGTCTTTCTCATGGCCTCCGAGCCCTCACTGATCCTCCTCTGATTGGCCCAAACTAAGACACTGTCACTGAGATCCGACGCAGAGCACGCATCAGGCCAGGAATGAAAGAGGACAAGGCGACTGCGTCAAAGAAAAGAAAGGCAGAAAGGCAGAAATACAGTGAGTATTATTAAGGAGTCATACAGAGAGAGTTTGAAATGACAGTGAAGCGTCAGGTAGTGTCATTCAGTGTCACGGTTAATGCTACAGGACAGGTTATGTTGCAAGAAGCATGCATTTGTCAAAGGAGGAGTCTGCCCTCTACCGGTGAACGCGCGAACTGCAGGAGTTGAATGAGCAGCTTGAAGAGTGACATAGGCCAATATAAAGTAGGTCAGGATGTTAGACGAATTTTCTTCATTATTTTAAGGAACTAAGCCTAAAACGAAAGTAAATAAATAAAGACATACATATATTTTTACTCCACTTATTTCTGCTTGTGTCAGTAGTACATGCTTCTAAACTCCAACGACACAAACATATGCTCCTTACACATTTATGATTGTGCTAAACTTCCCAATAGATAAAACAGGACAGGTTACAGTTTTTTTTTTGGTTGTTTTTTTTTTTTTTTGCAAACGGTAGAGATCACACTTAAAGAACTTTAATTTATGTATTTTACTTTATTATAAAACTCATCATAAGCCACACTTGGCAGAATCTACAAAGGCTCCATTACGTCCATTACAAAGACAGTGATTATAGACAGTCATTAACCTGTAAGTAGCAGTAAACCTGAGTGTCTTGGATTAAAACAATAGTTTACACAGTAGTCTATGTGGAGCAGTGGATAAATCATGCCCTGTATCAACAGTGTTGGAGTGTTTCTGTAGATTATACACAGACAGGAGAGGCAGAGCAGACAGGAGCAGACAGACCAGGCCTCACACTTAAACCACGAGGGTGTTTAGGCCATTGTCAGCTGGTATAATCCCTTTGTTAGGTCTGCACTGTCCATAAAGGTACACACTCATAAAGTTTACATAGTACAAGTAGTTTAAAATGAAAAGGTGCGTTAATGCTTTACTGCTGACAGGGACAGTTTGGATGATGGTGAAGACCAGCTCAAACTTAATGGACTCGAACAAGAAAGTGGTTGAGATTTACCTTTTATTAGCTCTTCCATTCTTTTATGGAAGTGCACTATTTGTTGGGAAAATTTAGCAGAGTATTTTCAACCAGAGCTTATCAAACTACTTATTCTTTCTCTACTGTTTTAGTTTATCAGTTCTTCCGTTTACTTTCAATGTTGTGTTTCAACAAAACACCACAGTGAATGCCAAGAGGAAACCGCAGCAGTAACACTCATGTGGGTCCTTACCTGACTCACACAGTGTTTTCAAATGCCTATATAAATAGCTGATAGCTACAAAATGTATGCAAAGTTTCAGTTCATTTCAC
This sequence comes from Periophthalmus modestus, assembly GCA_019594935.1. Classification (NCBI taxonomy): domain Eukaryota; kingdom Metazoa; phylum Chordata; class Actinopteri; order Gobiiformes; family Gobiidae; genus Periophthalmus; species Periophthalmus modestus. The sequence goes on from JAIEZT010000016.1 coordinate 22,672,544, forward strand.
TTGAAGAAAGAGACTGTCCTTGCACCACTTTGCCGCCACTGACGAGAGGCAGTAACCGTGGCAACAGCTGCTGAGGTGTTGCTGCTTTTCTCTGCCCACTAACACCAATCTACTGCTCTCTCTACCGCCCTCTCTCTCCTGTAGTGAGTCATGACCAGCTTCCTGTGAAGAACCTGATGATCCCCCATGGCGACCTTTTTTAATAAAACCACCCGTAGAACAGCTATGTTAAATGTGCACTATGTAACTTTTCTGTCAACTCCTGGTCTCCATGGTAATATTATTGTTTTTGTTTGAATGAGTCAGAGTAAGCCATTAAATTAATCTATCTGGCTTTTTTGCTGCTACTGCTTGAAAAATAACTTAAAACACGCATTCTGACTGTGAGTTTGGTCTCCTCTCCACAGATCTGACCTGTAATTTGGCCTGGTGGAATTAGAGAAATGTAATGCTAGACAACAAAACATTCAAGGTAAAGCATTAATGTTTCCATGGAGACAAGCAGGTGGTTGATCTGCTACCAGAAAGCAAATATAGTGTACCTTTCAAAACACACTAATTTTTTTTTTTTCAATTCATTCTAGATAAATCAGCCATGTTATTATGATGACTATGTATAGTATAGCCCTATACAAACTAAGAATAATCTATTGTTTGTATCTTCTTACATGACCATCGCTACTCTTCTTTCTTTTATCCAGTTATTGACCTCAGCTCCCAAGCCATAAAAGTTACAGCTTTGACCTAATCGTCTGTAGTGATAAAAACTTTCAATTGTCAAAATCTATCAAATCACACTACCAAATGTCCCAAGATCAAACATCTTTGAGGGGAACATTTTACTAGACCCCATCCAGTACCATGTGCCAAATGTGAGCAGTACTAATGGTATGATAAGCACAAATTGATAATGGTTTGTTGAACTGATTCATTGATCTATGTTTTAACATCCACCAAGCGCATTCTCACACTGCACGTATTCTTGTGGCCCTAAATACTTCCTCTCTCTAGGGCTCTTCCCTCATGTCTCCAGATGTGTCTATATGCACAGGTGGACAGCTTTAGAAATGAGCCAGGGTTGTGATCCAAAGGTTTCCAGCAGATTTTCAATATCACGATAAGGTCCTCTCTTTAAAAAGGATAGCCACTCGGGTGAGCCAAGAGTCAATTCGTGGCCAATAGCAGCTGGCTTGGCCTAGACCTACCTTCATCTGTGTGATCTGGCCCCAGACACTGACAGCAGATCATAATCACATCCATTCAAGATTCAATCAGTATCCTGGAACAAAGAAGAGTGAATGAGAAGTATGCACCTTGGCTAACACACATGTGAATGACTCTGGAAAAGCCTATTTTATAATGGAGACAGAGAGAATACGTAGACATACTCATGTAATTAATTGTATGGCAGTGTATATCGGCCACATGACCTTCAAAAAGAAGCAATACGTCATAACCTGTTGCCAAAGATAAGCTCACATCAATGTGCATCGCAACGCTTGCTCTTACTCAGTGACACTAAAGGTAGATAACAGCTTTGGCAGTGATGTGCTCGCATTAACATAAAAGTACAAGTGATTAGATTAAAAGGCTTTTATGAGACAGATGTAGCAATGGAAATTCACAAAACAGCGTTATCCCAAAGCTGATAACACTTTATAATAACTACACTTTACCTTCATTAAAGCATGAACAAAAACTTCATTCATAAATTAAAAGAAAAAAAACAAGTTTATTAAGAAAGATTCAGGCTTTAATTAATATTCTAACCCCAACACCCAATCCAAAGCTCTTATTTAAGTAGCCACTAAGACTCAATCATGTGTAATAAACAATTTGTTCATTATGAAGTCTTTGTTCATTTATTTATTATCAGCTATTATAAAGTGGTACCTCAAAAGGTATATGTTTATCAAAGAACTGAAAAAGTATTGTATTTTAAGTCAGTACGGTTTTATTCTGACCTGACTTATTCAGACCTTTGGAGACGTGACTGTTTGTAAATGTTCCATCAAGGTAAAGATGGGTTGGGTTTTAAAACGGGTGCATTAATGTTGATCAAATTAGAAAACGCTCATCTTTAGTTAAGACATAGCTGCAGTTGATTTGATCTGCTTTCACAGTGTCCCAGCTTCCTGTGGAAAAGTGCACCAGGGTGAGATAGAAGGTAGCAGAAGATGCTGCATGCTGATTAAAGATAATGGAGTTTGGCTCTCACTTGCAGGTTCATTTATCTCTGAGAAAAAAGTGTTGTGACATTTATGGTGCAAAGAAGACCTTCCAAGGGTTTGAGGGCATGGCAGAAGAAGAAGACCAGGCAGAGGCCAGGAGGAGATGTGCCTGGGTCCTCTGGAGGCTGTGGAGCCACTGGTAGATTAGGATCACTATGTTACACAAATGTAAGAGTTTTATGTTAATAGATGGTTCTTGGACAATTTGAATTTTCACATTTTGCAAAAAAAAAGTATTTAAAGTTAAAGTTATTTAGAATGTATACAATTCTTTCTGTCATTGGCAGATGTATTTAACTAAAAAGTACTAATAATAGCAGTCCTAATTATGTAACAGTTACACTAAATAGAAGTCAAATCTAGATCTGGCGTAAATAAAGTAAAATGATGACTTTCACACGTGGTCATGAGCTTGCTCTGTGCTAATACGTCAGCTGAAGTAATATTTTATGTAGTAACAATAGAGCTTGATAAATCAGTTAAATATGAAGAGACACAAGATCCTCACAGTCACATACTGAGCTCTGTCTGATGATATACGATGGGTACTGTGTCACATCTCGATATAGCTTCTTCCCTTCATACTAAATGTGAGCTGTCAGCAGTGAGTTACACATGTGGTACTGCGCTGCATGGGCCGTAATGATGCAGAAAACATCCAACAGCCACTGATTTACTTTTGCTTTTAATCGTCACTTGGCCTGTGCCGTGTGTGAGAGCTCACACATGGGAGCAGGGCCTACAGGCCAGAGCCACTTCCACCTCGGACGTGTGCACTGCAGAACACAGCTAACCACACAGCTACTTCTGCTCTAGCTCAAGTGCAACCAAAGGTCAATTCTCATGCGGCAAGTTCCCTTTGGTCACAGCCACTGAGAAAAAGTCGGCACAATTAGTTCATTTTGACTCACTATAGACAAGCCTTCGCAATGCACACTAAAATGATAAGATAACATTTTAGCATGAAATGTTTATGCATATAGAGTTTCAGGGTCATATAGGGTGCATTCATACATTCACCACATCAAAGTGGGTGAAAGTGAGATAAACTAAGACTAAAATCAAAACTAAACCTGGACTAGACCAGGACTAAACAAGGACTAGAACAGGACCAAACCAAGTCACACCAGAGCTAAAATGTGTTCAATTTAGGACCAGTAAAACAACAACAACTGTAACCACCCCCATGGAGTGCCAGGGTCAAAGAAAGACAACATCTGAGTATGCAGCACGTTGTAACTGAAATACAAAGCAGTGAGTTCTTTCATATTCCATAATGTCAAGTCACTCATTTTAATTGAAGTGATGTCTACTGTGCCCCCACTGTCAGGTCATCTGTCACTAGTACTTCTCTCTGGCAAGAAAAAGGATGCTGTCTTTGTCATTGTGAGCCTATTGTCTGCAGTGTAGTAATGAAAAAGAACAAACAAAAAACAAATGTCCCACACATCAAAGATGGGCTGTGAATATTGAAAACTAAAGCATCTTTGTACTACAGGTGAAATGAAACTGGTCACTCCAACTTGACCCTACACCAGACCGCAGCAAAGGTTGTGACCCCAGGTCAGCTGAGGCAAGACTATCAGGGCAGAAGTGGAGATGCTCTTGACAATAGCAGCTTGTGTGGCTTCCCCATCGGTCACAGCTTCCCTGTCTGCAGAGGAACAGTGCCCTGTTACAGTGTTTTATGAGCTGGGCTCCATCAAATTCACCACACTCCCACAAGCATTGCAATGAAGTACGTGGACTTTGGCCATGCTGAGGCAGCAACCAGACCACAGGAAGCATGCACTACTTACAAATGCTCACACAGACACACACCCTAGTGTATGCAATTTTATTTTATGTTGTTTAAATACATGGACATTTGCATCATCAATCTATGAAAGCACACAACATTACATACCTAAGCTAAATGATAATCACAATCAGCACAATATAATGAAGGAGCAGTCTTGGCTACGTAGTTGATATAGAAAGGTTTCGTGTGAACAGTTGAGTCAAAGATATAAAAGGTTTTCTAATAAGAGTTTGGACTATTCATCTCTATAAATATTTCATGCCTCATCGACTGAAGAGCGAATGGTGTGGTAAACTGCACTTACTCTTTTATAATACGCATGCTTGTTATCCTCACTGAAAACAAGATGCTCTATTGAGAAAATATCTATGTAATGATGCTTATCACCCAGTATCAACCATCTGTTCTTCGGGTTTTGCCAAACTCTCTTCCATAAACGTGTCTACAAATCTAAAAAGTCTGAAAGAAACAGGATTCCAGTGGCCTTTTCTGAATCGCACGCATTCAAAACTGATAATAAAAAGATGTGTGTCCTGTTGAAGAATGGCACATAAACACACTGACAAATAGTAAATCTTTCTTAAAATGATCAGTTGAAATGACCACAACTGCCCTAAACGTCGCAGCCTAGCATTACAAGGCCAAGTCAGAGGAAGAAGGCATTCCACGGGCTGTGAGCTTGTTGGCATATCTAGTGTGAGGTTGACCATGAAGAGATTATAGGCGCCCAAACTGTGTGGTGACCAGTGATGCAGCCAACAGCAGCGGTTAAGACAGTAAATGTAAATCATTTCATATCTCTGTCATATCTGCTCTTCCCAGGCCAGTTCAGAGCCACAATCCTAACCAGCACGCTCACTGCAGGAACGATGCTTTATCCAATGGGTCGGAGTGCATGTGACCTTGAATTTGTGATTAAAATTTTACAGGCATATTTAACCATTTTACAAAGTTAACCATATCCACATTGTAGAAACCATTCCTTCTCAATGCCAACCATCACTTAAGAATGACTTACTCATATCTACACATGTTTCATTTCACAGCAATGGATTTTGATCAAACCCTTTCCTTTGAGCCATGTTTTGGTAGAGTAACTCTATTTTTTTTTTTTTTTTAAAGTGGCACAGCAAACGATATTAAATTAATACTATATACAGAAAAACAATGATTTTGCGTATTATATTTACAGAGTTGGAATCAAAGTCTTGAACTCCTATACTGTATCACAATCTTTCCAATGGATATATGCTACATAGTAAAGTAGGAATTACATGGTGTGTCTAAATAATGAATAAAGTGGAGGTCAGAGCTCGGGGCAGAGAGAGAGTTGTGTATTAAATATCAGGCGTGTAGCAGCAGTAACATAAAGAGGTTTGTTGTCTGAAAGAAAAGCAGAGCAGTGTTCAGGGCAGCGCTGATGTCAAACCTACACTGACATCTGCTGGTGGTCTGGATTCTGGAGAACTTTGGAAAAGAGGTCTCGACTCACATTTATGTATATATCTTAGAGATAGGAGCAGTTTAGACCATATATATTCAAGAAAATACATATAAAAAGTAATTCATGAAATATTTTAAAACTAATAATGGGTATTTTAATGCAATGGACAAAGAAAGATGACCAAAACAAGTAAAAAAAAAAAAAAAACACTAAAAGTACCAAATACCAGGTCAAGCCTATGATCATGCATTCAGTCTCAGGATGTTTACTGGATTGTAGTAGTCGTACACTCTGTAGGTTTCAACTTTTGTGCTACACTTTACACCGCTTTATGTTCTAATGTCAAAACGTTGCAATAAAATGCCACTTTGCAATGAATTAAAGCTTTAAAGCATTACAAGTTTCTGTAATATAAAATCCCATTACAGTCATTACCAGCTCAGTTAAAACAGAGTAAAAAAAAAAGGCGCTAAAGAGCCAAGTCAACAATAATAGTGGATATCGCTGACTTTACAGTTCCCGAATGTATATCCACTTACAAGCACCATGAGCTTTACAAACCTCTCAAAGTTGTGTACTGTAATAATCTTTCATTCTCCCCAGACTGGTGCTACATCTACATAGCCACAACTGCCCTGAGGTAGACCGATGGAACCAAGCTCAGGCCAATCTGCGCCGTTAGCCTCTTGAACTATGACTGCTCATACACCACAGGACACAACAACAACATGACCAAAGCTGGAATCAACTGGGTGAACATTTTAACCACTAAGTCATGTGTCCAAACTTTTCTCATTAAGGGCCACAAATAAAAGAAAAAGCTGAGGGCCGATTGAGGGCCATAGACTGGTCACCAATATAGTGAATACTTCAAATCTGCATTATTATTACAAGTTAGACTGAACTACTAGACCTTTATTCATGCTGACATCCTCAATGGGACACATGAAATATTTGATGTGGGCTTGTTGAAGTAGATTTTCAGAAATGTACAATGAAAAGTACTGTTTAAGGTAATATGGGCCAATTCACCTGGAAAAATTGGTCTGAGGGCGGCATTTTGCCCCCGGGCCACAGTTTGGGCATGCCTGCACTAAGTACTTTTGTATTAGCTGTTAATGCCATATCATCATATTTTGTTACCAGGATTGACATTTACACAAGCAGCTCTGTCTTACACCAACTTCTCTATTTTTTTTTAGATTTAATTGGGACTAGCATAATGAGCCCAATTACTGTCACCAGACGATTAGAAGTCTTTTGGGAAAGTTAGGTGAATGAACACATTGCTCAAATACTGCCATTACAATGTAAACAAATATTACTTTAAAAATAGACACACTGCGTCACAACCAAAGTATTTTTACGCCATGGGTTATTTTAAGACATATGTGCAGATATACCCAAACATAATTTTGGACAGGCTCGATGGCCACTTATGTAAAACGCTGTAGGAGGTATGATGAGGCAGATCACCGCTAATTCTTACAACAACAGCATCTTTCTATGTTTTTCCGTCAAGGTTAGCCAGGGCAGATAGATAATACAAAGATGTGTGAGCTTGTGTGTGTGGGAGAGGGCGGGAGAGAAGGAGGGGTGGTGAGGGGGGTGAGTCATCTGGATGAGTCATGTGCAGCGTGTGTGGACAGAAAAGGACGAAGAAGAAGAGGAAGAGGCTACAGCACAATATGGAAGATGTGCAAGGGACTAGTATGATAAGGAAGGCTTTATGTCGCTCGCACATCAGCCATAACATTACGACCACATTTGAAGAGGATACCAAGATTCAACATGGCTGTAACTAAATGTCTTATCTTTAGGCACCACATTATAATAACTACACTGTAATTAGCATGAATAAAGCATGAACAAACACTTAATATTCATAATAAACGCATTGTTTATTAAGAATGATTAGGTTTAATAACTTCATTAAGTGGAATTAGGGAGTTAGGGTATTTATGTATTAATTAATTACCAGCAGTTGATGCAATTTGTGAGTGATCTTCTAACTACTTTTACTCAGACCTAGGATTACAACATTCAAGGTGTATTTTTAAAGACTTAGTAGTAAGGAAAAATTGGGCCGAACAGTCAAACCATTAGGAAAAATGGTTACTGTCAAACTTCATTAAAAAAAATCACTTGAGAACCAGTAACAACAAAATTTGTACTGTATGACTAATGTGCTCTAGAGGGGCAGCAAACAAGTCGAAAGAGCAATGCATTTATAAGGTTTCTGTCACATTCAGAGGCACTTCCATCAACCCAACTATGCTACTTAGGATTAATTAACCATCGTTCTCACATAAAAGTTAACAAATTCAACCAAAAAAACAACAATATCTCAACCTATGCTTTGTCACGACCAAAAACTTTACCTCTACCAAGTGCTTTAAGCTGAGTCAGACTGCGAATTAACCCATTATTCTTGCTTTAGAGTGAGTCAGTGAAAGAAGTCTGAAAATAATGTTTTCCTTCCTTAAAATAAATCCTCTTTCTCCATTACCGGTACTTATTCACATACCTTGGCTACCCTGGGGCAGACACTTCAAAAAGCAGTGTCAAACTCACAAAGCAGTGGGCTGGGTGGTGTCTTGCCCAAGGACACAGCACAAGAGATAGGAGAGATCGTGACAACAGCATTGTGGGTATGGGTCAACCTATTCTATGGCTGGCCGACCCAGTTAGCGTCAACATTTAGGTTAGTATTGTGCATTTGATGTCCAGGCTCAAAGCAGTTCTGTTTGTGCATATGACTATAGTTTATCTGCCCTTGCCTCTTTTAAAGTGAATTTTATTATGGATATTTATTTTTTTATCTGTTTGAATCAGGATTTTAATAAACACTTCTTGCCTACTTTTCTGTACTTGGAAGAAGAACAAATATCCATTGTTATCATACAGGTATTATATTGCATAAACACTGCTATGCGGATTTCCTGGAATAAAGCAATCCATACTCTGCAGCATATGGCACCTGCACTAGAAAGCCAATTACTTCTTTTTAGAACTGTAAGACGTCCTTTATGTGACTAAATAATGCACTCTCTCTCACTAGATGCTAGAGCTAGGGCAGACATACAAACTGATATAAAAGCTGTATGAATGGACATTGTATGCTTTTTCAATTCCCCCCTCCATAAACAGCATATTTGAATATACATATACTGTACAAGGGGAAAAAACAAGACTTGCCACATTACCGTGGCTGGGTCCCTACTTCCCAATGCAGCATACTGTAACTTCTGCGGTGACTTCCGGTCCTCATTTCTAACAAGCTGTAGAATTTAAACGACTCTGAATCCGGGTCAGTGTTGTGCCTTAGTGCTAGAAAAACTGCAGATGAGAGGCAGGCACAAGGGGGGTCGCTAGTGTAAAGTGGGAATAGGGATAGGAAAAAGGAGAAAGAACAGGCTAAAGGGGTGAAGCAGAATACAGATGAGGCAGAGAGAAGAGACAAAGACAGCATCAATGGGAGGGAACACTGTGGAGCCCGGGTATGCTCCTACAGTACATGCTAAAACACTTTGAAAATGTGTAAATAGGTCAGGGCAACTTATGATATGACTACATGTATAAGCATTCATATTTTGGTACCACTTTATAATAACTACTCCCTTATTATTGCCTCTTGTACTTAATAATTCTAACTCATTCTCATATGGAGGTAACAGTATAGTCTCATATACAGAGATTTGTATTTGAGTATTCAATATAGTTTATGCTTTCTGGTCATAAAGTCTTAATTTGAACTTTACAAACATACTGGTAGAAATGTATAGGTGTCACGGCAAAATGTAACTAAATGTGTTTTACAATGAGACGTTGATTATGCAGACATGGAATAATAGCAAAAGAAAAACTTAATTCTGCCAATTGGACAAAAGTTGTGAAGACCCTGGTGGACACTGCCTTACAGGGAGGAACTAACTACGCTGAAACTAACACATTTATTTCTATCCAGTTTCTGTTAGTTTAGTTGAATAGACTCAGCTAACAAAGTGTAAACTGTGCCTGAGTCATATTTTGTATAATTGTTCAGGCCCCTAATGGGTGCTCTCACACCTATTAGCATCCTGGCTATCACTATTGTTTTCCTTGTTTTGATTTAGGTGAGAGGATGGCGTTATGGATAGGTGTAAAAATAAATGATGTCTAATCCAGCCCGTCTTGTTCAAAGATGGATTGTCTTTCCTAACAAAAATGGCCTCTTTAACTCTCTTCTCAAACCATGTCTTTTCTTTGGTTACACTTGCTGTGTATTGAATAGTTACACCTTTTGTCTTAGGTTCTAATTCTCTGTTGTCCTGTTTTTTGTTGTCCCACTTGAGCTCTGTGTTGTAGTGTCTGAATAACTCAGTTTGTGCTGCAGTAAATGGTGTGAATTGAAAAGCAAGTAATGGTCAGTGTGTGGAGACTTGTACCTGGAGTCACCGGTCCTCTCCGATAGTTTAATGCACGATCTAAGAAGGCCAGTTTGTTCTCCTTGGCCTTGATGTTTGGATCCACAGCATTAATGTATGCAGTAAAAGCTTCCAGATCTAGAATTTTGATTTTAGTCCAGTTGTCATATGAGGTCAATGAATGCCATTCAAATTGTTCCATATATATGTTAGCAATTATAGGAGAGACCGGTGAGCCCATGGAAGCTGAGGATTTACCCGTAGAAGCTTCCTCTGAAATGAAAATATGTGGTAGTTAAATAAATTTCCAGCAGTTTGCAGATTTGGTCGGGTGACAGTTTAATTCTCTCTTTTAGTTTAATATACTGGTGTAGCCTCCTGTTTGCTGCCTCCATCGCTACAGATGTGAGGATACGATTGAAAAGGGAGGTCATATCAAAGGAAATCATTGTCTCTGGGTACTCCCTGTTTGTGGATTATTGGGAGGTCATAGTTGCAAGGAGTCACCAGGATAGAGCCTGTAATACAGCTGGTAATCAATGACTTCGTCCTTCTCCAACTTGTGTAAGCAGTCTGATTTTCTTCTTGTACTCACTAGCAGGGTCTCGTTTCAGCAATTCATAGGTTGTGGTGTCACTGAGGAGGCTGTTCACCTTAGCCTCGTAATCAGCAGAGTTCAGGATCACAGTGCATCTCCTTTTTATTACTAGCAAAATGTGGATGCTGTGCTCCTTCGCTAGATGTTACAGAGAAGTTCAGTCCTTTGGAAAATACCTCTTTCTCTGCCTGAGTAAGCTCACCGTCAGAAAGGTTTTGTCACCCAGCATTAATTGTTCACAGATTGTCAGGGTTCATCCCCATTTCCTTGGTCTCTCCGATCCCTGTAGTTAGGTTGTTTTTGGACTTTGGAGTAGACTTCATTAGCAGGACAAAACAGACTATACATTACAACCATGACACAAAATGTATACAGAAAGTACATGACAAATATAACCTACACTTTAACACTTTAAGACAGAAACTGGCTCACTCAAAGAACAACACCCCAAGCCACACACAAAGCAATGTGGTCTACTCCATTCAGTGTAGTGAAGACTGCATCTAAACAGATCTAAACAAAACAAAACAAACAATAGTTATAGCAATTATGCTAATGTGCAAAAATATGCCAAAAAAATAAATAAATAAAAAAAAATAACTCAGATTCACAGTTAGATTGTTAGTTTGTTAGCTGAGTCTAGTCTAAACTAACTGTCCAAATGTGTTATTTTCAGTGTAGTTAGCTCTTCCCGTCAGATATAAGGCAGTGTCCATCAGCAATCTGATCAAAACTGAAGAAGCCACTTGGATGAGCAGAGACACATCTGTACTCTAAAACGTGTCCAGCTGATAGATATATTATATATTTTTTTTTTATTCTTTTATTTTGCTATGGATCATATCTGAACAACTGATAGCTTACACAGAGGTCATAGAATGAGTATCAGTGTTGCCATGTGATGTGAAGTTAGGACATCCTAATTACGATATACCTTATTAAGATGTATTTCTCTATAAACAGAAGTGCATGTGGTTTGCAGTGGATGAGAGCCGGTATCAGAGATGAAGAGAACAGGGCCTGGGGGAGGAGAGCGCAGCAGGAGGCATGCTGGAGAATACAAGGTGCACTGGGAGCTGTAGTCCCAGTGACGTACAACTGTTTTCATACTTTATTCATGAAATCCAACACACTGATGGCTGGTCTGTGAGTAAGAATATTGACCAGTGTAGGCTTTGATTCCATATAACTTATTTATATTCAGCTCATTAGTTTGCATATCCCATCACATCTTTAGGTCTGTCTTGACACCTCAGTTTTATGACATATATGTAATATTAAGCATAATGAGATATACAGTATCAGCAGTGAGTTGGAAAAATGAACAAGATGTGTAGATGCATAGTTTTCAGTAATTTGGTGACTGTACACAGCGAGCCAAGGGCATAGAAAAAACAGCAGTACATTAATAATAAAATAATTACATAGTGAGTAGGACATCTCAATACGCAGGTCAATATCTAGTCTATCACCTGTCATTTTGCGATGACAGCTGAAATGTTCCACAGTATGGTATTAGGCATATGTATCTCGCATTTATTTAAGTACAAATGTTTAGGTCTCAAAAAATACATTGAAAAACCTGCATTCTTTTGCCTCTCCACAGATTTAGCCTGTAACTTGATCTGGTCGCATCACTTACTTGACTCCATATAAAAATAATCCATTGAGACAAGCAGGTGGTCGACCCTCTACAAGAAAAGTTACATAGCGTACCTTTAACTTAAGCTGCGCATTATATGATGTGTGTTATATTGTATATTATAAACCTACATGTTTTCAAAGTCTATACACCTTTCAACTGGTAGCTTACCTATTACAGTCACAGCAGCTGTTGCGTTTAGTCTCATTTAAACTGTCCTTCCAGATATATGAGTCATCAAATTATAAAAGATTAAAGCCCAAGGTGTCTGAAAAGCCAAGAAAAGCACATATAAGGACCTTTAAAGTGACGTAACCAACGCTACTGTAAGACAAATCTGACATACAGACTATACTCCTATGCATTATTGCCATTTACATTTTTTCTTTCAAAGCCTCTGAACATAATTGATTATTTTTATTTATTATTTAGTGAGGAGATGGTACTGGAAGCTGACAAACTGACCTTTTTGTCCCTTCCACCCCACTAACGCTGTAGCTGGTCTGGGTAAATGTGTAATAACAACATAGCCAATAAAGAGCCATTGACTGTCCCCATGCTCCCTACACACTTCCCCAAACAAGCCCTCTGCGAGGCCCACTGCTCCTCTATCCCTCCATCCCCTCCTCCCCCCCAGAAACCCTCCTGTTGACTACGTTTTCTCGATGACGTAAGAGTCCACGTACATTGGCCATGTAGGTGATGCTTCTGAATGAATGAGTGTCCCCTCCCAACTCCATTACTAGTACTACGGGATGTCTATAAGAGCAGATCTCCGGGACAACCCGATGAATTACAGCAAATAGCGGGTTGGAGGCAGGCTACATTATGATACTAGGAGAGAAAACAAAGAAAAGAGCTTCAGATGTCTGTTTTTACTTAGGTGAAATGGGAACATCAAACGTACTTTTTAGTTTCATATTGTGCAAAGCTTGTTTCATCTGGATTCATAAAATAAGGTAAGCACGCTTCTATTCCAGTGTTTCTTAACGTCTATATTAGAGGCATTGATAAGAAATACTTCATCCCCGGGGCGTGAAATAAGAAAAACGCTTCATGTCTGTGTGGAATGTTGTATTTTTGGTTATTTATTGTGTCTAAGTAGAAAGATTTAGTGCGTGACTGTTCGTGCGTAATGTGCGTTCGCAGAAGCTGAAGTTACTGCAGTGTGAGTCACTTTGGCGCACATGGGCAGTGACAGCTGCGAAAAAAGCGATGATGTCTGGTGGGATAGACTACGCTGACTGCATGTTAACCGTCCCGTGTGAGCGCACGGACAGATGACAAAGGCACGAGCACCTCACCTCTTTACATCATGAATGGCACATTTAGAAAGAGGGAGCGTTACCACAGAAGAAGGCGCTTAATCGCACCTCATTCTTCCAAACCTTAATAGGTGACGTGAGCTATCCTCTTTCCCTTTGGCAGTCTCAAAGATTCTACATAGTTTCTCTGCTCCTTTTATGTTAAAATGACTTCGTGACGCGTTCTTGAGATGAAGTCAATTTTGCGTCATTCCTGCGCACATGCAGACGACTCCCAATCAGCCACCAGAAAGCTTTTAAAGGCACAGTACCGGGCGCCTGTGTGTGCTGAGCAGCTGCATTGCCATGTGTCTGTACGGCGGTGGAGGGAAAGGATAGGTGAGGGGGTGGGGAGGCCCAGGGACCCGCGAAAACTCCCCGAGGTAACTCCTCCGGGCCACGAGAGTGGAATGACAATGAGCAAAGACCCAAATGCTATGTATCCGTAGGTCCAAAAGACTTCTTACAGGAGAAAACAGACAAGGATGGACAGCATGCCTTTATGGTTCACTTGGATGCCATTTGGCGCTATCCGTGGTGCTGAAAGCGTGAGAATGACCTGCAGAGCAAATCTAATCGTGGCACATCCAGGTTTACATCAGAAATAGTTTTAAGCATGGACTTAAGTTATGTTTCACATATTTGGGTGAAAATTACTATTATTATTGCATAGCCAAATCATAGTTTGACTTCTAACCTTGAGTGTGGCCTATTTCTGCTCACGTGGTCAGTAACATGGTCAGGACCATGGACAGCGACACAAAACAGGAACATCTATTTAAATAAACATATATAGAATGATACTGAATAATTGTTTGATAGAAATTGCAGGCACTAACCAACGGATATTACTTTTTACAGGCTTGCTGCATGACCAGAGGTGACACAATGCACACTATTGTTAGACTCTTCTCAGGTACAAAGAGCCCAGTTTATAAACACTCAGGCCAGTGCTTAAGTGGACTCGGATATCCTGGAAGCTGACGTCAGCGCTGTAGAGTTTGCATAAGCCACCATTACGGCCCCCTTTGCCACTGTCTGTCCATTTCCTGTGTCTGACTCATGGATAATTGGCATGGAAATCAATACAGCAAACAAAACAAGTATGCTATAACCACACAGCATCAGCGCCACAAATAGGATGGGACGGAATGGGTCAGATGACATGTACAGTAGGTGCCAGGTAACTGTAAAGAACACTTAAGTACCCATCATCCTTTGCTCTTCACACACTAGGGGTACAAAATATTTGATGATATTTCTGATCTGTACTTCGTTGTATCCTTTTTTGCTTACAAACAGCTTTTAGCCACCTGAATCCTTGTGATCCCTGTCTTCTATCAGTCAGTACATCAATACCTTGGCTCTAGACTGCTTACTGCTAAAACTCTTCTAAAGTACAGTAACAGTCTACAGTCATGGCTACTGATGTCTGGCAAATATCTCCCCTGTTTGAATAAAAAAAGACAATGTCTATATTTGTACTTTAAGCTTAGATGAGTGGGAAGATGCTGCTGTAGTGTAGGGGATGCTGAAGTTTCCTTCCGGAGCCCAGCACGTTTGCATCATCAAACCAGCAACACCGTCAGTGCCCACTGGAGCCAATCGTATTCCTCAGCTTGTCTCCATGGTGACCGTGGCATTAGATTGTTACTGTAGCAACAGCACCACTGGTAACAGTCTACAGCCATGGTCGCTAGGGGGCAAACCCGTCAACGAAGGAAAAGGGGCAGAAGCTTGTGAAACATGAAGATTTAAATGTGCAGCTAAGGACTCTGGGAACTGTAGCACAGTGAAGGTTAATTCTAGTCTGGTTAACTAAGTAGCCATGCAGCTGGGTATATAGTTACCCCAAACTGTTGGTTGGTATTGTACTAGTAAAGTTAAAAGAAGTTTTGCTTTTATTACCTGGTTAAATTGCATATGCAGTAGTATACAGTACACAGGAATGCAGTATCGCAGCTCTTTGGTACAGCAGTAATGAAAAACACAATGTATTACACATTACAGTATCTATACAGGAACAAACCCCTGTTTTAGAATGAGCAAAATACAATAGAATAAAGGTGTAGTATTATTTGGAAAAATGGGATTTTAACACAGCAAAGGGATGTAGGAAGTGTAGACTGTGCGAAGTGTAGTGGAAAAAATGTAAAAGCACAGGCAGCGCATACTATTTAATGCATTTGTCCTAGAGGGACAAAAGTTACATCAAAGACCTGCGTGCAATATGTATGTATGTATGTATGTATGTAAAACATATAGAAGTAAATATTCAACAGCTTTAAAAACCGTAAGGAGTGTAGCACAGAAAATAAACTCTTCCAAGGACAAGTAGTTCAAAGCAGAGTGCATGTACTTTTTAATCAAAATAAGTAGTTTCTTCAAAGGCTTAACTCTGATGTTTACAAGAACACATCTTTTGAGTGAACTGAGAGTTTGAAAGTTATACCATATGATGATGAAAATATGTTTTACGTTTAGATGATTCACAGCTGTTTTTAATGTTGTTTTTAATTATCTGTAATCTGATTTCAAAGCTGAATAAAAAAACAAGATCCTTTTTAATCTGTCAGGTATTATTACATGCTTCTTATACCACTGACTGTGTATTTAGAGTGGTTTAGCTCTGCTGTGTTCACTCCACAGGCCACAGTAGCATTACTCAGTCAAATCGGAGGTGACTTTGACAGGACCAGTGGCCTGATGACAGCCGGATCTCCCACACATTATTACTCATCTTTTTACAACACTCCACCAAATAATCTTAGGCACTCACAAAACCTTCTATGTAACCTGCTATATGACAAATTGTACAAATATGCATCTGCAAAGAGAGAGTAGATAACTTGAGGTATGTCAACTTGCCAATTGATGTAGAATTCTAAAATGTGATATGTACAGCAAATTCTCTCTATAGTCACCTTAATTAATCCTGAACCAATGTGATATTGTTGGAAATGTAGATATAGTTGTATGTAGACAACAAAGTATCAAAAAATAATGAGGTCTCATTCTGTCACATCACTTTGAACCACTAGATGGAGTCCAGAACATTTGGATCCCAAAACGGCCCCTTACAAACAAAACATTCCACTAAACATGAGAAATAGCATTAGTGAGTTGATTGATAAGTTAAAAGTCATATATTGCAGATTTTACACTCCTGGATACCAGTTTAATACATATCATCCCATGTGCCAGATGTTCCATGTTTTTGCTCAGGAAAAGTGAGTTGAGAAGGACATAAATGGAACTGTGTACAGTTCTAACAAATACATACTGGAAATCCTAAATGATTGTATCAGAAGCTCACTCAATGCCCAGGAAAGGCCAAGAGCACTGAGCAGGTTATAAAAATGGTATGTTGATAGAAGAAATTTACTACCAGTACTCCGTCTAGCATTGGTGGTGTAGTAGAATATTGTAGCAGAAAATGCTAATTAAATGCTTATGTCATTTTCTTGTTTTCTTGTCTAGGCTCAAAGTGGACTGCACATTACTAGGAGTAATTTTTACCTTTAATACTCAGCAACGTTATAGATAATAGATTTTCATTTCTATGTACATATGAAGGTTAGACCTGCACTCTAATGCCGGGATTATGATTTTCCTCCTCTTGCTTAATTTGGAATAAAAGCAATTAATTTTTAATACCAGACAAATATTTGGAGTCCTGGTTAGGCATAGGGAAGAAGGATTTGAGAAGCTCCTCTCATTTACCCTTTATGTGGTGCAGCAGATGAATCAAACATCAGTTGGGTGAGCAGGCAAGAGCTGAAAAGACCAATAATTTATTCCTGACCAGTGTGAATCACCACTTGCTGTACTGTAGCAGGTTCAGAGCTCTTAAATCAGTGGCCACTAGAGGGGCACGTGAGCCACACCAAGAGAGTACAGACATCTGCTGAAACAAATTGCTGGACTCAGTTCATGTTGCTAAGCAGATCCAATCAAGCAGAAATTTGAATGAAATGTTGCAGTTGTCAACGATGGCTATACATAAACACATGTTATTATCACATGAAGAAATTGAATGGTAATTGATGAATCTCGGCATAGTGACACATATGCATGCTTTTTACCATGGTAATTCTGTCCATATTTTTCATATAATGAACTTCACATGAGTCATACATACATATCTGCCTATAGCCTGCTGCCAATTCACTAAAGAACTGAATTTAATTACAGGTAAATGTGATAAGGGACAATTCCACATGTCCCCTGAATCACATGTGGTCCCCATTAGCTGTCTGTCAGCTCTACTGTTTTGCTACAGAGACCAATGAGCATAAGAATGTTTATATATTTATTTACTTATTGACAGACCCTGGCATCAATAAATGATGAGGATGGAGAGCAGTCGTGACTAGCGCTGCATGCATCAAGAAAACTCATAGCTCTTAGTCTTATAAACAAGTCCCTCACTTCAGCACTGCAGCATTGATTTAAATGGATGGAATGCATGGATTAAAACATGGATCAAGAAGGCAAAAACTGTGGTAACTGATTTTGTATTTATTCATGAAGTATGTTATGTAACCTTTTTAAATAAACAATATATTCATATACCATGTGAAACTGATTTACACTAGAAACAAGTACATTACACAAATTTTTGAGAGGATGTAATTAAGTGAAATTAATTCAAACCAGTGTGAACATTATATGCGTTATTACATCAAGTCGCTCAAGGTCTCAGTCTGTTAGAGAGATACATGAGGTCTGTGCATCTGAAAGAGCAACACGTTTCTGAGCGCGAGAACAGAAAGACCTCCTTTTCAGAATACTGCAGTGAACGAGCTGCTGTATGAGAAGTGAATTCACATGAACATTTAAAAACATCACTATGCTGGCTTTTCTCTCTGCCATACCAAGGACAAAAATACTTTAGAACTATTCAAGTCATGCTATAGTCCAGTTTTAGACCTGGTTTAAATCTACTTTAGACCTTATATAGTTCTGTTTTAGAGCTGGTTTAGATCTGGTGGCACTAGATCTAAACTCATATTTTCTAAGATGGTATTTTGTGTGAATAATCTGGGAATCAGAAACATAAGGCAATGTGAAAAAGAGCAGTGTTGGGGACACTGGAAGTGATTATTCATAGCTGATAATCTGTTTTTGGGTCTAAGCCTTTGGTGTCTGACACAAAAATGTCCACTCTTCACTGACTTCTCCCCAGCAGCCAGCAGTAGCAGAGGTAGTATCATGAAAATGTTCAAGGCAGAGTTGAAGTGTCATGTCATTCTCCCTGGCAGCCACAGGGGGCACACTGGGTCCGATCACACTGCTTGTTTGAGACTGGCTCCGAGCCTTGTTTCTGCAGAAAGGAGGGGAGCATTAGCACTTGGAACAGAGACAAACCTGCCTCAGACAGATTAGTGAAAATATAGGGCAATATGGCCACAACAGTGAGCAGCAATTAACAGAATATCCAGCCAAGATTCTTGATAATTTGATTGCATTAGCACCTTTAGATTTCTTATGCAAGGTCAAGGTCAAAGTAAATATTTTGATAATCATGACTGCATACGCTGTGGTATCTATGCCACTGGGTGTCAGTGTGATAACAACAATGAGAGCTGAAATAAGAGGCATTAAACTAGAGCAGCAGGCCCAAGTTTCTCCTAACAGCCTCACTTTAGCCTGCATGCACTGTCATTCATCCCATTATCTGCTGCTGCTCACCGGTGCTTGTTTACGTGTAGGCAGCGCTGGCCTGTTGTCAGGGTGGTTGGGTGTCCATGCCCCAGAGCTCTGATTGGAGTAAAAATCCATGGGGTAAACTTCCTTCCAGCTCACCTCCTGCAAAGCTACAGCTGCCTGACAGACAGACACACAAACACACATGAAACAAAGGAAGAGGCTCCGTGTGCAGATGCTCGGGGTAGTATCATGATACGGTGAGCTGTTTATTCTTTAAATGAGACGATTCCTGGTAAACCCCAGGCAAAAATACATTCCATATTGAGACTGCTCTAAGCAGGGGTAAAGTAGTTAAACATGGTATCCCTATGCAGTGGCACTCTATGACGCAGCAGCTGCTATGAAGAGCTTCAGTCCTGCAATGACAGTGCTGTGCCGTTAGTGCAGACTGCTCCATATGGAGAGACAAGTCAGTGAATATTGATTGTAAGAGACGGGAAGTGTGTTTAACTGATCCAACAGATGAGCTGACAGACAAACCATACCAAACAAAAACAACAGGCTTTGCTTTGTTCATTAACAACATTTGTTTTTTTTTTTAGGTTTTTCTGGGTTGTTTTTTTTATATATTATCTTGGGAACTGTTAAAATTAGGACCAAACAGTAGGACTTGGAGAGCCCAAGAACCACAAGCACTCATTATTGACTATAGAGAACCTGCTTTTGAGTAAAAAAAACAACAAAAAAAAAAACACAAAAAAAAACAAAAAAATGAATTACTTTGCTATCAGTGCAGACCCAGAGACATGAACGCTACAATACTACCACAGACTGCAGTAGTATTGTCTGTTTAAGTGCCATTATGCTTCCACAGGCAGGCCATTACAGTGACATAATCAGGCCATTACATATAATTTGATTTCAACACACACAGAAGTTAATATATACACTTTAGTGGAGGTAAGTAAAATCTGGAGGGGTGTTTTAGGAGAAAATATGAATGTTATTTACAAAAGATACCAGTTACTCAGTAAGTGAGTAAATTTGAGTTTGTAGGCCCGGGTAACTACAGCTAAAATCTGATTAGCTGAAAAGCTGTATTTATATCTACACCTTATTTATTCCACAGCAAAAATTATCTTTGATCCATCTGTTCATTTCAAAGGGTGTACATTAGTGGCTGACCCAGTGATTCCTCTGCTTGCTCCGCACCCACATCTCTCTCTCTCTATGGATGCTAGCTTCTCTTGCTAATCCCTGCTCTGACAGGAGAGCCAAGTGTGTCTTATTGACTATAAATATAACATGAGACGCCTGAAAATAAATTCTGCCCCTCACTCCCACCCTCCACTTCTTCAGCCTCTTCCCTCCCTCTCCTTTCTCCTCGCACTTAGTCTTTTTACTAAATGCCACCATAAAAAGCACCCATACCAACATGCAAAGGCATGAATTGATGTGAGACTTACCACACTCATACACATAAGCACACATATATGGTACTGCACATTATTTAAATATATGATTTGTACATAGCTGTTGGGTAACTCCAACACAAGGCTAAAGAAAACACATTTTAGCTTGATTCTCAAAGCACGTTTTGTGCTTGTACCGACAATAAGAGATCTAAATATGGGCATTTGTTGCGCACCTTCTTTAGTAAAAAGAAAAGCAAATCTCCACATAACTACATCACAAAAGGTGAAATGAGGCAAAGACCTTTGGGAAAATGTTGTGAATGAATTAATAGTTCATGTCAGCCGTGACCAAACAGTGTGACATCGTCAGCCATCATCACAGAGCGCGCATGTTATATCGCTGCACCAGCACCACACAAACAAACACTTTGTTCTCACATGGATCATTATAAGTCACCCACCAATAATTCTCTCCCCTTTAGCGCCCAGAGACTAGTATTGAAACAATCATTTCAAACCCCATTTTGATCGTGTAATTTTCAACACAAAACAATAGCAGTGTCTTTAATAATACCATGTGATCTTACACTAGTTCTGATGTAGACCAGGACTATTAGGATATGTTATGTGATTTATGTGAATTTTTTTTAGCAGTAGTGATATGTGTTTAAATCAGGGAGCACTTCCATTGCTATTTTTTTGTTTCCATTAGTCTCTGGGTATTATACTTTCGACAACTATAATGACTGTGGCAGCAGGGAGAACGAGAGAAACTTACGGTCAGTAGATGGCACTAGACAGCTTATGTTCTGATATATGTTTGTTTTGGTAAGAGAAAAAAAGCCAGTAAATTGTAATTATTATTATTGGTATATAAAATTTCAGGTTAAGTATGATAAGAAGTATCCTGATAACATAATGTTTTTTGTGTCTTATGTAAAAGTCCTCACATAGTCAAAAGTAAAAATACCTTACCTCGTATGGGGACAGCAGTGGCTTTTTGAAGGCAGTTCCCCAGTCAATAGAAAGTCTTGGACAAGCAATCTGGACCCACCTAAATAGAAAGACAAAATATAAAAATAAAAAACAACAAATAATAATAATAATAATAATAATATTATGATTTAAATTTTTTTAATTTTTTTTTTAGAGTGGGTTAAGATTCTATATAGTCACAAAAAATAAAAACAAAAAAAACCAAAAACTTTTTTGCTAATGAAATCAAATGAATAAAAAAATTTAATCCCTCAATATGCAAATCTAATTTAATTCCAAATCTATTTTATACCTGATCTTGCACTGTCAGTTGGGTAAGGTAAAAAGTCATGCTAAAAAAAATTATTTTGTTTGTGACAATGGGTGTGTTAGAAGGTTAAAGGAGGTAAACAAGGAAGTAGACACAGGTAAAAAGCTAGAAAAAAAAAAGAAGAAGAAAAACATGGAGGGAAAAGACAGTGAGAGGTGAGGTGTGTGTGAATAACGCAGCACCAGGGCGGTCTCCACGGAGGTAGCCTACATAGCTAGCAGACGCAGGAGGGCGGGGGAGAGGGGCTTGAAGAAAAGAGCCCTATAGTGAGAGGACGCACAAATACAGATAGAGGGAGAGCAATGAGGAGAAAACCAAGACGGGGAGGAGAGAGAGAGAAAGATGGGGCAAGAGTGACAGAAAGAATACTATTTACTCTGGAAAATGCATGGAAGCAGACTGAAGAGAAGCTGGATGTAAACTGCTGGAGGGAAAACTAAAAGAAGTATTGTATTGGAGTATTGGAAAATGGAAAATGGAGTCAGAGGAGTGACTGGTGTGGTGTCCATTCGATCAGGGTTAGATCAGCTGTGTTCAGGCAAGACGTACATCCTGATCTGTCCCTAATCCTGCTGATCGAGCCCCATCAGGGATATCGACAAACATGGAGTCGGCTTATGTGCATGTGAAGGGCTCACAGATAACCCCAGGCCTATGTAAATATCAATGAGGAGATATGAATGTTCAAACACAAGTGACGTCCTACCCACTTGAACCTCTGTCCATTAACATTTACATAATAATGAATATAACTGCATTTGATAGCAGAGATGGTATAGTTTAGGTTATAATAACTTCTTGGTTAAATCTTGCTCCCAGGTGCTATTTGGGGACTTGATAAAAGCGTAGGTAAATGTCCTCAGATTAAATTGGCCACTTTGCTGATATAATCGAGCCTGTGTTGTGGTACATGGTGTGGATCAGGACCATGGGGGTGGCTAAGGGGATTGTTGGATGGGTAAAAGATGAGCAGTGATTAAGGCAGACTACCCCCTCTCTCTCCTCAGGGCTACAGCAGAGAGTGGTGAGTAAAGAAGGAGGCACTAGGCGTAACTGGGAGAGCAGGGAGGAGGCCTCCTGAGAAGCACTGAGCTGATTGGCACACAGCGCCAGAAGGGACTCTTCTATTATTAGCACACACACTGACTGAATTGGAGATTGATAAAATGTTTCAGTTCTCTGTAAAGTGAGGCCAAAGTACTTCACTAAAGACAAATCTGCTTTCTATAGACTGTACGACGCTTAGTATTTGACCCTAATATAAGATCAACTACAATACTCTTCACTTCACTTGTTCCAAAGCAATACAAACGTTATACATAGTTAAGTAAAATTATATTAAGAGAAATATCAGGGAGAGATTGATATGATTAATTAAATTGCCATTGAAGTATAGGTCAAATGAAGAGGACAAAAGCGTATACGTAAGTGCAGGGTATGAAATAATAACAATTACACTTTTGCTGTAATTTTATAAGGCCTTATTGTCATGTGAAAGTAGAGTCAACAAACATTTCCATCTGTTCACAATGGCCTTTATAATAACATTCGGTTCTGAGGACAACGCTGTCCTCATTTAGGCATTTGGTCTTGTCTCCAAAGGAAGTATTTTTTCTTTAATCTGATTCATTTGATCACATTCATAGCCTTTGGTCGCATGTTTGCATGGTGTGGCAAAAAATCCTGTTACTGTGCCACTGACAGTAATAATTACCTTAATTACTTTCAATAAAAATAAATAAGTAGATTGTCAAAGGCCTGCTTAAAGCTGTAACAGTGATATACAAAGCCTGACATTTAGCTCAGCTATGCACTGTAAACTCCAGCTCTGGCCTCCAGACTCACCTGCTGTGGACCATTACACCCTGATGCTCACAGGCACACCTCCATCTGCATTGCTTCTCTTCAATTACACTTTCATTCTCAATTCACTAAAACAAGTACAAGTAAACTTTAGATATACTCAAGAATTATGAGAGGAATGTTTGAAACATCTAAACAATTTCCTGCTACAATGGCAAAAACATAGTTTAGGTGAAAACATTTTAGACATCATAGAGATGGAATTTATGGTCTACTTGAAATAAGTGCGTATGGTGTGCAGATATCACTACAATGGTTTAAAGCCTGCTTAGGGACAGCATAATTACACACTTAAAAGAATATGCTAATAGTGTCTCTCTTTATGAGTGAGAGAGAGAGTGTGTCTAATGACAGGAAAAGCCTGCGGTGGGCTCAGTGCACTGTCGGCTGGAGCTCAACACTAATGCAACCTTCCTCGCCCCTGTCTCTCAATGAGTCTGTTCTTCCTAGAGCTTTCTACACCGTCACAGACTGTGCACAGCTTGAACCATTTACAACCATGGACCATTTATAACTCATACACAGAATTTCACAGCATCGACAAACTTTTCTGCAACCCAGCGGTCAGTCTCAAATGACTTCAAAACTGTACTTAAAGCTACCATCTGCAGGATTATTAGATTTATTTTGGTCTCTGGTCTTCTTCTGTCAGGCCAAAGCTGGCACACCACCAGACAGAAGTAATGCAGATAGCATCTAGTTAGATAGTGATATGAGAGAATACAACAGGGTCAGGTCGGCCAGTCTAACTACAGATGATAGCTTTAATGCATTAATCCAAAAGAAATATCAAACTCATAACACACACAGATGTGGCGGATGTCGATATATCTTATATCTTAATATTTGGTGATACTGTGTCATTATTGGAAACAACTCGATCAATAGCACCATGAATATCTTTTGGGGTTTTTTGTGACAACATTTTGTCAACTTAATTATTTTGTAGTTTGTTTTGAAAAAGGAAATATGTGTGTACAACAATTGATATATTTACTGTTATGATTATAATTATAACTGCAGAAAGTAGATATTGCCTGTTATATATACCATAATTTTACGACCATAAGGCGCGGGTAAAAGTTGCGAACATCGTGGGAGCGATGGATGACAGATGGCGAACACAGTTTTACAAAGACCGGGAGGCAGCGCTGGGCGAGTTACGCCACGATTTGTGAATGGATTGTGGATGCTTGGGCTAACGTATCTGCTTGCACTGTTCTTTGAGCTTTCACAAAAGTCGGCATCGTTCACGCGGAGATGTACGGCAACAAAACGGACTCTGATAGTGACGAGAGGGAACCTGGTGTATTTCATAGAGATCTAGCGCAGCTGTTCATTTCAGATACAGAGGATGACGACTTTGATGGATTTGTGAATTAATTGAAAAAATGATGTGAGCATTTTGCTAAATACTTGAATAAAGCACAACCGAACACAGTAAGTGCTCTAAAAAAGGCAAAGGAAGCAAAACTAACATGCATGTTTTACCATGCCTGCGCCCTAAGGCCCGGTGCGCCTTTTTTATGTGTTAAATGCAGAAAAAGCACCGTAACTGAACTGCGCCTTATAATCCGGTGTGCCCTATGGCTGTGAAATTACGGAATACATTCTTTGAAAAAAAAATGAAACATTGGGATTATTGGTATCATGTACCATGTATTGTGAATCAAAACGTGACGTAACCAGACATGTGCATTTTACAAAGCTAAAAAGTATGTTTGTGTCGACACTGACGGAGCCAAAATAACCATTACCGTGACTGCCCCAGTGCCAACACCACCTCCTCATCTACCTCTGTAAACTCTTTTCTGTCTCTGTCTGCGTGAATCTGATACACTGCACGCTGGTAGTCCGCGTGAAAGGCCAATCGGAGTACACTGCAGCCTGTGAGCAGAGCAGGGGTGAGAGTCCGGCCATGTGCTACTGTGATTGGAGTAGTTGCACACCAGGCTAACACTAAGCCATGGTCCATCCTCTGACTCTTGCCCCTGGTTTGAGCTCAGATTAAGTGGTCAGCGCTCACCAGGGTGCTTCAACACTCAAGAATTCCACAGAGGAAGAATAGATTTATGTCATCTTTGATCATTGGAGAGAGAGAGAGAGAGAGGTAATTGAGTAAACTACACCTCTCCTTCCATTCTCACAACCAAAAGGGAGCAGGGTTTGCATATATGTTTTTATGCAAAGAAAAATCCACAAAAACTCTTGCTGAATAAAATATAATCTTGTGAGAATTGAAAACAAGTAGGCTACGATATATTTTAATACTATGGCAAATACGATCATTACTCATTTTTGAGAACCTCCATTTGCATCTCACTACTACTCCAACCTCAATTATACGTATTAATATTCCACTGGTGTTCTTAGTAGTCGCTCATCTACATGTATATAAGGCAGGTAATGCGTACAGATGAAAAACTATGTAATATAGATTAGAAAGACAATTATACATGGAAAAAATATTACTTGGAAACCACATACAAGTGGTAAGATAAGAAAATATTAAAATAAGGTTCATTGCTATGGGTCACATTCAGGTTCATAATGATACAACACGAGCATGAAATTCCCAAAGATGTGGAAAGCATAAAATAGACACTTTACAGAGTTTCATCTAAAATACTTGTGTCTGGCTTTAGAAGACTGTTACAAATCGCTCTGATGACCCAATTATGAGTGCTCTGACGCATACAAAATACATCTGAAATCTTCTTGATTTGATTGAACTTCAGCAGCAGCCTGCCTGATAATGGCTTGACAGGATTCAGGATTGCAAAGATAAATTAGCTATTGTTTATGAAAATGACAATAGTCAAATCAGTGAAAAGTTTTAAAATGATACAAAGATGTGGAACTCGCTGCCAAGAATACTTAAACACATTTAGTAGGAAACGGTATGGCAGAAGGTCACGATTTGCATTAAATGGTAGCTATAGGGAGGGAGAGACTGGGCTATGGCATTACTAATGTGATTAATTCAAGTCAAAAATGTGTGCTGCTTTTACCAAGTGGAACAAGTGGTATTTTTGGCAGATTGCTGTGACTCATCGTCTCTGAAACCCTTTCAGTTATACATGCATTCAAAGAAGAGAACGTTCAGTACGCAGTGGTTACATAATGTGAGGTACCGACAAGCCACTATTGTTTACATGTATCCAGAACTTTTTAAATCCTATGGTGAAATAAAACTGTCCATCTGTCTGACAATCCCACATGGTAAAAGTGGGATGAATAAACTGTACTTACGATCAACATCTGAGGAGGCTGCATGAAGTGGTCTTAATAAGTCAACTCTAGAACATCTGACGAGGGCTACGCAATTGATCAAATTTGAACAGAAATCAAGATCCAGATTACATCAACAATATGATTGGCTGTTAATCGCGAGGAAATTTGGCTATTTTTGTGTTAAATGTGCTGATGTAAAATAAAGCCATTTTTATTAATTTATTTTTTGAGAAAAAATAAAATCAATAAGAGGAAAATAGTCAAAAAAAAAAGTGTTGATTTATTTTTTGCCCTATTGACTAGCCCTACATGTGACTGGTCTAGCGTCAGAGTTCCCATTCCAGTACTTACGCGTCTACATCCGTCATCAACTCCAACTTGCTGGGAAAAATCTCAGACAGGAGGACTCTGGTAAAAGACCTGCCCAATGATTCCAGTCTGGATTCTAGGTGCTGAGAAAAAGAGGAAAAATACTGACTCAAACTGAACTTGTTTTTAAGAAAGTCACTTAACATGAGGAGGAGGCTTGACCTTTTAAAACTTAAGGCTTTTGTTAACGGAATACAGCTTTCAGAAAAGTGTTCTGCCAGGTTTTTAATGTATATTACATCACCCATCCTTATCTGTTTATAATATTTTTTGTTGACTTGATAGGGACAGATAGAGCAAACAGGTTATCATGTGGTAAATGTGAGCTCTGACAAATCAGATTTCACACATTACAATGTTAAATTTGTTAAGCTATAATGAATATCTCTTTATTATACTTCTTATTGATCACCAGTGGTTTACTTCAAATATTTATTTACATTTTATTTCCCCAATCAAAATATTAAGAACAAGTCTCATTTACGATGTTAAAAACAGAGAAGTTGGAATAAAAGGTGATGCTAGTAGCTGCATTATCTAAAATATCAGATAACAAGCACCTTGTTTGATAGTCTTATTAGAAGCACATGTCACCCAGCCGCTTGTCTGAGCCTAGCCCTCTGCAAAGTGTTACAAACCATTGCACAAAAGCGTTAGGGCATGTCTACTGTCAAAATGAGGACACACAAACTCACCTCCAGGACTTTAGGGCTGCCCTGTCGCCCCAGTGAGCCCAGGATCAGGCCCCATCTCTGGGCTGAGCGAGCTTTGTCAATAGCCTGGAGCCTTAACTCTCGCATGGCATTATGGTCATAGTATTCCCTAGAGAACACCTTACTGTAGGGATCGTACCTATGTGCAAAGAAGAGACACAGAGATTTAAAATGGTGCCAAATGTGAAATGCCACACCTTTGTTGTTCATCAAAAGTTGGGAAAAATTAATAAAATCTAATCAGGAAAACCCATCAAGTGTGACGCGAGTGCATCTCGGGGAAAGGCATAATCTCCTTTTCAGCTTCACAATGGCTTCACTTGAGATTAAAATCTTGTTTATGGGAGATACCTGTGATTTGTTCAGGACTGCATCTTTTGCACAATGCTATCTCACAGAATTCAAATAGGCAGGTGGAAAAAGCTATGACACTGGAATAAACAACAGGCTGTACAGAAATGCATGTGCATTTATCATTTACTCTAGTGTATTCTACCCATTATTCAACCTATTTTAACAAATTTTAAATAATCCCAGACAAAGTCTGTTTTTATTTATTTATCAATAATTATTTATTTTTATTTTTTATTATTATTATTTTATTATTATATCTATATAACTATTTTATCATAGTTTTTATTTTATTATTTTCAGATTATTCCTTTCGTTTCATGTTGCACCATACTACTGAAGCAACTTCCTAGTTTGAATTTTGGTCACTGACAATGGGAATAAAACATCTGATTCAGTTTTGGGCTAGAAAATGAAAGGGTCATTAGACAATTCCTTTATTTGAGTCCAAGTCTGGATATGGGACAGCTTCACCATTTAATGTGTTTACATTTGTTTTCAGAATTATTATTTTTTTCAGCATGACATATAGACTTATATGGTAAATGGTCCGATTTTTATATAGCGCTTTTCCACCTTCAAGGCACTCAAAGCGCCTGACCGTCCGGTGATGGCTGGACCCTAGATCCCCTCCTGATCGTCCGGTGATGGCCGAACTCTAGATCGCCTTGCCCGAATGGACTCTGGCCCTACAGACTTGAACTGGATGCGCCTTAGTCCTGGACACATCTATAGCCTGTCCGTCCATGGGAGTGGATCTCTCCTTCACTGTGGTTCTCCTCGAGGTTTCTCCTTTTCCCAAAGGGTTTTTGGAGTTTTTTTCCTTGCCGAGAAGGAGGGGTCTAAGGGACAGGGGATGTTCTGGAACAATTTGCTTGTCTGTTTCTAATTTGCTTGTCTGTTTCTGTTTCACTGTTGATTCTCTAATTCTGTTGGTTAATCAACTCTCATGTTCAGCCCTAAGAGGCGACTGCTGTCGTGATTTTGGGCTCTACAAAAATAAATTGAATTGAATTGAATTGAATTTACAACAAGGAACCACTCACCCATTCACACACCAGTGTACGCAGACACTGGGGGCGAGGTGGGTTGAGTGTCTTGCCCAAGGACACAACGACAGCATTCATCTGTGAGGGCTTGAAGTGCACCGCCAACCTTCGAGTCAGTGGATCTAACTACTCAACCAATGATATTTATGTAGAGAGCGGGATTTGAACTGCCAGCCTTCGGATCAGTGGACAAACACTCCACCAACTGAGCTACTGTCGCCCAACAGTATATATTATTTTTTTTTTTTTTTTTGTTTTTTTACAGCATTGATACACTTGTACATGATAGAAAATCAAATATTCCAAATAAACAATACCTGTAAGCTGGAATGTCTGGATTTGCGATCATAATTGACTCCAGGTGAAATCTTCCATCTCCAAGATAACTGAAAAAAACATGTATGAAAAATCCAGGTCACAGAACAAAAGTGACATTCTGACAGGACGTGCGCAGTATGCAACATCTGATCAACCAATTTAGTCAATCCCAGGGCTGCCCAAGCTTTATATCAAGCAGCTAAATGAGAAAGAAGGGCCCAAGGCTGCATGAAAGGATACATGACCCTAATGATTGAAGTCTGCTGTTTACAGACAATGCAAGTCTTTCTAATTAACCCTAGCCCAGGTGGGGCAGAGTTCACACACAGTAGTACACACTGGGCTCTATAGCGGTGCACAAATACATGGTCAGGTAGAGCAGCCTCTCAGCAGCCTTCCTCCTGGGGTCACTCTGAGAGGATCCCTGCTGTTAGGCTAAGGTCTATGCCCGGTACCCCTCCTCATTACTGCAGTCTCACAAGTGCCGTAGAGAGAGGCTGTGCAATTAAACCCAGTAATTGGCCAGCATTTAGAACACCCAGGAACATGCTGCAGGTGGTGGTGAAATATATATATATATAAGTTGAAGACACGTCTGGCATATATATTTGGACCTATGACTGTATGCATAAATTCTCATAACAGAGTGACAGGGCGGGATAACCTTGAGCATGAATACTGCTTAGCAACATCCACGGCCTTCGGAAAATTATGCCTCCAACAATAAGCCTGCTGTACTGTCAAGCTCTGAAATGCTCTGGCATTCTCCACAATGAATGATAATACATTCCACAAAGTACTACCTGGATGTAAGGATGTGTACAATAAAATCAATTTGAGTTGCAGAGCCAAAACAGCACCCGTTGAGTAATCCAATCTGAACATCATTAAGCTCTTTACAAGGGGGGGAGGGGGTTACCTACTGCTTTGCTCATTATTAATATGCTGATGTTTGCCTGTAGTTTCAACAAAATTAGTTCACATTTTTGACTGGCGCATTGCAAGGTAGTTACAGGTGGGGGTAGATAAAAAATAATTAGTGGATAATAACAAGTTTATCTTTCTGAATTATTAGTGTCATTAGATAAGGAGAAATGTGTTAATGAGCCTTACATTACAGATTTGTAAACACGTTCAAACCAGTTTTATAACAATTTATACATTTTCTAATATGATTCTACAAATGTGCTGGTGCGATACTGATAAGGACCATGGAGCTAGAGAAAAGCAATATTGGGAAAGAGCACAAAACTAAGCTGCATAAGATATACTGCACAGATATGTTGCAGTAGGGTGCCTTGCAGTGCTTTTTCTGTTTTTCTGTATTACTAATCCCTTTCTTTCACTTTACAGCCACATTTTACCCTACTTTGAGAGAGAAACAACTCACAAAATGGCTGAAAATAAGACAAATCAATGCATACTTAACATTGTAATAATTAAGCTATACTTCTATACATTATTTTGTCTTATAAGTTGCCAGCACCTCCACCGTTATACATTTCATAGTGTTGCTTGGTATAATGATGTTTTAGTCATTCCACGTTTGGATCACCTCTTGGCTGTTTCCATGTGGGTGTATTGGTGGCCTTATTGCAGGCATGATTAGATGTCAGACTGAGCCAGGTCTGGTGACTGGAATGATGTCATCCTGTACTGGGCTCATGCCACATGTGTGACAATTGCTGGGCTAATTATGATACCAGGTGGGAAGTGACGGGATGAGTCAAGATTTCTCGATAAATAACAGAAAAACTAGGAAGAGTTCTAACATGATGGCGTTGACGTTGCGGTCCAAGCGAGGGGACGTGCAGCCCAGAATCTCTCCTGGCGACAAAGGTCGACACTGGGGAACCAGCACATCATAGTCAGGCCTGAGAGCCGCACTCACTGCCTGCAGCATAGAGAAGCAGAGAAACATTAAAAAATGTCTTCTAGCTCACATCAACCTTGAGTCTCCTCACAAGTTTGCACAATGGAAATTAACAAAACCCACAATATAAAATTATTTTCTTTCCTATACAAAATCAATACAGAAGAATTTAAATTAAAGATTTGTACAGCTAACCCTGTTATGTCAAAGTCTCAGAGCGCTAAAACAGCGTATTTTAAAGAAAATGTGATCATGTATTTTTTTTACAATATAAATTCATTATATTTGGCCTCATGTTTACATTTCTTATAAGACTGACATGATATGGGTTATTTATTAGAGTTAATTAAAATACTTTAAACAAAAAAAAAAAAAAAACAATGTCAACCCGGTCTATACTTGTGATATTACAAAAGACCAGCAAGAAAACAATTAGCTATGGTTGGAGGTAGGATGAAATGAACTGTATTGGATTGAACTAATTTTAAAAGCTTGAGTGGGTAATAATAGTGATCGATCAGTCCCTTCCACCCACAGTTTGACCTCAAGAAGCTTACACAATAAAAAAAAAAACATGAGAAACATGGAGGCTTGGATCAACTACAAGGCCAGGCTGCTATATGCAGCAATATATACACTTCAACACTGCTGCATAAGATATGACCCACACGGTTCAGCAGAATTTAAAAATAACATGACTGTCAGTGTGGGAACAGAGTGGTGTTGGTTCAACATGAGAAATGCAGCAAACATACAGAAAACTGAGAGTGAGAGCCTATATAGAGCTGCTTCTGCTGCTAATGCAGTGAACAAAAGCAGGAATCACACTGCGGCTGGACCTGTATGTTTTACTTCAATGCACATTTTAGATCTAAAAGCATCAATAACTCTCAGGCTCATATTTGAGGTGAATGTCGAGTTCTCATAAAACATTCATAGTAAAGCTTAGAGATAGTCTAATAAATTGGGGGCAGTAATTGGACTTTTAGCATATCACCCTTAAATCTCCACCCGATGCAGATATTTTGTTAGAACCAACCAGCTGCATAAAGAATACATAATACATAAATACATAAAGTTTTATTTAAACATGTTAGTCCAAAGAGGGTACTGCAAAAATGGGAGTTTGTATTGAATTACAATTAGATAATGTAGGGAAAATTACCAAAATCGTCCCAAAAAAAAAGACACAAAAATATCAGCCATCAATTCTCTGAACTCTAAACAACCTGTATTGGCCATGAAAATATTTTAGTCAATCTTTAGCGTTGACTCTAGACATTGTCTTTTTAGAATATAAAATTACTTGGAGAATTGCCATGCACAGTAATATCCAGCAACAAATGAGATAAAAAATTAAATCGAGTGCATGTGCTACTGTGATCCTTTGAAATGTATGCAAACAACAGCAAGGACAGTAGCACTTCAGGCCTGGAAAAGTATTACAGTTTTCACATTTTCTCTTAAGCCTCAAACTCACACCAAAAACAACATTGTGGACCAAAACAATTATTTGTGTGTTTGCATAGACCAAATACTGTTTGCCTCTGCACACAAACATAAAGTGTTTAGGTTCCGACTCGCATAGTACAGGCTCCCAAAAGTGGCTTGTTGCTCCATTACCTGCAGAGCTGCCACAAACTGGATGGTGCTGACGAGTGCCAGAGACTGTCCAGGGGGGAAGTTGAATTTGACCGTGTCTAGGAAGTGTGCATTGTCCATCTGGATGTCCACAAACACATAGAGCATCTTAATTCCTGCTGTGGAGTCTATAGGGACTGCAGAGAGAAAGAGACGAAAGCAAAGACAAATGAATTATTCACTGTGTCATGTCAGGTATGCCTGCAGTGTATTCACGTTTGATGACATCAACACCTAGCACATTCTTGTAGATATGGCTTTAAAGGTACATATTCTACATGTATTTTTCTCAGCAGTAGGCCCCATCACATTATAGCTCAAACTCATTCTGCACAGGGCCCTGCACATGTGGGAAGTGATGCAGAGACCTCAATTATTTAGGGAAGGAGAAGGACACATGCGATTACTATTAATGCTATTAATTTCACAGACCATTTCCTACACACCAGGCCCTAGGAGAGGTAGCTAGCTGGAGATGTGTTGAGTTAGATTTGTAGAGAAAGTAGGCAAGAGTCCATTTAGAGCAGGCTAAGGCACGGATAAGGAAGATATATTGTCATTTAGGGTCATTATTGTAATTATCTGTATTTTTTGGTTGTTTAGTTGGACAGCGAGAAAATGCAGGCTTTTTGTTATGATTAGGCAAATGGGCCATTACCGTGTGAATATTTTATAAGCACATGCAGATTGCTTAATGGTCTGGATTAAAACAATGGGTAGAGAAAAGACGAGAGCAAATGCCTGATAAAAAACAAAGACATAAGGCATGCCACCTCTGATTCATGTGAACCTATACTAAAAAGAAGAAAAAATAGGTACAATATTATATAAAGATTTATACAATATATATGTAAGGACTTACTAACAGTAAGTTAGTAGTTAACTATTTTCAGTCTGTCCTGCATTTCAGGCTTGCATATTTTAGGAAAAGATAAAGGAAAGAGCCACAGATACAATGTAATAAAAGGTGTTCTTCTAAATGTACAATACTATTTCCCACTGAACATGGCAGACAAAAACTGAAGGAGGGAAGAGAAGGTGAGCTGGAAAAGAGAGCAATTCAATTGGTGGATGACTGAACAATATATCGTGTGAATTTCAAAGCATGAGAGGAGAAGAAATGAGTGAAAAGTAATAAAGATACCATCAGTTGTGGAGATAGAGCTACGTGAATGGTCAATTATTGGGCACCATAAGTGCAGAGTAGATCCATGCGTCAATGAAATGCAATGGAAGGAAGAGGAGGGGGCTTCAAGAGGTGGGCTTTACCGGAGGAACTTTAGAAAACTAGAAATGAACACAGAGGTTGATCCTGGTTTACATTTAGGTCAGCTGCTTGTTTATTGACCCTTAAAAAGGCAAGAAGAGTGGCATTGATCTGCATTAGTGGTCAAAGAGCACTTAAAAGGTACAATCAGAGGTGCAGCTAAAGAGATGAGCAAAACTGAGGCATGATTTTTAGCCATTGTACATTTCACCTGTAATGTCACACAGCAAATGGGCTCGAAATGGAGAACCTAGAACTAAAGGTTAGACAGAATGACTGACCGTGAGGAGAGGTATTATGAGATACAAAATATTGAAATACTTGACTTGTGGTAAAATGTGGTAAATATGAGCAGCAATTTCATGAAAGTGCTGCACTGTCCACTTATTATTATGATGACCAAGAGCCATATATTTAATGATTTATTTATTTTTTAATTTTTTTTTTTTTTTTTTTTTTTTTTTTAATGCACTCATGCACTCAAATGCTTTTTGACAAGACAAGACTGTGGCACTATTTGGTCATTTGATTTTGTTTTTGCTTCAAGTTAATCATCCCATTTTACAGGTCAAATTTCTGTCTAATATTTCTTGGTTAACTGGACTCAGGTGCATGGTTCTACCATTTACATTGAGACACAGCAATGTTATTCTGCCCCACTCAATGTTCAGCAGAAGGTGCACTACGATGACAAAAGATGAGAGGGCAGCAATATTCAAGTGCAGATATGTGCCAGAGGAAATGAAAAGAGAATAAAAGAGCAGCAGAGGCAGTCCTGGCGAGTGAGTCAGTGTCTTTAATCTGCCACAGGTGTCCGACCATCCACAACAGACAGACAGGGAGGGAGCACACAGGCATGCTTATGATTTATGTGGAAATAAAACAGCTATGGTTGTCAAAAAAAACAGAAAAACAAAAAACAAAATGAATGAAATGTAAATATCTAGTGACTAATCAATACAAAAAAATATATTGAAACTAGATACCATAGATACCCATGGTAGTATTAAGAAACTACTATTGTCTTTGTTGAAAATTACATCCTCCTATTATTGAATTCTCTTTGGGATATCGAAATCTACAATCCAGCCTTTGCCTTTGTACCAAAAGTTTGAAATTTCATTTTCTTGACAGCTCTACAGTCCCATCAAACACAAAAAAGAACTACAAAAACCTATTCCATAAAAATCTGACTAAGAAAGAATGTGTACTTTGTCAACAATGCATATTTAACTTAAACTAGTGTCTTGTAGTCATACAAAGTAACTGCCTTGTGATTAGATGCCTTCACTGGATTGATATGAAGCAACCACAACTTCTCCCCAGGCAAATGAATTAACAACCACACTAGCGAGGAAAGTTAGATGAAGCACAGGAAGCATTGAGATTCAGTTGGTTATTTCTGGTATTTTGAAAAGGGGAGGCTATTGTGGCGGGGAGGTATCAAAAGTATTGATTTAGCATTTCCTCCATGTTCAGACAGTGAGAGCGAGGTGAAGGCCCTAAAGAACAGCTTGAGGTTTTCAAAGGACGACTCTAATGCATGTTCTCTATTGATCCACTGAAGAAATGTGAAGTCCAGGCTCCAAAGGTCTGCTGCACTTTCCCATAGTGGAGGTAGACGGCTTGCGCTAACTAGTTATATTTTTCCGTTGATCGATAGATGCGGCCATTTGTCTCTGCTGACTTCAACAGTGCTACCTGTTCACTGTTGACAACAGCATGTAAAATCATGCTAAAAATGACACTCACTCAGGCAGCTGTGGCCATAGTGCACCATGAAGTCCGCTCCCAAAGCTCGAGCAGTGAAGTCGTCTACGCAGCAAGCCCCGTAAGTCACGTCTCCCATCACAATAGTGTCTGCCTCCGTGAACCTACACACATGCACAACGGCACTCATCAGTCACAAGCCATTGAAGTGGAAGGCCGTTGCTGCCTCCTGTTGCTGGTTACCATAGAGATCAATGCAGGTGACATCACAGTATGTACAATGTGATTATAGGGCAGTTGAACAGGATCATCACCCCAAATTGCTCCAGACATATTAGTGTACAAGTCATTTTAAAACATGCACACACTAAGCTTTCTTATAAAACATTCAGATTCATTTGAATATATAGTCAACAGGAATGTGCACAAATTAATGTTACAATAGAAAATGCATACATATAACAACTGATTACGGTAATACTGAACAACATACATACATACGCCTATATTTACATCATTTCACAATGTTTACCTCAACAAATAAGTGAAAAAAGGGTCAGGAAACTACTGCTTTGTTTATTAGTGCACTTCATTTCCAGCCTTGCGTCATCCTAACTATTTTAGGTGCCACTCCATGCGATGCAGTCAGTCCAGAGAGCAGTGTATAGTATCGGTATATAGTCAGTCAATGGCTGTCGCTCTATAACACAATTAGACACGGCCATACTTGAGCTCCTTATGACCAGTCAATGCCCATAAAGCACAAGCTGTCTGCGTTCAGCTGCGGATGAGGCTTAGTAAATCATCAGTTATTCTGGCTCTAGAAAAGGACAAATGATGAGAAGAGTAAGAGTTAGAGCCAAGTCTGCACAGCAACAGAAGCTGATTAGAGCCCTGTCCCGTCCACAGCAGGACATAAAAAACACAGAAGCTGGGGATCACAGCAGCTGTGGCTTTAACTCCGGCACAGGGGTTACATCATCTCACATGCACTATGGAAGGGAAGCCAATTCTTCAATCAAATTACTCTACATACAGCTGGACAACAACTCAATGTAAAGGATAAGCTCATGTCATGTCTCCTTACATCACCTTAGCCCACCTCTTGTACATAACCAATATATTTGTCTATATCTGGTATTCCTTGTACTATACACATGATTTGTATTTCTGGACACAACTTTTATCTACAGGGTCAGGCAAAATGATCATGACTCCATTTTAGGTTTAATAAAATGCAAATAAAGCAAAGAAACAAAAAAATGTTTTTATTTTCGAAAGTACATATAACAAAAGTGAACGCCTTCGACAATGTGTGGACAATAATGGATCCCATTTGACTGATTTCATTTTTAAAACATAATGAAACAGAATGGCATTATATGTACTTTTCAAAAATAAAAACACGTTTTTGTTTCTTTACTTTATTTGCATTTTATTAAACCTAAAAATGTGTCAGATCATTTTGCCTGACCCTGTATTTATGCAACTTTTTGTTTACAGTTTTATTTTTCTATTTATTTGAATTTGTAATTATAAAGCACTATTCTTATATTGTGTCCAAGTAATTTCCCATGTGGATCAATAAAGTTTGTTCAAGTCTAAAACTACGCAAGCTTGAGTCCTTTGTGGGAAGAAGTGTAAATGGACTCACCCAGCCTGGTATTGGAGACTTGTTTTGTGACAGATTTGGGTTGGACAAAGGGAGCAGCATCTGATATCATTAAATCGTATTCTAAACTGTTGCGAAACAAACTGTGAACCATCAGGTTAATGTCTCCTGCCAGAGTTAATATCAGCAACCATGTCTTACTTAGCCCTAACTAAAACCAGATTTAGATCAGCTTAGCCTTCTTTACCCTTTTAACCAGGCTCTCTCATCATGTTTTGTGTGGGACTAGAGAAGGGGTCTGTTTATTTGCCTGTCCCTTCTCCTGTAATTGCAGCTCTCGAGTGAAGAGCAGCACAGGCCAGCTGAGCCCAAGATAACACGCACACTGATAAGACAGTACAGCTCATAAACTAACATTAGCCTGAAATATCCTGCAGATTGGAATCAATTAGCCTCCCCGGTAAAGACAGATATTGGGTTTGCCCTACATAATGTAAACATGTAGGAGGGTTTAGAATTTAGGGCAGGTTTAAGATAAGGTTTTTAAGTCCTTTGGCGCTTTCCTAGTAAACCACCTGACATTCTCTATGTATGGCATATAACAAGAAAATCATTTTGGTTCGCCATGCAACTCTGGCTCACCACATCAAATGAAAATGGTTTACAAATATGTGTTTAAAGGTTTGATTTGTTAACTGGAGCTGTCTGTTCTATTTATACAGGCTGAATGAATTAATTATTCCATTCCATAATTGTTGCAAATAAAACCTACAATATAAAAACTATACAAACAATAGAACTTTTGACAACAAAAAATTTAATGTTTCAAGTTTCGATGCTCATATTTTGACAATCATGCATCACTCTACGAAACCAATGAAATTTATATTTTGTGAAATGTTTCCATTTTCAGAATGCTGCTGAAAACAAATCACTTTACATATTATAGTTTTAACTAAGCAGTAAGTAAGTACATATTATGACATGCATCAGAAGACTTACCTAATACCCCCAAGACAATTTACACTGTGGAAACCTCAGTATGACACATTATTATTGTGTTTAATCAGGTTTCTATGCGACACAGAGCAGAACCATTAGTAAGCCATCTCTCGGGCAGCAGCATGCCTTTCTGGTTATTTCCTTGTATTATTTCATGGTAATAAATGTGAAGAATGTGATTAAGATTCCTGTGTGAGACATGAGATGCCACGGGGATATGGATAATTACCAGGCAATGTATAGCCTGTACCCCACTGGAAAAAGAACCATCCAAGGGCATGATGTTCAAATGTGTCCAACTCACAGTGTATGTAGTCTGTATTTGTGGCGTGTGCTCCACTATTTCTGCATCCGTCCTGGGTCCCCTGTGTATTTTATTACCCCTCCACTATTATTGGTTTGACTCATATCGGCCTACCACAGCTATTGCAACTGAAACGCCATTAAGATCTAATTAAGATGTCAAACAAGTCTGTGAACTCCATAACTGCATTTGGTAATTAGGTCTTTAGCGTACAATTCAATATGGGTGAGAAATTGCCAAGCGATTTACAACTTTGATATAAAACTAATGGGCTTGGTGGTGGAAGCCAATACAGAACTGACTGTGACTAGTTAATTTACAGGATTCATTGAGAGTTGTGACTACCATCTGCTGCACGCTCATGGCATCATCATTACATCTAATCAGAATACAATGTAAACATGTGAACAAATCAATTCACCAACTGTTCCAAAAAATACATGCAATCCCGAAGTTGATTATCATAGCAGCAAGACAACATGGCCCATTTATTTATGATATTATTTCAGTTATTATATCATATCATATCAATTTTAAAGGCAGGTTTTAGTCACAATGTTCTTGGTATAGCTTCTATTCGGCCCAGTTTAACTAGTAAAGTAAGGCTTACATTTTTGTTTAAATTACCTGAACCTCTTGTGTGGAAACATCAAAATATTTCAAGAATAAAACTACTGCAATCTGAAAACTAGTTTGTCACATTATACAGCGCTATATCAAGTTCAGAGGTGTTGAAAGCTGATCAACAGTGACACTTTAAAGAAACGCCATCGTTTTCAGACACAACTAAATATAACCTCAATCTACAACAATATTTTTTCACATGTGTTGACCTTTTTTATTTACTTTCTAAACCTTTCAGAAACTAACTTTGAAATGCAAAACAACACTGGAGAGAAACACACAGTCCTTGGACACACTCCAGCTTGTGATGTTGTCAGTGATGAGATTTCCTCATTAATAAAAGACTTGACTTGACTTAAAATGCACAAAGGTGGGCTCAAAATCAGCTGGGGGAGACAGCATTTGGCTTTAAAGAATTAGAAGAAATACAGCCAAAGAATCTCTCCTCCCTGACTGTCTTCTTTGTAAATTCTTCTAAGGCCAGATAGAGAAAGACAAACTGGCACCCACTAAACTCCAGTCAGCTGCAGTCAACAGGTGTGCTAATCCAATTTGCACATTTGCATGCCTCCTTATTTGACACAATGATGTTTTAATTTACTCAGCGGTGACTTTGCAAGCCGAGTTTTAAAGGAAAAGAAACCAGGAAAGGGCTAACAATTTGAAGGTGTATTTTTAAGGTGTGATTCTCACAGACCTATTTCAAATGAAGTGTTTTCTCCTCAGAAAAGTTCATCACTCTTGATAATCCTGCAGTGTATGTGGCAGATCTGTGTAATTAACTGAACTGTGTCATGCCATATGGACACAATGCTTTCATACATGTGTAAACTACTTCAAAGTTTTATAAATAGGGACGCACCGATCCAGCTTTTTCTGTTCCGATATGGATTTAGATACTCTGGCTTTACTTCTTGCCAATATCTGTTATCAACCAGTGCAGGGACTAAAAACTGCATTTATTTTCTTTACACTAAAATAAGACAAACAGATCCAAATGTGTTATTTATTCCTCAAGTAACCACAGAACAACTTAGTACAAATAAAAATTTCTTGGCAGACTACGACCAGTAAATTGTTTTATTACATCAGTTTATATGTCCAACCA
Source organism: Periophthalmus modestus (assembly GCA_019594935.1). Classification (NCBI taxonomy): domain Eukaryota; kingdom Metazoa; phylum Chordata; class Actinopteri; order Gobiiformes; family Gobiidae; genus Periophthalmus; species Periophthalmus modestus. The sequence continues at coordinate 22,713,381 of JAIEZT010000016.1, forward strand.
GAATATCAGATGAATTGATATTTAGAAGCCAATATCCGATCCAATAACTTTTCCAGTATCAGTGCCAATATTCAATACCAGTATCAGAATGGTGCATTCCTATTTATAAACAGTAGTAATTTGCAAAAGAGTACATCTTCATACCTGAAGATAACTACAATATGTAATGTACTTGGTATTGTTTGCAAAGTAAGGCATGTTGAATAAAGTTCTTTTCCTGAGACACAGGTAAAAAGTTATAGTTTATAGTTAACTCCTCATCTGATCATTTAATTACCTTGTTGTGATTATTAGGTACAATATAGAGGTAGACTGCACCAAATTCACCTAAAACACTTAGGAAGTATGAGAGGCGACATAACCTAATGTCTTGTACATGTATGATGCTCTATAATAATGTGACTAGCTCTGACACGTTCCTGGAAGAGGACAGCACTGATGTGCCCTCTGTGCCCCTGTCTTTTAGCTGCCTGGCTGCTCTGTGTCTGTGTGTGTGTAGATGGTCTGGACTGGCTGTGTGACTTTTGCATCCCTGATCTAATAATAGCAGATGTAGCAGAGCAGTCTCTTGGGAAACACACTGACAAGCAGGTCAGCGAGGTGGGTGCAGGTGTGCAGCACTTCTCTGAGCCGCTGCCACTGAGGCTCTGCAGACAGACAGCTCAAATGAACATATGTGACAACACAGGCCTGTCAGTCAACTTCACCCCTGCATATTTAAAGAAAGGTTCAAGGAGTCAATAGCTCTCAGAAAAATACACTGTAGTTTGGTAATAAAAGTTAGTCTGGTCTATTCGGGAATAAAAGTGCTAATGTTCCTCTTAAAATATGAATATGTATGTTTGTGTTTTAATTAATAAATATGTTTAGTGAAAACATTGGCACAACTGTTTGAACTGTTTGTGGCCATACTGACTTGTCAAAGTCTGACCTTGTCGGATCTCAGAAGCTAAGCAGGGCTGGCCTCAATGTGTACTGAACAAATAATGCACTGTAAAGCGCTTTGGGTATGATATAAATGCAATGATTAATGAATAATTAAAAAATAATGAAAAAGAAAAGAAATCATAACATTGATATTAGAATATATTTGGTGTAAGCATTTAACGCAAGCACAAAAAGAGACACTGGTGATTAAATGAGTGTGTAATGTTGCCATGGCACATATCTGTCTCTCATGTCACATAAGGTCAGCCTGATGGAGCATACAACATTTCCTGTACTTGACCTAAGTCAAAACACATACAAGAGCTCATATTTATGACAGCCTTATCCAGTTTGCTATGTAAAAATAGTTAGGCAGGTTTAGCTATGATTTACTGTTGGAAATCTGGAAGCCTGCAATCTGCAGCGGAGCTAATCTTTTTTGGAGATCTTCAAAAATAATAAAGGAAAGTAAATCTGGTTTGATATGTTGGTTATCAGATCTGAGAGTGCTAAAGACCGGAAACAAGATAAGAGCCCAAAGTGCGGGTGGAGATAGAGAGTATTAGTGCTGCTACAGAGGGGGAAATCACATGTTAACGCTCCTGCAGTGGATCAACTCCCACAATGACTTGAGATTATTCAGTGTTTTTGGACTGAGAGTAAACCAACAAAATATATCCACACCACTTCCACACCATGTTTTTTTTTTTTTTTTTTTTTTTTTTTTTTTTTGTGTCAAATTATTGCTTACTGTTGCTTTAAATTAAGAGTACAAGTACATGTTTGTAGCAATGGTTCTAAAAATTAAAACAATTAACTCATCAATTAATAAGCAGAGATGTTTGTATCAGTCTGATCAGGTGTTTTTTTTACCCAACATAAGATCACATTTAAGGGAACAATATTATCATAATGGTAAAATACAGTTGTCATAAAAACAAAACAGGGATTTTTCAGTCATGTCCAGTCTTGTTCATGACACAGACACTACATTTACCTCTTTTCTTGAGGGACTCAATTGTCCTTTCATGACGAGTGAGTCCATTTCCAAGGTGCTATCTGTCAAGATATTATTTTACACCATGTCAGCACCTATCAGGACTCCCATTGTGCCTGGACATGATGTCCCTCTCCATGACATGGGATCTCGGTGACCAGAGGGTGAAGCAGAGCCACAGCCTTGGTATGAGACACACAAAAGGGTGAGGGGAGGGCTACGGCTGGGACCTGTTGTGGGTGGTAGGGCTGTAGTTAAATGAAGAAATTCTTGGATATGCACTGAATGATCAGTCAACTAAAAGAGGGCGCGGGGAAAAAAAAAAAAAAAAAAAATCTATCTATCTAAACTATGATCTGCATGGAAGCTCATGCAAAATCAAATATTTAAACTAGGATGTAGGAAATGTACTGTATTTATATGTAAAAGGTAGTACCTCTCAAATCATTAGCCAACTCACACAATACATTCTTCGCTGTGCTGCTGTCCCATATACATTCTTAAACTATAAATAAATGAATACACATTACTAATACTATTATAGTCAGCAAAGACACCCTCGACCGATTAATCATGTAAAAGCCAACAGCCGTAGTGGGTGGTGTTTATCTTTATAAGGAACGTGAGTACTGTATAGTGATGTATATTGACAGACAGGTCCTGATGGTAAATAAAGCAATAAGCCCATAACAACTAAGACCAAGTATTTCAGTATCATCACTATCACATGTTTGCATCATAGGGGTGGGCGATAAGCTATAAAATATAACAATTTTACAGAACAGAGTACTTTTTTTTTTTTAAAGTTCACGCTTCACTGTGATAGACTGAATGACCTGTTACTTACTCGAGAGCATACCATTAAATGTAGAAAACTGTTTTTGGTGGTAAAAAGATAAAAAGAAATGATCACTGGCGCTTATTAACAACTGGATGTTGATTTGATTCAAATGTGATCAATTGAACAGCCCTAATGCATATGGTGCATTGGCGCTATTTGACAGAGTAGAGATACAGCTCATTTGTGCTGCGGGTGCAGTGAGGACTGGTGGTGTGAGGGCAGGAGGCGTGGAAGCTCCACCAGGCTCTTTTCTAATGGCACAGCTGACATTTGCCCATGAGGCTGTGTGCTGCTGCCTCTACACAAATGGTTCAACCTGATGCGCACAATATAAAGAATATGTGATGGACGGGAGACTGTGCGTACGTGTGCATGTTTTAATTTACAAAGCCTCTGAATCTGACAGGATGGCTGCACCACCAGGACTGTAGGCTGTCAGATACAACCAGCCCGACGAGATGAGAGGAGACAACAGGTACAGTGGTGATGGCCTCCATCACATGCTGCGCTGAATCACAAACTCCTCCATGATCCTCCAAGAACTGCCTCCACAACAGCTTTCTCACTCACTCATCAGCTCTATACAGTTCCTCTTCTGTTAGTTATGTTGGCAGAGCTTACACATTTGTAAAAGTTTGGAAATCTTCAAAGAAGTCTAATATTTGAACTAAGCTGTCACTGTGGACTAAAACCTTTACAAAAGCAACATATATACGGTAGTATAATCATATATAGTAACTGTATATTTTAAAAACTGAACTTCAATGCACCTTGAGAAAACTGAACATAGATGCAGATGAAGATTTATGACAGTGAGTTCATATTGCAACCTCAAAGTAGGAATGAGAAAGTAGGTAAACCATCAAAGCTAATCTAACATATGGTAAAGACGACAGCATATGCATCACTGGCTGCCCGCCCAAGCCCAAACCCACTGCTGTCTTTACGTCCTCAAAAGCTTTTCTACACAGCTGCTTTCTAAAAGCCACTGATATAATATAATATACAATTACAACTACAGAATCAACAGAAGTAAAATAACATTATTATTCAAAGTAATTTTAAAAGAGATTAGAGCCAATCAATACCAATATACTGTGATTTTGAGTACTATTTGCCAATACCCAATATTAACAGTGCAGAGACTTTCCTTAAAACCTCGTTAATTTTTTATCATTAAATATTGTATGGCTGGGTCATTTTCTGGTGTCAAGCACAAACAGAAGGAGTAGCTGTCTGATTATCTCAATTTCATAAGTGAAATCAAATATAAAGCTATTCACAAACGTTTATTGCCACTCTTGGCACTCTATTCTTCAATGTGTCCATCACAAAACTAGGTTTGAATCGACCAAACACCATCCTGCTGTTAAATGAGGAGAGCCATTTGGGTTAAAACATTTAGGAGTGGCTTGAAGAAAACAATATGTGTGATTTATCACCATATGCACTTAAAACAACTTCTCTTTAAAATCTGTTGGTTGGACTAGTAGCTTGACAGAGTGCAAGAAATTAACAACATAATAATATCTCCTCTCTCTCTCTTTTTTTTCCCAATTTTGAATTAGAGAGGATCAAAAAACAACAATGTTTTTAATATTAAGTTGTAGAAGTAGAGTAACTTTCACAACCGTTTGTAGCACTATTCTGTTTCATAGTGTTGAATCATAGTGTTGCACATTGAAGATGGATTGATGTATCTCATATAATTCAGTGTTCTTACCTCTCAATAATGTCCGCGATGACACAAGCAAACATTTGAAGTCCTTCTGGAAGCTGCAGAGCCACTGGGAAATAGAAAATGCAAAATGTAAAGGTTATATGGCTGTGTCGGAGTGACAGCAACAACGTATTTAATAAATCCTCTACACTGGTGCTATACATAGCCTTTGCCTCTAGTTCAGAGTACTGCACTGACAGTTAATAGTGACATTTCAGGGCATTTCTCTTCAGACTGTTGGTTTATTTTAGAAGGACTGCTGGAGTCCAGTCCATACCAATAATCAGGGCTCCAACTCCACAGCTCCTAGTCAGTGCACAGCCATTAAACTATACAGTATGAGGCTGGCACTACGTCTGTGGGTGATTATGAGTCATATATCACCTCACTGCCACTGAGCACACTTCATGAAGCCCCATGACAATGCCAAATTATGATGAAAACTGAGTATTTAATAAGGATACTTACTATAGCCAATACAATGTGACACTGAAATGAAGATGAAGTATATGGATGTGAGGTTGTAGGCACATATCACATGTCTTATAATGTAACTCAGAGATGGGTAATAAGAGACTCTAATACACCAATACATATTTCATTTGATGCACTGCTCAGTAGGAATGGGACGGGATGGCACAAGACAATTTTCAAGAGATGGATCCACGAGAATGAGACATGATGAGACTTCAACATAATTTATAATATGTAAATTGCGCAATTTAGAGCACAATTTTTTTTTTTTAATTACTATTTTTGTGGTTATTGTGCCACTACTAGAGGCACACGGGAGGTGTTACTCATCAGCACTTAATCCTTTTTTGGTCCAAGTGTAAACAGAAAAAAAATCTCACTTGATCATTTTTCTCATGTGTGCACAGTTTCATAGCAATTTGTTGAGGTGAGATGTTGTAGCACAAGACTTAATTCATCCTCAGAATTCACTAAGTACACTACCAAGTAAATTGTATGTAAAAATGCATGTTCTTGAAGATACATATAACAGTGAAACATGGTAGACACTGATTTGGGTAATGTGTTTAGGAAATTAATTTGGTCTTATTTCTATAGTGAAACGTTGTGTGTTCTTCTAATAAGAGACATATCATAAAAGGCTAAACAGCTGACTGTTGTGACGTGGTGGTCTCTGGAGAAGCGAGTCCTATGTGCGAGCCAAAGTAAACACCGCCTCATCTCTGCTGGTGGTCTGTGCGCCCAGCTTCCTGATGCCTCTCACATCCGTCTTTGTGTTGGTGCACCTCTGTTTGGGCTTGCCACGATAAATACAATATCGACTTATCATTCAATACATGTTAGATGGAACAATTATTTTTGCAAGGCAGTATTTATCGTGGGTACTTTTCCTGGGAAATATTTGGTTATTTTTCAGCAAAATGATAACATCTGAGCTGTAGAACATTGAATTATGAACTTCTATGACTCTTATGGATACAAACTAACTTTATTGCAGCTCACATTTTTTACAATATTGTACATTTAGAATAGTTCATGTCCATGACGTGGTTTTCCCTTTTACAGTGGTCAGATATTGCGGACTTTAGGTTTTCCTGTGTTGCCTTTTCTTTCTCAGATCTCATTGGCTGTGTTGTTGTTTCCTTCTCGCACTCCTTTTTGTGCTTCCCCCATATCTACGGTAGTGTCACTGTGTCCTTGTGTTTGGTAAGGACTAAGAAAATACAACAAAAATGCTATAATAAAACCACACACCAACCTCAGACAACTCCAGGAACACACCAAAGACAGAATCCAACCAGAGAACAAGTGCAATGTCATCTATGAGATTCCAGGCAAAACATATAATAAAACATACATTGGTGAAACAGGGAGACCATTTAACACAAGACAAAAGGAACACAAAAAGGAGTGCAGGAAGGAAAAAACAATCAGACTAACAAGAGCTGCATGGTCCATCAACAAAGACAAGTTGGTGTTCACCATGGCTCACACACCTTGGCACACACTTCGCCAGAGACCACCACTCGACGGTATGCAGTCTAACAGATCTGTCAAACTGACCATGTCTGGAACAACAGCTGTAAGAGACACGTCACCGAAGTCAGCTGACACCTCTGACGAAGGCAGAAAGTCCTACCGCTGAAAGATGTCAGGTAAAATAGCTATTTCGCTTTTTACAATATTTGTCTTATTAGAAGAAAACACAAAGTTTTGATTTGAGTAAGTTAATACATGTCTCAAATGTGGTGTTTAGACTAACACATCTAATGTTTACAGGTCTAATGAGCTAGGTGTGTTAGTTTCAGAGTAGTTAGCTCCTCCCCTCAGATAGATATAAAACCGTGTCCACCAGTAATCAGACCAGAACTGAAGAAGTGGCTTGGATGAGCAGCGAAACGTCTTCACTCCTACAACTTTTTGTCCAGTTGATAGATTTGAATTATTCTTTTACTATGGATCATACCAGGTTGACTGAGGGATTACACAGATATCGTTAAGCAGAAAAAGCTGAGAATAATGAGAACTTGACATTGTATTATTGTCTTATTAGACCAACCAGTATTTTAGCATGTGATATGTTTTGTTTTTTTTAAGTCAATTTAAGGTTTACAAAACTCTTAAAGACTTTTTTTTTTTTTCAATTACAACAAAGCAACAAGGATCTGGTTCTCCAACCAATTAAACCATCAGAAAAGAATGACCTTTGTGAGAGCTGAGACAGAAGTCCAATGGTGACACTGACTAACCTCCTCAAAGCTCAGACATGACTCATATCTGAGCTCAAATTACAGAACAACAAACGTCACTGCAGCTTTCTAGTTCTGGCATTTCTGATAACAGTGGATATCATTTTGAAATTTAAGTTTTGTATAAGCTTTGATTTAAGTTAAGAAACTAGCTCAAAATATCCAAAACCAGTTAGTGCATTTTGTGTTGTTTTAGGACAGAGTCAATCACTTTCAATATTTAATGTCAAGATGGAAAGCTCCGGGGATGTTTGTCTTTTTGATGCTTTTTCCCATCGGCACATGGGCCCTGATGAGCTCAGGTCTCTCACTAGGGTCAGGTCTTTCTTCTCTAATGGCTCACTTTGATTGGGGATCTTGGTTTTCCTAGATTTGTTCCAATGAGGAATTAAAGGCCGTCATGGAGTGCCTGTATGACTCAAATTTATCACATGGACACAACATCAGTCATAGTTTGGAGATGCCCGAGGAATCTGCAATACATTTCATGTAAAGTTTGAATATTTGTCACTGTGAAAATATAGGGATTTTGGCAAAACATCCTGATTTTCGTTTTTCTTCTTTCTCTATTTTAAGGAACCCAGACTATATGTATTTTGTATTTTATTTGAACATGTAATGTCGACATGTAGTTGTTCCATGTAGCTAACTATGACTTATTACATGCGCATAACCTAGTTACTTGTATTTGCACTCTAAATGGTAAACTCTAAATACAGTGCAGTAATATACATTTTTCCTGTACGTTTCAGTTACAATATAACTGACAAAGACCTCCATAAAAGTAAGTTTAAGAGCCATTTTCAGACCTCACTTTTGCCATAGTACTAGCTGGTTTATTACAGAGAGGATGTATATCAAGCGTTTAGCTCAAGGCCACAAGCGTATTTTATTTGGAAATGTAATGTGGACTTATGGTTGTTCCATGTAGCTAACTATGACTTATGTGTATAAGCTACCTACTTGTATTTGAACTCCAAATGTACAGTGTAGTAATATGCATTTCTTACTGTATGTTTCAGTTACAATATAACTGAAAGAAACCTCCATAAAAGCAAGAAAGGTAGGCCTAGTGCAGTTCGCTGGCTGTCTTGCTTCACATAGTCACATGCCGTGAGAAAAGCACACTTATAAAACATTGTGACTTTGGGCCTGCAGAACATTTAACAATCAACAGTGGGACAAACAAAACCTATAGGAGGCAGAGAAAGGATGCCCAGAGATAGAGTGATAGATGGAGTGATAGATGGAGGGTCGGGAGGAGAAGCAGCAGTATGTCTTACAGATGAAAGGTTAAGGGATCGCAGGCATGCCCCATACAGACAGTGAGAGACAGGTCATTACAGAGAAAAGGCCAAGTTTATTAACACAGAAAGGTTTCAGAACACACCTCTGCCACAGCTGACAAAGGCAAAGAGCTCTCTCCATCGATAGACTACTAAACAAAAGGTGAATCACAAACTGCAGGCCAACTGAAAATGTAACCTATGTGTTGTCGTGAGTCTAGAGACAAATAACTTTCAATCAGCGAAAAGCAATATAGTTCCTAATGCATGGAGGGCACACTCTAACGGAACAATTATTACCTGCCTATTGTATGCCATGTCTGTTTTGGAAAGAAAACAATACTCACAATCTTTACACTAGAGGTGGGCTACATGCCAAAAATCACAATTCTCCAAAACCAAAATCACAATTTCAATTGTATCACAATTAATGGACACACTCTAAGTATCTTTATACAGTTTTTAAGATGTAACTACTAACTACAACTATGTGTGCCTTCTGAGAGTTCACATTTCAAAAACTTTTAAATCCACTTGTCACTCACTCAGATCATGACAAAGGCTGGCTAATAAAATGAGAGAACGGGGGATCTCACATATTGTTACAGGGATTAGATCACAATCTGCTTTATTCCCATCATATCACCCAGCCCTACTCTACACTATTATTAGACCTACTGTTCAAAGAAGTACATTCACAAAGGCAATTTACTGTGTAATAAAATGACCTAATAATTTAATGAATGATGATGTTACTTTTTAATGACAGACCAATTTTTTACTCAAAAACCAATGCAAAAGGATATGCTAAATCTTACCTCTTTTAGCCTTTGCTTCTCTCACTCTCCATACAGTCTTGTGGATTTCAAAATTGTAATTTGCAGGGAGGGCCTTGATGGCTTCCTGAAGTTCAGGGTCTTGGAGGATTTCATCAGGGATCTGATTGGCTACTCTTCGAGGTCCTCTCACTGAAGAAACAAGTGAGTAACAGGAATTATTTAGTATTAAAGATGAATTGTTATATTATGTGTCATTGATTCGCATGTTATAACGGGTTGTGTTAGTTAGGTGATGACCAATGTCTAGTATGTAGGGAAGCAGACAAGGGAAGTACATTTCAATCCAACGGATAGACCTGGAAATCCTAATGTAAATCTCATGTCACGTTACTAAACTAAAACAGCCTTTACGAAACTGGAGTAGATCCAAACTCAAAGTGCTAAGAGTGACTGCGGCTCAGTTAAACAAGGGTCGCTCATGGACTCAAAGCTCGGTCATCTCATCTTAGCTCTCACAGGAGAGTGTTGTGTCTCTGGGTAAGAATTCGCCTTGCCTCATATGTTTATAGTTCTATAAATCAGCCTCGTTCATATTTGGGGTCAATTTCAGGGCTCTGGGATATTAACGGAGACAAACCTTATAAGACTTGTTCTTTTTGATATTATTGTGAAGCCCTGCTGGGCAACATCATTCTAATCACTCAAAGTATGTTTTAATGGATGTAATACTTGCCTGTTGCCTTTTTGACAGGAACAACCTGCGTGTGGGACGCTGGAGCTGCCATCTTTCTTTATCCAAACACAACACATGTGAGGACGGGAAAGGCCAAAGCAATCGACCCGTGAAAAGGCCAGGACAGAGAGTAGAGCGCCGAGATGATCGATGCGACTGATTCAATGAACAGACCAGAAGAACCACGAGGGAGACAGAAGATCCACGAGAGAGAGAGCCTCAAAAACAGGCTAAATGACATGTATGATCATTATTACTACTATTTTAAAACATCCGTGTTATAAATCCATGAATAACTGCGAACAAGCGCGCGATAGGTTAAAGCATTTACAAAATAAATAAATCGGGAAATGAATACAAAATTACATAAAATAAACTCATAAAATAAGCGTAAATTAACTAATCAAATTGTGGTAGATTTAAATTTTGGATGAAAACATCGTTTCACTATTCGACTACTTTGACTAGTTGGATTTTATGCAGGCTGCAAAAAGTTGTTCTCTGCAGGGATCGTGGGATTTAAGATGACCATGAAACACTAGAGGTAGAACTAATCTTTGAAGAAAATTCATATTCCTTCATTCACTCTATAACCTACTTTAAACGATTGAGGCATTTGCCAATAAGATACACTATTTCTAATCTTGTGACTATCCATAAAATAGGATCTGTTTTGCCAAAAAACAATAATTTGCAGGTACATTTGCATGTGGTCTTCATGTCTTAGCCCTGTCCTGATTTCAGAGTTCACTGGCGTTTAGGCGTGTGTTTGTTGGTGCTGTGCGCTATCGTGTTTCCTGCGGTGTGGGCCAGTGTCTGTAGCTGCACGGCGCAGGGAGGCAGCCAGTCAGAGGCTTTGAGCAGGATGCTGCCCGCTGGAGCCACGCAGCCACTACAACACTCTGTCCTGAGCGCCAAGCAGCCGCGATCTGATCCACGGGCGTAAAGCCGAGAGATCTTCTTAGACAATATTAGAAATGTAACAACTGAGAGAGGAAAGACGAGCGAGGAAAGGGGGATTCTAAAGAAGACATCAAAGTCTGCATTATTAAGGAGGATTTGAGGAGACTGCGTCTATAATCCAACATCAGAGGAGGAATCCAAATAACTTATGTTAATTAGAGATTTAACGAATATGATACAATTCCTGTGGATGTGGAGAAGCAGCGGAGAAGATTGATGCTGGCCACTTGATTTAAACATTTGTGGAGATATCCTGTTAATCGTCCCCAAAACTGACTCGGAGCTTTTTGCGTCCTCCGAAAAGGAGTTGTCTGCGCTGGTCCAGGGCGCGCTTTACGCACTGGAGATAAACATGTTTCATGTGATGTCTTAGGAGCCTTGTAATTCTTATTTTACAAACTTTGTTTTGAAGGTATTTCCATGTCTTTTCTTTATTGAGTCGTGTGCAGACTGCAGTGTGAGATCAGTGCAGTGAAGAGTAAGTGACTGTGAAAAGGCGAGATCCATATCTTCAAAACTACAACCTCCCCAACTTCAAGTCTGGAATATAGGAGTAGATGAATCTCAGAAGACAGCAGAGGACAAGCACATAAAGCCTGCAAAATGTTCAATCGGGGTAAGTCGGCTACTTTTAACTTCTAACTCTTCCATGACACCTGCTTTTTATCTCGTCAGTCTCCCTCGACGCTACTGGCTGCACCCTCTGCCTGGCTTTGGTTTACACCACCCACTTCTGCTGCTGTCGATCTTTGATGGTGTATCTGAAGTTAATATGAAATATAACCCCTCTAATAAGCTGCACGGTGCGTGACTGTGTGTTCATGGCACCAGCGATGCGCAATTGGACGCACATGTTTCAATTTTCCAACTCTAGGTCCAGGGGAGAGGAGCATTCATCAGGACCATGTAGGCAACATGGACATGACATTATGATATTAATCCAGCTGATGCCGCAGTGCAGTTTATGAGTTGTACCTGGGTCACAGGGCTATCTCTGCGCTCGCGCTCAGGCGTTATTATTTTCTGCGTGTCACTACATCTCGGTGTGATGGATCAAACCGCGGTTCACAAGGTTATTCTCCGTTGGCTACATACTATATTAACAGCTCAGGCCCTTAGCCCCTCGGATCAAACTCAGACCTTTGATATTACAACTTTCCAGATAGAACGATGGCAGCTGATGGGATTCAGACACATCACACATGCCCGTCTCTTATTTGTATACGCGCTAATTGGCTGCAGATACACTGACTGTCAAGGTAATGGGTGATTGAGAGCAATGGAGATGGTGAAACTTGTAATGAGGGTCCATTATTGTAAGACAAACATGGAAGTTGCCTGGTATGCATTATGTTGCCGGGGACCCAGAATCCCATAAGCCCCATTGGAGTCAAAATAAGATTCATGTTTCTTTGACTAGAACTTGAATACTTCAGTGTTACAAGCTGTTTGATGGAAGTGGTCATAAAGAACATAAACAAGCCCCATTTAAATGTATTGCTAAACATGTGCAGTGAATGTTTTGCTCCAGATAGCCTAGGGGGCAGAGGGAAAACAGCATGTTTTTTGGGGTTTTTTTTTTTTGTTTTTTTTTTTTCTGGTTGGCATCAGTTTGCTTATTTCTGTTTGAACAGTTGAGTTGAATCGCCCCATGTTGACTTGTCTTAATATAGCTGGAGTCACTGTTAAGGGAAAAGGCCTGTTGTAGAAGGAGAGATGCAAGGGGCTTATGAATATGAAAACAGAGAATGCTGAAGAAAACCTGATATAGAGATGAACATTTTGAGGGGGGGGGGTGTTCAAATATTGTATGTTAATTAATACATTCAAGTGGTCAACATACTTATTAATATGCCAAAAATTATAGCTGCGCAATTAGAAAACAAGCAGTCTTAGTCAAATCTCATTGCTGGCAAGTATTGGATTGCATTTTGCACCTGAATTAACACATTGTAGGGAGCCTGGCTGGTACATGGACGCTAGATTTACTATTTTCCATTCACAATCTTAACACTGTTGTGGAAGCCCCTCTTGCATTTGGTTTAGAGCATGGGTTTTTGGCTGTTTTGGTCTAAAATTACTGGCTTACCACTTTGGATTTAAAGATATGTACTGATGGATAATTCATTAAGGATGTTCTATGGTATACTGCAGACATATTAAAATATATTGTCCATTGGCACATGTAACATTTTTGACCAATCTTCAGAGTATTTGTGCTATGTACCATGCAGGCTTCTTGTCACTGTAGTTGTATTTTAAAACATAGTGTCCGTCTTGTAGCATTCCTCTTTTCCTCTAAACCAGTCAGCCATAGAGTGGGCACAAGGGAAGATCTGTCAGAACAGCTCTGAAATGGAAAGGACAAGTTGTCTACTGAATGTATACTACGCTGAGACGTGCCATAATTGCTTCTATGCTATTCGCAATTATCGAAAAATGAACAACCTTTTTAGTATTCATTGGTATTCAGAGCTGTAAACAAGCATACAAAATCTATACAACACAAGCCATCAACAAAGTACAGCAATGCTTGCACTCCTGAAATTGAAAATTATGAATAAAACATAGTATGTACTAATGAGGCGTTCTGCAATAGAGCAGTGTTTTCAAGCCAAACTTTTAACAGTGCCATTTTAAAGGCTGACACAATATAGTCTCAAATTATTATAATTAAGAAGCAGATGTAGAGCAGCAAGAAAACAATTCAAGTAAAAGTACGGTGTGCAAGTAAGTTTGTAAGTAGTCAGAAAATGTAACGCTGTATTTGTGATTAAAACTGATTGCAAATTATCGTTACAGCAATAATAACTGTACTCACCCATTTACTTTTGAAATGTCATAAAGAGAAACATTTTAATTTTGTATGTATACTGTGAAAAGTTATTCTGTTCAAAAACGTAAGCCAGGAACCTTTTCACAGTAAAATGTAGGATCATCCTTGGGGAAAATCACATAAAGAGACAAATCAATATCAGAAATGTCAATACATATTTACATCCCATGCAACATTGTTACAAGCTAACAATACTGTAAGGACACGCACAATACAGTGCACTGGTTGTGAGCCAGAGAAGTCTGGAGCTGTATTGAAAAGTGCAGATGTGTAATGATCTTTAAAACAGTTTGATGGATGATGTGTTTAAGTCTCTTGATGTTTTCATTTGGCAGTATAGTATGGACAAGTATGATGGCCCCCTGGAAGCTGAAGGTATTCACAACCAGTGTCATGCTCTGAAAAGCTGCCATGCATCGGCTATAATTGAACACTCTCATAATTTGTGCCTAGCAGCAAAACATGTAAAGCCTTTGATAAGCACACCAAAATATGAGACCAAATCACTTAACCTGGGAATGAACTAGAGACTCATTTATCACGCTTCAGTGGCATTTAACCCACTCAAATACATAACCTACTGTACAGTGGGATGGAGGAAAAGCTGTAAGCAAAAATGTTTGTGTCAATTTGAAAATGACCTTGATAATCACATTTTTCTTCTGTTCAAAGGGAAATGATCCACTATGTTTGTCCTGTGAATATTTGGTGGCTGCTGGACATTGGAAAAATAATAATCATAGTTATTTTACTTATAGTTGAAAGCACAATTATTTAAAGTGATTACTTCTGTACTCTCTGAAACTATAGACGTTATATAATTTATTAGTAATAACTCTTTGCTCCAGTTTTGCAGGATATAATGCACACACGTCATTCTGAACAGAAACTTATTCATTCTATTTTCAATGAAAAAATGTCAGTAATTGAATTGACCAATTATTGAAATTGCAATTATAAATGTGAGTAATAGCACAGCCCGAATGATTACCACTCTTGTCTCACGCCACAGCAAGAACTTTCCTTATGTGTGCTTTGTTTTCTTATGTGGGAAATTGTTGGGTTTTTTTCAGCACTTCAGCACAAATTGTAATGTCTTAATGAGGACTAGTGAAGTTAAATAGAGTTTTATTGCATATTTCCATTGTATTTTTATCTGTATCGTGCAGCACTTTGGAAATGTTTGTGTTTATGAAATGTGCTATTTACATAAAGTGGATTGGATTGGAAAATACAGTTGTTATTTATTCACAATTATTCATTTCTAGTGCCCTTTTAACACCTTTGCAATACAACCTGAAGACCTCTTTCCTTTTTCTCTTTGTACTAGTGTACTTGCAAGATTTTTGATGTACTGAAATTCAAGTCAATGTTCAGACAGGAGCAACTTCTGCATGCTGCCACGTCATGAGTTGTTCCAGTCTGTAAACATTTATGAAGCCAGGATTGCGTTTGGTTTTGGTGCGGTTTGTGAGCTACTGAAAAACTCTGGAGCTTCTGCTATAGTTGATAGTTACTTCTGCATCTAGGTTGGACGTCAAAGGGAACAGCGCACAGAACATAAGGCTCAGTGCAACGCTGCACTCAGCTTCATGGTAGACCTATAGAAAATATGTGAGACACACAGTAACCATAAAGAAGGATAATTTTTAATGTACAGTAAATGAAACAATAATGAGCTACAGAAGCCCTGCTCAATCCCTCTACAGCTTAAACCTCATCATATTACCAAAAAATCATACAAATAAATCTCACTATTCCAAAGAAAAGTCACAAAAACTAAATACTGAGCCCCAAAAATATATAGTTTTATTTATCATGTATTGAACAATAGTAATTATCCTGACATACTTCAGAATCATAATGAATAAAACCTCATAACATGTTTGCCTTTCATTCAGATTTGAGCAGTCTTTACGATCTTTTTAGTATTTTTCCAGTATTTTGCGGTTCATATCAGTAGCCGGCTGCAGTAACAGATAGGGAAAATCCCAGTGTAATCCCTATGCAAGTGAAGTGAGATGACAAAACCTGCAGCAGCAGAAACTCCCTGCCCATCTCTAAGACCCTGAGAAACTTCTCTTTGAAGCAGAATAGATTTCGCTCTTAAATGATCATGTGCTTAATCCTCTGCCAGTGTCAGACGCAGCTATCGCTCCCTGTCACCGCTGCATTGTTACACTTTGCAGGAGAGGTAGTGCGGATGGACCAGATCTGGAGAAGAGGAACTTTGAAGACAAGTGCAAGAAACATAAACCTCAAATCCTTAAATCTGACTAAGCTCCCTGTAAATAGCAGGGATCTAAAATGGCTGACAACCTTTTGAAGCTTTGCTAAAAATAGAAAGAAATGTGAGATACACTATGCACTATAACTAACTACTTAACTGAAAATAGCTTATCAACAAGATCTGATAGAAACATGCAAAACAACTGCAAAACATATAGTGCACACTGGGATATGGTTGTGATCTGAGCATAAGAGAATTACCACTAGTAATATAAGTGTGCTTTTATTAGACTACTGCTATTTTAATGATGCTCATGCTTTTCAAACTTACTAATGAATATGTAAGTGCAAGATCATTTATATTCACCTTATTCTGGAAGTTGCCACCATCATTATTTGGGCTGTATTATTTTGCATGGTGATCTTAACAGCAAATATGTTCTATACGGACTACAAAGCCGTTCTAAAGCCTCACAGAGAATTGGTGCAGTGTTGACTTGTTGGTCACATGGACATAGAATATTTTACACAAATCAACCTACTTTATATCATATTTTACTGGCAAAACTTCTCAAATTCTCCATTGAAATTAATGGGGTTCACACTTAATTGGAAGTGCCACCACAAAGAAAGCGTGGTTTAGTAGCATTTTTAAAAAAAAGTGGGCAGGGCAGAATAAGGTCAATAATGAAACTATTACTACTTTCACTGCAATCCACTTCTATCATTTACAAATGGCAAATACCTGTGTAGCATAAAAAGGAGGCAATATGATTTGTTTTTGCTAATAGAGAAGATGGGGATGGGCTAACCAAGTAAACAAGGCTTTGAAGATAAATTGACTAAAGGACATTGCCAATAATAGGATTGGTGAGTCATATTTATTATTACATCGGCTCTGTTGTTGCATCCCAACCGTCTTATTTAGCCAAAGGAGCCTGTTTAAATCCAAAAGCCATTTATTTAGTGGCCAATACTCATGAGTGATTCCTGGAAGCCTCTGGCGCCGACGCATCATATGACACCAAACACAAGAGGATAAATAATTAACCTGAGCAGCAGAGTAAAGACGCAACTGCCCAATGCGTGTCACGTTTTACCAATCAGTTCTTGTTCATCATCCACGAGTCATTTCCACACTGCCCTGTCCACCATTTCACTATGAATGAGGCCACGAGGAGGGAAGGCACTCTCTTGATAATGTAGTCTGAGGGACATGTGAATGATTCAAATCCACAGGATGTTCCAACATGTGCTGATGGGGTCAGGGGTGAAAATTACACAGCCTGTAAAGGAGGGGAATAAATAAATAAATGGCATCGCTTTGGCCTTTACAAATCTTTGAATATGTGCAGAAATGCCACCTTCAAGCTTTGTGCTGAAAATGAGATGCAGGGACGATCATTAGCTGATGATAATGAGGTGAAAGAGACAAACAACCTAAGCCCTGTTGGTTTTTTTAATATTAATAATTAATTTGTGATTAAGTGGGCTAATTGGAATGTAAAGGTCAATGTCAATGAGAATGCCATTGATCTTAGGTGAGGTGGGAGGGGATAAGGGGAGGAGGTGCTGTACTGCTCCCCCCTCTTTCTCAGTCCTTCTCCCCAGGCGACAGGGGCTTTTGTGCGGAGGACAGCAATTCGACTTTGGCTGCACCTGGGCATGTAACCTTTTGGCATTGAGACTTCACAGGTCCTTAAGATGGAGTGGCATATCCGCACACAGAGCAGAGGTGAGGAGAAAGGAGAAAAAGCAGCTTATGTCACACACACTGCTAGTCCTAATAAACTAGACTTTGACATTTTACTTAAACTGAGTATGCCCCAAGGCCACACAATGAATAAAAATACAGATTTATCAATATGTGCAACAAACGCTATCACAAAAATATGGTTGCAGTAAAGAATACAAACGGGTGACAGATTGCGTAGCAAAATATTACACTCTGTATTTCCTATCTTCCCTTATGACTTCTCTTTTGAGGTTAACATAAATCATTTGCTGTTTTTTTTGCCAAGCAGTAGGTTATGTTTTGATTTGGCAGAGTTTAACCTGGATGCCCAAGCGATACTTAAAACACATTCTCTTTTTCCTCCTGTATTTTTATGTTTTCATTGCACAGGACAACCAAATCATTCTCCCTTACTGTTCTGTGTAAAAGTGTCATTGTAAACTAAAGATCCATTTGGCAGCTACAGTTCATTTTTGTCATGAATACAAGATCTTCATCTTCAGATTAGACTGGTTTAAAGTTATCCGCCTCAAATCAAACTTTCTGCTTCTCGTGCTATAGGAATGAAAACTATGCTGCTCACCCAGGATGAGGGAGAGAACAACAAGAATAGGATGTGATTGTGAAGGCTGCTGTGTGGTGTCAGTCCTCTCAGGTCTTGCCTCCGAGCGGCCTGCTTTAATGAGGGCCTCCTGTCAGGGCCACATCTGAGCTCACACACTGTAATATCTCTGTGTGCTGTGTCCTGGCAAGTCTTATCAGAGCCTGCTGTCTGTCACAGCACTAACACCACCGGTATACCAGAGTGTAAGCTAATTACATCTGCATGTAGAGGACAGCCTAATGACACGAGCAGGTATTATGACTCAAGTATCAGTATAATAAATGTCGAAAGTATATACATGTCAAACATTTCACATTAGAGACAAGATAGCTCACTTTTTTACAGTCATAAATCTCTAGGAATGGATTCGCGGGTTTCAGCTTTCTGTTGATTGCTGATATTGTGAGGACTTTTGCTCATTCAGATGATATAATGTTTTGTTTTGAATTGCTAATTGCATCACTCAGAAATGCAGGAAGCTGAAAACCATACATTTTTTATAAATTTATACAAGAATTTTTTGCTATTATGACAAGTTACAAACATAAGCAAAAAATCCAAACGCTATTGACTACAGCAATGCATTCTGGCGCTTCTGCTGCCGATGTAATAAAACTATGAACAGGACAAGATCTCATGCTACAAGATCTCGAAAGATACATTTCCACAAGATTGCGCACACATCTGGAAAATAATATTGTGATACATTTTTTCCTTGAATTGCATTTGGCACGGATGAAAAAGGGTTAGACTCTGGTGAGATGGTATTCAGAAACCACAGTCTTGACAGTGACAGCAAAAAGATCAAATTGTGCGGCCAAAATTGTTAACGAAACCACATCATTTATTTATGATTAATGTTGTCAAAATCTGGTTGCAGCTCGTTTTTGCATACCCAATCTCATGTCTCATCTCGTGGGACTTGTGCCTCGTCCCATTACAACTATGGCTGTTGCTGCCTGCATTCAGAACTTGTAATTGTTTTGTTTAAATGTTCATGTATAATGTATGGCCATATCGGTGTATGTAATAATTATACACCCTGTTATCACTGTCGCAGTAATTTCCCTTTGTACCAAAACCGCATTCAAAACATGCCACTTTTTCCTTCTACAATGAAATAAGACTCAAGCAAACTGGTCTTTATTTAGCCGTGGCTTGTTTGAATAATTCAGGTGTAGTTTTGATACTGAAGTTGCCGCCAAGTGCAGACAATATTCCAGCTTTCTTTAAAAGCATCAATTAGCACTTCATTGTCATAAATATTTTAAGAGTGGAACAGGCAGATAGGGGCTGGCACCAGATGCCGGTGCATAAAATCGCTCGAGGAAAGACACTGAAACACTAAAACGAGTTAAGAGAAGTGGATGGGGCTAATTTAAAAGGAAGGACTGGGGACAGATGGAATTGTAATTACTGATTATAGGCCAAGGTCTTTTTACAATCTGAAATCTTGTTTCTGAATCTCATTGACCTAACACGTCTAACAAAACCTACAGTCTAATTGCCCTTAAACTCAATGTACTTTGTCTTCCAAATACAAAAGTTACTCACAAAATCATTGTGTACTTAACTGACACATGTCAACAGGTGTTTTTGATGATCAGGTTTACTGCGTGCATGTAAACTTACCAAAAAGCACATCCAGTTATTGTGGTAATCTGATAATTGACACTGTAAATGTATCAAGTCTTCATAAACTATTTGTATATTATGAAGTTTTTGTTAACACTTTATCAAAGCCACTGTACCTAATTTGTTACAGTATTCCATCTCCATTTTCTTCCACTTATCCAAGGCCAGGTCGCGGGGGCAGCAGTCTAAGCCGGGACTCCCAGACTTCCCTCACCCCAGACACGTCCTCCAGCTCTTCTGGTGGGACCCAAAGGTGTTTTCGGGCCAGCTGAGGTACATAGTCCCTCCAGCATGTCCTGAGTCTTCCCCGGGGGCTCCTCACAGTGGGACATGCCCTGAACACCTCAAGAGGGAGGCGCCCAGGAGGCTTTTTAAGATGAACAAAAGACTTTTTAAGATGAACAAAGTGATGTTATTATAAAGTGGTAGTAAAACCCGTGCCTCCAATTTACGTGCCCCATATCACAATTGACAAAGGCCGACTGTTGCTTCCTGACTTCATTAAACAGAAAGTAGTGCAGAACGGTCCTTTTCAACCCCCTTTGCTTCTGTCTCTGGATGAAACTGGGGTCCTTGACATTTGTGTGTTTTCTTTCTCTCCCTTCACTAACAAGGATTGCACTTCAGCCTTGGCGCTCACTCAGAGAAACTGTTCCTGCCATGACGACTTTGCATCAGAAAATACCGGGCACTGAACTCCACAATAGAGGTGCAAGGTGCTGTTTTGTGTGGCAGAGATAAGCATGTTAATGAATCTAGTACTTGGTCAAAAATACAGAGAGAGAGTTCTGGAGTAAAATGACACGCTCTGCTGGATTAGCGGGACAGGGGGCATGATGCAAGAATATAGCAGAGTGTGCTTTTTGTTTTGGTGCATCCTTGTTTTTTTGTGTGTGTGTGAATAAATTAAGTAGTTGACTGGTTCTGTAGCAACAAATCTTCAACGATCTAATGGCAGACTGTGTAATGACAAGATAAAACATTTTAACACACAAATAAACTAAAAGATACCTGGAGCCAGTACTATTTGCAGATGCAGTTACTTTATCAGAGGTGTGTTGTTCAAAATGATACTGAAAAAAGCTCATACTATTCAAAATAAAATAGAAAGAATAGAATCAGTGTAGGTAAGTCGTGCACCCAAGTAGATGTGGAAGATATATCAAGCAATTGCTCTTTAGGGAATGCACAAAATTATAGAACATAAAGTCTATAATACAAACTAATCAAAAATGCTGCAAAAAGATGATTCAAAACAAGAAACAAACTTGCAATGTAGTTTTTCATAGAGATATTTCAGCACTTTTCTGGTTATTATCTTAATCCTATCGAGATTCCCCTATGTCCAAGAAGTATATTTATAGACTGTGTACTTTCCCAAATACTTCATTCATCCATCATGGCTCCACATTCCCAACACTTTCTTACCCACACCTTTCTGTTAATGGTATTATTCCTGTTATACCTTCCCCTCTGTGCCTCTTTGTTTCCCTTGTTGCCTATATCTCCACCGGCTATGGGGGGGCCTCACATTGGCCACATTGGCAGTGGTGTGAATTAGAACTAGCACACATTTATATAGGGGATGAAAGACTGGAGAGTTTGAACACACTCGGGGGTTGAGATGTGTAAATGAGCTCCACACAACTAGTGCCATTTCTTCCCCTGTGTTGTTTTGCTCTTTTTAAATAATTGACAAGCTTGTAAAGACAGGGACAAATCTGCTGAGTTAATGTCCTGGCTAGAGGAGTTTTTAGCTGCAAACGCTATCAATCCCTCCCGCTTAGAATTGATACGGCTGTGCAAGCTCATAAATCTTGTGTTACCCCAGCTCAGCAATATAACAAGTCAGTTTTTCCCACCAGCGCTCTGTACTGTTTATTGTTTGGGCTGGGATAAACTGTATGACATTTGCCCTGTAGAATACCACTGCCCTGTAGAAAACTATTATGTCAAAGTGCTGCAGCTTTAAAGGACGCTACACTATTTTCTGATCTATTATAAAGTTATAAAGTTGTTTCCTCATCAAAAACTTACCTGGAGTTGTGTTTTGCTTCATTCACACGTTTAACACACAAACCTTTTCATATTGAGTTGAGCTGAGTTCTGGCTGTTCCACCTTGTGATGTCATTTAGTAATACAAGACGTGCTCCACTGTGTTTTTAAACTTCATACACCTTCACTAGAATCATTTAGATAATTTCAGCCTTGGGATTGCCAATTTCTACTGAACTCAAGGTAAAGGGTAGCTGTTAACTTGAAAACTACCACTACATGACATCACAAGGTGGAACAGAGTATTTTTGAGCTGCAGATGTAGACAGACTAATACTAACTGGTTACTCACACATATGTGAATAAACAAAACACAACTCCAGGTATGTTTTTGATGAGGTAACAGCATTTTAACAGAGCTAAAAGCTCACAAGAGTCATTTTTGTGCAATATAGGGCCTTTAAGACAAGGTGACCTTGGGTTCAATCCCTATGTGTAGAGTTCTTTTACATGGGCATTCTGCTTTCCCTTACCTCCAAAAATGTGTGGATAAAATTAGGCCATAGAGGCGCCATCTGAAGTCCTACCTGCACAAGAAGGATCAAGCCATCTGATCAATGCAGTTTTGTTGTCAAACTTGAATAATGACAAGTAAATCTTGAAATTACTCCAAATTGAAGCCATTTTATGTGCTAACCTTTATGTGCCAACAAGCTGAAGTTTGGTCCTTACAAGTTGAAGTTTATCCCCCTGCATCATATACTTTAAATAGAGTGAAGTTGATAAATTATAGCAGTTAATTTTACACAACACCTCATACATTGGACTTATGTAATTAGGGGAGTCATGTGAGATTTTTGGATTTTTTAGCTGCGGCTCCCCTTAAAGGGCGTGTACTAGATTTGAATCATGAGCCATGTTTTAGTTTTAATTTTAACCCCCTTCCCTCCTGCTTCCTGCCACTCTGATATTTCACCACAACACAGAAATAACTGTCTGGGATAGTCTTCTGCAGTTGTTTCCACATGGTTCTCATCCTTCTCTGCCCGCTTTATGTGCCTAATTGGCTAAAAATAGGTCCCTGTCACAAACTATTCTATTAGTTATTACCCAACAAAATGCTTTGCATAAGTTATGTCTTCGCGTACCAATTTATTTTCTCAATTATTTGCATTTACAATACCCTTGCATAATATTAAGAGAATTTTCTTAACCAGAAGAAATTTAAATCACGTACAAGCCCTTAAATTTAAATTACATCACACAACATCCCATTAGCACTGCAAAGTTCTGCCCAGCTCGGTGATATAACAATTTTTCCTTCCAGCGTATTGCACTGTTTATTGTTTCTTGACATCTGCTACACTCACCCTGTAGATTACGTTCAATTTCCCACAATACAACACTTTAAGTCAGGTCTTGGCGCGGAGCTTGGGGACACATTAGACGTGATTGCTGAGGGTGAACAATCGAGCTGTCGCCTGGCATCATGGGAATTGTAGTTTTGTGCGCCGCTGTCAGGGTGGCACATGGCAGTGATCTTATATATAGCTGGGGTCTGTGCCACTGTTCTCTGTCTGGCTCTGGCACTGTTATGCTGTTGTTGTGTGTTTGACTGCCTCTTGTGGGTTGAGCTGTGCGAGATTGAGGCCTTGACTGGAAGCTAAAAGGCATGTGGTAGTGACTACATATTTGCTCCACTGTCTACTTTCTTGTGTGTTTTCTGCTTCCGTAACTCCAGGCAAGGATAGATGCATTTGGCTCTTCAAGGACCGCGCAAAGCGGATGAGTGGAAATTTCTCTTTGGAATAACAACAGGCCTGCACTATTACTTTACATATGGAGTGCTCTGTTACGACATCTGTCCCTATGTTAGTCTAAAATAATGGATAAGAACAAGAACTGGAAAAGCTCTCAGGGTAGTTTTTTCTGGTGATTTCATCTCCACCACATAGCCACCTGGATTTGAGTCTGAGCTACATGCAAAGAAACCTGGCTTCATTATAATGCACAACAGCAGACTCGCAGGATCAAGGTGATTGGAATATAAAACAAGCTGTTCACACTTTCACAAACACTATTTCTGCTTCTCATGACTTGAAGGGGCTCCCCAGTCAGCCACACCCTTTCCAGAAGGCTAGTTATACAATATAGTTTTTATAGCTATGGTTGAAAATAAGACACTACAATGGGTAAGTCACGCCCTCTGTCACGCCCTGTGTTACACCCTGTGTCACGCCCTGTGTCACGCCCTGTGTCACACCCTCTGTCATGCCCCCTGTCTGTGTTGGCAGGCAGAACTGTCTCCACTGGCTCCACTGCTGCTGCTTGTTGTTAGCGACGCCCCACTTTGCCATCGCAGAGTTTGGCTCCGTGGCACGCTTTAGGGACAAACTCGGTGCCAAGTGTCCCCTCTGCTCGTGGCTATCCTTGCACTGCAGACAGACCTCTAGGCCATTGCTCTTGCCTTGTATGGACACGGTGGTGGCAGCATGTCTTTGGTATGACTCAAACTCAGAGCCAGTCTCATGAGCAGCTCATTGACTCCATTGATGTCCATTGCCATGATGAATGAATTAGATGTGGCCGTAGCTGTTCCGGGTGTAAATTCCAGCCAACCTTGTGTTCGGCATTATACATGGGTTTGTCATGGTGCGGCTAAACCAAAGGGTCCAACGTCTTCTACTCCCTCGCACAACTCATCCCTCATTACAAACAGTAAACAAAAGGGAAAGTGATCACATCATCATACAAGTCCTTATCAGAGGCAGTCATTGGAGTTGTCAAATAGATTTAACATTCTTGACCAGAGCGAGGTCATGCCTATCAAGTCTCGAGGAGTTACCATGCTCGCAGAACATCACAGCAGCAGCCACTGCATTACGGCAGCAAAATCAGAGTAATTCCCAAGTCCATGAATATACTATGTGCAAAATAATAATAATAATACCCGCGGAGGGTATTATATAAAAATCTCCTCCTCACCCTCCGCGGGTGGTCTTTTATCCCCTCTTTTTCCACGCTCGGGACCTCTACCAGAGGCCTGGGAGCTTGAGGGTTCTGCGCAGTATCTTTGCTGTTCCTAGTACTGCGCTTTTCTGGACTGAGATGTCTGATGTTTTTCCTGGGATCTGCTGTAGCCACTCCTCCAGTTTGGGGGTCACTGCCCCTAGTGCTCCGATGACCACGGGCACCACTGAGGCCTTCACCTTCCAGGCTTTCTCCAGCTCTTCTTTGAGCCCCTGGTATTTCTCTAGTTTCTCATGCTCCTTTTTCCTGATGTTCCCATCGCTTGGTACTGCAATGTCCACCACAACGGCTTTGCTCTGTTGTTTATCCACCACCACTATGTCCGGTTGGTTCGCCATCACCATTCTGTCAGTCTGTATCTGGAAGTCCCACAGGATCTTGGCTCGATCATTCTCCACTACCTTTGGAGGTATTTCCCACCTTGACCTTGGGGTTTCCAGTCCGTACTCTGCACAGATGTTTCTGTACACTATGCCCGCCACTTGGTTATGCCGCTCCACGTATGCTTTCCCTGCCAGCATCTTACACCCTGCAGTTATGTGCTGGATTGTCTCAGGGGCCTCTTTGCACAGCCTACACCGTGGGTCTTGTCTGGTGTGGTAGATCTGGGCCTCTATGCTCTTGTGCTCAAGGCCTGCTCCTGTGCAGCCAGGATGAGTGCCTCTGTGCTGTCCTTCAGTCCAGCTTTCTCAAGCCATTGATAGGATTTCTTGATATCAGCCACTTCAGTTATGTTCCGGTGGTACATCCCATGCAGGGGCTTGTCCTTCCATGATGGTTCCTCCAGCTCTTCTTCCTCTGCACTCCACTGTCTGAGACATTCGCTGAGCACGTCATCTGTTGGGGCCTTGTCCTGGATGTACTTGTGGATCTTGGATGTTTCATCCTGGACTGTGGCTCTCACACTCACTAGTCCTCGGCCTCCTTCCTTACGGCTCGCGTACAATCTCAGGGTGCTGGATTTGGGGTGGAACCCGCCATGCATGGGTCAGGAGCTTTCGTGTCTTAACATCTGTGGTCTGTATATATATATATATATATATATATATATATATATATATATATATATATATCCTCCTCACCCTCCGCGGGTGGTCTTTATCCCCCCTCTTTTTTTCCACGCTCGGGACCTCTACCAGAGGCCTGGGAGCTTGAGGGTTCTGCGCAGTATCTTTGCTGTTCCTAGTACTGCACTTTTCTGGACTGAGATGTCTGATGTTTTTCCTGTGCAGCCAGGATGAGTGCCTCTGTGCTGTCCTTCAGTCCAGCTTTCTCAAGCATAACCAGTCAGCACCAGCAGCTGACTGGTTAGCTCAACTGGTAAGTCTTATGACTTTCACATGGGGGACCCGGGTTTGAATCCCCCCCCAAGGGTGCAATGAGCAATTACCAACAACCAGTCTGGGTCCTTAGGCAAGACCCTTCAAGCTACTGCCTACCTCATACAATGATGAGTGCGAATGAAACTTATGAGATGCCGGCTCAGACGTCGCCCGGCCAAACAAGGTCTGTGTCAGGTGTTGGGGAACCAGAGCACCTTGACGATAAGTGGGCTACTGGAACAAGGTGGAGATGGGCGAGAACAAGGCTCTGTTGGAATGCTACTACTCCAGTGACCCTAGTCAGAGGGGTTACATGAACAGGATGTGGGGAAAAATGGATACTTCGAAACCTGCAGTCCAAGCTTACGGCTAAGCAACTAGTAGCTCAGTGTTCCAACATCTGCAAACGGCAACTGCTATCACAACTTGAGATATATATATATATATATATATATATATATATATATATATATATATATATATATATATATATACACACATGTAAATAGTCTCAAACCTAAATCAGATTGCATTAAAGTCTGGGCAGAACAAACAGATCCAGATATATTTATATTTTGTGAAACTTGGCTATCAAACAGAAGTTTTTAGTTGGGACAGGCAATCTACAGGAGGTGGTGTTGCCATTTATACCAAAGATCTTCTGTTTGTGGAGCTATTCTCCTGCTCAAAGCCTAAATGGTTTGAATATCTGTCTCTGTCTGTTAGCTTTGTAAATGAAAAAATGGCTACTGCTGGTATTTATTGATTTATCGTGCACCTTCAGCACCCCAAAATGCTCTTAATAATCCATTCATGATGCTTTCTAAGATGGAAAATTCTGAGGTCCTAATAATGGGCAATATAAATAAATAAACTGGCTGGGGAAAGAGTCTGAAGCTTTGCTAGACTTATGCAATGACCTGAAACTCACTAATTTCTATTCCGATTAGACCTGACCCTGGAAATTTAAATGAAGGCACACTCATTGATATAATCTTAACAAACAAACCTCATAATCATAAGGAAAATTATCTTTTCCCACTGCATGTTAGTGACCTCTGGGTGTATTCGAAATACAAAGGTTAAAAAAACACATCATGTGCAAAGGTGAAAATGTCATATAAATATTTAAATGAACAAACCTTCATCTCTGACCTGTATTACAGTGATATCAGGTTAACATCAACATTTCCTGCCAAACCTAAGATCCCTCATCAGTTCCCTGTTGGATTTGACTCATCATCTTATGTATGAATAAGATTACACAAAATTGTAGCCTTTGCTGCTACTTGCTACAGTAATAATAGCTCTAGACATCTGTGAATATTAAGGGTAGGTGATATTGACTAAAATATGTCTCAATATGCTAGGGAATAATAGATGATCTCAGAAATGGACTGTGCCTCTAAATGTCTTGATGAGATTTTTGTATTGCAAAAAAATTTGAATGTACTGTAAAATGAACCCAAACTATATTCATATTACTATATACTCTTGTGTGAAAGATTACAATGTAACTTTGTTTTATTTTTAAATCAGATAAAAGATTATATTCAATGTTCTAATTCTGCAGCAATGGTATGCATTTTGACACATAGGGTTAACTCCTGACTCTCCCTGCTCTTCATGTATTATACTGGATGTAACCCCAGGATCTATGTACAGTACAGACTCAACACTCAGACTGAATGACATGCCCATAGCCCCACGCAACATCTGTCTGCTGCATACATCTCCTGCCCTCTCTCCTCTCTTGTGAAGCCTCTGATGATGGCACTATTCTGGTGGTCATAATGGGGTGGTTTGATGCAGGTGTACTCCCACATATACTGTATTCTGTGTCTGCACTGCTGTGTATGAGCCCTCTTCAACTATCGCCTCCTACCAGCAGGTGGACCACTCACGTCTATGTACTCATCAACGCCCCCACAGCCCTGAAGAAGGAAATATTATGATGATATATGCAAATTTACCACACTGTTTTCTATTTAACGTGGTGTCATTTATTATATAATTGTAACAGGATTTCTAGATTTTCCATCATCTATATGCAGATAATTGGGAATTGCAATTTCCCAAATATGGCAGTACTGTTGTGTAGTTGGGTTTTCTATGTGTGTTGGCCCTGCAGTATACCATAGTTCAAACTACCCCAGCTCACAGGGTCTCTCTGGTGCTGACTCCACCCTCCCTTGACTTTAGTAATAGCATTCTTTATGATTTATTTTGACATTTCCTTTGGCAAATCAGTTGTCTTCTAGTTTTTAGCTGTTTCTAAATATTTGTTTTTATGAAATGCCCTAGAATCGCTAGGGGCACACAAACTGTTTGATATTGAGTGAATTATCCGAAGCAGAGGAACAAAACAACATCAAAATAAAACACATAGTATTCACACATAAAAAATAAAAAGTGAAAATCTGTTAATAGGTCTTGGTGTTTGGACTGTGGAGCTTGGCCATGTAAGTGTCACCCTGGACAAATGCACGTCTGCACAAAGCATATGTCACAGGGGATCCTTATTATGTGATGTGGAAGGCGTGGCTGAGTAAGTCTGTCTCTACAGATTTATCTAAGACAAAGTCAAGTTGAAGTTGACGTGGCAGAAAAATGAGAGGCACAGCAGATGTCAGAGTAAATAGATAGGTCTGTGGAAAAGCAAACCAAAGTAATGCTCTCTTAAGTGCAGCAAGCACCATGGTTATAGAAAATGTCAAGAAAAAGTCAAGTAAGAGTAATACAGCCAGACTGCGGAGGTTGCAAAAAGACTGTAAGAAATAACATTGTGAATCATCCAAAACAAAACACAGTTGAAAAGCTTTGATTTATGACTTAACTAGTATCTCAAAGCATTTTGTCTTTTACCAACAACTGTGTGAATAAGGGGCCACATTTTACAGCAGTAAATTAGATTACTCTGAATTAATCTGAAATATAATTACATGGTTTAAATTATATAACATCATATCATTAAGCCTATCGGTTTAATGATGTGAGGTTGTTTTTTGCGATGACATGAGGTCTCTGATTAATAGATACAACCCGTTTATGAAGGTTATTGCATATGGACATGTGCAACACTGACATTCAGATAGCTAGTTTCTACATAAAGTCATTTTGTGCTGTGTCTTCGACCTCTTCTCATTCATCTTCATATAATTATCCAGACAGTGCAGTGTGTGTGTGTGTGCGTGTGTGTGCGTGCAACCCTGAGCCCCATGTTTGGATTTATGTGATAAACAGTGTTCCCTGAAGGAAGTGTCTGAACATAAAGATCGTGACCCTTAGCGCGACCTTTGACAAGCTTGACCTCTGCACAGGGAGCACTCAGAGGTGTCTCTATCTAACATGAACAGAAAACAACAGTGTTACAGAGAGGTAGATATGAATAACTAGAGATACAGGAGGTATATGAGATGTTTAGTGCTGGGCGCTGTTGGAAGGAGCTGTTGTGGAGGGAGTATTTTTACTTTTTGAATAATTACAAGAAAATATGTAAATAGTAAGTGGGCAAGGATTGGGGGTAGGTGAAAACTTGAGCACTCAAAACTCAAATGAAGGACAATACAGCATTACTCAAACATGCATGAATGAATGGAAATACAACTTTCAGTTATCTCATGATGAGGGAACATTGGATAAAAGGTTTTTTTTTTCTCCCTCCCTTTTCTTCTGCTTTATATAAGGCCAAGTCACAGAGTTCATAAAACTGTATTTTAAAGAAAGTCTCCTTAAACAATATGATTTCTGAAATAGAAGGAAAAAATCAGTCTACATATAATGCGTTTCTCTGCTACTGTTGAAGTGTAAGCCAGACTTGCAGTAAAACAAGCCTGGTGGTGAAACACAAATGACTGGTACCTCCCCACAGCACTTCCTCTCTCAGGCCGCTCTGACCGGGACAAATGTATGCACAGTCTCCAAATGAATAATTGATGTAAAGTGGGGTTGTTAGCAAGAGAGGCAAAATCACAGAGGCTGGCACAGCCTCGCCAGTGTTGTTGTTTACTATGTACTAAATAGTACAGGAAGAAACCTGCAGAGCAGCGCAACTGCTTCTGGTCGTACTTCACTACTAATACTACAAATCATCTTGAGGGTGGATACTAACCTGTAAAAGTAATAAGTACTTTTATTATATTATTAGTTTATAATATTATAATTTGCTACATCATTCATCTTTGAAAACATAACTACTTGTGCAGAGTGCAGTGAATGTGTTTGAAGGCTAGAGTGTATAGGAGAGAGGGCATAAATAACAAGTAGACAGGAGATTGTTAAGGCTGAGGGAATTCTTCATATAGAGTGGTATACAGCACGAACCTATAGCAGGCACGAGGACACGTGTGAGATGGATTGTACAACGGTGGATTCCTATTCGTCCATGTCATTTCCTTGGCTTGCTGGTTGCAGAATTTCTCCTTCTCTATTCATATTGAATTATTAAAAGGTGTTGTGATTCCCAGTATGATTGTGAATCTGGGGCTGCAGCTCTTTCTCAACTGCGCAGTCACATTTTGCTTGTTTTTTCTCTTACTTGTCTTCTTTCTGATGGTGTTTTCACTCAAGACGTGATTCTGCACCACTCACGACTCCAAATGTAACCTTGAAGAGGCCAAAGGGGAATTTTAAATGATGAATCCAGAAACAGAGAGAGAGAGAAAACTTGAGTCTGTCCTCATCTATGGAGCAAGAATTATTTGAAATCAGTATTCAGGTCAGGGTGTAGCAGAGGCAAAAAGGAAGAATATTTGTCTTCTCTATCATGCATCAGTAACAAGGCCCAAATTGGCTGAAGGGGCTGGGCAGTTGTTCATGCAGCAGGAGGTCATCTGCCTAAAGAAGGTGATGTCAAAAGTGTGAAACTGTATTTTCTAAGCCCTGACACCTTTATACCCTGCGCAGAGAAATGTTGGTTGGGATGATTTTGGCGTCTTTTTGGTTGGGCTGTAATGATTTTCTATGTTGTTCATATCGATTCATTCTCTATTTAATGCAGCTGTCTGCTCCTCTCCAATTGTTACTCTGTAAGGCTCTGAGTGAGTGGCAGCTGGATTTGAACAGTCACAATGAAGAAGCAGATTATTCACCTTTTAAAGACAACACCAAAATCCAAAGTGTACATAAATTGTGACATCATTAAAATTGTGATCTTTCTGTCCTGGTATAGTGCCAGTTAAACTCAAGTTTGATTCTTTACTCTAATTTGTACTTTTTTATACGGTCTGAAAATCATTAGAATGAAGTTTTACTGTCTGAGAACAACATTTCATTTCACAGACTATAGGCAGCATGTACTTTGGTAAGTAATAAGTATAAAACAACAAAATAATTCACCCACTTTTAACACTGAGGGTAGATATTTGTGTTATAACAAAGTGGCCATGGATCAAAAATGGTTTTAAATATTTATCTCTGCGCATAGTAAAACCAGATTGTCCCTTGTTCACATTGCCCAGGCTCTGGTACCATTGGCACTGCACACTGACTGCCCTGACTTGAGGTTATGAAAACAGTCTGGTAGATGAAATATTCATGTTGTGTTGCCATATATTTGCCTATACTCTCTCTATCTATCTCTATTTTCTCTCTGTCTCTCTATCCATCTCTCTCTGTCTTAATGGATGATGCACAGATGACACCCACCAGTCACTGAAGCACATGTCTCCGGGCCTACTTAATATGTTGCTGGCTGCTGTCTGCAATGGATCAAACCATTCCAAGAGATCTTTATCGAAGTCCTCGAGATTTTTTATGTGACACTGGCTGAAAATACATTGTAATAGGGCCGTGCTGAAAACACGAGCGGAATCCACAGAGGGAACAATAGAAAAAGCAAAGGGCAGAGGAGATAGGAGATAGGAGTTAGGGAGGAGGAGATGAGTGATACGGATGGGTGGAGCTGCTCCGTCTAGAAGTGAGAGAGGCCTGGAGGTGAGTGCTCCCAGCCCTCACTAGCCACACTCTGTGAACATGTCTGGCCGTACTTGAGCTAATTGTGCTGAAGATATGTTTGTAAGGCACTGTGAGTCACCCAGAGGTCAAAGTTGTTGAAAAAAAATGGCCAAAATGTAAAAAAAAGTGTTTAATTCATGTTTCACATAGTTGTGCACTGGATTTTTCTATGGATGTTTTGAGCAAATTAACCCTCTCCAAGGCTGATTTAGTGCATGTCCGGTTTTGATTTGTGCAATATTATTTTAGGGGTGAACAATATCTGTGCTCATTTATTGTTAGCAAAAAAATCCATTATCCACTGACTAATGAGTTCAAATGGAAATAGAAGAGCAATGAATGAAGCATAGCCATCATAAAAAAACAACACATTACTCTATACCCCAGATGAATGCACTTTCCAATCATTTTCCAATCATTTTCCAATCATCATTTCAGTCCAAATTGAATATAAGTTTTACGATATTGATTTTGACATGGGAAAATAATGGTAACTGTTCATAGACAAACACTGGATGTCTTTATCAACCGAAACGGAATGATCAGACAATGGGTTTAAACTAATCATTGGTTTATCAAAATTGAAAAGTCCAGTTTGCTGGTCCAATGGGTCCATCCACAACACGAGGTCAAGGTCAAGGTTAAGATTTATTTATAAAGCAAATATACTCATCACTGCCCAACAAGCTGTACAAATTTAAAATGACTAAAAAGCACGATAACATTGATCAAATGCAATCATAAAACAAGAAATTAGGAGGTAAAACCAACAATGCTCAGCTTGTGTCAAACGGCAGTGCAAAAAGGTGAGTTTTCAGTAGAGATTTAAAACTTTCATGTTTCAATGTTGGAGGCAGATTGAATGCTCAAAGCGCGGCTATTCCATACTTTGGGCCCAGTAAGCGTAAATGCCCTGTCCCCCCTGGTCTCAAGTCTCAAACGGGGACAGTTTAAAAGCAGCTGGTCATATGACCTCAGGGCTCTGACTGGAGCATACACAGATGACAGTTTAGACAAATATACAGGTGCCAGACCATTTAATGCTTTAAAGACATTTTGAACTGAACTTTAAAAGGCAGTGTCAGATGGCAGAGGTATAAGTCCATAATAGAAAGAATTAAAATAGTCCAATTGTGTGGTGATGAACATATGGATGTTTCTCCCAACTGGTCTGAGAGCAGGTAAGACTTCACTTTAGCTATGAGTCTAAGCTTTAAAAAAAAAAAAATAAAAAAAGCAAATTTTTTACCACTGTGCTGATTTGCTTATCTAATTTAAAAGAGCTGTTGATTGTGACTTCAGGGTTATTTAAATGTATTTATTTAAACCAGTTTAAAGCTGTACCTTTGATCCCAACACAAGATTCCAGATGTGCCAGTAAAATCTCATGGTCAACCGTGCGAGCAGCTAAAAGAAACAGACAGATGGTTCGCCATGGACACTGCTAACACCATCTTGCCTAATAGGTATATAAAGGAATTTAATTATTATAGCTTTAATTAACATAGTTGTAACCTAAACTATAATCTGTTACTGCATGTATGATGCCATATATTCATAAACAGGGTTGTGAAATCTGTGATGTTGCAATAATCTGCCAAAAGGAAAAAGTAAAGTTCATATTCAGTGTGGGTTACATAAAGCATATAGTTTAAACCGTATGTGGGCGTGTCATTGAATGAAAATGGCTTAGCTCATATTCTCAGGTTCAGCAAACTATTATTCATTTTCTATTTCCAGTCTTATTACCGGCCTATTTTTCTCACTCCTCTCTACCATTAATTCTTACTCCTGCCATTTGAGTTTATCCAGCCTTCTAAATCATTCCTAACAGTATCATTGGAATCCTACTTGCCATAAGATTGGAGCTATTATGCTGTTGTACTGTGACTGAATGAATGTGAAGGAGATTATGAATAGTGTAATGAGCCAGTGGGAGGATATGATGGGACTTTCTTTGCCAAAGCACCTCAGAGTAGAGTCTTTTAGATCAATGTATGATGACCGTACAGTAGTGGGCCAAATGGAGCAGTGGAAAATGGACCTGGACTACAGGTTGTCAGCAACTGCAAAAACATGACAACACGACGATAAAGCAGAGAATTAAAGCACTGCTGGTTGTAGGTTATAATGGAGTGGCAGCAGCTGAGGCTTGGAACACTAAATGATCAAATATAGTTCCTTTGGTTGTCATTACCTACTTCACTATTGCTCCATAGATGGCTCATAGTTTGTTCAGTCAAAACTCACTATTGATGCTCTATCCTAGGTTAGCCGTATAAAGGGAGGAATCTGTTTGCAATAATTGCTGCATTAGCATTTGTGTAACTGTATCACAAATCCTAACATCTAGAAGTGTTTTTGTTCAAGTATAGATTTTGTTTATATAGAAAGTTATTAAGCTCATATAAAAGTGAGCGTACCATCTTCACTGGTAATGCTGTAAAATGATCTATCCATCTCATCACCGTAGATAGAGACAAACTAGAAATGGTTCATTTGTAGAGTAGGATCACATAAAACCTCAGTGTCTGGTCCCTGGGGTCTGCTTCAGGCTGGATGTGTCCACCGTGTGGCACTCTCTGATCAGCCCGACTTTAGAGACCACTTTATTTTAAGAGGGGTGGTACTGTGTGCTCCTGAATCCATAGCAGCAACTTTGTTTGCGTTTCTTGAGTTTGTCTGCCATTCAAGTCCTCCCCGTGAATCAGTCCTTTCAACTCGGCTCCCCTGTCTACACTTACACTGCCTACCTCTGGCTCTTGTTTGTCTCCCACGCCGCCACCCACTGCGCCGTACAGAGTGCAGAAAACACTCCTTCTGACAGCTGTGATAACTGACTAAATGTCATATTTCTGAGATCTGCAATTTATTGCACTCTTAGATTTGGGCTTTCCAGTGTGTAATACTGCTTGTGAAGAATTGCCAAGGATTACAAGCCATTATTAATATTTTGATAAATACAATGCATAATGTATAGCAGAGATTAACACTCCCTTAAGTCTGTTATTTATTATATTACAATTATTTATCAAATAATTACTTCTACTGTTTACAGTCATTCATAAAACCATTGGTGGATGTCTGCAATCAGTCAGAATGCAGAAGAGAGCAGTTTTATTTTTTTTGAAGTGGCTGTGTGACACTATGTTTATCACATTTGGGGACAAATATCTGTATACACACTCACATCATGGGGCTTCTCCTCAGGGGACATAAGTCAGGGGCCAGTGACATAAATCCTTTATTGTAAGCAGCAAAAGTTCAAGTTAAGTTTAAGTTATGTTCAAATAGATTAAAGTTAGGGCTAGTAGTAGTACTAGAAACTATGAGGTTAGGATTGGTCTCCAAGAAATTAATGTTAGTTGATGTCCCCAAAAAGCATGGAAACCCAAGGTGTGTGTTAGCGTGTGTGTGCCCAGAGCCACAAACTGTGTCTTGTACATAAACTTAAATGAGGTTTTGCTGCTTTGACATTTGCTTTGGCTGTTTCTTGTTTTTTCAGCATTAGCTTTCATGCAAATATAAGCTTCCCTACAGAATAATGAAATAACACAATCAGAAAGCACTCCACCGTGAGTGTCGTAAACCTAGGCTTAATATGAGGATAATAGCTGTTTAAAATTCACACTCATTGATCTCTCACAAGAGGCAGGTTTAACTGCAAAGGCCAACATTAGAATAAAACATTTGACGGGGGCTCAATTACTTCCAAACAAACACACCCTGACTGCTAGACATGCCTGCTATTTGAATAATATGAAACACTCAAAATAATATACCTGTTTGACATCTTTTACCGAGGAGGAAACGGGCCACAAACATGTACCACATTATTTTGAATTGATAGAAAAGTAATAAATGCCATTTTATTGAGAAATGAAAATGATCACCCTCAGGTTTGTCTGTTTGTTGTCTGAACTGGTGGTTAGCAATGGTGTGGCAAATAGAGTTCAGGGTGGAACCTCAAAATACAGCTGTTATCATGGAAATCCGCCATGTAGGAGTGTGAAATGCCCATAGAGCTGCATTAGCCAAAATAATGTTTAAAAAAAAAGTTTAAAAAAGAGCCGCAGAAGAATCCGATAAGCTGCTGGATCACTGCTGGCAATAATAATAATGCTGTGGATTTATATAGCGACTTTCAACTCACCCAAAGCGCGTTTTACAGTGCATTATTCATTCACTACTACTACATTACTAGTGTAGCCACAGCTGATGGAAGCGAGGCTGCCAAACTGCGGCATCACTCCAATCACATCCAACACACACACCGCATTTATATTAGGCAATGTAGTCAAGTGTCTTGCCTAAGAACAACAACAGAACACGGTCTGAGCAGGAATCAATCCTCTGTCCTTTGGGTTGGTGAGCAAGAGTCACTTTCACCCCATATATTTATCACTCTTGTGTCAGAATACATTTGAAAGTATTTTGTAACTTAAAATATCCATTGGTTTGACATTAGGTAATACTGAAATATCTTTGAAATGTGACGACACATCCCAAGCTCTATTGTCAGCAAGAAAGAACAGGTTAAGCTTTGGTATTCAGAAATAAATGCATTAAAACAGCAAAAGTATTTTTAATGGCGCAACAGTGATCCAGTTTTCTTCTTCACAAAGAGACAAACTTCCACATTTTCACTCAGAGACACGGGGTAAAGGAAGTGCCAGGAAAAATGGTAAGTTTATGACATCACCTTATCAGTGAGCAAAAACACGTCTATTTTTAAAGCTGTCAGAGCGTGCTATTTTTAAGTCGTTCCTCTTGACTAAACACATACAAAGCGGGGTGTTGCCAAACAAGATGACGAGAGCGTTTGTGCAGACAGGGAAACCAAGCAGAACCCAGTGCAGCACCCACATATCAAAACATTTAAGCCAGGCCTGTATTTTCAGAGCACGGAAATGTTCAGTGTCAAAGGGGGGAGAAACTTTTCATGTTCCTCTTTTACAAATTATGGAGGCTCCAAGTTTGTTGTGTCTGTGGTTTGAACATTTCTGATATAACATGGACTGGGGTTGGGCAATATTGACAAAAATGAATATCTTGATTTTTTGCATTACCTACATAACAGTATTCAGACTACATTTTAATGAGGAATAAGGAATGAGCTAAAATGAGCCTGTTAATGTCTTTTAAGGTTTGAGTCTGTAGCACAATACACGAATGGACCACAAAAATGAACCACAAAAGTGCAGAAATATCACTTCTTGTGTACTCTTGTTTTGAAGGTTACCCAAGATGTTTTTTTGCATCTCTTCTGGAGGACATTTGTAATAGTTTTAATTATAGACAAGATACGTTGAATTCGATTTTTTTTTTTAATATATCTCTTAAACAACAACTGTGATATTATCAGTTTAATGATATATTTTGCACATTTCACATGGACAAACTCTAGTTTAGAAAAAATATGGGCAACTTAAATGAAGTACTTGAATAAACATATCCGAGGGCAGTCCTGGAGACAGTATGTATGTAGCGCTGAAGGGGCTGGTTCAGAGCAGATCTGTACTGCAGACTTGGACTCATCACTTTTCTGTCTGTTTTGTGAGATTTGTGAAACTAAAGTGCTCATTCACCACCAACAAATGACAGTGGCGGGCCAATGGAAGCTGTCTGCTCATGAAGAAACTGGTGCGTTACCATGACAACTGCCCTCAAGTGTCACTTGGGCGCAAAATATTGTGTCTTCATAGTTAAGAGCTGAAAAAGAAACTGCCCATTTAGACAGCGAATTTGATGTCTTTTACAACATCTGTTTTGTGATTGCGTAGGTTTGATGGATGAATTCTTCTCAACAGTATCCTCTTGTAAGGCTTAGTCCTCTGCTGGATTTCACTTAACAATATTCACTCACGTAACTGTCAATATGGCCTTCAACATGTGTTTTTGGAGAGAAGGGACTGATGCAGGGTTATGGAGAACAGCGGGGTTGGGTAACTTTTCTTTTTGTTTACCATTTTCTACTATTATCAATGGAAATGTTGTAAAAGTTCACACACACACACACACACACACACACACACACACACACACACACACACACACACACACACACACACACACACACACACACACATATATATATATATATATATATATATATATATATATATATATATATATATATATATATATATATATATATATATATATATATATATATATATATATATATATATATATATATATATATATATATATATATATTTTGTCAGTTCTGTCTCAAGAAATCCATTTCATGCAAGCTATTTGTTTATTAGTTAACTAAATTAATCTGAAAGGGCTCAAGGATATAAGAGCATTTTGAATGAATATTGCTGCTTACAAAAATAAGCATGGACTTTAGTACTCAGGAAATGGACTGTGAGTAGTTTGCTTTATAGTTTTTCCCTATACACCCGCAGCCCAAACACGCAGGTCGCTCCATATGGCAGTTTGTAATAGTTTCACCATCTCAGGACTAACCCTCCCTCTTGGCTATGCAAACAGATTGGAAAACTTAATGACACATAAAGCGGTTTTACTTCACTTTAACACTGTAAGTGGCAGGCTAACAGTAGCAGTAATGTTATTGCTATCTTGGGACTAGGATTATAAATAGTAACAGCTTTTAGCAGTAGATGTGGTTCGCAAATTCAACAGAACAATCACCCATACAATTACAGGGCCATAGGTATTTCTAAGAAGAGCTTTCACAGTTGGAACATTCACTTAAAACGCCCCATTATTAGTCACCGTTATGTAAAGGGGATAATTGGGAGAAGGTCTGGTGATGCATGGCAGGTGTACAAACAGAGCCATAATCTATTGAATGTGTTTATCTCATGTCATGTTCTCACAGCCGCATCGCTTCATCTGCCTCTGTTTTGTTTGAACAGTATTAGCAAGGACACTGCAGAAAATCCATCTCCCGAATTAGAGGTCACCGTATTCAATACAGAAAAGTAGTTGTGTAACAGAGAAACTAATATTTAAGGTCTCAGACCATTTATATTGGCAGAAAAGAGTTTTGTTACATTTGAATAAAATCAAATATATTTTTTGTATTTGGATATTCAAAATCTGTGTTGCAATTTCTGGTCTTACAGTAAAACCATTGTTCCGGCACTAGCGATGTGGGTGGTAAAAGTAGATAGCAGCTGTTATATAAGTAATAGTTGCAGTATTGGAGTAATGTTTGAATATTTGATGTATGAGCAGAGCAGTAGACATGCTGGATTTTTCTACAGTAGTACTACCATGTACCATGTAGTAATAATAATAGTTGTAGTAGTGCCCATTGTAATACATATGTATACTTGCAATGCAATTGTGGTCATAGTACTGACAGCAAGAATGACTCAATATTATTCTAATAAGTCATAACAGTAATGTTACCTTGACAGGTAAGAAATAGTAAGTGGGTATATTGATACAGCAGAATCATTGTCACTGTTTGTATGGCCACATTATCCCTCCATCATGTCAACCTGCTATCTGACACCAGTGTTTATATTCACATGGAAAATCTGATCATTATCTGATTTCTGGAGTTACCAGGTTATTAATATGTCATGTTATAAGTGATGTGAGTAATCTGGTTCCTCTCTGATTGCTTACACCTGCGCAGGTTTTGACAAGAAAAGAAAAAAAAAGCCCAAACTGATGTGGTTGAATACTAAAATGAAAAAGAAAATGTAAAATATTGAACAAGCTCATTTAAAACTCTCATACTAAAACTCCACTCATCACATGTCACCTGGTCTTTTTGATGATCTGAATATTTTGTTGCATGTAAACACACACCATAAATCAGATCTAATTATTGAGTTATGTGACTATTCCAGTTATTTAGATTGTTATTGGCCTTTCATATGCAGGAATCCTCTGCTCCACTCCACTGTAGCACACAAACAAACCGGTTAACCAGTTCCCTGTTGTCCCCCACTCTTCAGCAGAGGCCACAGATCGGGGCCGATGTATACTTACGACCAGACCATTCAGTTTCAGAAATATTGCTGTTGCACATGAAAGAAGTGTGGGCGATAAGAGAGCCACAACAGGCAGTGTGAAAAGGCCATGCCAGCGGGGGTGATACATTACGCCTCTGTATCCTCAGCCCTCCCTGCGTGTGACTGTGTACCTCACATTATCTGCTACTGCCCCAGTCATCAGGCCAAAGGATCAGTGCACTCTCAAAGCATCATGGGACTTGGACTTGACTTCACTAGATTAAATAGCGCCGCGTTATGAGTGAGACAGTTAACAACAGAGGATTTGGAGGGGGTCTGGAATATGCTTTAACATGGCTACAGATGCTTCAAATTAGGGCTGTGCGATTTCAGAAAAAAATGGGTAGTGTTGTGATGGAGTATTGCAATTGTGATAAGATTTGCGATGTGTTATGTTTACAAAGTAGGATTCTGTTCAGAGTCCACTGCAGGAGCATTAACAGTTGAGAAAAGACAGAAATATGAATGGAAAATGTTTTAACTTTTACAAGAATCCCATGAATTTCAGTACATATTTGTAGTGGATTCTTCTATTAAAAGGCAGGATATAATGTCCTCTGTATGCATGTACCTGGCATTTAATAATAGCTACACCTATGATATTTTGGTGTTTTATTGGTCTTTTCATGTGTATCATGTTATTTGTATATTTGTTTTTTGTCGACTTTTATGTGAAGCACTTTGGTCAGTTGAAATAGTTTTAAATGTAATAATAAACTTGAATTGAATACTTGAATTTACTTAAGCATGTCTTGCAAATCCAATAACATGTCTAGTAACAACATGTCTATTCATGGTATTACTTTGAGCGTATTTTTTCCACTGCAAAACAAAAGTAAATTGAGTAGTAAAATGAATTTGTGTGGTATTTGTTGTTATTTTGACTTCAATGCTGAATACATTCATTCAGTATCTATCTTTGTTAGATACTGAATGAATGTCTTGTTACGACATGTAGATCTATATACATGTATGTTGTTTTCTTGTATAGCCTCCGTGATATTTCCGTAACAACAATCGCCTTTTCTTCCTTGTAGATCAGTCACAACACTGCTTACAGGCTAACCAGTTGGATCCATGTGTCTTAGATCAGTAATAATGCAGGAGTTTTTCCACATTTCTTCTATTTTCTTAGTAGCGCGTTGGCCAGCTCCATGGGGCCCGGCCTGTCAGCAGCCCAGAAAGGCAATCATGAGTGACTTGAATAAGAGATGACAGCACTGCAGCGACAACAAAATCAACTGAGAACAAGAACAGGCATCACAGTGCATTATATCAGCGCAAACCGAGTCTGAGGAACACAAAATGTACAGTACAGGACTTAGTGTGGTCTGGACCTACTGCTGAATTGGTGAGGAAACGCGTTCAAGTCCGAACAGCAGGATGTCAATTCCTGTAACAAAATACAGGTTTTGTTAGAATAAAAATGACACATAAGGCCATGCTAGTTACAAATAGTCTACAGTTCAAACTGAAAATCATGACAAATATATAGGAAACATATTTTACTGTCAAAGAGCAAAGTCTACACTTAATATAGTACTGGCCATGGTTGTTACTGTGTAAACACCTAATAGGTCATAGGTCTGAGCTGAGCCCCACTGGGACTCGACCCCCTTACCTCTATTTGAAGGCACCGTGGCAAAGAGAATAACACTCCTGCCTCTAAACAAATAGTATTGGATTAGAATCCTGACATCAACCCAAAACAGCTATGTTAGTCCTGACCAAGCCTAGCTCCAGATCTGAAGATGGATTCTGACAATTTACCTCATCGGCACTGGTTGATAGATCAAAAGCAGAGGATGAATATGTGTGAAGTTTGTGATGTTCTTCTAGTGTCTGCACCTTTCCTCTGGTCCTGCTTTTTCTACCACACAAACAAGTATAAGTCCCTCCTCATATGACCCAGACTATCCTGCAAAATGTCTGACAGACCGGTGAGATAAAGGACCAACAGACGGCCATTGCTCAAGGCACATAACAGCAACACCGCATATAGTTTTAATAATTTTGTTTTCGATGGAAGCATTGCGAAATATGAACCAAAGCACAGCTGCATTGGCCATTTTGTGCAGGGAAATGAGTAGTTTCTCATAATGCTATAGAGAGTCATGAATACTGTGGGGAAGTTGTGCTACTAATAGACAGATGTGTGTAGCTATGAAGTCTACCCAAGTCGACAGATGGACGTAGCAGCGGAGCGAGGTGGTGAATGTCATTAATAACACTTAAACAAATATTTGTGGCACACTTGTCCACCTGATGAATGACTATTGCTTTATAATTGTAGCTATTGTTGTCGCTGGTGGTTTGGCCCGTGGCGAGCTGTTGTGCACATAGGAGTCTGTACACCAGTGCATCAACATCGCACACAGGGAATCCGTTTACAGCATCATTTCCTGCTCTCTTATCATGACAGATATGGTGCTGTGGATTTGCCTTGAGCGCTGCTGTACACTGATTAAATCTAAGATAGACACTGCTTTACTCCACCTTCATTTCTTTTTATTTTCCAGAGCTACAGCCAGCAGTTTATCATGCCCCCAATCCAGCTGTGTGCTCCTCCTAGACGGAAAATCTAATTCTTGACGTCTGCCCCATCACACATCTCTTGAGCTGCTCATTGTTGGATTTTATTTGAAGGGATAAAAAAGGCAAATTCGTGTCAAAAGTTTGACTCTTATAACAGTGTGCTCTAATCATTAGCTTACTCAGACTTGTAATTTAATTGATTCATGCAAGTTAAAGTAATCTGTTGTCTTGCATTTGTGCTTGAGTGCTCAGGAAATTTCAGCTTTCACCTACTTCTTATCTCCCCTCACAGCCCTGTGCATAATGTTCACATTCCAGGTTATACATTTAGGGTCCAAAAATGCCCCGTAGCCACTTTTCAACAATAAAACAAGTGAATAAAAATAAGCCACTTGCTCCAGTGAAGAAGCACTAGAGAAGAAGCAGCGGGCTCTCTGTTCTTTAGTTTTGAATTATTTAGGAAGTCAGTGGTTCTTTTATTAAGTTGGTTAAGATAAATATTGCATTAATTGTTATCTTATTGTTTAAAAGTACCTTGAATTTTCCTGTGTGAGTGGGACTGACATTATTGTTATAGGTTACATTACTATTCAATGAAAGCTGGTATGCACTGAGTAAACCTAGACTGTAATATAGGAAAAGCAATGCAGAATAGTGCTGTGCGTGAATCACTGTGTCCAGGGGGAATTCTGCAATGTTAAAACCAATTGTTCACATTGTTGAACCCACACAGGTTGGTTAAAATAAGAGTGCTCTGTGTAGACTGCCTTTAGGGGCTGGAGCTGTGTGCCAGTGCAGCAAAATGGCTCCTTTCTTTATATTGCAGTTAACAAGAGACACAGATACAAGGTGAGGACCATTTTGTGTGTTGTTTGAAAATTATG
Source organism: Periophthalmus modestus (assembly GCA_019594935.1). Lineage (NCBI taxonomy): Eukaryota > Metazoa > Chordata > Actinopteri > Gobiiformes > Gobiidae > Periophthalmus > Periophthalmus modestus. The sequence goes on from JAIEZT010000016.1 coordinate 22,757,114, forward strand.
GAGATTCATTTTGTGTTCAGCAGAATCAAATCACTTTATACTATGGATGATGTTTTTTGGTACTTATTCTTTAAAGGAAAGGGCAAATGTAAGCATGTAAATGGAGCAAAGAATGGGGAGAGACATTCAGACACTCACACTACAATGTTTCAGTGTTGAGTTACTGTGTTCCAGATTGTGGTTAACTCGCTTTTGCCTACTTGATTTCACCCGGCCTATTTTTAGGTTGAAATGAAAGTTCTGTGTCGTCAGGCTGAATTATATGTTCTACCTACCTTGCAAAAAGTTTCATAGTTACAGTAAATAAAAAACATGTTCTGTAACTATATCTCTATACTCACTGGAATTATAAAGTCTTTGCGGCTGGAGGTCCACTTCCTAATCTGATTAAGCATCCCCCTTTTTCCCTTAAGTCCCTGTTACTAAATTTCATGGGATATGAGCACTGGCATCTTGAGGTAATTGAAAACACCCTGTTGTTTGACAAGCTATATAATCATTCGGAGTCATTAAGCAGCCCGTGAAAAGTGCATGTTTTTCCAATTAGATGCCTGGTATTAAGCTCACCTGTAGAAAGCATATTCACATGCAGAGCTGTGAAAGCCAAACTGCATAAACATAGTCTGAAGTCTGACCCTGACGACCTGATCTCCCTTCAAACCTGCTTCTCCCACCGAGCCCCAATTATAAACCGCACATTGCCCTTGAATGCAGCTCGCGTTTAACTATTATATGAGCTTAATTGAAAAGGAGGTTGTGCAGCTTGCTTAAAGTGGTTGCTATACATAATGTGTTGACATGAAGTAAATACAGAGAAGTCATAACGCTTGAGCACCATAAAGGTTATATTTGCCCGCTTTTTGTTGCTCAAAAAGTCATCCTCTGACTTTGATGAAATGTTCTGAAAGGTCACTCATGGACAGCACGATACAGCAATGACTAGTATTTGGTGTCATTTGACCTTTGTGAGATAGGACCAACAAGATAAATCCAATTTTGAGAATAATTTGATTATTTTTAGCGGATTGTTAATAATTATCACGTAAATCAGTTGTTGATAAGTCTAGTGTCGTGGAAATGTTGAATGTTTATATGTAATGATTAATTACACTGATATTGTTTTGTCTAAATATGGGAGCACACAGAGGATGCGGATGTTGCTGGGAGAGAGAGCCAAGGCTGCTTTGACCTTTACCAGTCCACTCCTTTCTAGGAATTGTTTAAGAACTAGTCCGTCCGGACCGAGGGGCCCCGGACCAGGCGAAGTCCCTTTAATATATACTCATATCCCTAGTTATATAATAGCATTCCGTGTCAGGTCAACTCGACATTTTGGCACTAACTAGTTCCTAAACAATTCCCAGAAAGGAGTGGACTGGTAAAGGCTCTCTCTCCCAGCAGCATCCGCATCCTCTGTGTGCTCCCATATTTAGACAAAACAATATCAGTGTAATTAATCATTACATATAAACATTCAGAAGATGTTTTCCACGACACTAGGTAAACATATATGATGATGGACACATTTAGCATGAAAAATATTGTTCTTAAATCCACTATAATGTATTGAAAGGTTGACACAAGTCAGTCCTAAGTGAGAATAAAGGGCAGTAGTTAGAATAGACATCTGACTTAAAACATTTCAAGTGAATATTCAAATTATGATCCTTAAAAGTAGCACAAAGTGGAATAATAGAGCGTTTTAACAGTGGCTAAAGGTCATTAATCATCAAACCTATTTTTGCATTTCACTGTGACTTATACTGCGGTTGTATTCTGGTACAGTGGTATATCTTTTTTACAATAGCTGATAGCAGTTTTAAAGTAAAAAGTATGCGCCTGTGATCCCTGCCAGCAGTCTAAGCAGGTAAACCAGGAACAAACAAAAATCACTAAAAACAAAAAAAATGCTTTATATCCCACTTCATAGTACCTGTATGCTTTTATTGTGTACTAAAGCTCACAATAAAACAAGGAAAGAATCAGGGACAAACAACTTAACACCAAAAGGCTAGGCTCAGGGGAGTTACACCTTGAGATTTTGGTGTTTTGCTGTTTTGTGCTTGACTTGATTTCCCTCGATGGTACCTGCTCGTGATGGCTGCAGGAGCTGCCATTTACTGTTAGCAACACACACAAAAATGTATTTCTAATAGTATTCTGAAGGTAGTACTTTCATTCAACTTTTTATTATTCAAGTGATGACCTCAGCCTTCTGCACAAGAACACACTGCTCCCACAGAAATGCCCTGTAAACACACGATATTTACGTGTATTAGTTTGATAAGAGATATGTCCCTGTGGTAAAAGTTACAGATCATTCTTTGTCCATAGGATTAGAGCAAACATGCATGTATTTTTCCATATTGTTTGGAAATTAATATTATTATTAAATACTAGCCTACAGGTTGCTCACTGAAATTGTTATAGAAATCCCTTGAATTTCTGCACCTGAACAACAAATGTAATTGGCTGTTTAAAAATGTTGTTTTTGAGGTTAACAGATTTTTCCTTCTCAATGCCACTGCAGTACAGTCAAAATACATTGGCTGTCCTTGGTCAGTACTTAGTTATAAATTCACTTCTCCAGCACGATCTTTCTTTTCTTCTTCGAATCTAAAAGAAAGTGTGAAAAAGAAATGTGTGTCCAGAATCTTTTGAAATTAACCAATCTCTGTATTTGCTACAGTTTCGGTAAAATAAGTATATTTATGGTATACCCTTGAGCGAGATCAATGAAAAGATTTATAAATGTTAACTGTAGATAAATAAAGAGAATATTTGGAATGCAGAAGGTCATTTTAGATTAAAACAAAACATGGGTAGCTATTTTGAATACATTTCAAATAATTTTGTGCATTCAAATAAACCAAAATAACAGGTCAGCTCATCCTCATGGTTTGGTTGAGTTGAGTGAAAGTCAGGCAGCCATGATCCCGATTGAAGTTTTGACAGAGCATAAAGCAGTGACTGAAAACAAAGGCTGGTGTTGTGGTGAATGACGCAGTCTGTTCTGGAGCCTGACAGTAATTCATCTCCTTTTGGGTTACAAAGGGCTGCTGGCTCCTGCATTAACCTCCGTCAGCGCGGACACAGAGCTAATCTGTGCTGCTCCTAACATCCGCACTGCTGCACTGACAAATACAGGGCACACAGTCTGTTACATGGGCAGAGATAGACGAGAGAGCCCTGCCTTCAGACCTCCACTCCTTTACTACAGGGCCCTTGGCCTTTTAACAGAGAATAGAGTGATGCATTTTGGGAAATCAGGCAGAGTGGTTTGGCCAAAGTGCACTGAATACAATTTTGGACTGCAGCAAAGTAGGGGTGTGTAACTAAAGCATTGTGGGTAATTGTTTTGGATTACTGGGTGATTGTTGAGCAATTTTGTTTCAAAGGTTGTAGTTGGGCAGATTATCGAAATCATATCAATGAATTTTGGAAATGTTGTTTTGAAGACAGGCCAAAATTGACTGGAGTGTCTTTTATATTATAAAATGCTGCAAAAAAGTGGTTATTAAAAATGAAAAAACAAACAACACACAACACAAGTGTAAAGCGATATTTCTGCATCATCATTTAATCTGTGTATTGTCTTAGACTTAAGCCTCAAATAATACAAATTCATTTGTCAATACTGTCCACTAATAGTTGTGGGTTCAATTCTTGGGTTTATAAGGCCTGCATGTAGCAGATTAAAGTGTGTAATTAGATGCGGTAAAAAGAAAACATATTGTCAGTCCACATATATGTATCATTATTGTTACTATAGTAATAGTAGTTAAGGGCCTGTGCTGTCACCCCTAACCATTCAACGAGCAACACCATTTTGAAAGCCTGTTGAAATTACAACATTATTTTGTAATTAGCCTATTAACATATCAACATATGTTAATCCTATGTGAGTATTACATCTCCAATAGATTCTCATGGGGAACACTTACATAATATATCAATGAAGCGCTTAAAGATTAACTGTGTGCCGTTAGCAGTGCCTTTTCCGCTGGTCCATTGTCAAACCTTCTGGGACATTGGAGGGGCTAAAAGTGCTTGTGGACTCACATTGGTAAAAATCCATTTTCTTTGAAAGGAGAGAGCACTATGGCCTCTGCATGTCAATAAGACAATGAGGATTGAGTGGTGGATGGTGTGGGCAGGCTTGATGGAGCTCAGCGTGTCTTTGGATTACAGAGGAAGGTATACAGGGGGAACCGGGTGGGGTCCCAGCCACAGAGAAACTTCTTTCATCCCATGTGTTCAAAGACAATGAGCCGCGCCTACTGCACCCTTTTGTCACTAGTTTGCATACAGATGTTATACTGTATTTGTGAGGGGGCAGAAGTCCTTATAAAACCTTGACTCAGAAACTAGGGATAGCAGAAAAACATTATTACAAGAGAGTAAACTGCATAATTTCATCTGCAAACATTTTTGATTACATGTATCTAAAAAGGGAAGCAGTTACAACTAAAATTAAATGATGGCACATAAAAATATTTTATATTTTACCACGAACCAAATAATTTTTGCCAGTTGTATTTGTTTTATGTACCTGGAATCTGGGGAGTAACTTGTGGGAGCATATTAGGAACATTTATGTCATCTCCTGGCTTACTGTTAATTATAGACCGTATTAATGACCTAATGTCTGCTGCCGTTCCTCTTCCTCGTCTGTGTGTAAATAGAGAACAGGATACAAGAAGTACTTTGTGCAAACTCTCCATTCACTTATGAGCAGCAGTGGAAGGCAGTGTGGTGAAGGCCATGCAGGATGTGGGCGTTCGGCACAAACAAAATGCCTCTTGAAGATGGTGTGATTGACAGTAATAACTATTGTATCAATGCTCTGCTGTTGGTTGACTGGTGTAATTTGCTCAAAACATTTGCATGTGTCAGGAGGATTCATTGAAGGACCATAATTATTCTTTCGCATTTCAAAATCGACATGGATGAGAAGGGTTGGGCATGACCAGAGATTGTGTTTTTCGATTCAAGTCACTGTTTTGTGCAATTGTCAGAATGTACCACAGTGCAAAAATAGCTACCTATGTTATAATGTTGTTTCCTCATCACAAACATACCTGGAGTTTTCACGCATGTTTAACACACCAATCCTGCATTTTTAGACTACGTTCTTCTACTTCTCTCACACAGAAAACACTCTGTTCCACCTTGTGATGCCCCATGGTAATACAGGAAGTTTTCCACTGTATTTTTAAACTCCATACACCTTCACTAGCATCATTTGCATAATAATTTCAGCCCTGAAATTGCAAATCTCTAGTGAACTAAAGATAAAATGTAGCTGTCAACATGAAAACTACTGCTTCATGACATCACAAAGTGGAACAGAGCATTTTGAGCTTTGAAGATGTAGACAGATAAATAAAGGGTAAATAAAGATGTGTGATTGAAATAAAACACAACTCTGGGTATGTTTTTGAGGAGGTAACAAGCTCACAAGAGTCAGTTTTGTGTAATATGGGTCCTTTAATTAACACATACAAATATGGCATATACATCAAGTAACGTCAGTGCTGACAAAAAAGACATATGTTTAATACTTCCAATTACTGCACTGTTCATGACCTTTTACTACAGTATTTCCTTATGTACTGTATGTATGTGTTATCTGATGGAGAACGGTGACACATGTGCAGCATATGGCAGGGGCTGTAGCGGCTTTATACAAACACAGACGCACACAAGCCCACAATTATCACTTATTCTTGTCCCAGTGTCACAATCAGTCTGCCACTGAAAATATCTCGTTCAGTCTGTCTAATTTGTAACTCACTTACAGTAACATATGTAATTAATAATTAATTGTATTGTGTAGTAAAGGTGTCACTTTTTAGTATTCTTACTGTATGGTATGTGTGTTAAGGACGTAATAGTCGTTGCCTCTGCTTTCTTTTTTCCACACAATTACTATGTATACTACCCCAAATAAATGTCTTAGATAGACTATCAATCTACAGCGGCGTGACTGATAACTAGAGCCAGGCAGTCAAATCAGTTAACTCCTTTAATTTGATGCATTTGTCAAAATTAGACATCTTTGGTTCGCCCCATTTATTGCCAAAGTACATAAACACTGTTGTAGACAATTATCCCCAACCACAATGCATTTCTTTGCTAAATAGCTCTGTCTGCGGTGCATAAACACTACTCTCCTCTTGGCCCAGAGCTCTGTTTTGTGTTAGTCTTATATTGGGTTCAGGCCAAGCTTACTTCTTGACAGTTGGCTAAGCGACTGGTTTGTGTGACTGGGGAGCTAGAAGGTGACAGCAGAGGTATAGCAGGGTGAACAATGGCCAGTGAAGCGCACTGGGGCCATCTGCGAGTCGATACTGTGCTCCTTAGAGGTCAGACTTGAAGAGGGACACACACCACATGACTGCTTTTATGCCTTTGCCCCAAATGATCTGCGCCCTCTCCCTCTCTCCATAAAGAAAAACAAGGCTATTTGTTCCACTGATACTTTATCTTATCAGTATCCACGTGCCCAAACCAAATTTACCCTCGCTAAGGAGATTCAGGTTTCTCTAAAAGGCACCACAAAGTCATTAGGAGGTTCTTAGCACACAGTTTCCTTTATAAGAGGTATCCGTGGGTTTCAAAATACTGCAAAATTAGGACTGTTGCTATAGTGATTAATCATGTCACACAATGTATTATATATTTGGAATGGAAAAAGTCAACTCAAAATGGTGCATATAACATGAAACTGAAACACATTAATATGGGTTTTGGTGAAGACCTAGTTTAGACCTGGTTTAGTCCTTCTTGAGAGCTGAGGGGATTGAACTTTGTAGATGCAGTTCAGTTGCTTAGCTCTTGTTTCAACCTAAAAAAAAATCCTGATTAAGTTCCTACTTGACATTTAGTTCTGCAACCTTTTCTGCAACCGGTTTAATCCTAAAAGGTTCACATTCCACAGTTTGATGAAGGGCAGGGGCCTGTATAACTCCATGAGATGCACAGTTTTTAAAAGAAATATCCAAACAAGAAATTTGGATATATCTAAGTACGTATTTTGTTATGAACTGCCTCTTTAACTTGCTACGTTAATGTTATGGCTTAAAGTTCTTTCAACTGACAACAATCACATCTTTGGGGTTGAATAATGGCACCACTTTCTAGAGCTTTTATGACAATGATTTTATCATTTCAGTTGACAGAGAAGATGTTGAGCTCTATGCCATTTTTCATGTGGATAGGCCTAGTATTTACAGACATATTAATCATAAACCAGGTCAACAAATCTGCAGTCTGACAGTTAAACAGCAAATTCCATAGTACAATTCTGACTTTTCCTCCAGCTCAGTTCTAAACTAGTGTATGTAGTGCATGTTTTGATTTAGGCTTCATTGTACTAGTGGTGCATTGTAATTCTTCATAAAATAAACGTATATAGTTGTCAAAACCCAAAACAATATAATCTGCAATATGCATAAAACAATGATAGCTTTATCGCGGTTGGCACTGATGAATTATACATATACTACTTATAGCTGATGTTGATAAATGACTGCAATAGCTATGAACCATTCATTCTCCTATTTGTGTGGCACCATAATCAATACTGATGGAGTTTTGTGCAGCTCTATCTGCACTGTATAATCACACTGTATCTAAATGTAATTGCCGAGGGTAATAAACAGTCATGTGATTGGCTCGAGATGCACTGTGAATGCTGAGGTGCAACTTGATACTGGTGAGGAAGTAAATAACATAGACAATATCTGAGATGCAGGGAGTGTGGTAGAAATGCCAGGAGGTGACCAGGATGGGGCAGCTGCTGTAGACAGGGGGCACCATCAAAGCCCAGATCTATGACGGCTTGTGCCACAAACAGAGGAGCAGGAGCTTTCATCTGCTCTGGGCCAGGCCAGAGCTGCCACATGTGTACTGCCCCAGCCCACTCGATTTACTGTGTTACTCATTCAAGCAGGCACAAGATGATAAGAGAAACTCAGAGAGAAGAAACTTAGGTACAGTAGAAATTTAAATGTAAAGTTAATGATTCAGAAACATATTCTATATTCCGGCATATTGTTAATCTGCATTGTTACTTTCTTTCTCGAATAGCCAGAAAAATGTAAAATCTGATTTGCAAAAACATTATTAATCCTCCCACACTTGCAAAACAATGTATGCTTGAATGTACAGCTTGCACTATGCAACTTTTCTGGTGTAAGGTCACCCACCTACTTATCTCTATGGAGATGTTACTGCTATGACTTGAATGTCCCACAGTGCGGCATTAAACATATATTTCTCCATGAAGACAAGCAGGTGACATCATCAGGTCAACTTACGGGTCAGATCTGTGGAGAAGCAACCCAGCTCAATGTAAGAAGGCATTTTTAATGTATGTTTGATCAATAAAACTGTCTAATTTAATGCATGTAAAATAGATTAATTTAATGCCATACTGTGTAACATTCCAGATGTGTGTGCTTATTATGACAAAACTATTCACAATGAACTGATTAACTGTTGTATATTTAATCCTGTAAACAAGAATACATTTCGCACACTTCCCCACTCATACATCTCCATCTAATGTGTTTGTAAAGTAAATGAAGTTGGAATTGACCCCAAATGGACTCATCAGAGTAGCCATGGCAACAGATGAGAGAGTTTATCTCACATGACCTCCCCGTGCTCATTAAAGTGGTCCACACCTGTGTACCTGCTGCACACATCTGTCCACCATACTGGGGCTGCTCCCTCTCCTGGCCTACTGTTTATTCACAAGCATTGGCATTTTCATATATATTTGGGGCATCTAATCTTAGTAGTATATATTTATTCAAATCCCACTGCGGCTGTCACGATAACACATTTTGAAGTGCATAATATTGCTAGAAAAAATATCACGACATACATATTCACAGATCTTTTTGCTCCGGTCATAATAACCCTTTAAAGTTACGTATTAACTCCATACAACTCAGATCTGGTCACTTTACAAAAAGTTCCCCATTGCAGCAAAGAAAATGTGCAAAGAGTAAATATTGACCCTCAAAGATTGTTCCATTTATCATGTATTGAACCATAAGTCGATACAGACATGATTGTGTCAGGCCTAAATGCCACTGTTGCTTAGCTTCTAATGTAGTTTTTCATCTGGCTCTGACCTTTACAATGGTGACAAACTCTTTTTTCCCTTGGGTCGCTAAAGAAAACTGTCTAACTCCTTCTGTGCAGTGATTGGTATAGTCAGATGTACAGCGCTGTATTCTTGATGTACCACCCTGTGCATTTATCCAAACATGGGAAGTTTGCAAAAAGTTCTGTGAAGATTTAGAGATAAAAAATACGATTATTTTTATGCCTATATTGCACGCATATATTTTGGCTTTGTTTGTAAAAGCATAATTGAAAATCCCTTTTTGCAGTGTCATTCATGCTGCGTGCTTTGTATAGGACTCTAATTTAGCATACACTGCCTCTGCCTTCAAAAGTTCCATTCAATCAGCCATTATTGTTTGGCAGTTCTATGGAGTCCTTCCCAGCCACTCATCTTTGTCTCTGTGAACTCGGCTCCTCTGTTCCTGGAAGAAAGCGACCGGAAGCTGCGCAGTGTAAATTAAATCCATGTCCAATATGCTTTTCAAAGAATGGCACAGCAGTCGCCCAATAAGCTCTTCATATTACTCCTGTTTTGTGGGCATCAAAGTGAGTGCTGTCTGCAGAACCTATTGCACAAGTCCTACAAATACCATAATGCAATGCTATGGTTTTCACAGTGTTGTAAAAGCACTCATAAAACATTGTATATATTGTATCTTTCTGAAGGTCATTTTAACTTCTCGTGCCCTTGTTTTTCATGGGTGATTTCAGTTTGCACGCTGAAATTGGTTTCCAGTCAACAGAGTGGTTCTCCCAGCTGTCCGGGAGATTTCCGCTCTGTGCACCCACAAAGCTGGCCTATCCTACGTCTATGCTGCGGTGTCTGAGGCTCCTGTTCTGCAGCGTGTGTGAGGCATGTGTGTGGCCACTGCCTGTTACTGCAGGAAGCAAAAGCCCAGATAAATTGGTTGAATCATGTGAGAAGGATAAACCTTTTTCCTACTGTTTTTCATGAGAGGGAGGCTAAAGAATGCTGGGAAACGGGCAAGATTGTCCACTTTTATAAACAGAATCCTAGACTATTAGAACATATTTTTATTTATAGTAAAAAAGCGATAGTTGTAGTGGCTACTGTGGGGAAATTATTCAAAGTCTTTGAAGATAAACTTAGAATAGAATTTGTGTTCATGGTTCATTACAGCCAAATTACCCACATATATGAAATACAGAACTAAAATATAATTGTTTTTTTTTTTGTTTTTTGTTTTTTTGTGGTAGAAGCTGCTGTGCAAAGTACTAAAAGTGTAGGAAATCTCTAAAGATATTTTAAGGTTCACTATATAACTTTTCTTCTGGATTTTTTGCCACTGTCTCTACTGAGATGTTATCGCTTTGCCTGGAATGTTCCACAGTATGGGATTAAGCACATTTCTCTCAATAAGAGGTATTTCTCCAGTGCTAAAAAAAATATGAGTTTGAAAAACATGCATGTCTTAATTCTGTAATGGTGTTTTATAGCGTAATTGTCTGCATATGTTTGCATGTGAAGAACACAGCAGGTACATTCCCCACAGGTACAAATTATAGAGCTGTTTTGCAGTGCTGAAGTGAAAAAGGTTACAGAGACATAAGAGCCAGAACATTCCACTACAATGCACTGCCCCTCAGAGAAGACTGATGGCACCCACATAAAAGCTGTTTGTGCTGATCTCCCAGTCAATGCACAGCGGCTGACACATTCAGGCCACAGTGCGTTTAGCCTTCCATGCCCTTACATTACTGTCAAACACATATTTCTTCTTGACATACAGACTTAACCAGGAATATTTCCACCCAGGACCAAAAATGGACGTGGTTTTGAAAATCCTCTGTGGAGCTGTCCGTGGTGCTACTTCCCATTGACTTCACTGTGTTAGCTTGCCTACTTGAGACGGCCGCTTAATCAGTGCGTAGAGGTGCAAATTGAAAAACTGGCAGCAAACTCAGACGTTTTTGTCTCTCTATTCACTTCTGTTAGCAAAATGTCCTGGCTTGACAGCGGAGTGCGCATAATCTGCATAGTGGCATAAAACATAATGACATTTAGTCAATAAGCCGACATTGTTACTCTTGCCTAAGTACACATTTTGCCATGGCTTTGTCAAGGCGAGGAAATGTTATCACTCACTAAAGCAGCCGTATGAATAAACATGAGATCTAGCCGAATCACACTCACTTTTTCAGCTACTGGGAGCACTTGAGTAATAGCACCGTGGCACATGGTAAAAAAAAGTTGTATATGCCACTAACATTTGAAAATAGTGGGTGCAAATGTGTTGTGGTAATATTCTATCAACCCTCATGCATTCATAGCAAGACAGGATATTTTGTTTTTGCAGAGGGCACTGTATTTTTTGAATAATTGCAGCCTTTATGATTTTGTGTTATCTCTATGAGCAGAAAAGATACACATGTGGGCAACAGATACAATTGCATCCAGCCTCATATTGAGTTTTCTCCAAACAGCTTGAGCTTCATGTTTGACTAGACAGTGGAAAGATTATTTTAAGAAGAGTCAAGAGCAGACTCTGAGTTGGACAAAGTTTTCAGCCTGAATTATAACTCCTGTAACAACACATTTCTGTCCTTTAGGCAGGATTTTGTGCTGACACAGTGTGTGAAATTTGGACAATCAGTGAAGGCCAAAAACAACAGGAGGCTTGTTGCTAAAATGGAGTGTAGTGTTCTGCAGGCAAAATAGTGGAACAACCACAAGAAACAAAAGGGCTAAAAATATATCTGCTGCCCCTGAGGAAAGAGAAAGAGATGAAAAAATAACAGATGGGCAGGGTAGTTCTTGTAAAGATATTAGGGACGCGAGCATGCAGTAAGTAAATGTCAGCGAGTGTAGGGGTGTACGAAATGAGCAGTGGTCTGGGGGGACAGAGCGCAGAATGGCCACTAGGTCTGGAGATGCAGTCTTCTATCACTTTTACACACTCTTTCATTTGTTGTTTGGCAGCCCTGAAGGTTCGACTGTTACTGTGCAGTCAAGTAACTTACAGCCCCTGCTTTATTTCATGGAAGTAAGAGATGTTATGAAATTAATTGTGCAACAAAATGGAGCATGAACTAAAACTTTGCTAATCAGGTCATATCAGTTATACAATTGAAAGTTTTTGAGAAAGTTGTTTTTTCTCTCTCTCTCTCTCTCTCTCTCTCTCTCTCTCTCTCTCTCTCTCTCTCTCTCTCTCTCTCTCTCTCTCTCAAAATAAGTGCCATAAGTGCTTTTGTGCCTAAATGAAGTCTGAAATAAATAAATAAGTGAATATTGTCAGAAACAGGCAAGTCACTTCACATTACACACAGGATAGGAAAATAAAGTAACTTAAGGTTGACTGTAGAGACAGTTTTTCCAGGTGAGTCCTTGGGTGCATAAATGGGTGTTTTGGCCGATTTGTCACCTTGTTGTAAATGCCTGAAATCATAAACACATTTGAACTGGCAGGAGGATGAGTTTGCTTGGATGAATGACGGTCATTATAGAGGAAAGTGCAGCCTGGTTCTCTCTGGGGCGTCGCAGGTGTGGACAGAGAAGGGCATAAGCATGGATCAAAGCCTGGGGGGGCAGACTCTGGGTGTATGGGTGTGGGGCAGGCACAGGGGTGGGTGCAGCTGACATTTATAGTGCCCCGTGGCTTAGGCAATAGGGGAGAAAGACGTACAAGTTGGTGATGGAGCGACCCTGCCCTGGCACTACAGGCGCTGCCCCCCTGCTCCTGCCCCTCTGCCACCCGCTGCAGGCACGATGGATGAGCAGGGCGCTGTCACCAGACACTGAGCTAGATTACATACACACCACTTTATCTTGTGTGTAGCACTATACTCCAGACTAGAGCCAGATGCCTTTAATTGGTTGCAATGCCTCCAAAGCTATTTTCTCCTAGCGGCTAGCACACATGTATTGTTCTGCGAAAGTGGGTGTGGGAAGAAATAGGGTGTATGTCTATAGGCAGTGAAATAAAAGGAGGAGAATCTCAGAAAACAGCTGCAGGCATTGCTGGAGGGTTTAATTCCCTTTATCCATGTGCAAGGTGCCTATGCATGTGTGGTTGGTGCATTATTTCACTAACACTTTCATGACCTATATTCAATTAAGTTCTCTCACTAGTATACTGTTATAATGTGTTTTTCCAAGTACAGACAGGGTTATTTCAGTCCCAATGCTTTCAAGTGTTTGTTATTTCATGACATGTTTTCATTTTCCCAGAATATGTGCTTCTGTAGAGACAGTTTTCCACACAACGTGCTCTAAATTTTAATGCAACTTTGTATGCCTGTGAAATGTGCTTGCTTGGTTGATAGTTTTAAGCCCTTTTAAGCTCTTGGTTTTAAAGGGCTTGCACTGATTTTTAAAGGGCTTGCACTGATTTTTCCCATGTATATACTGTAAGCTAAAACAGTTTTATACAGTGCCTTTAATGTCATGTTATAGTGTTGGACTGGGGTGGCGACACTTATTAATAAAGGTATGCCTAAAAAGAACTAACAGAAATAACACAAAAACATCTATTGGAAAACCTTTGTGAATCTGGGTCAGTGCTAGATGCTAGTTTTCTACTTAGTATTTCAGCTATTAAAAAGAAGTGTTTTGAGTGAAAGTATCAAAGGTTGATTATGGTCGCAAATGGTTTGTAAGATTATATCGCCTCAAAAATAAGAACGTATTGAAAGGAAAGACTGGAGCTGAGTTGTGCACCGAGATTTTAATAATTCCTGCCTCGGAGTAGCAGGTGCAAGTCAGACACAGGTGCTCATTTTTATTAGCGCCAAATGTTGTCTCCTAGCAACCCAGCTGTGGGAATAGCTGCATGCCCCGCCCTCTGCCCCTGGGGTTGCTCCAATTGAGATTCTGATTAAGGCTTGAGGCCAGTCTGAGAGGGGATTTCAAATCATCAGCCTGCCTCTTCAGAGTGGTGGGAATCTGGCAGCCTGGGAGCATCCAGAGTCCAGAAAAACGGACCAAAACTGTGATGACTCAGCGCCACATCCTCACAGCCCTGTGCAGCCCTGTACAACCCTGCACAGCCCAATGGAGGACTGGGGGAGTCAGGACAGGATTACCAACATATGGAACAATATTCAAATCCAGCTGAGGGTTGGACTGTGAGCAAATACATCCTCAGGCATGTGATTGTGTTGGCATTTAGAAAGAAGATCTCAAAAACCTCCTTTGTTATTGCCATAAAATGAACAAAATACTTCTTAAATATGATGTAACATTTCAGTAGAGGATCTGCTGCCTGCTTTGTCTTCATGGATAGGTTATTGCTCCGCCAGGAATACTCCACAGTAAAGCATCAAATATGTTACAGTGTCGTTATTGCTTTAAAAATACTTTGAAAAACATGCTTTTGTATAATCTCCACAGACCTGTCCAGTAACTTAGCTTAGCTGCACATTTTCCACTAGAAAAGTACATAGTAAACCTTTAGGTAATTCCCAGGTATATTACATGGGAAATCACTATATCCATCCATCCATCCATCCCTTTCTTCTGCTTATCCGCTTAAATCACTATAACAACCCTTTTTATATGCAACTGAGGCTATTAATATCACTATTACTGCTGCAGCTTGTACATTACTATCAGTTTGTACTTTTTCATACATGCTTTGCCGATCAGGCCAAAAATTCCAAAGTGTTAAAGATAAATTTGAGTAAAAGTCACTTGTAAATTTGTCCTTGGAAAAATAGTGCATTGGTTATCCGTGATGGCCCTTTTTTCCCATTTTTTCTCCCTACCTCATTAGTACCAAGACGAGCGCTGATCAAAAGGACTTGGCGATGACGCAGAGCCAGACTTAGATGCTGATCCAAAATAGGTTAAAGAGGCAGCAATAACCGTGGAGAAAAGGGAAGTGAAAGATGTAATATGGAGTGAAGGAGATCAGAGCAAACATTAGCGAGCCAATCCAGGCTGATGAAGGCCAGATAGTGAGGGAGGGGGAGGGAGAGAGGGCGAGAAGGAGGAGGGATGAGAGGAAGTAGGTAATGTGCTGACCCACTTTGCCACCACACTGAGACTGTAGGCAGAGCTGCAATAAATATGGCACACGGCAGGCCAGAGGGGGCTAACAGCTGCTTGGTGGTACAAGTGTCCAGCCCTGCAGCCCCATCTCATAAGATCATAACTTTAACTACTCACATTTGCATACAGCCTACAGTGCTGGGTGGGCTTCATGTGTCTGCATTTGTGCATAAGCCAAACAAGTCCCCAGGCATGCAAGTATAGTGCATGGATTAAGCAGACGCCAGCATCTTTATAGTAAGTATAGGTTTGCACAGTATAAAGAAATATATGGCATTAGGGATGTGCAAAATTTTCTTTATGTCTAGATTTAGGTAACTAAAGCTGTCTGCTGCTTCACTTTGACTGGTTAAATGCACTTGTCACTCACTGGGATCATAATGGAGTTTGGCCAATAAGAAGAGTGGGTGTGTATTTATGTTTGAGCATAGAGCTGCACTTAACAAAGCAACAACGAAGGACGAAATCATCAAAATAGCACAATGTAAATGGGAATCAGATTGCAATTCCAAATTTAGTGTAATTTCACCCAGCCCTAAATCTGTAAGAATACCGCTACTACTACTGCCGCTGCCGCTACTACTACTTATACTACTACGATTAGAGTTCTTCTGCTGTTTTTTTTAGATCACAATGTATAAAAATAGCAGTAGATTAATATGTAAAGCCTGTTGAATATGCATTTTAAACTCCCATCGAGTGTTTCAGTGGCTCATCCCCCGAAGCAGTCTATAAAAATCTCAATGTGATAACAAAGTCCCACTGAAGGTTTGAATTCATAATTATAACCCTGATTATGATATGATTAGGCTATGTAAAATAGCATTAGGAAAACCTATAATGAATTCAGCCATTAACTCCGAGATACATGGGCGGTACATGTCCAGTTGTAATTTATTCATCAGATGATTTGGTTGTGGGTTGCTTCTGGCTCAAAGCGACTCCACCCTGCCCGGAAGCATTTATCTCTGTGTGCATAGCAATGTTCTGTATTATTTATTCAAATCATGTCAGTGTATTCTTCAACATATACCACACTCACGCTCCATTTAACCTCTGACAAAACTCACAAATATCAAACTGTGGTCTTTTCCTAACCAAATGCACAATCGCATATCTACACAAAAACAAAATATTAACACAAGCGTATCTTGCGGAATGTTGGACGCCAGCATTGAAAATTCACATGAAAATGAGCAAAAACCCTTAACAATAAACCGTGTGTCTCTATACTCTAACAGCAGCAGCAGCAGCAGGCACAGCAGTGATACTCTGACTTTGCAGAGACATCCTTCAGTACATAGGGAGCGTCAGTGTTTGCCTATGCTCCTGTACTGAATTTGTCATCAAACAGAGCCACGAGCCGCGGTGTACTTTGGAGACATGTTCAAAGACCTAACTAGAAAGCCCGTGCGTGTGTGTGCGTGTCTGTATATAGTCTGTGTTTGTGTGTGTGTGTGTGTGTGTGTGTGGTACTGATGTCTGAAGATGCTTGTCCTTGGAAGGGGCTTTAGTCCAGTACTGGCGATCAATCAATGGGCCATGCCATGTGAAAGGGTCATGTAGACACAGCCTCACTCTCTTCATCACGGTGGAAGGGTGGCCTTTTCTGAAATCACACTGCAGAGAAAAAATAAACAAGTCATTCAATACGTATTTTTGACATGGTTCTTGCTCAGAGTGTATTCAGAATTGTGAAATAGTATTGTAAGCGTTGTCACAATACTGAAATGTCTTTTTTCCAGCACCGATAGCTAGTTAGCTTTAGTGTTTATTAGTGGGCAATGATATTATTGACAATCTTTATCTTACATAATCTTTAATATCTGAAATGTAAATATAAATACATAGCATGAAATTAGTCAAATGTATAGCTGATATTCTGCATGCACATTTGACAGTACAACACATTCTCTCAAGATAAATTTCATACAACATAAAAAATAAAAGATTAAAACAAACAAAAGAAAGAAATGAAAAGCAGATTCCTGAATCCTCAGCTCTTTTTGGGGGCGTTTTACACAACACAGCATCAAACACAAAGCTCACTGATGAGTGAATGGACTCATTGAGTAACTTTAAAGTGCTGTTAAATTGATTATGTGCTAATTTGCTTGAACTTTTGTTCTTCATTAGTGCACTTTGAAGATGTTTTATTTTTTTTTATTTTTTTGCTGCTCATATTGCCATCATCTGTTATTCTTGCCATTTTATTATCTGTCTCACTTGATCCATATCCCCATATCTGAAATTACAAGTTTATATAAAGACACTATTGTTGTGCTCTGTATCACTGGCTTCAAAACATCAAAATGATCTTTATCTGCACGGTTTCCCACATGTAAATGAACTGCAGAAGATAAATACAGTCTTTTTATAGTGCCTCATTTATTTTGTGCGGCTGCGAGGGAAGATTAAAAAACAGACTTCACGTCTTACTGCCCTTAGAAGTTGGTTAGGACAACATAAATCACCCCATGTGCTTCCAGCTCGAAAACCAAAGGCAGAAAAGTCCAAATTCAAACATAATATGGAGATGTTATTTCCTTTCAGTTTTGATTAGCAATTTAAAGAGATGTCTGAGAGGCACAGGTGTATGCATCGTGACACTGTGTCATGTGGGGGCTGTTAAGCTGGTAATAAATGGATGTATGTATGTCACTTGTGGTTTAACAAAGGGTTAAAAACAGCAGAGCCATATCAGTCTAGCTTAAATTGTCAAGAGACGTGGATTTAGAGAGTGATGAATGACACCAGACCACCTGGACTGCAGTATGAAGAGTATGAAGCAGCTTACTTCAAATACACTGTGACATTTTTAGCAGTGGGTGAACAGTACATGACATATACAGTAAGGTGAAACTAAAGCATTTATAACGTTATATGACAACTCACACTTTTTGGGTGCATTCAATTGTGTTGCTTTAAAAAAAAGGACAGTATTTACAGTAATGTGTGTGTGTAGAAGCAGTGAGACAGCCTTGCCAAACAAAATGATACAGAATGGGAGATGCCACTCTTGGATGGATAAGCCTTTACAAACATGTCCAATGCCTGAGGGCTGCTGGATCAAGTTTGTTTTTTCCTATTTTTACTGAAAGCAGTGAACGCTTCACTCGCTGTGGATTCAGGTGGAGTGTGGGAGGAGTGTTTGGGAGAAGGTCATTCCGATGATGAAACTCAAGCTCTTCTTATTTGAATACGTTTGTGAATAATAAATTGCTTGGCTGTTACTTCTACTTGAGCGATTTGTCTATACAAAAAAATATGAAATGAAAAGAAAATGATGAAATAGGTTTTGTCTCATTTGAAAATGCATTATAAACATGTATAGATAATGAATGTATGTGAGGAGTGGAAGCTTCTTGGTGGTATGTTATGTTATGTCACAGGTTAAATGCTGCTCTGTCAAGTAGGTTTAAAATACACACTAAATAGATATGGAACTAAATAGAAAGCTGAGTGGATGTTTTCCTGACTTTCAAAGTAGTTGCAGGTTTGATCCCCCTGTGTACAAAGGTTGTTTGCTTTTGTATGTGTCTGAATTGTTGTAGTTATTTATGTGAGGAAGGTGTTAAAATGCTATTATAAAGAGTAAAAACAGTTCCTGTCTTATGACCTGAACACTGACTCCTAAACTTGGGGTTATAACAGTATAAAGCTGAGCAGAGCCTAATAGTAAATGTCTGTAGTTGCACCACAAAAATCCCCGGTGAAAACATGCACTCAGCCTTTGTGAAAGAAGCTGCTTGCAAGATTGAGGGTTTGTGTGTAAATACATTTTTCAAGGAAGTGGAAAAGTGAAGTTTTGCTGTGTCAAGGCAGAATCAGTGAATAGTATGACGCTTTTTTGACCTTGGCTTGTGTACTCGTGTTTGCATGTCATTGCACAATCTGATAACATGTTGAAATATGAGAGAGATAGGGCTGTACTCAACTAAATGCGTTCTAAAGACATATGCATGAGTTAGCCAAAAGGGGACGCCTCATTGTGCAAAGCAAAACAGGGATCTCACCAAAGCGCACTGACAAGACTACAAGATGGTAGGAGATCACAATTACAAATATTTTTCAGTAAAACTACTAAAAAAGCAGATTAAAGTCACAATTCAGTCCCATATCTCACACTTACTCACTTCAAACCTTCACAAATGTCATCAAGGCCAGGAGTATTCATATGCATACTTTTTTGTTTCCAGTTTCCTTTTGCTCGGTGTATAAAACATGATATTTATTACACATTTTCAAAACCAAGTGCCACATCTGTCACCACCAAAATGATAACATCCTCCTCTTTTCTTGCACTTAACATCTCCCCAGAATCCTTGATGGAAATGCTTCTTTTTTATGACTAGATTCATGGCTAGTGACACCTCTGGCCCCTGCATCCACACACAATAACACATCCTCCAGAAATGAGATGGTGAAGTTATGTAGCCATTGAGAAAAGAGATGAAAAAGTAATCCAAAGTGGAAAACCAGTGTATCTAAATGTAAATATTTCTATACCATGTCTGTGCAGTCATACATATATGCATTACACAAGGTCATGTTGAGTCAGAGTGCTGTGTGGCAGAGGGAGGGATTCTGGCTGCACTATATGACAGATTTCACTAATTCCCTTTTCCTTTTCTATGTATTTCCCTGTGCGTAAGTATTTCAGAGGGAGAACTCAAGATGGAATACATCGAGAATCATTCACAAATCACAATACCCTTTTCCCTCACAGTGATCTAAAGCTTAGGATATGTTTTTTTCCTTTGCGATTCGAGTGTTATTTTGCATAAATCCCAGCTGTTTCATGCCCAGTCCAGGTGTATTTTTATGTGTTTTTATTTATTAAACCAGCAAGTCCCACTGAGAATCAAAATATATTTTAAGAGACTCCAATCCAAGGTTATGGATATGTGTCAGTCCACAGAGCCTGTTCATCCAGAGGCAGTGGATCTCTCCTTCACTCTGTTTGCTCTCGTGGTTTCTCTTTTTCCCACTGGCTTTTTTGTTTTGTTGTTGTTATTTTTGTTTTTTTGTTTTTTTTCTCTCTGGTCAAGAAGGAGGGTCTAAGGACAAGGGATGCTCTGGGACAGTTATTCATTTGCTCGTTTCATATGAGTGTTGGTTAATCTGCTTGACCAATGGCTGTTTCAGTGTTTGATTCTTCAAACTCTCTGCTGGTTAAATCAACTATTTTGTGAAGGCCTGCAAAGACTGCTGTTGTGATTTGGGGCTCTACAAAAATGAACTGAATTGAGGTAGCAGTCAATAAATGCATACAATACAAACACAGGTAACCATCCATATATGAGCATGATCAAAATACAACAAGCACATGAATGGACTGAAAGAATACAGAATAAATAATAAAAAGAAACATGTTTGTTGTTGCTCCTTCTTTTGGCTTTTATAAACAGATTTTTACAGATTTTTTACTTATTTTGAATTTACTTTTGTAATTTGATCATCATTAAATATATATCGTACTCAGGATCTCAGTGCTTTTTGAAATGTGTTTATTACCTTCAATACAAAGGCACTTTAGGGGAGAAATAATGGAATATATGTATCTATCCCTTTACAGTAACCTAAAGCTTACATAAAGCTGACAGCACAAGCGTAAAAAATAATGAGGATTTTCCAAGCTACATATCAGTGTTTTCTTCTTTTTACCCTTCGTTCCTGCAATTTCATTCTTGTGTTTTTGATATTGACTCTATTATGGAGTCATCAGTGTACAGTGGAGAAATTCACTCAAACAAAAAATCAATTTCAGCCATCTTAGCTTCATATGAAAAATATGCTCTTTCAGTGAGGCTGGCAGTTGTTTGTATGTGCAGGCTTATTTTACTTTTTCTCACGGCACCTGGTCTGAAAATGGAAAATAGGTTGTGGGTTCATATGATGGAAAATGGCTTAAGGTCATAATATTGGCATTTATCATACATGCAATTATTCTGACATCTTGGTTTTCTGTTGCTGCTGTCTGGTTTGGTCACTATGCCCAGTGTATATATATGACATAAATGATAGGTAGTTACATTCATGCTGTGTTAATAGAATACAATCTCACTAGGTGTAAATGACACCTTAGCCTGTACTTTCTTATATAGTAATATAATATCACAGATAATTATGAACGTGTGTAAACGATTGGTGCAAAAATGTCACATGTTTTGTGAATTTCAGTTGTAATGCATTATTTATATTGTGGCTACAGTTGTGCCCAGGCTATGTATTTCCATAAGGATTAATCAAATAAAATAATAAATGTTGCTATTACAATTCAAACTAAACTAAAGTGCTTCTTCACTGTAGATGGCTGTTTATGTCATGTTAACTTAAGCATTAAGTTTGATTTCATAAAGCTGGTCACTTATGTTAAGAATGGTGATCTATTACACAACAGTAATGAAAGAAAATGAAAGATTTCACTGCTGTGAATGCAGCTTCATAGAGCTAAAACCTGGAACAGTCTCCCTGAAGATGTGAGACAGGCTGCTACTTTGATAATGTTTAAATCCAGCCTCAAAACGGTTCTGTTTAGCTGTGCATATGACTGAAAGCTTTTTATTCTGCACGCTTCTCATTTAATGTTCATTTGTGCTCATTATTTATGTTTTGATTTGTTGTATTGTGATTTTAATATCTTTCTTATTTTTCTCTTAAGCACTTTGTGTCCAAATTGTGCTATACAAATAAACTTGCCTTACCTTGCCTGTGTACTTATAACCGCGAATAATGGTGAATAATTACTTAATTATGACGTTTTTTTTTCTCACGATAATGTACCTAAACTAAAATTTCAAATCTACTTCTCTGGTGTCGGTTATTAAGTATCGCTTTCCCAAGAAACACTGACTTTTATTCTAACAAATACTATCAAAATGTTTGTTTCTTTGCAGTTCTTCCTCAAACACCACTCTCAGAAGTCTTACCACATGCTCTGCTCTCCTGTAGCATTAAGCATGAGAGCTGCCCTCGGGTCCACAGCTCCATCAGCATTCCCAGCAGTAACAGTGGGAAATAAAGCCAGAGATGTCCCTGTGGCCTGTGCACAATCCTCCAGCACTCATCAAGGGCTCCACACACTAATTATAGGCTGCTCCTCAGACTGCTCACCGCAGCGCTTTTCGTCTTGCTGCTATTTTTCAGCCCTAAATGCCCCGTCCCCGGCTCAGTGCTCACGGGGAGCTGGTGGGGTGGATGACTTTGTCTTTATCACCTTGCATCAAACAGGGCTTTTCCTTCTGCTGCCTGGGCTGAAAATGCCAAAAGTCTGAGCCCGTATT